>OZ005660.1:101736172-102936172 GCA_963930645.1 Salticus scenicus
CTCCTGTAAACATCGCCAGAACAGCACAGCAGACAAAGTGAATGGCTCTCAAGATGATCTTAAAGAGATTCAGGAAATGATTACCAAAATTAATAGAAGACTACGCATTCTTGAGAGTAAGAAAGAAGGGAAGACTCCAACAACTAAATGCTGGGGCTGTGGAAAAGACGGGCATATCAAACGAAGCTGCCCAGTAAGAACACCTAGAGAAGCAACCAAGAATGTCTCTGAAGTAAGCCACCCAGAAGGAGCTCTTCGGGAAAATTCAGATGCATTCTTGTGGAAGCCTCCATCTGAAGATCATAAATACATCTCTAAAGCCGAGGATAAACACCAAAGAATAAGGCCAGTTGTTCGCCAAGTTACTGTCGCAACACCATCAGAACAAGATCCCGACCCATGGAGTAACGAAGAACTTAGAAAAGCCCAGATGGAAGATCCTGACGTAAAGCCTATATTACAACTGAAGGAGGCGACCGGCAACAGACCTACCTGGCAGGACATTTCCAGATTCAGTCCCATTACGAAAAGTTATTGGGCACTTTGGGACTCTCTTCATATCAGAAACGGCGTATTATACAGAAAGTGGGAATCTGATGATGGGAAAAGCTTCAGATGGCAGACTGTATTACCAAGATAAAAAATTCCAGCTGTTTTAGAACAACTGCATAGCAGCTCTACCGGAGGCCATTTTGGGGTAATGAAGACTCTGCAGAAAGTTCGGGAACGCTTCTACTGGTGCAAGGCAAAGGAGGATGTGGAGAAATGGTGTAAATCTTGTGATGCTTGTGCGGCACGTAAAGGCCCGCAGAAACGAAGTCGAGGAAGACTGCAACGGTATAACGTGGGAGCACCATTTGAACGGATTGCAATCGACATCTTGGGTCCTTTGCCACGGACCTCCAGTGGAAATAAATACATCCTCGTCGTGATGGACTATTTCACCAAGTGGCCTGAGGCATATCCCATTCCCAATCAAGAGGCATGCACAGTCGCAGAGGTCCTAGTGCAGCAATGGGTGTCAAGGTACGGCACGCCCCTACAACTTCATACCGACCAAGGTAGGAACTTTACCTCTGATGTTTTCAAAGGACTGTGTCAACTACTCGGCATAGACAAAACCCGGACAACACCCTTACATCCCCAGTCGGACGGCATGGTCGAGAGGTTCAATCGTACCATCCTGAATAACCTCTCTCTTCTAGTATCAAGGAACCAGCAAGATTGGGACTCGAAGTTGCCATTGTTCCTGCTGGCTTATCGAAGTGCTGTCCATGAAACCACCGGCTATACTCCAGCACAGATGCTGTTTGGACGTGAACTTCGTCTCCCTTGTGATCTCCTGTTTGGTTGTCCACCCGATGCGCCTTCATCGCCCGAGGAGTACATCCAGGATCTCCAGGCACGATTTGAGGATTACACAACTTTGCTCGGGAGCGGATTAACATGGCAACGGAGAAAATGAAGACAAGGTACGATCTAAAGGCTACACAACATGAGTTCCAGGAAGGAGACAAAGTCTGGTTGTGGAATCCTGTTCGCCGCAAAGGACTCTCTCCCAAGTTACAGTGCAACTGGGACGGACCATACACAGTCTTAAAAAGGCTGAATGATGTAGTGGTGCGGATCACTAAAACACCTTCATCAAAACCGAAGGTGGTGCACTATAACAGGCTAGCCAAGTACCACGATTAATGGTAATATTAAAATTTAAAATGTAAATACTGGTAAAATTTGCGCATATGTAATGTAAATATTTGTAAATAGATACTTGTACATATTTGTGAATTTTGTAAATATTTCTCACTTGATTTTTGTTTCTATTTTGTCGTTATATGCAACTTAGTTTTGTATTTGAGATTGTGTAAATTTGGTTAGTTTCACCTCTTAACCAAGGGTTGCACTGCCCGGGACATGCAGTCCTTGGGAGGGGGACAGTGTTACAAAATTGTAAATAATTGTGTTTATTTTTGTATAAATTCTTTCAAAGAGGCTTAGTAAGTTGATAAAGTGCTAATTTTGTGCATTTCTAGTCGTCTTAGCGTTGAAATAGCCTTATTTTCCCTTAAAAACGCATTAAAAAGCCCCAATAAGGCAGGTAATGGATTTGGCGCCAAATTTGGCGACTTTTTCCCACCTTGGCGATTTTTTTGATGACCTTGGCGAGAAAATCCTTATATGGGATATACCAAATATGGAAGCTGTAAGTTGATTGGTTGACCACTTTCTAGAGTTTTCTCGAAAAATCTGGGTTCCATGGAACAGCATATAAGGAGCGCTTCCTCGCCAAGGCAGTCAGAGTCAGTTCAGTTCAGCTTTCAGCCAGCTTCGCTAGTGCTTGCATTGCTCTTGAGCCTCTTTGGAAGAGACTTGCTTTATGTGTTATTGCTATACAGTTTGTACTGTGGATTTGCTATTGACAGCTGTTGTTTAAGCTGTGTTTACTGTTTGAATTGAAGCTGATACTTGGTTTATAGACGTGCATTTTTCTGGAATTTTCTGTGAATAAATTACTGAATTTTTGTACGTTTGGCCTTTCATTCTCAGACAACTCACGAACCCCCAAGTACGCAACAGTAAGTTTTGTTAAATCAACCAGATTTTTTGTTGATATAGACTCAACGAAAATTTGTTAACCAGAACCAAATTATTTTGCTGCTTTAACCAAACAGCTTCGTTTATTTAGCTAATATTTGTTGTCATTAACAAAATCATTTTGTTGATTTGAACAAACAGTTTTGCAAATTCAAGTTTTTTTTTTTTTTTTTTTCCATTAAAAAAATTATTTTGTTGATTTAAACAAACATTTTTAATGATTCAGTTGATATTTGTTATCATTAAAAAAATATTTTATTGATTCAACTAATATTTGTTTGTAAAGAACAAAATTATCTTGTTGATATAAGCAAACAGTATTGTTTATTCAATTTATATTTGTTGTCATCAACAATGTTATTTTGTTGATTTTAACAAACAGTTTCGCTGATTCATTAACAAAATTACTTTGTTGAGTTAAACAAATACTTTTGTTATTCAGCTCATTGGCTGAATACAGAGAAATTTATAACGTAGCTAATTAAGCTGTCTTGTAAAAGTATCTATTCTTCTATATTCTTTTAGCCAATGGTAGCAAGTTGCTTTGATAAAGGAGTCTAAGGAGATTTCACCTTAAAAGAAAAGAAAGAAAAAAAAAACTTTTTAAATAAAAATTGTATGTTAAAATATGAGCAATTCTGATCATTTTGAGGCTTTGATTTTGATTATACATATATTAGTTAAAAAAATGTGATAAAAAATGTTATTGATGTCAATATTGAATTAATATTGAATTGCGCTGCATTTTTTTTTTTTTTTTAATTTAACGCTTATTTTCTCTAAAGATCTTTTGTGCCACCAACTGCAAAATATTTGTAAATAAGGTTTTTATATGTTGCTATAAAGTTTTACATACATGCATTTATATAAAGGATATCCATAAAATGAATTAATATTTAGTAAAACTAACTTTATTTAGTCTTTTTTTATTTTTCCAAATACGTTTGAACTTTTATAATATTTTTTTCAAATTTTTATGTTTTACGGTAATTTTAAAAGTAAATCATAGAAAAGCCAATTGGTTAATATCCCGATAAGATATCTTGCTTACAGTGGGAAAGAAAAAAACATTAAAATTTAGAAATGGCGTGATTTTATCGTCAAAAATCTACACAGCTTTGGTATATATAATAGTCCCTTGGGCATTTTGTGCAACCAGAACTTTGAGATGGACAAAGATCACTTATATACTTTATATTGGCGGGCTAGAGATCTGATGCAGTTGACTTCCAGTGACTACCTCTTTTATGTCTATGTAGTCATATGTTATTTTATTCTACAGATTTTAAGTATTTATTGTTATTGTTATGATATCTATACTGCCTTTTTATCCTTTTGTAATTTCATTTTTACAAGTTTTTCTTTTTTCCTTTTCTTTATTTTTTTATTTTTCCCTTCATTCTTCATTCTTATGCATCGTTGATGCATGGGAGCTAATCAAGTAAAATCAAGCGCCTTTATATTAATAATAATAACAATAATAATAATAATATTTATAAATGGAGCGAAGTTCAGTACCGATGTCAGTTCCCATTTTGTTCATACCTTTTAAACCAAAGTACGCAGAATCTTAAATGAGCCATTAAAATGCTCAAAACTGTTCTTATTTCACCGTATATATATATACAAGTCACAAGTCTTGCCGCCTGCCTCCTTCCTTCCGTTCTTGAGTTTCTTAGATTAATTTTTCATAAATTTCATTTCAGTTTAAGTTTCTCTGTTGAGATTTCGTTGAGTTCGTTTATTGTTTCATTTCTTTTGCAGGCTGTTAATTGGTGAATTTGGTTTCTTTAGATGTGTGTCTTTCATAGCCTGATGAATTTTTTCATCTATCTGAGCTTCTCTTGCATAGAAGGAATTTTTCATTCTTGTTGGTCTTTGTGGTTTCGGTGGTCTTGTGTCTGTTGCTTGTCGCTTGGCTTTTCAACGCTTAATAAATCAGTATTATATATTGTATATATATATATACATATAAGGTAATTCCGGGAGAGTTGCCCCACCGGTAGAGATGGCCCACTTTATGTAATTTCGAGACGCAGCGTTAGATTGCTCTGCGAGTCCGATTATTGTTTCCAGATAGATGTTAAATAGTGTGCTGTGGAAGTTACGTGAAGTCATTTCTTTGTTTTCTGCTACCACAACAATATTTCAAGTAAGTACCATGTTTTTTCTACTCTGTTATAAGAGTGATATTGCATTGTAAGGCAGGCACTACTTAATAAGTAGGGATTTTTTTTATATAAGCTTAAAAACCTGTAGTAAGAAGTTGATCAGTCGACTTCGGGCATTGTGCGACCATTTTTGCTGTCTTGTACTTTAGACAGTTTCCGGGGCATCTCTCCCATACCAAAAGGATAGATACCCCAGATAATATTCGGGTGAGATGCCCCACATACATTTTCAGGGAGAAAAGTCTTTTAATTGTTTAAATTTTAAACTAATATTTTTAAAATCATATTGTTTTTATAAAATGCTTAATATTTGTAAATGGGAAATTTTTCAACTTAAAAATATTTTTTTCAACTATAAATATAGATTAAAATTCTTCAAATAAATTTCAAATTCGCGTGATTCGCGTGAAGGGACAACTCAAAACGAAATCACAAAAATACAGATTAAACCCAGATAAAAAAGCAGAAAACGCACAGGTATGTCAGACTGACCTTTGACATTTAAACTGAATATAGACACTTAAAATATAACATAAATAAAACTTGGGCGCTAACGAAACTGTAGAGGGGTGGTTAATTGTGCCAGTGTGTGCATATTATTGTATTTGTTCAGTGCTTCTTGTTTGTTTCAGGAAAGATGTACGAAGATCTGTGCAATATTTGCGGAAAAGCGAATATTAGAGAAGAGAAAAAGAAAAATATTATCTGAATAAATTCGACATATTTCGTAATATTTTTTATTATACTTTCTAAGCTGTAAATATGAAATTTTCCCATATATTAAAGAAAAAAAAATATTTGAAATATTTTTCAATAGTTTATGTGTTTTATTCTAATTTTTACATCTGATCTATTGTAGCTAAATATTTTAATATTTTATAAACTAATGTTAAGGTCATATTTTTTTTAAATAGCTTACGTTTCATATGTTATAAACTACTGAAATTTTTTTTATAAACTATTCACCATTGTTAAAACCTTTTATTATGTTTTTTACAGGTAGGGCATCTCTCCCACGTGAGTGGGGCATCTCACCCGCAACTTCGGGAAAGATGGTCAAATATAGTAGTCCGGCAATTTTACTTTTTTCTTTGGAAAATTTACAATACGGTACAAAAAAACTACTTAGCATTAATAAACAATATATATTATGTATTTCCCACAAATTTTCGTTGTCATTGTCAATACCCAATTTATTTTATAGCTCCCTTTCCTTAAGTGGGGCATCTGTCCCGGAATTACCTTATATTGTTTGGTGTGTGTAAGTCTCTTTGGTGAATTGTTTGACTAGTTATTCTTCATTCTCATTCCTTGCTTCTACTATCAAAAGGAATATATATATATATATATATATATATATATATATATATATATATATATATATAAGTCGATTTTTTTTAAGTAAAACTCCCTAGACCCTTAACTGAGCAAAGTTATTGTTTAACGGCCCTCTTCACATACCGTCGCCGAAAGCTTAAGCCAATGTTATTCTATGGGAAATTTTCTTTACTTATAACTCATTAACTAATACATATTTTTAAATTCTGTTTTCACAATCAGAAAATTCACAACTGTTAAAATGACGGACTTTTTTTTTTCAATTTTAAATATTTTATTTTGAAACTGTAAAATGAAAAATTTCACTTTTTTAAAAATCGTATTTTACAGCTTCAAAATAAAATATTTAAAGTTTAAAAAATTCGTTTTTCAAAAAAGTCCGTCAATTTAATTGTTGTGAATTTTTTGAATGTGAAAACAGAATTTAAAAATATTTATTAGTTAATAAGTTATAAGTAAAGAGAATTTTCCATAAAATAATATCGGCTTGGGCTTCCGGCGACAGTAAGTGAAGCGGGCCCTTAAATAACAGAATATATCTACAAAATCAGTCAAAAAAATGTGATTTTTCCAACGAACCTCTCTTTCTTAGTGTAGCGGGTAATTTTTTAGAAGAAACGTAATTTGGCTTCGGTAATGTTGAATACGCACCAAATTTTCATGGGGAAAAAATATAAAGCAATTTAATCAATATATTAAAAACAAATTAATTCCAAATTGTTATTATTATTACTTTTTTTTTTCTTTTTCTTTTTGGTGCGTCTTCAATTTTGCACATTTTTAACCTGTCTTTGAAAAGCTAATATATCAGATTTCATTTCAGTTTCTACGCAAATATATATATACATACTAGCTGACCCGACAAACGTTGTTTTGTCATATAAATTATTTCTAGAGAATATTTTGCTAGAAAAAAATAACTAACTTATTGTAAGTGTGTAAGGATGTGGTAAATAAGTGAAACAGGTATGGAGCGCTGTGAACAGTGACTGTGAATTCCGATTATAACGTAAAAGACATAATTACCGAAATTTTCGCTACTTGCTACTTGGTACTTTCTACTTGTTATTTAAAACCTCCGCTGAATGTCGAACAGCACAAAATTTTATTTCATACGGCAAATATTTCAATTTATGAGAGAATCTCTGACAGCAACGAATTTCACATGAAAATTCCGTCTTTTTTGAATAAGCTGTAACAATCTGGACCGATTTGATGAAAATTTTTATCAAAAAGTTATTACAATATCTAACATCATTACATGTACATTTATCACAATTCAATCAATCGATGCATGTGAGTATGTGTATAGTATGAGCGAAGTGAAATGTAGTGTTCGTATTAAATAAAAACTTAAACTCGTTTTAATTAAAGGTGAAAAAGTTGAAACTCAATTTATTTTTTAACAGGTATATTTTTTTAATCTACAAAAACTTCATTTATCGTAATGCCATTGGATGTACAATATTTTTGGTTAATCCTTGAGGAATATACACAAACAAATTCGAAAGTTTTTCCAACCCTGGAACACGCAACATATAATTGGCTGTGAGAAAAGCACAGATTTTCTAAATCTAAGCCACAAATTGGGACTCCTTTGGTGACTTTAAATATTTTAAGCCATTTTTGCGATGAATTGAAATGGCTATCTCAATTGTGGAACTAAAGATCTTGGCGAGAAGCGTCCGAGCTACTTCGGTGCCAAATTTCAAATTTTGCCAAAGGGATCCGATACTAAAGGTGTTCCATACAAAAAATAAATAAATAAATATAATAAATTAGCTACACAAATAAATTTGTAGGTTAGGGTGGTTGTTAATCAACGCGTGTGTAAATTTTATAGAAAATTATATAAAATACTCACTCCAATTCCGCACTAAATTTGCAAAATGTATAGTTTTTTATGCACACTTCAAAACTCTTCAAACAATTATTACATCTTGATGTATTATTTCAATTAGGACACAATTTTTTGTATAACAATAATAACACGAAGTTACAAAATATTTTCCTGAATTTGATCGCAGCACCAACTGTCGGGACAAACTGGAATTACAATAGAATATACGCAAGCGAAGTATGACGTCACTGACCGTCAGTGGATGCAAGAAAAAGATTTCCTATGTTAATCTCCCATTGGATTTTTTATAAAAAATTATTAAAAATCGAGGAAAATTATTTCTCGATTTTAATCCCCGTATTTGGGTATAGATATGTATTAGTTATCGTATGCATGTGTTAGATTGAGTTATTTTGCTCTCAAATTGACAAAATTTAAATTTTAAATTTCAAAACTCTGTCTTCCTTGGCGTTTTTTGTATTTGGCGATCAAAAACGTAATACGAAAATATACATGCCAGATGTATATTTTCGTAATATGTATTGTACGAAATTGTTTCATATTATTCATTACTCTCTTAATATAAGTTGTTGAAATAACCATTATTTTTGAAAGAAATTAAATATGTTCGCCAGATGATATGGCGTTTTTTTCCCCCGCCAAGGATGACAGAGTTTTGAGATTAAAAATTCCAATTTTATCAATTTTACAGCAAGAACAACTTAATCTAACGCATGCACATGATAACTAATACATATCTATACCCAAATATGGGGATTAAAATCGGGAAATAATTTTCCTCGATTTTTAATAATTTAAAATCCAATGGGCGATTAACATAGGAAATATTTTTCTTGCATCCACGGACGGCCAGTGACGTCATCACTTCGCTTGCGTATTATTGAATATTCGATACTACGATCGTAGCGCAGTCTGCCGGATCCAATGTGAAACATTCCAAAATCAACAACAATTTATAAGTGATAAATTAATTAAATAAACAATTTTAATTGGACTGAATTGTAAATCTAAACCATTCTCGAATCCACCTGAAGACACACAAAAAATATCATTAAACTCGGTCCAGCCGTTTAGGAGGAGTTCAGTGACATACACACGCACAGAAGAAATATATATATAAAGATAAATACAAAGGCACAGCTTTAGTATAGACCTCCCCCCCCCCCCTTGTCGACTTTAAATATTTTTGGCCATTTTTGCGATGAATTAACATGGCTATCTCAATTGCGTAACTGACGATCTTGGTGAGAAACGTCCGTACTACTTTGGTGCCAAATTTCAAATTTTTCCAAACTATAGCTGTTCCATACAAAAAAAAAAAAAAAAAAAAGAAAAACTGTTTTATGATATATACAAAATAAAAATAAAAAATTCTAATAAATTCGAAATTATTACTATTTACAATTAAGGTGAAAACATAAAAGAGCCTTTATAAGTTACATATAAAGTATCAATTAAAACGAAAAATTTTGTTTTACTGTAGAAAAGAAAAGTACTACTAAATTAAATAAAAATTTTAAGCTAATACCAAGTATCTCTATGAAAATATTTATTTACACGCGAATATTTTCATAGTATATTAATTTTTTTTTTCTAATTTTTATTATTTATCACGCGAAATTAAAAATATTTTATTCCCGGAAAAAAATAAATAAACGTGAATTTTGTTTATTTTGGCATCAAATATATTTTTCTTTTTAATCATTTTAAAGTTAAAATGGAGTTTTTATTTAATATCTTTTGATCCAATTATCCGATTGAACTGAATTGTGAATCTAAACCATTCTCGAATCCACCTGAAGACACACAAAAAATTTCATTGAACTCGGTCACACGCACAAAAGAAATACATATATAAAGATATATATATATATATATATATATATATACATGGTAGATAACTTAATAAAATTTAACCTGAAAATATTAGCACTTAATAGATACATTTCAATACCAACACAATAAAAATAAAACTGATTGTAAAACATTGCTAAAACAAGCACTAAAATGAGAGACAAAAACAGATGAAATTACTTACGCCCACTTGAGTAAAGAAAAAGAACCATTATACTTAAATACGGAGAAAGTAAATAAAGGACCAAAGAAAAATTATTGAACAGGGAGCAGCCCCCGCTCACCGCTCGAAGAGCGGTGTTGAGCGCTTCCAGGAAAATCCACGTGAGCTGCTCCGACATTTATTGAAAAAAAAAAAAAAAAAAAAAAAAAAAAAAATTACATCATGCATCGCCTGGCTTAGCCAGCCCGCGACAAGGGGCGATGCAAATGGGCATGGGTATTTACAAGAGCGGCGCCAGACACAAGTCTACCCGCGACACGGGGCGCCGCTTGATTATAGGAGAGAGGGTGCGAGGCTGTGTGGCCTTCCACGACAAGCGGCACGCTACCAGTTTAGACCCTTGCATTTATGAGGGCTACTGCAGCATTACGGGCACACGGGAAGATAACAGGGAGATAGAAGAATAATGTGTTTAGGAGAAAGAATTTTTCTTTAGTTGTGATTTTAGGTTAGTTTGTTAGATTACATAAATCCATTAGGAATGAGAAAATTTTATTTAATTTATTAATTAAGGGTTTCCTTGTTAAAATGTTGTCCAGCCAATTGATTGGTCTGGGAGAGGGATTTCTAATATGATATAGTGCTGTTAAGGGGCAGTGGAAATAATAGTGTTGCGGAGTTCCCTCCTCGCCGCAGGAACACAGGGGAGAGCGTCGGCAATGAAATTTGTAAAGGTAAGATGGGAAGGGGCCATGACCTGTTAAAAATGCCGTGATAGGTGGAGTTAGGGTCCAGGAATTAATACGAGCCTGTGGGATCAGCGAAAAGGTGTGCCTACCCTTCTCTGAACTATCCCACAGGTTTTGCCATTTGAGATTAATAATTTCTTTGATTCTATTTTTGACATAGGAGGGTGGGGCAGGGATTGTGGAACACTTGGTGGGGAAATCAGTTGCTTCTTTTGCAAGGGAGTCAGCGAGTTCATTGCCGATCACGCCCCTGTGGGCAGAAACGTGTGCCAGGGAGCAAGTTAAGTTAGGATTCGTTAAGAGTTTTTTTATCTGTTGAATTTGTGGGTGTCTGCACCGATGCCGAGCTATTGCCTGAAGGCCCGAGAGACTATCGCTGAAGATGTTAAAGATATCATTCGTGTTCGAGTCGCCAATCCAGCGTATTGCTTTTTCTATGGCATAGATTTCCGCTTGGAAGACTGTATTATAGTCCTCGAGCCTGCAGGCCCACCGATGGGCCACGGTGCCACGGTCCAGCACGCAAAACGCTGCTGCAACCCCGGCGTCCGTTTTGGAACCATCAGTGTAGATCGCCACTGGAGCAGAGGGAGAGAAACTATTTTTAGTGCAATTGGTGATGAGTGGGGCAACATCCTTGCCTGGGTGAATATCCCAGCTGCAGGTCAAAGTTTGTATAGGGGTTTGTGGGAAGATGATGTTTGTTAATTCGGGGTCTTTAAGCTGTAGGATTTGAGTTTTTATATATGTTTGCGAGACCTGCAGGTGGGCATGAGGAATCCCAGTGATTACGGTGAGGGCATCAGTGGATATTGTTTTATATCCTCTTGCAATTTGCAAGAGGAAGGGTCTTTGGGCTGAGTTAAGAGAGGTAATGGCATCAGTTCTCAGGTGACCGCCCCAAATGGCGGCTCCGTAGGTTATTATTTTCTCGATGATTGTTTTATACCAGGTTTTTAGGAGAGAGGTGGAGATACCCCACCTCTTTCCCACCATTTTTGCTGAGCTGTGGTATATACTTTGAGTCTTTAGTTTAATTTCTTTTACGTGAGCCAGCCAGTTGAGGTGCCTGTCAAAGGTGATGCCAAGGAGTTTCATGTTTTCGACATGATTGACACTGATGCCGTCTATCCGCATCTTGGGATTCCTAGTTCTTTTAAGGGCTTTAGGGAAGGCGAGAGTTAATGCTTTGGTTTTAGATGGGGATAATTTTAAGTCGAATTCTTTCAAAAGTTTACTGAAGTGGGAAAGGGCTTCCTGGGCCTGGTCCTCCAGGTTTTTTCTAGTTCGACCCGAGACAATCAGGGAGAAATCATCCGCATAAGCAAATGTTGTGAAGCCCGCAGAGTTCATGCTTTTGAGTATTATGTCTGCTATCAGATTCCACAGGATAGGACCTAGGCACGAACCCTGTGGGCAGCCTTTAGTTTGGGGATGTTCGGTATTCCCGTCACCCCAGTTGACAATAATTTTCCTATGGGAGAGGTATGAGCGGATGATTCCGGCCAGATTACTCGGGCAGTTAAGGTCTTGTAGGGCGCGTAGAATGTGTGGCCACTCCACATTGTCGAAGGCTCCTTGAATGTCTAGAGAGATGATAGTGGTGTAGTTTGATGCGTTACAGCTGACGGCGCAGGAACTTTTTATGGCTTGTAGTGCTTGGTCACAAGATCTGCCCTCTCTGAACCCAAATTGGTTAGGATGTAGTAGATTGTTTGTTTCGAGGTAAAAGTTTAATCTTGTTACAATTAATTTTTCTAATAGTTTGCCTAAAGTGGGGAGGAGGCAGATCGGTCTGTAGGATGAGGGTTCAGAGGGAAGTTTCCCTTGCTTCAAAAAGTACACCACTTCACCTCTTCTGAGTGTTTCGGGGAAGTATTGGTGTTTGAGACATAGATTGGTCCATTTCTGAAGGATGTGTGGCATTGTGCAGTGTACGTTTCGTAAGATTTTAAAATCTATGTTGTCCGGACCTGGAGCCTTTTTGAT
Source organism: Salticus scenicus (assembly GCA_963930645.1). Taxonomy (NCBI): domain Eukaryota; kingdom Metazoa; phylum Arthropoda; class Arachnida; order Araneae; family Salticidae; genus Salticus; species Salticus scenicus. The sequence continues at coordinate 101,748,893 of OZ005660.1, forward strand.
GTTGAAGCTGTGAAGAGTGGCTTTAACCTCAGACTCCGTGAAGGGAACATCCGAGGGAGCCGAGTAGAGTGGTGCTTGGTGTTGTGGGTAGACGGTTCTTGGGAAAAGGATGTTTGTGAGGTACTCTAGATTGTTACGTTTTGAGGAGAGAGCTGGAGGACGTTCCAGTTTCAGCTGGGGCGGGGTGAAGAATTTTTGACTGTAAAACTTTTGAGCTGTGCCGAATATTTGTGTTTGTGATGTGCAGAATTTCTTCCATGCGTTATGTTTGGCTTCGTTGATGTGATTTTTGAATATTGCCGAATGGTGTTTTATTTTCGGAATAAGATATGGATTAATTTTTGGAAGAATAAATACTTAAAATTAGAAGTATTAGCTCATCGGGGGGGAAAGTACTTCATAAAGCTGTGAAATCTGCAACGATATATATATATATATATTTAGTAGAAATATTTTTCTGCTAGTCGATGCTTGCCCATCTAATCCACCTAAATATAATTTAATTATTTATGAAAATTAACTTCAGCAAAAATTCATCAAAATCGTCGCTTGCTTTCGATGAGGTAATACCTAAACACTTAAAATTTATTATTATTATTATATATTTTATTTTATTTTTGCTCTGCCTAAATCCGATCTCGATAACAAAAAAGTTCCTTTTTTTTCCGCTTTAAATTTATTGTGACTTATATTTTTTAGTATTATTAAATTATTTATTATATTCATTTTGACTATTTATTTTACGTTTGCTTTTAACTTAGCTAAATATTGTGACTGTAATTTGGTGGTTTATGTTGGTCAAGAGCTAAGAAAAGCGCCAAATCGCCAATTGGTGGTCACTAATATTTTTTCTTATTTTACATTTGTTTCAAATCAAGGAAAGGATAAAAAAATTTTATTTTTAATTATTGATACATTGTTAATGTCATTTTTCCTGTTGAATTATCCCCCTTTTTTTCAATATTTTATTCGTTTAAAATGCACACATAGAAACCATGAATAAAATTTCATGTTTTTATTTCAATACATTGTTGTAAGCTATGGCATTAGTTTTCAGAGTAAGTTTCGAGAAACTTGGGCTTTTATTATTAAGAAGATGACATATATAATACATGTATGAATTAAAATTTGATTGGTGAAATAACCGTTAGAGAAGGTTTTGTACAGAAACACCTCACCTTAATACATAGCAATGCTACTAGAACTTAGAACCTATAAAATTATCGTTTTATATAATAGTAACAGAATAATATTCGCCTTTTAACATAATGTGATGTCATATACTGACTAATAACTTTTTACACTTAACCTTTATTTAATTTAATCCCACTTAACAGAAGATAATATCCGTCGACCATTATGTTCATTTACAAACTGCTCTCCAATTTGTTGAAGATGAACCCCGTGAGGCACCATTTTGGGATATGGATAATACAGCAATCTCATTTTCCCTATTATTATGGTGTTTTTAACAATGATTCGGACAGGGCTTGTCGTAGCTACTGGAGTAGAAAAATGGCAGAAATGAGATAAGTGGGGGCAATAAGAAAGGCTATGCCCCTATTTCCGTTTCAAATTACTGTATTTTATTGGAAGTAATTATTGTTGCATAAAGTACAACTCAAATTGTTAGGCATATACGGATTTTGAAACTAAGGTAAAAGGAATACATTTTTCGATATTTAACATAATTTCAATATAGTTTTAATTAAAAAAAAAAAAAAAAAGAAAAGAAAAAAAGAAAGAAAGAAAGAAAAACCGTTCTGTCATATTTTGAATTAGCTCTGAAAATTCCATTTTACCTATGAAGAATAAAGTAATTACTTTCTTTTATATTCAATAGAAGAAAGTATTCATTTCGAACAATATTTTGGCTTCTGGTTTTTGGTGAATTTACATGTTTTGAGAGATCTGGAACACGATTTGATCATTTTTAGAATACTTATGTCTGTGTGTGTGCGACAAAAGAAAAATTGTTGCTCTAGCTCAAGAACTAACGTACAGAATTTCATATAAATTTATGAATAATTGCACCTTGATATAAACCAGTTCCTATTAAATTTTTGTACATATCGCCAAAAAGGTGGCATTTCCAGTTTATTTTTCAGTAATTTTTAGGATAGCAATAAGTGACAAAATTTCATATAAATGTGTAAAATAAGAATCATTTTTAAACAAGCATTAAGAAATTTAATATATATATATATATATATATATATATATATATATATATATATATATATATATATATATATATTTAATAGTAATAGTCAATTAGGATTTTTTTTGTGTAAGTATGAGCATTGTTTTTCCTTTAGGGGAAGTACTGACACGTGGTGTCAATTTTTAATATAGGCATATTTCAAAAGAACTCGTCAATACCTTTAAAACAAATGGTTGAACCACAGATTTCGCATAGTTCAAAATAAAATTGCCGAGTTTTTTTTCATAAATATACAGTCGGTAACAAAAGTGCCCGAACACTAGCAAAAATTCCTATGTAAAAAAAGTACACTTCATACGGTTTTGTTAAATAAATCCTTATCGAATCATGTTCTTACACTGACTAAGAACAGTATTCGACAAGGATTTATTTAACAAAACCGTATGTAGTGTACTTTTTTTACATAGGAATTTTTGCTAGTGTTCGGACATTTTTGTTACCGACTGTATATATATATATATAGAATATTTCATGCTCATTCATGCTATTCATTTACTATTTTTAATAAAAAGAGAGCAACAATACTTTATTATTCATTATAAGAATATTTCATGCTCATTCATTGTTATACTATATTAATATTCAGAGATGAACAATGCTTTATTGTAACAATGCTCCGTTGTAAGAAAGCTTTATGCATTAGGTCTTATTTCATGTTCATACTGTAACGTCACAGCGAGCTAAGTTTATTCCAAGAATCAAGGAAAAATTCATACATGGTTCAACATTTATTTATTTAGGAAAGAAAAAAATAATGAAAATGAAATAGAACGAGAATAGTTTTTGAGGAGCTCGAGAACAAATAAACTCTAGGTTGTTCTATGAATTTTGAGTAGGATTTTTTTTTCTCTCATGCGTGTTGGTTCGTTGGTAGGGAGAATTGCTCTCCAACTTTTGGTGAATTGTAAACTATATGGTCTGTAAATTATAATGCTCAAATTGAGTGTCTGAAATACAAATAGTGTAAATACGAGTGAAATTAAACTGTATATTTATTTTTGACAAAAAGCTGAGTTATTTCATGCGAAATTTTGAAAGACTACTTAGTACAAAGAAGTGCGTTACAATACCAATGCTATACTTCTTTCCAACGTATTAAAAAGCGAGAAAGGTAGCTAGCGGGTGGAGCATTTCCGTCGAAGAATTATGTAAGCAGCATCTCACCTCCTACTTAACCGGCAAAAATTACAAAGAACTGTACTCCCTGCAAGAAATTCTCCCTACCGGTTTTGAAAAGAAGGTGTAGTTGAAAAAATCAGCAAAATTGTCAAAATCCAAAATAGGGATCAATCAGAAATGAACTTTTTTTTTTTTCCCCCCATTAGATATCCATTTGTTTTACGCATGTTATTTATTCTTACATGCACAGAAGTCCTTTCTCTCGCCGATTTCTCATTAATACAAAGTATTAATATTTCATGCTGAATAAAAAATAAAGATAATAAAATAAAATGGGAATATATTATATACTTAACTATCCATAAATATTACTCAATAAAAGAATGAATATTATTTTGAATAAATTTATTAAAAATTTTAAATTAAATATATTATAAAAGAATTGTTTGTATCAAAAAATAAACTATTAACATATGGATGAATTCCCTTATTCGCATAAATATAAATATATTAATATATTCTAAAGTGAATAAAACACAACTAAGATAGTTTAAAATTTCATGTTACCATTTTATTCATGTAATGAAAAAAGTCACAATAGTGGGGTATGAAAATAATTTCTTTAAAATAATCCCTGTTTTTGTACGAGGATAAACCAAGTGTGTGTTACTTTAAAAAATTATTATTTAAATTAACTTTTAAACAGAGCATAAAATTACTTTATTTTCGCCTTTTATTTGCGATACAACAGAAATTTTTTATTTCCTTTATTAACATTCACATCTGTAAACTTTATTTTATTATTTATTTAAATTTTTTCTAGAAAGCGTTTTATTCAACAAACAAACATTTTCATCTATTACAATCACAAATATTTTTTTCAAATGTATTTAATTAAATTTATTTAAACCGGACTTTTATGCATAATCATCCAGGTATGACCCATTGTTGAACAATCGCGTTAGCTTTTCACACTATGGCGTGATAGTAACCAACTCAACTCAACTCATCTTTTCGGAAACATTCTTTCAAGCGAGGCGCGAAGATTCTCTTATTCGGTCGGCAGTTAACGCGAGATTTAACGGACATGCTTTTGAATCAATAATGCCCTCTTGACACATATGTGCGTTCGGCATTGTATGCGATGCGTTGCCAACGTGCTTTTATTCAATTGTGGATTTACATTTGCCATTTGTGAAAATGTCACTAAGAAGGCTCGTAAAAAAAAAAAAAAAAAAAATAAGAATATTTTTTCTTCATTTAAAAGAATTTCTAAAAGAATTATTCATGACTTTTCGTTTTGGTCTACAGATCTTTGTGAAGATTTTATGGCTTTGAAGATGTAAAAGAATATTCTGTGAATTGCGGATTATCTTCTATAATACAATCGCATTGTAAATCATAAGAAATCATAAAGGAACTAATTCAACTACAAGTATTAATGCAAAATCCTACTTAGGTAATGTATTTTATTGCCAAATTATCGTTCGTAACTCCGTGAGTAACCAATATAAGTCATCACAAAATAGACATATATTTTGTAATAAAGAAAAAAAAGATATCGTCAGACTACCCAGGCAGATTGAGACGTTTTACGTAGATTTTTTTAGACCAAACTGCTTACTTTTTAAAACACTTTAGAATGCTTTATTTATTTTTCTTAAGAACATGTTTTTTTTTTTTTTTTTTTTTTTTTAATAATTATTCTGTATAAAATTAAACAATGTTTTACTTTTATATAAATACAAGAGAATTTTCTGAAAATCGTTTAAAAAGAAGCCATATTGAATTGATTTTCCCGAAATTCATTCCTGGAACCGGCGCATCACCGCCATTTTTTTGCCTCGTAAGAGGACAGCATTTCCACTTGGCGATTTTATCGCTTCACTGGTGGTTTTAAGAAATTTTCATCTAAAAATAAAATCGACCAAAAATGATAAGCAACACAAGTAATCTGTTTCTGTTTCTTAAATAATTCATAACATTTGAAAGGGAAAAAAAAAAAAGAGCGTACCAATTAAAATTGGAAAGTTTTTTCAACGACCTAATACTATCAGGACACGGAAACAAGACAACTTTGGCGAATCAAAAAAACGTCGCCAAGACTCTACAAACACACAGTAAAAAAGCGTTTCTTAAAATAATTTATGGTTATTAAAATACATATTTAGATTTAAATAACACTTTTTTTTTTTAAATTTTTTACTTTATAAATGTCAGAAATGCAAAGAAAAGTATAAGTGAATAACAATAAAACTTACTATGCAAAGCTGTGCATTAGGTCCCGGGATCCAAGAATCTGGACGACAATTCGCAGCCCATTTTCTCCTTCTTGCATTATCCGAAGGAAACCTAAACATTTTGTATCCTTTTCTGGAGTGTTTACAGCAGTTTATTGCTGAACAACCTTCCATATTGCAGTTTATTTCACTAAAATTACGAGCAAGACGGTAGAAACAATGGATGCCGTTTGTTTATCACGCTGGGTACATGCGGCAACCCTAAGGCAAAAAAATGTCGGATGCGCCAGCTCGTATATATAGGAGCCTTACTGGAAAGTGCTACCATGAAGAAGAAAATGAAACACCTTGAAATATACGTTTAAACAAAAGTGGAAAACGTTATTTGGTTTTAGGTGATTTATAAATCATTTCACATTTTCATTTAAAGGTAAATTTGTAAGCGCATAATAAGTTTAATTTTGTTAAACTTTTTTTTTTTTTTTTTTTTGTCATGAAACATTTTTAGATCGCACGTAGACCATTTTTGTAAAGACGAATATATGTTATATGTTAGAACACGTGTAGGAAAAGTTATTAAAACTTTAATATTCATGTAATTCAACCCGACATCGTTGTCGTACCATAAAGTAAGATTTATTTGTAAAAAAAAAAAAAAAAAAAAAAAAAAAAAAGTTTTTCAGCAGTGTTTATTGTAGCCTGTAAAAAGAAAAACAAATTAACTTTACTGTTAAATATTAGTTATCTTCCTAGTTTTCATAAAAAAGGTGAATTTAGTGAAACCCGAAAATAACAGATTTTTTTTTCTCCGTGAAACGTTCCTGATTTCAGGGATTTAATAGTATTTTTAATGATACATTTTATGGCTACTCATATATTCAAGGAAACTTACTGGTAAGTATTAGATACAGTAGTTTCTCAAAAATTTCCAGAAAAATCCCGGAGGTTAGATAAACAATAGTATTAAACTAGTGTTATATAAACAAAGAGAAAAATAAAGTATGTGATAAGTAAAACGCATCTGCGAAACTCTGCCTGTATAACAATAAAACCGAGCATTTTTATTGGTATTTTACCGTGTTTTTATTAACTTCTGTTCTTGTTTGTTTGTTTGTCCGGTACAAATCTTGCAGTCTATTTTCAACTAACTTCCCTACTAGCTAGACATTTGAACTTTCACAGTAGCTTGAGAACCCGGTGACAAAACAATACTTCGAAGTCAGATTTTCGAATTTTCGAATAGTTTTCCTTTAATTAACTAAAATATGAAAATAATAAGCTCCTAATAGCAATAAAAATAGTCATTAAAATATTAACTATAGTTTAATTGTTGCCAAAAAAAATTTACGAATTCATTTTCTAATTTCTTTCGACATAAAAATAAATACATTTAATTAAATGTGAGCGTTAAAAAATTGTAAAAAGTTAAATTATGCATCTGGCAAAAATTGACGCTATTATCACTTTAAAGATTTTCTACACATTGATAAAGTGCTAATGTAGTTCATGATGCAAATATATGTTGTTCTGAAAGGATTAATATTTTATTTTTAAAACCAACTTTTTTTTTTTAATTCAAATTTCCCGTAACTCTTTAACAAATCACATTAGAACGTCCATCTTTGTAATATCGATAATAAGGATTTTTTCTCCAAAAGTCGCTAAAAAGTCGCCAAATTTGGCGCCAAATCCAATACCTGCCTATTGGAGCTTTTTAATGCGTCTTGAAGGAAAAATTAAGCTATTTTGACGCGAAAAAGAGCTGGAAATTCAGAAAATTGACATTTTATCAACTTACTAAGCCTCTTTGAAAGAATTTATACAAAAATAAATGCAATTATTTACAATTTCGTAACAATTCGCATTGATAAAGTGCTAATGTAGTTAGTTCTATAGCTATTATTCAACAGAAAATTTAAAAACATGGTTTATAAAAAGTTTTTTATTTTATAATTATTTATATTTACAGACTTATTCTCACCCATCTATGTCTACGAATTTGCATGTCGGCAATAACTAAATCCATATAACAACATCTAAGTTATTTTCATTAACACTTTTACATCTTCCTAATTTAATATTAATGTATCTCTATCTACATCTAGATGCATATGTAGCAAGTACATCGGTATATGGGCTTGTTATATGAGCATCTAGATGCAGAACGTCTATCTATTTTCATTAAGACTTGGACACTTACATCCTTACATCTGCGATCAATATTTGCAAGCACAGATATATATCTACATATCTGTTGTATACACATGTACGCATTTACATATATATATTATTACTTGTATAAATACTAGTACCCATAAGGTAGAGAAAGTAATGTTTTTGGGTCAAATTTTGAAAGTGAGATTTTGTTATATTTACATGTTCTGAGGTCCCCTGAATACGAAAATCATGTTTTTAGCAAATGGTCTGTGTGTGTGTTTGTGTGTGTGTGTGTGTCTGTGTCTCTCTGTGTGTGTGTCTGTCTGTTATCAGCATATCTTAAAAACAAATTATGGCAGAAAGTTCAAACTTGGTATTCTAAATGTGTATCATATAGGGATGCTACACTAAGCTTTTCGTTGAGATGAAGCAAACGGTTCGTGTACAGGGACACTCAAAAGTATTCAAATACATTACGTCTATGGGGGAAATTGCAGGTAAGTAGAGTTTAACATCTATAGACTGCACTAAACCAAATGAAATGAATATATATTTTTTGTAATAGAGATAGTCAACTGGGAAAAAAAAATTGTGTATGTAGGAGCCTCGCCTCCCCCCCCCCCGGGGGGGAAGTCCCCCCTCAAGGGGAGTAAATTTTCATCCCCGTAGCAGAAACTCGGCGACACGGCGACAATGTCGCAGAAACAGAAATGTTCTTGCAGAAAGATTTTACTTAAGTCAAATAAATTTTGCCATTGTTTAAAAAAAAAAAAAAAAGAGAGAGAGAGAGAGGGAGAGGGAGAGGGAGAGAGAGAGAGAGACTTAAAGAATGGTTTATAAACTGTTCTGCAGAACAAATTTTCGTTTCTTCAGATACGATCGCCTCAATCCTGAATAAGGAGAAGAGATAAAGCGGATGTAACTCACTTGGGTTAGCTTTGATACGGCATGCATTAGCGCTTCGTGATGCGGTGATATGATTCGGTGTATCGACACTTTTCACTGATAACCTCTTCACATCGGAACTTCATTTTCATGTCTCCAAACTTTGTTTTCACGCCGCGCCTGCCGCTCGTGTCGTGTGTATTTATTGTATTCCAAAAATATGTTTTTTCGAAAGAATGTGGCTTTGCGACCATCTTCCGAATTTCATATTTCATGCATTTTCAGATTCATGCATAACAAAATAGCTGCATCCAGTGTTTTTTTTTTTTTTTTTTTTTTTTTAAATAAGTGCGTGTTTGCTGCTGTACCGATTTTCATGCATTTTCTGATTTACGCACGACAAATTAGTTGCATCTACTGATTTTTTTTCTTTAATGTATGCGAAGCGTGCATACGTGCGTGGTAGTAAATACACGCAAATTTTTAAAAGATGCATTAATTTTAATGTTTGGTTCAAACTATGCAATACATTTCACAAATATATACAGAAATAAGACTATGGGGAAATTTGTAACGTCTGTAGTTATACGCAAAATAAAAAATGAAGCTTCAAACCTTGCTTCAAAAAATAGAAAATTAAAAAATTAATCTTAAAAATACTTTATTGGTTTTTAGCATTTTATGTGTAGTAAAAGATCTTAGCAATAAATATTAATGGGTATCTTAAGTTATAAAACATGTAACTTTTCTAATTTTTTTTCTTTACTAATCATTAATTATTTTAATTGTGATTAAAATTCTTAGCTTCAAATTTTGTTGTTTAAGCATATGAAGTCGTTAAAAAAATTATTAATTTATTTTACAAAAATACTCTTATCATTAGTTTCTACAGCTTGTCCATTTCATTTTTTCAGCATTTGTATTTTTTTTAAATGTTTATTATTTTTTTTCTGATTGAAATATTGCAAATTAAATAATTATTTTGAATAAAAATCAAACCAAATGTTTTGTTGAATATATATATATATTTTTTTTTTAAGGAAAAGGAATTTTATCTAATAGTAGTGTTTTGAATAAATACTAATTAAACAGCAAATGCTTTTATTTATTTACTTTTATTTATTTATTCGTATAGATATCAATATCAAATATTACTTTTATTTGATTTCTATTTATTTCATTCATCTGTAATCATTATTTTCTATTATGGATTTTATCCATGAAATCTGTTACATTTCCCATTTCAACATTTCCTTAGAAATTAAATATTTCACTTGCCTCAATCTTTATAAAATATTTCGACTATGCTTTGTCTATAATTGTGTTACTTAGATCTTGTATTCTGTTTTGCTTTATGTATTTAAATGATGGTATAATTATACATTCTGAATTCTTTAATGTCAAATCACAATTTTTAGATTTCAAATACACATCTTTATGCTATTTGTATATAATATAAAAAATGAATCTTGTGTATTAGAATGTTATCTTGTATCTTTCTAATAATCTCAAAAACTATAAATGTTGTAAATTATTTATATTTCATTATGATATTCAGTATTCTATATTAATTTTTACTTTTAATTTGTTGTACTTTAATTTTGAGTTCTGTATTATATTTTATGTTGTTTGGTTTGTACCTTATGAAATAAGTGCATTTGTGTATTTAAATATATACGTATATTTAATATAAAGAAAAGTAATGAAATTTTAAAAGTATTTGTAACATTTGTTTAATTTAGACATTTCATGATTTAAATGCCTAAAAAATTTTTGCAAATTATTTTTGATGTGTTGTTGATGCATTTGATGGTTTGAATTCATTGAATATTTTATAAACAATATTGTACTACATTAATGTGAACAAAAAATCTGAAGCAATTAAGATCAATAGATTTATTTTCACCTTTCTTAAAAAAAAAAAAAAAAGAGTATTTTCTTGCAATAGTGCATTTGTGCCTAGTTAAAATTTAAATACATTGGTTATACTGAATATTATTTACTATTTAAAAATAATTTGTTTTGAATTCGTAAATGTTAACTTCACAAACTATTCCTGAAGAAAGGTTTTGGTGTTGATGAAGCTTGTCGCAGAAAGCATAATAAATTTCTGCCACAGGGATTTTCATGATGGGTATTTTTCAAAAGAGCTCGCCAATACCTTTAAAACGAATGGTTGAACCATCGATCTGCGATAATTTAAACAGAGTTATCGATTTTTTTTACTTTTAACGAAAAAAAAAATTAGAAAAAAAAAATCGATTTTTTTTTTTTTAATATTGAGAAAAAAATGAACTTTTTTTGGATATTTAGTGTTATACTACTTCTGTAGTATGGAAATCGTCTGCATTATCATAAAAGATATTTTTTTTTTAATAATAATTTTAATAAATTATTTTTTTAAAACATAATTATTTTTTAATAACCGAATTAAATTCTATATAAATGTAGGTGCATTAATGAAACGGGGGGTTGAGGGGGGTGGTAGCCCTCCTCTCTCAGAACTAATTATCATATAAAACTCTTCAGAAGCCTAATATGAATTGTTTAACATAGGTTTACATAACATCGTTATCGTACCTCTTAATCTCCAACCTACATTTATAGTATTAAATTTCAGGGTAAGAGAAAGTCATGTGAGTGACACACCAGATTATGTTTAAACATCATCATTATCGCTGGTATAGCTAGTTACCGGTATAATCATACATTAGATCCACACTTAAATTTATATATCTCTGATCTACATACAAGCATATTGTACATCTACAAGTTTATAATTGCATTTATATAACTGCATCTACATTTAAATTTATATACTAGTTACACATTGGTATAACCTGACCTACTTTAACGGTTGCAAAGTGAAAAAAGTTGTTTGATAAACAAATAGAAATTGGAATTACTAAAACGTTTAGCAGTAAAATATTGATATTAACTGAATTTGCTGAAATTTTCTTCACAATAAAAAGGCCAATATTTCTACGCATAAAAAGAAAAATAATAATAATTCTATAATATAATGAGAATATTCTATAGCTAAGAAAATAAAACAAAATTTACTCCAACAATTGCTGAAATAATCGACCAGTCTTGGGGAAATTCTTTGATTAGGTTTATTTTTAATTGCTTTAGAAAGTGCTAGAAGCGCAATTATTTCCACATTTTTACGTCGAGCTATTCTATCCGGGTAAGCCCTCATTTACGCTGTATTTTAGTTTAATTACTTTCTTTAAGAAACTATGTAGATAAAGATGTGTTAATTAAGAGGAGAATTTTATTTAAATAATCTATTGTAAACTAAATAATGACAGGTTTTCTTAACGATAATTAATTCTTTAATTGAATGAATTTAATTTAGAAGTTTAATTATATATATAAATATAAAATAATTTTTACAAATATACGCAATATATTGTTATGAAATTATCTAAATATTTATATTGTGATATCTATAAATTAAATATCTATATTATTCATATGAGTGAATAGTTTCACAAATGTGCAGTGTAATACTATAAAGTTCCGTAAATATATGCAAAACAATATGTTTAAATAACATATAATATATGATAATAATATAATGCTATAAAATCATGTAAATGTACAATTTCAGTAACGTTACTCGTATATATCGGATAGGTTCCTGGTTTTTATAATTTTGGAGCAAGTTCCTGAGAATAACAACACTGTAAAAAAATAACTATTACCAGCGGCAAGAAACTCTCTGTGATTGGAGAAAATAACTATTTTCTCCAATCACAGAGAGTTTCTTGCAGCTGGTAATAGTTATTTTTTTACAGTGAAATTTTCGTCCATGAAACGTTCCTGATTTCAGGAATGTACACTGTAAAAAAATAACTATTGCCAGCTGCAAAAAACTCTCTGTGATTGGAGAAAATAATTATTCTAATAACAGAGAGTTTCTTGCAGCTGGTAATAGTTATTTTTTTACAGTGTAGTATTATTTTGCATGGGTGTACATTTGATGGTTACTGACATATTCAAGAAATATTACTGGTAAATTTCCCGGGAAAGTTCCGGAATTTTTTTTATAGTGTACGTTTTGAAACAGGGAAACGGGTTATATACAGTCGAACCTCGTTAATGTGAACACTGTTAACGTGAATTACTTTTAACATGAACTGTTTCCACAATCCCCGTCAAAATGTAGATTAGTTTAATTATATGAAGATTAGTTACTGATAGCATGAACTACTGATAACATGAACACATTTCTTATCCCCCTTGAGATTCACGTTAACGAGGTTCGACTGTATTTGAAATACACTACATAGACAAAAGTTAGTTTTACAAAATGATTTTGTTAACCTAACCAAAATTTTTATTTTAGCACATTTAAACAGTGCATATCAAATTTAAGTTGATTCAACAAAACTTTTTATTTGGATGTATCTTCTGACTGTTATTTGTATTCTGCCGCTCAACCACTTTAGGCAGATGGTATTTATAGTCGGACACTTTTTTTGGCAGTACATTGCATCGCTTATCTTATACTCCCTTTAGGTTTTAAGCTGATGTCTTTCTAACTAACTGGAGTATTTTAATCTAAATGGTCAACAGGAAATCTTTGGGTCACTGAGAAAAAAAATCTATGATTGTCATCTAGAATCTAAATTGTGACTCTAGTAAAAATAGTTCCATGTCATCCTTGTACATTCTAGTCCCCTTTGAAAGCGAGTTCTTGCAACTCATATTAGAATTCTAGAGCGTTTACCTTATTATCAATAATTCGTAAAGCGATAACCGGACATACATGTAATCAGATTTTAGCCATATGAAAAATCCTAAACGTATTTTTCCTTTCTAACTAATAGATATAAAAATCTGTACAAAACATAATTTAATTTAGTACGCAGTACTTTATTTTAATCCATTCTTCCTTATAAAGGCATATGGTAACTGCGTTGCGTTACTTAGCATCAGTTACTATATTCATTTCTTAAAAGTTCTTTGATATAAGCTTTAATATAGGATACCTTGGAAACGTTTAATTTTTTTTTTTTTTTTTACCATTTTGGAAAAAAATTAAAATAGCTGTCGCAATTGCGTAACTAGAAATCTTGGCGAGAAACTTTCGAACTACTTCGGTGCCATATTATAAATTTCGCCAAAATTTCTTATTCTAAAACTGTTTTATTTTTGTAACACGATTTTCCTTAATTATATATGTATATATATGTATTACTTAATGCTAGGGGGAGAAATAGAAAAACATTTTTTAATTAATCTAAATATACAAGAAGCTTAAAAATAAATCAACAAATAAAATAAAATAAATATCCTTTCTGTTTATTATTATAAAATATAAAGTTACATTCTTTAAAAACGGTTGATAAACTCATAGTTTTAAAGTCCTTTTGGTAATTTTATCTAATTAACACGCTTTTATTAGCTTCACCTGTATGTATGTTTGTATGTTTGTTTGTAACCGCTCTGGGAGCAAACAAAAAATCTATATCGTAAAAAAAGACTTTCCCTACGTGAACGCTGTGGCTGTGAGGTAAAGCTCCGGGCTACGAACCTAAAGGTCTAACGTTCGAGCCCAGTCAGATAAGAGTTTTTAAAAATGGTTTTTGTTTAATTCTAAATGATTTATTTCTCATTCCTTCATTATGTTATTTACATAAGATTTTTTGCTAGAGTTCAGACATTTTTGTTACCGACTGTACATTCCTGCAATAAAAACGTGTTCTTTAATTTTTTTAAAAGTATAAATTTATTTTAATATAATATATAACTTGTTGCCAAAAAGAAAAACTTCCTGGCATCTTCAAAATGAAACCTAGCAAATGAGGACGAAGTAAAATGTCTAAATGAAAACAATAGTTCTGTCGTACTAATAAAAAATATATATACAGTTAATATATAAGCTAAATTATCTATTTCAGTATTATGCTATATATAAAAAGATTTCCTTGGCAAACATCCTGAATTTAATCTCATTATTAAAACTGAATAAAAATTAATTTACGGTCAGTTATTTAGTATCTTCCATAAACATTACGGTAATCCTAAATAAACATTAACAGAATTAGTTAATTTGGAAAATTGAGAAAGAGAGAGAAAGAGACAAGAAAAAGACATAAAACTGGATTCGGGAAAACTTTTCTGAAAAAGATCCTGATAGATTATGCAGCTGATGTTCTCTGCAATAAAAGTTTTGGGAAGAAGGAAGAACTTTTTCTGCAGTTGAGAAATCCGTTCAAGAATATTTTATTGGATAGAATTAGAGGATTTAAAAGTAAGTAGGATTTAAGTAGGATTTAAAATTCTATATTTTATAAGTGCATTTATTTGCTTAAAAGGTTTCCGTGATATAAAATATCCTAAAATGACTATTTTTTTATAATTTTACTAAATATACAGTCGGTAACAAAAGTATCCGAACACTAGCAAAAATTCCTATTTAATAATATTATAGTTTTAAAAAATTAAAAAACACGCTTTTATAGAAATGTGGACTAAAAAACACAAAATATCTATCTTAGTATTAAAATGCAGGGTAAGAGAAAATCGTGCGAGTGACACACCATAATATTTACATACATTTAAATCTTTAATTAAAATAATTCAGAATTAAACAAAAACCATTTTTAAAAAATTTCCCCTGACTGGACTCGAACGCTGGACCTGTAGGCTCGCAGCGCGGAACTTTACCTCTCAGCCACATCGTTCACGTAGGGAAAGACTTTTTTTACAATATATATATATATATTTTTGCTCCCAGAGCGGTTACAAACAAACATACAAACATACATACAAACATACATACAGGTGAAGCTAATAAAAGCGTGTTAAAAAATAGTAGAGTTAATATTGTTTTGTTAAATAAATCCTTGTCGAATCATGTTCTTAGTCATTCTAAGAACAGGATTCGACAAGGATTTATTTAACAAAACAGTATTAACTCTACTTTTATTTATATAGGAATTTTTGCTAGTGTTCGGATACTTTTGTGACCGATTGCACAAAAGCCCAACTAAAATCCATTTCAACATTCTATGTATCCAGAGAAAAAAGATATACCGTCTTTATCTAGAACGAATAAGTAGTCCTTTTCCGAATTCTTAAACTAGAAATATAGATTCCCTAGCTATGCGAATAAGGAAAGGCAATAAACTGAATAGACGAAATGATCGAGAATTTACAGTCTATACATTACAAGATGGTGAAACAATGTTATGAATATTTTGAATCGTTTGATTTGAGACAATTTCTCGCTTTATGTCTTAGAATTAGGTCATAAACTCCAATTATAGTTATTAAAACTCCCCACTTGTGTTCGCATTTATTTGCAGGGGATTTTTAAAGAAGTTTGACCTTAATAATATAGGCAAATGCTCTAGAATTCTAAAAGGGGTTTCTAGAACTATCTTTTAAAATGTACTAGAATTTATAAGGATTACAAGAAACTATTTTTATTAGAGTCACATTTTACTTTCAAATATCAGTCACAGAATTTTTTCTCAGTGTAAGGTCTTTTATTTGCTTAAGAGGTTTCCGTGGTTCAAAATACCCTAAAATGGTTATTTTTAATTATTTTACTAAATATGCAGGTGGCCCATGAAGTCCGTTTCCACCTTTTTATAGACTGGACGACTGCAGCTATAATCATAAAAGTGTAATCTAGATATAGTAAAGTGGCTATTCGCTAAAAGGTAGAATCACTTATAACGCCACCTATTCGAAAATGGCGGATTAACCTTCCTATCTCGAAAACCGAACGAGATACAGACCGAAAGTGAACTACAAAGTTGTACAGCATCATAAATTTAGCATTTAAAAAAAAAAAAAACACTTTGTAGACCTTGAATGTTAAAAATAGAACACTTAAATTTACATTTGTTTGTCAACAATTTCCTACACAATTAAGTGAGATCTTAGAAGAAAAGAAAAAAATTCATCAACAAATACCTTTACATTGGATTTTCAAACTTCTTTCCATCTGTTGAAATGCATGTTTGAACACTCGCTTGAATATTACGTTCACTGAGAAAAAAATTTGTAACTGACATCTAGAATATGAATTGTGGCTCAAGAAAAAATCTGGAGTGACTCCGCTTGACTTTCTGAACATTGAGTAATTAACAGTTTTGTAGATAAAGTAAAGAAAGAGGAGTTGTTAAACAAACAAAAGAGAGAAGACCATAATAGAGTGTTTGAGTATTTTTCTCCATATATTACACGATGTTTTATTTAACGCTACTGAACTTTGAGCCCATAGATCATAATGATAAAGAATATTTCGTTGTGTCCCTGTAAAAAACTATAAATGCTAGATTCACCAAAATGCTTATAGTTAGTGCAACAGTGATTTATAATATTCATATAAATTTTCAGCTCAATTGAATAAGGCGTTCAGATGCTATCGCACTTTTAACTAGTATGTTGTGGCCACCACATGACTTTTCTTCTATATTTTCCTATACAAATTCACTCCGTAAAAATAATTTATTAAAATTATTTTTAAAAAAAATTATCTTCCATGATAATGCAGACGATTTCTATATTAGAGAAATAGGATAACACTAAATATTAAAAAAATATATTTTATTATCAATATTACATATTAAAAAAAAATAATAAAAATAAAAATAAAAATGAAAAAAATCGATAACTTTATTTTAAATTATCTATGATTCAACCATTTGTTTTAAAGGTACTGGAGAGCTCTTTTGAAAGATACCCATCATAAAAATTTACTCCCATCGATGGGGGACTTCCTCCCCCCGGGGGTGAGGCGAGGCTCCTACGCATACAAAAAAAATTTCCCAGCTGACTATCTCTATTATAAATAATTCTGGTAAATTTATAATGATTATTAAAAAATAATTTTCTTTATGCACATTTATACAAAATTTTGTCCTATACCACCATGTTAAAAATTTAGAAAAAGCGGGATGGCAACGCAACCTGTAAGACAATTTTTACCAAAAGTTGATAGGCACTAATTTATGTCAAAGTGCAACTACATACCAATTTGTATGAAATTCTGTGCAGTAGTTTCTGAGGTACAGTTGCCACAAAATTTTGTCACACATACACAGACTGACAGACAGACAGACATTTTCTAAAAATGGTCAATTAGTGTTCTACAGCTCTCAAAACGTGTAAATCCATCAAAAACCCGAGGTCGAAAATTTTTACGAATCGAATACTTTCTTCTATTGAATATAGAAGAAAGTAAAAATTTGGTTCCACAGGCCATAATGATAAAGGATTTTTCTTTGTGTCCTTGTAAAAAAACTGTAAGTGCTAAAGTCACCAAAATCTATACAGTTGGTGCAACTGTGACCTATAACATGTGTAATTTTTTTTTACTCAGATTAATAAGGCGTTTAGATGCTATCACACTTTTAAAAATTTAGCCCCATAGGCCATAATGATAAAGAATTTTTCTTTGCGCCCCTGTAAATTCACCAAAATCTATACAGATCTTGCAACTGTGACCTATAACATGTGTACAAATTTTTTGTTCAGACTAATAAAGCGTTTAGACGCTATCGCACTTTTAAAAATTTGGCCCCATAGGCCATAATGATAAAAAAATTTTCCTGGTGTTCCTGTAAAAAAACTATAAGTGTTAGATTCACCAAAATCTATTGGGTTCGTACTATGGTGACTTACAATATACGTACCAACTTTCAGCTTTATCGAACAAAGCGTTTAGACGCTAGCGTGTTCACACACAGACATACACACATACATACACACATACGTACGCACACACATACACTATACACACATACATACACCATACACACATACATACACACATCACCGTAAAAATAATGAAAACGGACGCGGGGGACCTCGAAACGTATAGAAACATCAAAATCTCAAATTCGGATTTTTGACATGAATACAATACTTTCCTCACTATAGTGTTCGGAAAGTAAAAATAGTTCCATGTCAGCCTTATAAATTCTAGTCCCTTCTTGAAGCGAGTTCTAGAAACCCCCTAGAGAGTTTGCCTATATTATCGAGGTCAAACCTATTTGAAAATATCTCCAAATAAATACGAACACAAGAGGCGGGTTTCAGCAACTATAATCTTGGTTTATGACCCAATTCTAGATAGTCAAGCGAGAATTTCTCGCCATACAAAAGATTCAGAGTATTGTTTCACCATCTAGAAATGTGTAGCCTAGAAATTCTCGATCATTTCGTCTATTCAGTTTATTGGCGTGCCTTATGCACATAGCATTGAAATCTATATTTCTAGTTAAAGAATTTAGAAAATGGCCACTTATTCATTCTAGATGAAGGCGGTATATTTTTTTTCTCAGTGTTGTACACGTTGCAGCGTAACGGGTGACACTTGTTCTACGTAAAGTTCAAAGAAAGGTGCAGTTTTGCATTGCAGTTGACGGTCAGAAGTTTAAATAACGAAAACAAAGGCATCTTGTAATAACTAGTTTTTTTTTTTTTTTTTTTTTCTTTCTTTCTAGGATCTTTTCCGCACGTTACAGCGTAAGAAATTACCAACCATCAAACGCGCATTTCAAGCGCCCTATATTTAGTATTAATTTCTACAAGATGTCCCTTTATATTAAATCGTCGATGCTCATTTTTTTTCCTATTTTGAAAACGATATACAAGACAGAAACAATAACTCCGTTCTAAATTTATTCGGGAGATCACATGACATGATATAGACAGAAATGCCCTACCCACAAGCCTGCCCCACTTCCAATTAGATACATTTACCTTATCCTAATCTGTTAATTATTGTTATTAAAGTTAATTTCGTATTTTTTGTATTTATGCATTCCTATTCTACTTCCAATGCCAGTGATCCCTATAACATGCAAGTGATTTTTTTTCCTATTCCACTATAGCAAGAAAATCGTAACTTATGATGTTTTCAAATTATAATTTTCAACATCAATAGGAATCTTCCTAATACGATAAGTGATATTTTAAAAGTGGTCTGTCCACGTATTTGAAATATTACCTACACAGCCTGATATACTAACTACCAAACTAGCTAGCTGATTAACCTACCATGGCTTCCTGTGATCTAATAGATCTATTGATTCGCAGGAAGCCATAAACCCATAAACGGACGCAACATCGATTTTGTGATTTTCCGATTTCTTACACCACAAAACGTGTAAAATCGTAAAAAAGAGACAAGCTCCAATTTTTTTTACGAATGGTACTTAATTTCCTCATTTCTATAGTATGTTGTTGGGGAATTAATACACTGAGAAAAAATGTATACCACTTTCATCTAGAATGAATAAGTGGCCATTTTCTAAATCACTTAACTAGAAATATAGATTTCCGAGCTATGCGCATAAGACACGCCAATAAACTGAATAGACGAAATGATCGAGAATTTCTAGTCTACACATTTCTTGATGGTGAAACAATATTCTGAATATTCTGAATCTTTTGTATGGTGAGGAATTCTCACTTGAAATCCAGAATTGGATTATAAACAGAGATTATAGTTGCTGAAACCCGCCTCTTGTGTTCGCATTTATTTGGAGATAATTTTAAAATAGGTTTGACCTCGGTAATATAGACAAACTCTCTAGAATTCTAATAGAGGTTTCTAGAACTCGTTTTCAAAGTGGACTAGAATTTATAAGAATGGCAGGGAACTATTTTTTTCTAGAGCCGCAATTTAGATTCTAGATGCCTATTACAGAATTTTTTCTGAGTTTAATTTAATGTATTTCCCTTATTGAACAAAATTGAATTTTTGTTAATGGAATATTTTCAATGAAAGGGAATATTCGGATGATATTTAGAACAGGGTCTGAACTCGTAATAAGTATCGAAAATACAACTTCTGTTGTTATTTACCGCAATGCTCAACACAACAAAATGTCTTACAACAAAATCAATAAAGTTTCAGATGTCTACCTTTATTTATTTATTCATGCTATATACTCATTTAAGACATCAAAGAAGATCTTCCATTATTATTTACTAAGAAAAAAAAAAAAAAAAAAAAAAAAAAGAAGAAAAAAAAAAACCTTCGCTTGAGGCATCAGTGCTATGTTTAATTCATAAGACTTTATTTGCATATTCATTTTTTGCCCTACTATATTTTTTCTTTCTTTCTTTCTTTTTTTTTTTTTTTTCCTGTTTAATTTAAAAGGCATATAATTTAAATCTCATTATATAATAACATTTAACATATGTTGTTAATGTATATTTCTATTACTTACTCATTTTTTTCAAAACACGAATCCCCAAAAAAGAATTTATAAAATATAAGTACATTTTTGTTCCTTATGTTACCTTTCATCCTTTTTTATATGCATTATCATTTAACCCCGTCAAAAATTATAATGAAATGAATGTAGTTTCAATACACCAAGCACTCATTAAAGTCCGTTCTCACCGTTTTAACTGCACTGAGAAAAAAAGAATATACCGCCTTCATCTAGAACGAATAAGTGGTCAGTTTCTAAATCCCTAAGCAAGAAATATGGATTTCCAAGCTATGCGTATAAGGCACGCCAATAATCTGAATAGACGAAATGATCGAGAATTTCTAGATGATGAAACAATATTCTGAATATTCTGAATCGTTTGCATTGCGAGAAATTCTCGCTTGAATTTCTAGAATTGGATCATAAGCCAAGATTATAGTTGATAAAACTCGCCTCTTGTATACACATTTACTTGAAGAGATTTTTAAATAAGTTTGACCTCGATAATATAGGCAAACGCTCTAGAATTCTAATAGGGGTTCCTAGAACTCGCTTGCAAAGGGGACTAGAATTTATAAGGATGACATGGAACTATTTTTACTAGAGCCACAAGCTAGATTCAAAATGTCAGTTATAGAATATTTTTCTCCGCGTGCCGAACGGCTGCAGTTATAGTCATAAAAGTGGTGTCGAAGTCAGTGTTGTCAAATTTGGAAAAAAAATTTATTCAATATCCACCACTAAATTTTAATCGTAACGGTTGCCTAAGGTACGCGACAAGAAATAAAAGTAAATGACAAAGTTACAGATCATCATGATTTAATACTAAAAAGGCACCTTGTAGACATGAATTCTAAAAACCGAACGCTTAAAACATGCATTTGTTTGTTAGGAATTTTCTATACAATGATGGCTTACCAGCTGCCGAGCGGTTCTGCACTCGAAGTTGGGAGACGTGAGGTGCCGGGTTCGATCACAGGTAGCGCTCGTAGGCCTAGCCGTTCGGAATTTTCCGTGGATATCTTCGAAACTTGCGTAAATACGGGCTAGGACCCCTTAGAAAGACCCCCACGGAGGGCATTCCCCATCAGGCCTAGGACCTTGGTTCAGTCAAGCGGCCATAATACCCCCACCCACCCCATCAATACAGTGATATACCGTAACGATCTTAGAAAAAAAAAAAAAAAAAAGACAACTCGTTCCTATACATAATCTTTATTTTGGATGTTAAAGCAGTTCACTTTAAAGGCACATTTAGGGCATTTTGGCACATTTTGGCGTAGAGGGTGACATTTATGCTACATAAAATTCAAACAAATGTCCAGATTGCACTTCAACTGACTGACAGAAGTTTAGATATTGAAAATAAAATTTTACTCACATCACAGCGTAACCACGATGCTCTAAAACTCTGTAATACACATTTTTCTTCTATCCCATGCCGTTTTCGAGATAATTACGTTAACTAGGACGATTTGCACCAAACAACACTGTAAGCAGTCGCATTTAGAGTAGCACATAACCATTACTTATACCTAGACGCCACTTTAATGACAATAACTGCAGTTAAGTGGGTGAGGATGGACTTTAATGGGCACCCTGTATGTTAAAATGATTTTTGTAAATAATTATCTTTTTGTATAACTTTTTACAACTATTTACCTAAAAAAGAAAAATAATAACTTTGCACTCTTCTTTTGTCAATCGGCTATAGACAAAACACCATTTGATAAAATTGGTACATTTCTGTTATCTGAATCGGATTGAGATATTGCCATATCAGCATCACTTTACGGAAATTCGAAGAATAAAAATAACTTTACAAAGTTTTTACAACACGGTTAAATTAAAGAAAATCCAAGTAAAAAAATGACAGATATCCAAAAATAGAAATTTGCAATAGAAGTTACCAGATAAGTTATATATATATGTGTGTGTGTGTTGTATATAATAAATAATCTATATTAATAAAATCATACTTTTGTCTGTAAATTTGTCAGAATCAAAAATTTTTGTGATATCTTCACATTTTACACTCCATGAAAGCCAAAAATGATTTCAGAAAATTTTGTGTGTGTGTATCATCGTGTCTGCATGTCTGTAACGCTATTTTTGTCCGGGTATCACGCGAGAACGGCTGGACGGAATTCAACGTCGCTTAGCAGGAACTTAGGTCCTTACCAAACTTAAAATTATATCTATCAACTTTTTCGAAAATTTCCCCTGTTTCCCCCTGGGTGGGCTAAAATCAAAAATACGTTTGTAAATATAACTTGACTCCAAATTATTTCACAGCAAAGAAATTGCATATGGTGAGACTAGACATGAGTACAAATAAAACATTATGTGCAATTTAGGCATTTTTTATTTTTAAGGGGAGGGAGGAGGGAAATTACTTTTTGACGGGAAATTTCATAAATTCTGGATTTCTGAGTAGAACTCTGCCAAAAATGAGATGTTGAAAAAAGCTGTGCGACTTCCTTAGATATTTCGAAAAACACATTTCTTTTTTATATACGTATATATATATATATATTTTTTTTTTTCGGAGGGGGGTGGGAGGTAAATTGTTTATATGTATCCGAAACTTACGGTAACAGGATTTTACGAAATTTACCCTTTACCCCCCTTGGGGTAAGGGTTGCAACGTGTAAAAACACGTTTTCCCGTTTGAATTCGCCTTAAATTATCTTAGAATGGCGAATTTTGGTATGCCGATGTTCATTAAGTGCGCGCATTATGTACTTTGGTGGGATTTCGCAAACTATCGAGCTTACCCGCTGGGGAAGGGGAAGTAAGAAGCGAGTAAGTTGATGCTGAAGGCAGTGGGGATCCGGACTCCTCACGTTGCAAGCAAGAAAAACCTCTACCGAACACAGCGGGAGCTTAGATTATTAATAATGATATGGGATTTTGACAACTCACTTAAGTATAGTGTCCAGCGAAGCGGACAAAGCCTGCTAGTACATAATAAATAAGTAAATATTAATTGTACTAATTAGTTATCATGCTTTAGAAGATATTGATGAGTTTAGCAAAGGTGAGGAGTCTGGTAACAGAAAAGTACCATAAAATCCATTAAAAATATTTTGTTTTATTTACTTATTCAAACTATGAAAAAAAAAGAAAACTTATTATTTACAGAGGCCATTTGTTTACATTAAAAAAAGGTTACTTTTCTTTTTTTTCTTTCTACACTCAATTCCTTATAAATATATAATTTGAATTTTTCTTCTCTGAAACGGGATGCCATTTTAGTAAATGGCATCCCGTTTCAAATCTATGTTTCAAATCTATTAGAATGCTACTTAACACGCATTTCTTTCTTTTAAGTTATTTATTGCCTTTTTTACATAATGTATGAATAAAGGAACTTCATAAGAAATGTAGTTTCATCCCCCCCTTCATTGCGTAGGGGGGGGGGGGGAGGGGTCCCTCCTCTATCCGTAGATGCATTATTTAAATCGAAGTGCGGCTATATGTATGTGCAAAAAAATTTTTTTACAAAATGCAGATTTTTAAATGGATAACTTTTTTTTTGGATCGACCCTTTATGTAAAAGAAAGGTTTTTTTTTTCTTATTTATTTTGATTAACGTGATTAAAACAACATTTAGAAATAGAAACAGGAGAGAAATATCATAGTTGTGAATAGAATCCTACCCGAAACACTTCCCAGAATCATGTGCATTTTTTCTATTATATTTATTAAGTTGAGCTAAAACAATTATTTTTTATTTAAATCCAGATGTCTAACAATTATTCCTATATTCCTTAATTAACATGTTAATGTGCTATCTATTTTCAAATGGCGGTCAATTAAAATCCCGAAATTATTAGCATAATTTGTCATCACAATAACTTCCTAAATGCTCAGATTCGAACAAAAGTTCGACAGTGGATTGGTCTTAGAAATATCCTGAAGAAATTCGTTGACTAACTTGATCCGCCTTTTTGGTACTTATCCTACTTGAAAATCTCGAACTCACATAAGTATATATATATATATATATATATACTATATATATATATATATATATATATATATATATATATATATATATATATACTTATTAACTGATTTGCTTAAATATCGATACATCCTCAGCCCATATCAACGTTTTAACAAGTTTTTATTAATAAACTCTGTCGTGACAACCCGCCATGTCAGCCATAATTTGGTAAGTATAAGTTTTTGTATTACTTATGTACCTAAGTTATTTTTTTATCTACCCATTGTAAAGTCCGCTGAACTCCCAATCATTCTTTTTTTTTTTTTTTTTTTTTTAATCTCGACATTTCAGAATTTCAAATTACGTTAAAAACATATTTACGAATCAATTTGCATGAAACTGGATATGGGCATAGCCCATGTTACAGTGCCTAGAATATAGAGTGTGGCAAGCGCTTATAACCGAATGCTTGATAAAAAAAATTAAGCCTCCCATATAGAAATTTTTGTTGAAATTGTAAACATTGCATAAGCGTTGATTGGCTTTTCCCAGTCTCGTCTGCTGAGTCACGTGTTCTAAGCGCATAAATAACCAATACGTACATTAGTTTCGGTTTTCCAAGCAATAAACTCGATCGCGCTGGCATCTAGTGAGAGGCTTAATCTTTAGGGTACTGATTTGCTGCTTGCTTTCCATGCTTTGTATTCTACACTGTAAAAAAAAATCTGTCGAAAAAACGGAAAAAAATTGTCAGCCAGGACGCCAATCATAACCCGTTTTCTTCACAGAAAAAAAGCGTTTAAAAAAAAAAATTGGGAAAATCTGTAAATATTTCCGTAAATACTTCTGTTAAAGCAACGTAATTCTTCTATTAAAACAATGTAATTCTTTTGTGAATTCAACGAAATTTGACTGATTAAAAAACAGAAAACCCATATTTTTAAACTTTTTTTTTTTTCTGTAAAGTAAACAGATCTCTTTTGTCTTTTAAACAGTGACGTTCTGTTATATTTGCAGAAAAATATTTTACTTTAACGGAATTATTTTAAATCTCTTACAGAGAAAACATGTATTTTTTACAGAAAAAAGAGAAAGATTTTTCGTAAACTTACAGAGTATTTCTGCTAAAATAACAGCTGTTTCCGTAAACTTACAGAGTATTTCTGCTAAAATAACAGCTGTTTCCTACAAACATAACAGAATTTCACTATTAAAAAAAAAAAAAAAATCTGTTTGCATCACAGAAAAAACTGTTTTTGAAAATGAGTCATATTCTGTAATTTTACAGAGAAATCATGTATTTTTTACAATAATGTATATATAGATTTTTCCGTACATTTACAGAAAATATTCATTAGTTTAACTGTTGTTATCTGTAAACATAACGTATACAGTGCCTATAGGCACTGTACCCATGTCAAGGTTTCCCCTAAGTTTATTAATAAACTCGATTAGCCATCTCCTTTCTATATTGAGGCTA
This sequence comes from Salticus scenicus, assembly GCA_963930645.1. Lineage (NCBI taxonomy): Eukaryota > Metazoa > Arthropoda > Arachnida > Araneae > Salticidae > Salticus > Salticus scenicus. The sequence goes on from OZ005660.1 coordinate 101,775,147, forward strand.
TTTGAAAAAAAAAAAAAAAAAAAAAAAAAGAAAGAAAAAAAGAAATCGACTTTCTCTTTCGACTGAGCCGGGAGGAACTTGTTTGAAAATAAAGTCATTACTTGTGGCAAGAAATTCATAAATCCTGACAAAATCGAAGAATATATTACATTATTTTGTATGTTATATACTACATGAGTGCCATCAAAGGCAGCATTTATATATGAAAACAAAATACAAAATTTTATGCCGTATAATTCCAAGTGCATACGAAATGGGGAAATTTAAGTAAAAATGAATTCTAACATTATTTTTTTTTCACATAATTATTTTTCTTATTATTTTAATTATTATTATTTATTTATTTATTTATTTTTATTTTTATTTTTTTTTTTTCTAGATACGTGTTTGTTTTCTTTTGTCTGTCAAACAGAGCTTATTTTTCGTAAGTGCTTCACAATATTTGGTTTAAAATCGTTCTAATTGTAAGTATTTCGTTTTTTCCTTTGAAAATGAAAGACGATTTTCTTATATTGTATAAATATTTTATTGAATTATATATTCTCCACTTTGATCTTCTTAGCGATTTTACGAGTTGTTATTTGGCAGTTTTCATAAATCAATACTTTATTTTGTCTTCATTAGCATAAACTGGTTTTCCAGAACGTAATGCATCTTCAACGTCAAAATTGCCGGAACAAAATTTGGTAAACCAGTTTTGGCACTGACGTTCTTTAAATAAACTTTCTGTATACACATCGTATACTTTTTTCCTTGTTTGAACAGTATTTTCGCCTTTTTGACAGCAAAAACAAAATATGCCGAAAATGTCGCTTCCGATTTTCTTTATTTGATAGAGCACCAATCAAAACCTGTTCAGCAGAATAAAACGAACTTATTCACAAGCAAGCTTTGCTATATCATCTGTCACAATATATAATGTTAATACAGCTTAATTGTGAAGATGGTGTGGAAAAAATGCAATTAAGTTCTCTGCTGAGAAAAACAAAATTACTTTCCGAACAATCCAATATATTGTACAGAAAAATATGTTTTTGTGCTTTTAATTAATCTATGTTAAAAATCATTGTGTTCTTTGCATTGTGAATATGTTAATTTGTGCTTTAAAAAAATAAGTCTTTGATAGATCGACACGTATCCTTATTTTTGAGTCCCTGTACGCAAACTAGTAGGGCTATTTATACCATTTTCCATTATAGTAGTATAGTGGACCTGAGTGTAACATATTTTAGTTTAAAAAAATTCTGAAGATATTTACAGAAGCATAAACGTATTCAGATAGACAAAGTGAATACATTTCATACTCATACATTTTTCAACAGTGTGTCAATGTGTTAAAAATTATATAAGACACGTAAATTATTGAAACTAATTTCGAATATTCTTTCTTTCATCTTACGCATACAAAGTGCCTCAAACTAAACTATGTATTTCCGAGAGAGCTATCAGAAAGTCATAAAATTTGGAGAATTCGTAAGACGACTTTTGTTTGTTTGTTTGCTTGTTTTTCTGTAAGTCAAAATATTTCATTTCAAAAACAATCAACTAAGTCTATCTAGTAAACACCAGACTCATATATATGTATGTGTATATATATATATACAGGCATTCCATAAAAACTGAGAGTAAAATCATAAAAAATCAAGAAATATATTTACAGCAAAAAATACATCATCTTTTTTCAAAATACCTTCCGTCAGATGATATGCAACGGTCCCATCGTTCAACCCACTTTTCAAAATAGGTAGAGAAGCCCTTTTCTGGAAGCTGCTTCAAAGAACCCTCCACTGTTGAAATAACTTCAGAATCTGTATTAATTTTTCTGCCACGGAGCTTCTCCTTCAACGTCGGAAACAGCCAGAAATCGAACGGTGCGAGATCTGGACTGTTAGGGGGATGTGGCATGATTTTAATATTGCATTTACTAAGATATTGCTAAACAGAGGTAGCGACATCCGGGCGAGCATTATCGTGATGTAATGTCCAATTCCCTACCAGTTCATGACGCTTTCTCGATATGTGTTGTCGCAAAATTTTCAAAACTGAAACATAATATTCACTTTCACAGTAGTTTTTGGAGGCACAGCATGCTGATAGATTACACCTTTATGATCAAAGAAATTAACCATCATGACCTTTTCAGCAGATTTGGTTTGTCGGATTTTTTTCGGATGCGGAGAATCAGTATGTTTCCATACACTTGTTGCGGACTTGGTAAGGGGATCATAATGATGCACCCAAGTTTCATCACCTGTTATTACAGTCTTTAGGAGATTTGGATCATTTTGAAGCATCTGTTTCCATTCACAACATTGGTGAATTCTTGTTTTCATTTGTTCTTTAGTAAGGCGATGAGGGACCCATCTGGAACAAACATAGCGAAGCTGTAAATTTTTGCGTAGAATGCTAAATATCGACGTTTTTGAAATGTTTATAGATGACGCTATCGCCTCACATGTCACTCGCCGATTTTCTTGAAGGATTACCCACACAGTGTTAACATTTCGATCATTCACAACACTTTTTGGTCGCCCAGGCCTAGGAGCCAGTTCTGCAGACAAACGGCCTTTCTTGAAATCACCATGCCATCTAAAAATCGTAGACTCACCAAAACATTTGTCTTTGTAAGCTTCTTTCATTAACTTAACTGTTTCTGGAGCAGTTTTGCCCAAACGGTAGCAAAATTTCATGGCACAACGCATTTCGTTTTTTCACTCTGAATCACTCATCTCCATTTCTGTAGGGCAAATAAAACAGTTCTTTAAACAAGCACGGAAATAGGAAAATAAAATCGTCTGCTTCGTTTAGAATTTTGTAAAAAAGTACAGTTAATAGTTTGAAAAAATCGCCTGCACTTCTATATTTTAGTTTCGAGGTGTTGCCACTACGTAAAAAAATAACTCTGAGTTTTTATGGAATGCCTTTTGTACATACCTTTATATAATGTACAACATGGCTTACAATTTATCCATCTGATGAAAACAAAATTGGTAAAAAGTCAATTGATATTCATGTATCATCTGAAATTGTAATAATATGCATAGTACAATAAGACATATTTTATTAATTGCAACAAGATACGGGGTGATCAATTTTAAAGAGTACCTGTTGGTTTTTCTCCTTACCCTTAAATATGACGGATGTGGCAACTATTCTAACACTGAACTATAATTGTTTGAACCTTGTTTAAGTGTGGGAGACAATTTCCAACACTGTTGGACTGTTACAACTTTATTTGTGAGCTGAAACAGAAATGGAGACGTACATTTTTTTTTTTAATTCTGTAATAATTTTATTTGTGAAAAACAAAATTTAATTATTTTTTTTTTTTTTTACATCATCATTCTACGTTACATTTACATTATCATTATTACATTATCATTTCATAGGCTTTTCCAGAGAAGTCCTGCAAACATCGGTGAATTAACACATAGATCACAACTGAAGAAATCTCGTCAATAACACCAACAATGCTGAGAAGTGTGTCAAAAACCTGATTCGGCGTGTTCATGTTTGCATTCAAAATGGTATCGAACATTTTCAACATTTTCTATGAGGAATGATAATGTAAAAAAATTGAATTAAATTATATTTTTCAAAAATAAAATTATTACAGGATTAAAAAATTGTGCGTCTCCATTTCTGTTCTACCTCACAAATAAAGTTGTAATAGTCAACAGTGTTAGAAATTGTCTCACAAACTTAAACAAGGTTCAAACAATCATTCTTCAATGTGAGACTAGTTGCCACATCCGTCAGATTTAAGGGCTATAAGAAAAACTGACGGGTACTCTTTTAAACTGATCAGATCACCCTGTATATATACAGTCGAACCTCGTTAACGAGAACACTGTTAACGTGAATTACTTTTAACATGAACTGTTTCCACAATCCCCGTCAAAATAAAGAATAATTATTTATATGAAGATTAGTTACTGATAGCATGAACTAATGATAACGTAAACAAATTTTTTATCCCCCTTGAGATTCACGTTAACAAAGTTCGACTGTATATATATTTCTATATAACATACAACATGACTTACAATTTATCCATCTGATGAAATCAAAATTGGTAAAAAGTCAATTGATATTCATGTATCATCTGAAATTGTTATAATATGCATTTACAATAAGACAAATTTTATTAATTGCAACAATATACGACTAACAATATTGATATTTGCATGGTCAATAGTTAATTACATTTTTTGCAATGTATTATTGCATATATGACGTGTTATATTGCTTTAAAAATCGGACAGCGATTTTAAACAAAATTGAGAAAGTAGTTACATTTTTTTTTTTTTTTTTTTTTCGTTAAAAGTCATGAGTTCTATACGGCATTCTTAATTATCAGGAATGTTTTGTCATGACTCGTCTCAGATAACATGATGGTTTAAAAGTTAATAATTCTGTATGACACTCTTAGGACTGGCTGATCCTGACTAGTATTATAAAATATGATTGTTTAAAAGTTGATAATTCTATATGACGCGCTTAATTATTAGGACCGTCTGGCCATGATTTGTCTGAAATATTATGACCGTTTAAAAATTAATAGTTCAATACAACAATGGTCTGAAATATTATGACTGTTTAAAAATTAATAGTTCAATACAACAATCGTCTGAAATATTATGACTGTTTAAAAATTAATAGTTCAATACAACAATGGTCTGAAATATTATGACTGTTTAAAAATTAATAGTTCAATACAACAATGGTCTGAAATATTATGACTGTTTAAAAATTAATAGTTCAATACAACAATCGTCTGAAATATTATGACTGTTTAAAAATTAATAGTTCAATACAACAATGGTCTGAAATATTATGACTGTTAAAAATTAATAGTTTAATGTGACACTCTCGATTATTGAGACTGATTGGTCATGATGGATCTAAAATACCCTGAATGCAGAAAAGTTTTAACGGCAGTCTTTCCAAAAATGTGTTGTTTCATTTAGGATATTTTGCGTATATTTGCTATGTTAAGAAGCTTCAGAGAAGATAATTTATTATTACTGTATTTGTTTTATTCACATGCTAATATTTAAGCAGAAAGATTAAAAAAAAAAAAAAAAAAAAAAATAAGTAAAGAAAATAAGATACAGCAAATTTGCTTTAAACTGTAGTATGAAAATTTGGAATAGATCCAGATATTTTCTAAATTATCTCTTCTCGGTAAACATAGAAAAGAGAAAAGATATAAGACAAAAATGTAAAATTGAAACATATGGCTCATATCCGGGAAGACAAAATTTTCATAGTGTAAGTATTATTGAAAATGACTTTATAATAGGAACATATTTCTTTAAGGAAATATAAATGAATATGTTGCACCTTTTTTTTTTTTTTTTCAAGCTTTCAAGTCTCGGGTAGTATATTATTTTTCTCGTGAAAATGATGCACGTGTCAGTAAATGTTACAGGAAATTATTGATGATAAGTGTGATATAAAATGTACCGGTTGCATCATAAATTCATACAAACTTCAAAAATTCATAATAAAAAAAGTAAAGCTCGGAACATTTTTCGATTTGCAGGAATATATGATCAAAAGAAGATTGGTTTTTTTTTTTTCTTGTGTTAAAAAATATATCTAAAAGTAATCGAAAGAGGGCGCTCACCGTCACACTTGGAAACTGACTCGCCGCTGGTTGATCCGCCATCCGCCATGTTTGTTCAATCTGTTATGTACGATCATACGATACTCTTACGCTCTGCAAATTTTTTGATAGTTTTCTGCATGTTTCTGTAGAGGTAATAAATTTGTTTTCCCGATATTTTAACTATAAAAAGAAGTATTAGGTCTTGGTAAAAATATATTACGATCTACAATGATCAAGTCTCAAGTGATCTTTGAATGAATGTCCGCCATTTTCGTTCAATGTCCAGTTTCACTCCATTCAAGAGCGCATACTCAAAATATTCTAAAAATAATTCTACTGATACTAGCTACCATTGTAATATAAAATTAGGCAAATTAATGACGGAAGCTAATAGATAATCTGGAGGAAAAAAAATAATAATTTCGAAAATTTGACAGAAAAACAGTATTTTCACTTGCATTTGGACAAGAGAAAGTAAAAAGTTACTAACTTAAGAATAAAAGTATTTATTAACAGCATTTTTCTTTAAAAAAGTTTTATTTAACCAGTTTCTTCTCAATTAATTTTTTTTAATTCTTTAAGATTATAGATTAAATTATGATAGCATATCTTAAACTTCTTACAGATGGTTTTAAAAAAAATAACGAAATGAAAGTTTAGTTTGTGGAACGAAAATTTTTGACAACATCATTTTATTTGAGAAGTGTTATATGTTACAAATAAGTTTTTATATAATCTGAAACAAATTAATAAATTTGTACTGAATAATATTCGTTTCTATTTTACAAAGATAAACTTCTCTGTAAAAAACATTTGGATGAATTGCATCAAATTTGTATTCTAAGAACAAAACCAGAAAAATAATTAATGAACACTCGTAAATATCTGATAATATGCGGTTTTTTACGGGGAAAAAAATTTGAAAATTTTTACCACAAAAATATAAAAAATATGGTGTGACTCTCACATAACTTTCTCTTACCCGGCATTTCAATATTACAAAGACAGATTGTAGATCAAGAGGGAGTATAATGAGTGCTGTACATGAACCAACGTTAAAAATAATTCAAAGATTTGGTACAATTTTTGCTCACAAATAACTTCGGGTAAGAGGGGCTTATTCCGTCCCCCTCAAGCCTTCGTTTGAATGTAGTACCTACACTTATATAGAACTCATGTGTCAAGTGGTTTGGTCGGTACTATACATTAATTAACTTTAATTGCCGTGATGATAAAATATAAGATGCGTTATGGTAGTACAATTACTCAGGAACGACGAAATATTTTATTAATTATTTATTGCAGTCCATTATACTAGATGATCTTACAAATTCAAAAAACACAAAGACGTTTTGAGTTAAATCAAAGGGCACGGGCAGTATACAAAAGAAATTGACGCCCTTTTAACACCGAAGCTGAAGCAAAAGTGATCTACAAGTTTGGCAAAAAAAATTCATTTCAAAAAGAACTTTCGCCAAATTATTCCGCTCCAGCAACAGCAGTTTTCTTTAAGTCCGTTAAGAACATTTTCCTATATTATTTTCAAATATTGTGGCTCCAATTTTTCCTCGCCAGAAGAACGTCACACATTCTATGATAACCATAAGATTCCTTGAATTATTGATATAAATATAATCGCTTCGTCACCTCATTTAATTCTGAAATTGCGGAAGATCAAGTCATATTACATGTTATAACTCAGGTTTCCACAATATATAATTACACAACACACATTTTTTTTTGTTTCGCGATCATCTATTGACATATTTAGTATTACGAAAATAATAATAACTTTTTTTTTTTTTCTTGCGTTTCAAATCTATTTCTTTAAATGTATATCAACTGTTCATGGAAATATTGGACTTATTTGATATGCATCAATTAATCACAAGCAGCCACAAAATACGACGGTGTTTATGATTTTATTTTCTTTATTATATGTGTGTATATATTTATGTACTTTTTGTTGTTGGAATGAAGAAATGATTCAAGGCTATTTTTTTTTATTTGCGATAACTAATAGAAGGTAATGTTCGCCTTCGAAGAAAATAAATCTAGTAATTTTTTTTTGTTTAAAGAAGCCTTTTAAACAGGGAAAATGAATATTTTTTAAGAAGTTAAATGCAATTAAATTTTAAGAAAGAATGTGGGATTTTCTACATCACACTCATGGATATTATTAAATGTTTAAAAATTTATTCCAGATTTTTCAAACAATGTTCATCCGCACTACTCCCCGAAACGCATCAATCTTGATCAAACATTTCAAGTAGCAACTTTATACGAGCCACAAAATACATCATTTGAATTGCCTGTAATTATTGTTACGTTCATAATAATCGTACACAAAGATCAATTGTTAAACACAGTATTCAAGGAGCCTCAGAATTCATAATTATACAAAAATTATACCAGAGGTTAAATTTTAACTTAAAATACACTATTTTTTAACATATAGGCATGAAGGATTAATTTTCATTTCTGAGCAGCTTTTCCGAACATGGTAAAATAGAGCAAAGCACCTCCACCAATTGCATTCAATAAAAAAGAACGTTTTCACTCAATTATTGGTGACCCTGTATGTCTTCTATAAATTATGCACGCATCACATTTTGTACTTAAATGATGTCCTACTTTAATAATACGCAACGCAACCTCAAATACACTTATGCAATTTGTATGTACAGCTTTACTATATTCTATCTCATTTGGGCGCACTTGTAAAAGCATGGTAAATGATTTTTATATCACGTTCAACACGAAATATGCTTTTATACATATAGTATATAAATTCATTTCATTTCGTTAAGTGCAGCCTGTTATTTCTACCTGCTAAAAATGTGGCCCATAGGCATAATGTATTTGAATTATTTTCGATGTCCCTGTACAATTTGCTTAATTTCAACGAAAAGTTTAGTGTAGCATTCCTATGTGATACAAATTTTAAATACCGAATTTGGATTTCTTGCTACTTTTCGCGCTTGCTAATAACAAAGACGTACAGACAGACAAAAACACACACGCAGTCCAACTTTCAAAAACCGCTTTTTGAATTCAGGAGACCTTAAAACGTGTAAATATAACAACTAAATTTTGAAAATTTGACCCAAAAAGAATACTTTTCTGCCATATAGTATGAAAAGTAAAAACTAGTATGTTGTGGCCACCACAAGACTTCCTTCTATATTTTCCTATAAAAATTCCCTCAGTAACAATAATAATAAAAAAAAAAAAACGATTTTTTTTTTTTTTTCGTTAAAAGTAAAAAAAATCGATAACTTTGTTTTAAATTATCACATATTTATAGTTCAACCATTCGTTTTAAAGGTATTGGAGAGGCTTTTCGAAAGATACCCATCTTGAAAATTTATCCCCCCCGGGGAGGTACTTCCCCCCAGGGGGGAGAAGCGATGCCCCCACATGCACAATCTTTTTTTCCTAGTTAACTACTACTATTATCAATTATTCATATTAATTTTACAATCACGAGTTAAGAATAACTCTCATTATGCACATTTATACGAAATTTTGTCCTATACTGCCATGTTAAAAATTTAGAAAAAATACGATCACAGCGCCACCTGTTGAGCTATTGTTCCCCAAATCAAATCAGCACCAGTTTATGTCAGGGTGCAACTAAATACCAAGTTTGGTTAAATTTCAGTCATTGGTTCGTGAGGTACAGTGAACACAAAATTCGTGATACACACACACAGACAGACAGACATTTTCTAAAAACTATCAATTCGTCTTCAGGACGTCCTAAAACGTGCAAATTCATCATAAAACGGAGGTCGAAAATTTTCACGAATCCAATACCTTCTCTATATTACATATAGAAGAAAGTAAAAATATATATAAGGGAAAAGAAGGAATTGTTGCGAAAATTCTTTTATAACAAGCAAATGTAGGATGCTTTAGCTCCCGGTCTAATCGAACTCAGCTGTATTTTATCTCTTTTATAAGTCACGGGCAGATGTGATATATGCCTTTGTTTCCAGTGACTAAGTGACCATTAAGTCTACTGTCACGATGGCTATTTTTCATTTATCTTCGAGTGTAAGCGTGGGTGCGACACTGTAAGCTCATATATTTTCTGAGATTGACAAGCTAACAAGCATGATGCATTTTTTGCCATTTGGGGAAAAGGGAAATTGTGTGGCGTTGCATAAAAGAAGCTTATAATGGGAATGTTGGTGAAAATTATTATTAAGTATTAGAACTGTTAGATTTCCTATCGGAAAATATATTGAAATTATCATTGAAAATTATATTAAAATTTAAATATCGTTAGTTTATAACAGTCGATTATCGATAGATAATAGATATGCCTAATATTCAAATTTCTAAATTTAAAAAAGAAAAAAAAAGGGAAGTGTCTCAAACTAAAGTGCAAACAAGAAGCAGCAAACAAAGCAGCAATGCGTGGCCGCTTTTATTGCAGCACTCGTGTTCACTTTTTTCGCCTGACGAAGGGTCGTGTCTTGTTTCGACCCGAAACAATTGTTGTGAGCTCTTGCATTTTATGGTGTTTGTACTTATTACTTTTAAATGCCAGTTTTGTGGTGCTTTTTTACTTTCTTCTGTATTCAATAGAAGTAAGTATTGGACTCGTAAAAATTTTCGGCCTCGGGTTTTTAATGGATTTATACGTATTGAGAGCTGTAGAATACGATTGGACCACTTTTAGAAAATGTCTGTCTGTGTGTGTGTGACAAAATTTTGTGGCAACTGTATCTCCGGAACTACTGCAAGAATTTCATACAAATTGGTATATAGTTACACCTTCACATAAATTAGTGCCTATCAACTTTTAGTAAAAATTGTCTAACAGGTTGCGTTGCCATCCCGCTTTTTCTAAACTTTTAACATGGTGATATAGGACAAAATTTTGTATAAATGTGCAGAAAGAGAATAATATTTTAATAATCATTATGAAATTTACAATAATTATTTATAATAGAGATAGTCAACTGGGAAATTTTTTTTGTATATGTAAGAGCATCGCCTCCCTCCTGGGGGGAAGTCCCCCCCTCCCCGAGCTCGGCAATATCTTTAAAATGAATGGTTGAACCATCGATCTGCGAGAATTTAAAATAAAGTTGTCGATTTTTTTTCCTTTTTAACAAAAAAACAAATTAAAAATTTTCTTTTTTTTTTCATGTAATATCGAGAATAAAATGAACTTTTTGGGGGTATTTAGTAAACTGTTTCTTTTAATATGGAAATCGTACTGCATTATCATGGAAGATAATTTTATTAAATAATGATTTTAATAAATTATTTTTATTGAGTGAATTTGCATAGGAAAATATAGAATAAAGTCACGTGGTGGCCATAACATTCTAGTTATAATAGCCAACTAGTAAATATGAAAGGATATGTAAAAGAATGTTTATAAAGCAACTTTGAAGAAAATAGTTAGAGCAGTTTTTGAGGTACGGATTTACAGTCTCACTTCTGATTTTTCAAAAAATTAACAAAATCATCCGTACCCTGCCCTTGTCTTAATTCTGAAGTGTCGTCGTTCTATCATTATTCGTTTTGAAGATATCATGTTTAGAAGATTCCCCACCCATATACACACTGAGCATTTGTCTGCACTCAGAAGACGTTAAAACATGTTGTAAAGACGTTGTCTTGTCTTCCAACGTCATACTTAATGAAGTAGTGAGAGAAAGTAATCAACAGAGACAAATGTAAAACTGAATATTATATTTAATTAAATCTCAATTCATGGGAGCATGGGACTACACCATTAAACGACCTTTTGAAATACAATTATTTGCGCAAACTTCCTCGTAAAATTATAGATACTAAATACTTTTACTAGCTAGCAAGAATATAACTCAACTATCATAACATAAATCAATAAACGATACTATATTACCACTCTTGAAAGAAACTTGACTGCTAGCTCGATGATCTCTTGAACAGCTAGATATCCTAGGCGTACTCGCGGCCAGACTTATGCTTCCAGGCAGGAGCTACTTCACACCTAAACCACCTCCATCCTTCATCCTTTTTATACGTTTTGCTAATTTGCATCTTTCCTTTTAACCGCGCTTGCACTAAAACTCCCTTGGCGAATCTCGTAAAATACGCAAGTTCTTTTTAAATCCTAAATCCTTATTAGAATACTTTAGTAGGGAAAGTAAAACCCTGAAAACAGTTGCGCGACTCGTACTTTGCGAAACTGCCTCCTGCCTTACAATGTAAAGCAGGTGAAAATTCGATATCAAAGTTTTTGATCGAAAACAATACTTCCATTGCCTACGGTAGTCGGGTAATGGAATTAAAAAATAATTAAAATGTTGAAAATTATTTATCAAAAAAAAAAAAGTTTCTTCAAAATTTAAATGTATTATTATTATTACTATTATTATTATTTTTATTATTATTATTATTATTATTTTGTGTGTGTGTGTGTGTGTGTATAGAAATAATAAAATATCATAAATAGAATATGTTATAAATTGTCATGTTACAGAAGAAAATATGTTTTACCAAAGAAAACTAAAAAAACAAAAAAACAAAATTCCATAGATATATTTTTAATCATAAAAAAATTGATAAATTGCACTAATTTAACAGTTATTCAGATGTAATTTAGAACTAGAATGTTGTGGCCACCACATGACTTTCTTCAGTATTTTCCTATGCAAATTCACTCTGTAGAAATAATTTATTAAAATCATTCTTTTATAAAATTATCTTCCATGATAATGCAGTACGATTTTCATATTAGAGAAGTAGTATAACACTAAATATCAAAAAAAAAAAGTTCATTTTATTCTCGATATTACATAAAAAAAAGAAAAGAAAAGAAAAGCGATAACTTTATTTTAAATTATCGCAGATCAATGGTTCAACCATTCATTTTAAAGATATTGGCGAGCTCTTTTGAAAGATACCAGACAGAAAAATTTATTTCCCTCGAGGGGGGACTCCCTCCCCAGGAGGGGAGGCGATGCTCCTACATATACAAAAATTTTCCCCAGTTGACTATCTCTATTATAAATAATTCCTGTAAGTTTCATGATTATTAAAAAATAATTCTCTTTATGCACATTTATATAAAATTTTGTCCTATACCACAATTTTAAAAATTTAGAAAAACCGGGATTCCAACGCAACATGCGAGACAATTTTTACCAAAAGTTGATAAGCCCTATTTTAGATCAAGGCGTAACTACATACCAATTTGTATGGCATTCTGTGTAGTAGTTCCTGAGATACAGTTGCCTCAAAATTTTGTCTCACACACACACATACAGAAAGAGGCAGACGTTTTCTAAAAATGGTCAAATCGTGTTCTACAGCTCTCAAAGCGTGTACATCCATCAAAAACCCGAGATCGAAAATTTTTACGAATCCAATACTTTCTTCTATTGAATATAGAAGAAAGTAAAAATATAAAAAATCACTTTCTTTATATTAAATAAACTTGACATGAAACCTTTAAAAATAAATAAATAAATAAAAACTTATTAAATTGAAATCTCTCTAAAACAAAAAATTTTTCTTATAATATATTAAAATGTATTTTTGTATCATAAATCCTGCATTTATGCATGATGTTTTTCACACATTATAAAAAACTGTTGAAAATGGTAATGTGATCCGGTAGAAGAAGCATTTTGATGTGTGTCGTGAAGTATGCAAAATCTACTTGAAAAACATTTTAGAAGAGATTTTAAATTTTTTGCATTATACTTGAGAAGTTGACTCTAGAACACCGTTTTAACATTTTTTTTTTTTTTTTTTTTTTTTTTTTTTTTTTAAGATTTTTATTACTATTGAATTTTTGCAGATATTTGTATCAAAATGTGCTCGATTATTATGTATTTTATAAAATTCTCAAAATATTCATATAGGTATGCAATAATTATCGTTAAAGTTTGTGCAAAATACAGTCAAATCAGTTTTTGCGCAGCTGCCTTTTACAGCGTGTTTTCTTTTTTCTTTCTTTCTTTCTTTCTTTTTTTTTTTTTTTTCTTTCCGTTTTTCTTTCTTTCTTTTTTCTTTCTGAGATTTTTTATGTATGATTCTTTTTTTCTTATATGGTATGTTATTACTATTACTATTATTATTATTATTATTATTATTATTATTTAAATTTTTGGAGTTTGCGAAGTTAACACAACTGGTACTACTTCTTAAAAGTAGTGCTTTTGCCATCCAATACAACAAGCTTTGTGCGATAATCTGACCAGAAATAATTCGCAGGTTTTGAAAAACACTGCGTAAAGTTCACTCATATTGATTTAAAAAAAAAAATAAATAAATAAAATGCGAAAACGGTGTAATAACAGCAATACTGCTCGTTCTCTCTAAGCAAACAAGGACAATTCTATAGTCTGAAAATTGTATCGTTCTTGTTTACTCGAATCGCGGAATGAACAGTAATAAGAGCAAAACTGTAAATAAATAATAATAATAATAATAATAAACACTGTTTGAAGAGGAAATAATAGCAGGACCCTTTTCTTGGGTAAATAAAATAGCCATAATTGCAGCCCGGAAGTTGCTGCAGTCTTTATCACTTTTTTCATCTGCTGAAGAATCGCGCAATTATTCAAACCTGAGATAAATGCTGCAGTGATGCCAGATTGGGGATTTTGTCCCCATTTTGGGGGTTTTTGAGGCTTCTGGGGACAATTTTGGGGACCAAATGTTTGTGGGGACTTTTTTGGGGAATTCTAAAATTTTTAGGGACAAATCTGGGGAGTTCAACTTTCTGTCAATGTTGGTAACGTAATGATTTATCCCTACGACCAAGGATTTTCAATAGCTTTATTGTTATTTGGGTTTTTTTTTTTTTTTTTTCCAAAAATTTCCTTCATTTGGGGAAAAATATGAGCTTAAATCCACTTAAATCTGCTTGATTTTTTTCTTTTTTTTTTCAATTCCCCCCCCCCCCCCATTTTTTAGTAGAAATCAAGTTGGGGATTTTTTCGAAAGAAACCCCTGATTTGGGGAAATTTGAAGACCTGTTTAGGGAAATAATTTTTGACCATCTGGTATCACTGAAATGCTGCAAGTTCTTTTAATTAACGCTAACGGCATTTGGCTATTATATTTTCCTATTTAAACATGTTCTTGTGTGAAAATTTTTGCTTTGTTTAGAAAACCAATTCCTATTTACATCGTGAGATTTTAAATTATTTTCCATCTGGGATATATATATATATATATATATATATATACAGGGTGATTGCAATTAACGTTATGATTTCAAAACGTTACAATTTTAAAACTACTGTTGAGAATGACTTGCTATTATACCCAGGGTTTAAACTGCCATTAGTTTTTTTAGCATTTTGCTAAAAGGTATCATATTTTTCTCTAAAACATGTTGGTCAGAATTTCGCTAAAAAGCTAAAACTGAATAACTGTATAAAATATCTCTATATAATAACTCGGATTTTTTTTTTTTTTTTTTTTTTTTTTTTTTTTTTTGTAATATTTGCAGGCAAAAACTACGAAAGGACTGGAATTTTTGGGAAACATTATTTATATAGTAATTTGGATTTATTTTTAATTTTCAATGATTGAATTTAAATGCAAAAATATTTAAAAGTATGTCAGAATTCAGAATTTGCTTCATAGAAGCATTCTTAGCACTAGTATTTCACGATTATCTACCACTACACTTTACTTGATTTTTAAATTGTTTTTCACTTTACACATATGATATGAGTACCTCTTTTTCTATTGTTAAAATCAAAACATAGTTTTCCTGATTCATATTTTTAAAGTCACAAACATGGATGCTTGGCTAAAATCATCAATGAACAAAAGGAATAGAAAACAAAACTGACGATAACAAAGCTAAGTAAAAGAAATCAATGGTATCCAAAGAATTAATTAACTTTCGAAAAAGCTAAAATAGTGCTTGCCTATTTTCGCTAAAATGCTAAAGTAATTTTTTTGTCAGGTTAAACCCTGATTATACCAGAACAATTGTGAGGCAATGGAATTTTGTTTAGCAAAGAAAAAAAAAAAAAAAAGAAATTCCAAAATGCACCGTTAATCATTCGTAAGATGTTTGTTTCATGAAGCTCCTCTTTTTCTCTTTTCACTACTACTGTTTCCGCTGTAAACACGTATTCTTGTCGTTTTACTAAAAAAGTTGTCGTAAACCCTTAAAGTCTATCGTTTACTGCTATTCTGTTCTATTTCTAGCACATTCCTGTGTATAATGAATCTATTCAGGCATTTCTATTGAGATTACTTTGACAGCGCCATCTATAGGCACATTTTATAAATACTTTTTTTTCCTTCGCCAAACAAAATTCCATTGCCTCACGATTGTTCTGGTAAAATATCAAGTCATTTTAAAATTATAGAGTTTTGAAATCTTAAGCTTAATTAAATAATCACCCTGTATATATCTGTACTGATAAGTATAAAGGATTTAAGTCCAAAAATGTCGATTTTGAGTTAAGTACATAGTCAAACTCAGAAAAAAATTCTCTGTCGATTGGTGTAAATGATTTAAATCTATGTCATTTAGTCTTTGAGAAAATCCATTGGTAAAAAAAGATTAAAGTCAGAAATTTAGCATTAATCTTTAGTATAAAATTTTAATTCAATTTGTTCCCTTTATTAAATGAAGGTTGACAATCACTGAATGGTATAAAGCGTATAAACCAACATAATCCCTTTTTCCTAACCGATTCTGCTGATTAGTTTTTAGTTCGTTTAACTTTATTTTTCGTCTCCTGAAAAATCAAGAATATGGACTTAAATCCTTTATACTTATCAGTAGAGATATATAATATATATATTTTCATGCTATTTAGCACAAAGTATTTTCTACTTGCTTATGAAAATTCAAAGATTTTTCATTGAGATTTTTTTACGCCTATTTTCCAAAAAGAAACAGGTTTAAGTGTATACTCTATAAATGGGTGTTCTTTAGCTCACATTTTTTGCATAGAAGGTATATATATGTCTTCTATAACAGGTTGTAAAATAGCTATATATGTTATTAGTAATTCAAGTTCTGAGCAAAATAATTCAAATTCTTATTCAGGTTTAGAAGAAAGAGTTCTGTCATCATACTTCTGATATTTGTTCTTGAATAATGCTAAAAACAAGCTTATAGTCACACAAACAGACTCACACACACGCCAACCGCTAAAAATCTTATTTTCTGATTCAGGGGACCTCAAAACACGTAAATATTGTATTATCTCAATTTTGAAATCTTAACCCCCGAAGCAGTAAATTCTCTGCGAAAGAAATGCGTAAGAAAAATTGAAAAATCCGACCTTCTCACTGTTTCTTCCATCATTTTATCTTTCAAATAACTGAAATATAAAATTGATTTTAACTGTTGCTATTCAGTGTTTATTTGTCAGGTTTCATTTTCATTCAACAAAAAATTTGTAAATTAAATTTATATTTTGCCTATACTGCTAATAATATAGGTGGCATATTGCTAATCCTTTTATATTCAATAGAAGAAAGTTTTGGATTCGTAAAAGTCTTCGACTTCCTTTTTTTTTTTTTTTTTAATTGATTTGCATGTTTTGAGAATTCTTGAAAACAGTTTGGTCCTCTTCTTAAAATGTTTATCTGTGTGTAGCAGTGTATGCGTGACAAAATTTTTCGTAGCAAGAGAAATAATGTGCAGAGTTTCATAAAAAATCATATTTAGTTGCACCTTAACAAAAATTTATGCTTATCAACTTTTGGTGCAAATCGCCTTGCCTTTGGTGCTACTATGCTGCGATTTATCACATTTTTGGGAATGGTAAATCTCAGCTTCTGTTGTGAATAATTGCACAAATATGTGAGAGGGCCATTATGAAATACCATACTGTTTCAGACTAGATTCATATTGACCGACTAGTGCTATGCTGTAATTTTCCCCGTGCATGGAATATCTATACATCAGCTTCTTTTGCGTATACTTCACAAAATTTTACACGTGAAAGCTGAATTCTGAAACGCAATTCTTATCGAATTTTAGAGAATATATACCCATAGGTGACGCTGCTAATTTGAAAATTTTCCCGTGCATAAGAAGGCTATATCTCAGCTTTATAACGTTTAAATGCACTGAATTTGATATGTGAAATTACATTAGGAAGACCAATCTTGACTTAATTTGCGTGTATATATCGCTTAACAGATGGTATTATTATTACTCCGCTTTTACAATTTTCCATATATCTACATCTCGGCAACTACCGATTAAAATTACGCCAAATTGCATATGTAAAATTTTATATAAAAATGTATGGAGCTATGATTAAACATTTGTTCACTTTTAACCAGTAGGTGACGCTGCTCTATAAAATGAGGGCGGGAGGGGGGGGGGGACTTTTGATGTGCCACAACATACTAGTATGTTTTAGCTTCACGTGAAAAATTAATTAAGCAATCTCAAATTTCAAAACAAGTATTAAATTTCTGTATTAGTTTGAACTTCAAAATATTTGGATTATCAGATTGCGATTCTTTTTTTTTTTTTTTTTTTTTTTTTTTTTTTTTTAATTATGTCAGGCATCATAAAACACGTAAAAAGAAATTTTGTAATTTTGTTTGCAGATTGCATGCATATATTCATGAACTGCATAATTCATATGTATATTAGACGATGGTTTGTATTACAATTAGGAAAAAGAAAGAAAAATAACGTAAATGAAATTATGAATTCTATACTTTACGAAAAAAAGATTTTGGTACTTACGTTTTATGAATAATTTTAGCTTCAAAATATCACTCTGAAAAAATTGTTTAAGCAAAATTACTCCAATAATATTTTTGCAATGTGTGTATTAATTAGATTTTAGATGCATAAATTCTAATTTGTATTTTAATCGGAAGAGATATCTATACTTTTATAATTTGTATTACTATTAAATGTTAGTAATTATATACAGTGAAACTTGAATAATTCGAACTTGTTTAATTCGAAATACTGGATAATTCGATTTTTCTACTCGGTCCCTTGAATTTTGTATTAAAATAATGTTAAAAAATTGTGGATAATTCGAATTCTATTTTGGATAATTCGAATTTTTCATACGATTACCTTTAAAATATTACAGCAAAATTTGTTCCCGGGATTTTTCTCAGTTAAATTGCATTATTTATTTTAACAGTCTTTCAAAAGAAGGATAAGAAAATACAAGATAAGCCCCTACCCAGTGCATCAGAAGTTATGGTGCGTATACATGCACTTGGAAGTTTTTTTGAATTGAAAGTAATGTCTAACGTAGATTCTATAGTCATATGCTATGACACACAGTTTGTACTTAAAGAAGCAATCAAAAATATCTGACTAATTTTAAAAAAATGAAAAATATTGATTTAATTAGAGAGGGGGGGGGGATTTTTAATTAATCTTTTTTTTTTTTTTTTGACAAAATAGTATATGTAATTCGAATTTTTGGATATTTCGAATTTTTCTCTGGTCCCTTCAACTTCGAATTATCCAAGTTCTACTGTATTTATATATTACTTACTAAATTCATCTACTTACTTTTTTGCAAATTTAAAGCAAAAATTATCATATTATATATCATATTGATTAGAATTGTATTGTGGTGACAAAAAAAAATAAATAAATAAATAAAAATAAAAATTTCCAAAAATGTGCCTTTTTTTTTTATATAAGTTTAAATAATAAATTTTGGAATTTATGAAACTACAAATTTAAAATATTCTTTTAAAAATCGAGGTATAATATTGTTCATATTTAGATCCGAATTTTTTTCAAATCAAGAAAGAAACAGAAACAAAGTTTAAAAGGGAAAAAAAAAAAAAAAAAATGAAAATGAAAATTATGATTTGAAAATGCTCCCTCCACCCCTCCCCCACCCCACCCCTTTTTTTTTTTTTTTTTTTTTTTTTTTTTTAGTGGAGCAATTTTAAAATTTTTATCTATCATATCCAGTTTTTCATCCATTCAATTTCTTCTGCCGGGTGTTTCTTTAAAAAACTTTTGAAGCTGAAAATTATCTAAATCGAAATTTCGTGAATATAAAATAAATTTTAAAAATGTAAATGCCTTTAAATATATTATATGCAGATGGATTTTGTCTTATTTGAGTAATAAAAATTTTTCTATTCTAGTAATAATTCAAAAATACTTGGATTCTAATAAAACAATGATTTTAATTATATATTACTAAAATCTTTTATTTATTTAGAACTTTTATATTTTTTACACCAATATAAGTTCTTAATGATTATTATTATTTTTATTATTATTATTACATTTTTATTACATTTTTATTATATTTTCTATTTTTATTTTATTTTAATTTATTTATTTATTTATTTATTTATTATTATATTTTTATTTTTATTTTTATAATTTTAATTATTTAATTTAATTTAACATTTAATTTAATTTAATTAATTAATTTATTTATTTATTTATTGAGCACAAATAAATTAAGTCCACAAAAATTAAATTAGAAGTAAATAATTTTTTTTAATAAAAAAATCAGATTACTTTTCTTACGACTTTTAAATTAACTTTTATTTTTTTCCTTTACAGAGATATTTATTATTTTGCGAATATAAGCATAAATCTTAATATTTTATTTCATTTAAATTCACAAAATTTATATATATATATATATATATATATATATATCAAAATATCCAGAAATACTTCTGAATACAAAAGTGAACGATAATTGTGAATTATGTTTTCTTCCATATGCATATGTCCACTACTATATATAGTTATATAAATATAAAATAATGTACGTGAGTATATATATATATATATATATATATATATATATGATTACATCTATGTATGTGAATAACTATCTATAACTATCTAAATATTTTTATTTTCGTTTAATCATTCTTGCAATATTTACGATTTAAATTATGAATGTATGTTTTATGAAAGAAAATTTAAGTTTTCATTTCATGTAACTTGCGTTTATTTTTCACATATTTAAATTTATTGAAATGAAAGTTGTTGCACTTAAAAGCTTTTTTTTATCTCGTCTCATATTTCTTTAATTTTTTTAAAACCTTCTCATCGACTACTTACCATAATGGATGAATATGTAATGAGCTCATTTTCAAAAGAATTTTTTTTTCTTTCTTCCTTTTCTTTTCTTTTTTTTTTCTTTTTTTTTAAGCAAGAAAACACGAGACATAAAATTCAAGCTTTATCTTGAAATATGGAGTGCTGATAAAAAGATTTTGCAAAAATCTTCATACATTTTATTATTATTATTATTATTACTAGCAAACTCGTGCGAAATTTTCGCACTTTATTTCGTTTCTTATTTAGTTTAAAAATTTGAAACTCATAAATATTGTACCAATTTCACCACCTAATTAAAATTTTAATTTACCAGAAGCCAAATTATTATTAGAACCAAATTAATATTATGCAATAGTGAAACTAAAATCATCCAAAGAAAGGTTTCAAAATAAAATTCATGGTTGACGACCCAGTTTTCATACTTTCGCCAGCAGTACAGTTTTAATATAGGACCCCCATCATACTTCTTAAATTGTTGTCGCCATATTAGCGATGACATTTTATTTACTTATTTTAGCATAATTTTTTATAAAAAAAAAAAAGAAAAAAAAGAAAACGAAAGAAAACGAAAAATTAACTTCTATTTTGATTATATCTTTTATGAATGCGTTTTTTAGTCAATTTATGATAATAATTCCTATTCTGTATATATCTTTAAAGTTTTGTTAAGTTTAAAATGACGCTTCTAAAGATTTTGGAAAGAAACAACTTTTAAAAATACATTTTTTCATAAAATTGTCTAATAAGATATATGTCATTTTTTTATGTTAAATCATCAAGCTGAAACAACGTGCTTAAATCTTGTCCATTTATAAATATTATTTTTTTTATCCTTGCATGTTTTATCAATTACATTTCTATCGTATCGTTTCAACAAAATGTAATCGTAATAACTGGTCCACATTAGAGAAATATTATATAGGTTATCATATTTTATTTAAAGCTTCCCAAAGTGATTGGTCTAATGACAGAAAAATAGAAAGAAAAAACAAATGAGAATATATAAGCTTTTACTTCTTCTTCTTCTTCTCTTTTTTTTTTTTTTTTTTTTCTAGCAAATGAAAGGTATTCGAATGGGTACTTGTTTTTCAAGTGTTTTTGCTAATATGTTTTTATGAAAAATATTTAGTTCATCCTGCTGTAATTCTTTTAAATACATAGTACTCTGGAATATTTATTAGAATGTCAGTAGAAATGTATATATCTGCGGTAGTGCTTACATTAATTTTATGATGTAACGAAGGGTTTTTTTTTTTTTTTTTTTTTTTTTCCCTTTTAGCCTAATTACATATCTACACTATTTCTCGAAATAAGCGAATCAACCATTAAAACGGTCATGTCGTTGGTACTTTTGAAAGGGTGCCCCATTCTATGCAATATCGTTTTAATGATTGTCTTTATGTATCCGTGCAAAACTTTGAATTTCCTCTGTAGTAGTATTAATCATAAATGCGTAAGCAGAGCCCGATTACCACCTGTTGCGGCCCAAGGCCCAGGACGATTTTGGTGCCCCCCCCCCCCCCCCCCCCACTCTTGAACATTTTTTTTTTTTTTAATCTAATTTGGGCACAAAGTTTGATTGCTGGTAAAAAAGTTAAAGCATCACCTTGATAAGAAATTAGTTTAAACTTCTTTTGCAACAAGACCTCAAATTATTATTATTATTGGTGCAGGGGTAATCTTTCTTCTATGACTGTTGGAATCAGCTTCCATAGAAATGTAATTTTTTATAAGGTATTCTTTATAATACTGTTTTCTTTTTTAATCCTAATCTACCCCATTCATACCATACGAAGTCAGCGGGTATGTAAATATGAACACATGACCAAATACTACTGAAAATGTAAAGATATTTTCCATTAGGATGATACAAAGTTCTTTAATTTGTATTATATAACTGTAAGTCTGCAAGTGAAAATTTATCTGGATTTTTTGGTCCATTCGACCGATCTCCACAAAAACTGACATATTTCATAATCTAGCTAATGTTGTATTTTTTAATTTAATCGGATAATTGGTTAAAAGATATTAAAAAATCCCTACTTTCAACTAAAGATTATTATCGTTAGCTAACTTTTGGTTAATTTTTTTTTAAGGAAATCTTTTCCAAAAATTGCATTTTTAAATTTAAAAATTATTTTGGTGCCTCTAGATAGAGGTGCCCTAGGTCGAGGCCTTGTCGGCCTGTGCGATAATCAGGCCCTGTGCGTAAGATGTGTCACAATACAGCATAAATAAAATAATGTACAATGATTTTTGTTTATTGTGCTTGTATTATATAACTTTTTAAACGCCATTTTGCGACTCAGCGCCATTTTGCGCATCTGTGACCCCATGTTCCAATGTCATTTCTTATTAATTTTCAATGTTTGCTTTGCCCTTTCACTTTAGACACGTTATTTCAAACCACCTTATATGTATACATATGTATATCTGTAGAAACCAAAGAGTATCACTATTAATTTTGCTTACTTGACATCCATAAACCATTTAGGCAATTGAAATGCTGGGTGGTTATAGTTAAAGATATATATCAAAGCTATCTAAAGCATGTTGCAGCGGCTCCAATTTTCGAACATCAAATATATATATATTTCATCATCAATTTTTATTTTAGAAATAAAGGGGTTTCACCATCGTTATGTAATTTTAAGATTTCTTTACACATTCTGGCACGGTCCGCTATCTGGTATTCGGTTAAATTATAGGAGACCCAACGACAAAATAATTTTTTCATATGCAATTTTTCATGAATAATTTTGTATATAGCTGCAATACCAATGTTACATTCTTTTTGTTTCATTTGTTAATTGCAGCGATTAAAATCGATTAACATTTTTTGTATGGCCTATTTTTTTTGGACTATAGCTGACAAAGGTCTTTCTGTATGTTCTTCATATAGAGGAGAACTCCGACTTCTGAGAAATTCTGGAAAACATTTGATAACGGTGGCACAATATAGAACTTCATTTCTATATGATAACTATAAACGTTGAAGCCGTTCTTCTTGATTTAATCCCAGGTGGTAGCGTCACAAACATCTAAGATGTAAAAATCTAAGGAATTAGGCAGGAATAAAAAAAACAGAGCCATTAAATAGCTTTTTCTCGTTTAATTTGGAAAATATTTACACTATTTTAAGTTTATATTACAAAAATACATAGTAAATAATAATAGGCATCATGCCTGATTAAACTAAGCAATTGAACCTAAAGTTCACGTCCGGCTCTCTGCTTTCCCAGATCTACAAAATCAATCTCTAACCTCTCAAATCTAAAGGTAATCTCTCATCTCTTCTCTTGCTCGTCTCCCGGTCTCTTCCTGGACTTGAGAGAGGGGGTCAACCCCCTGACGCATTCAGGCCCCCATAGGTCCTCAGGGTTTCAAACCACACCCAGACATGCCAAGTCTCCTGCTTTTGGCAGGAGTCTCCTGCTTTTTGCTTGTTTTTCTATGCTTCTGATTTTCCACTCATTTCTCCTGCTTTTCTGATGTAATTTTTATCTATCCCTCTTAGCATAATTTATGCTTAAAATTTGTGGGATTGGGTAAAAAAATTTGAAAGAAAATTGAAGTTTATCTTACCTTGCAATTTATCAAGTTCAATTTGAATGTGAATTACTATACAATGCTTTGAAACTAATTTTTGCTAAGAGTAAATTTTTAACTTTCATTTTTGCATAATGAAAAATGTCTTATTATCAAAAGATTTTTTTTTTTTAAATACCATGACTATTGAGAACTTAAAGAATTCAAATTTCATTAGAATATAGCTGATATTTTCATTTCTTTATTACCTTTTCTTTTACAAAGATAATTAAGATTCTTATTGTTTTATATTAGGAGCAGAATGATCAAATCTGTCTATTTTGACTTAAATTTTAAACAACTGTATGTCTGAGGGTTTTTTTTTTTTTTTTTTGATAGTTTGTTTTATTGCAAGAAACATATATTATTCATTTCATTTTAATACTGATGCTTTTTTATTCCTCCTAAGCTTATAAAGCTTTACTTAAAATTAAATTTGCATTTTTTTACTCTTTTTTTCTTACAAACTTTCTTGTTGGAAAAAGTCTCGTGATTTCTGTTAAAAAACCTCCTGCTTTTTTGTCATTAGAAATTGGCATCTCTGCAATTCTGTGTCTTTGTACACTTTCGGCCTTTCACTGTAAAAAGATTTTTATTTTTTTTTTTATTTATTTTTTTTTTTTTTTTTAAATACCATAACTATTGAGAACTTAAAGAATTCAAATTTCATTAGAATATAGCTGATATTTTCATTTCTTTATCACCTTTTCTTTTACAAAGATAATTAAGATTCTTATTGTTTTATATTCGGAGCAGAATGATCAAATCTGTCTATTTTGACTTAAATTTTAAACAACTGTATGTCTGCGGTTTTTTTTTTTTTTTTTTTTTTTTTGATAGTTTGTTTTACTGCAAGAAACATATATTATTCATTTCATTTTAATACTGATGCTTTTTTATTCCTCCTAAGCTTATAAAGGTTTACTTAAAATTAAATTTGCATTTTTTTACTCTTTTTTTCTTACAAACTTTCTTGTTGGAAAAAGTCTCGTGATTTCTGTTAAAAAACCTCCTGTTTTTTGTCATTAGAAGTTGGCATCTCTGCACACCTAGAAACTCTTGTCGGCCAGTCGCTTGCCTGCAAGATAGGCGCCGCTGTGTCGCCTCCTCCCAGATGAGTGCGGTAGACAGCGGAAGCATCAAAGGACAGCGTGAAATCGGGAGTCAATGGAGTCGGTAGCACTCTTGGACCAGGCTAGCCTCCAAATCCTTTCTCTAGTGCAGACATTCTGACTCTGCTGTCGATCAAGTCCGTGAGATCCCGATACAAGATTCCGTGAAGAAAGGGGGGTTATCACACCCACTTTAAAATTAAGTCCGGTTTCCATTTGCGCTCACTGGGCGCTTTCTATTCAGAATCCTTTGATGTGGTTAGGCTAGCTCACAGGAGCTCAAAGCCTTCGGACGGGCTGTTTCTAACCCCCTGCTGAGATAATTGAGGGGCCGGGAGGCAGATATCTTTGTCAATTTTGCATGCTTTCCTTTGAGTTAACTGCGCGATCTGATAAGAAAGGGCTACAACTGATGACAAGACATTTGGCTCTTTGTGTCGGAAGCGTGATTAATGACGTTTTGAGCATTGATCTTGAGCCCAAGTCGAAACTGGCCTTTATAGAAAATCTTATCGCGACAATGCTCCCTCGTATCAACTTCCTTTTCTTTTCTTTCAAAATTTATTCTGTGACAGTTTTATTATTATTGTTGCGCCAAATTATGATCTGAGTCCATAAAACTGTTCAAATTTACATATTTAACCTACACTTTTTTAAAAGCATTTATCGTTTGCCTCTACTTCAAAAATTTTACAGTTATCCTCGTATAAAAGAATGATTTTTCTTCTTTTTAATAATAAAAAATTATTGGACATTTAAAACACTTATCAACCGCTGTTAATAAAATAAGCAGCAAAATATTTCTCTTACCAGAAACATTTCTAAAAAAGTATTTTATTTAGTGTTAAGATAGTGGACATTTTTTAACATTTTAATAATTAAAAATTACATATTTTAAAAATGTATGAATTTTAATAAAAATAATAGATCAAAAATAAAAAGATATTTTTAAAGAAGTTTTCTTTTTTCACATTTTGAATGTTAAAAATATAACTTTTTTAGATTGACCAATGTACGCCATATAGGTAATAAATAGAAACTCTCATTCTCATTTTTCTTCTTTTTGATGAAAAATTATTGAACATTTACAACACTTATCAACGGCTGTTAGCAAAATAAGCTACAAAATGCTTCTTTCACCATAAAAATTTTTAAAAAAGTATTTTGTTTAATGTTAAGATAGTGAATATATTATTTTTAACTTTTTAATAATTAAAAAAACATTAAAAATGTTTGAAATTTAATAGAATTTATTAGCCAAAAATAAAAAGATATTTTTAGAAAAAAGTTTTTTTTTTTTTTTTTTTTTCACATTTTGAAAGTTAAATTGTAACTTTTATATATATATATATATACTGAGCAATATACGCTAAAAAAAAAAAAAAAAAAAAAAAAAAAAGCTTTCTGGTAATAATTAGAAAATCTCACTCTCAAATGTCTCATTGTACATATTATAGAAATTTAAATGTTTCATTTAGAATCAATAAACCGGAAGCTGTGCGAAAATATACATTTTTTTTTTAATAAGAAGAACTGAAATAAATACACTGTATCCCTACTTTAAATCTGCAACTTTAATCACTGAAAATAATCTCTTTAGAATCCCTTTTAAATAAATGTTAGAGACAAAACTTTGATCCTAAGAAACTCCTTTTCCTTTTTCTTTTTCTTTTTCTTTTTTTTTTTTTTTTTTACGTTAAGTTTTACTTTTGTATTTGGCAACGCAATTTAAGTGTGTAATGCATGAATAATGAATGGCCTGCAAAAGATTTACAGAGGAAAAAAAAAGAAAATTAACGAATTCCTAAGTTCTACATTTTTTATCTGAAGTAGGCAATAAATAAATTTCAAAAAGATTTATTTGTCAGATTTTTTACTTTTATGTAAGATATATTCTCTAGTTAAATATGAAAAAGGGAGAGACAAGAAAATATGAAATAAAAATGCCGGAAAGAAAAAGAACAGGAAAAAAAAAAAAATCTTTCATTTCATTTTTTTAGATAAATAGAAGCTAATTTAACATTTTATACTTTCTGTTACATTAGGGACAGAAAGTATAAGAAGTTAAATTGGTTAAGAAGGTATTTTTAAAACGGTAAAGATGTTAAAGTGATAAAGAAGTTTTTTTTTTTTTTTTTTTTTTTTTTAGAACTTCGGAATTTTCCAACCGAAATCCCACAATTCTTCCACTACGAGCTCAATGCTCTGCCAGTTGGGCTAGAGCAATCTTGGGAAGGAAGGGAAATCTTGGTAAAATACAAAGCTTCAACGACTGAAATTTCTTGGTAGATGCCTCGTGAGAACTCCAAAAACTTCAAAACAGCCCTTTTAAACAATGGTGACTTCCTTAACTTCTCAATCTCGAATAAGCACTACCCAGAATGCAGTGATGCCAGATGGTCGAAAATTATTTCCCCAAACAGGTCTTCAAATTTCTCCAAATCAGGGGGGGGGGGGGTTGAAAAAAATCCCCAACTTGATTTCTACAAAAAAGGGAAAATAAAAAGTTTCCAAAAAAAAAAAAAAAAAAAAAACATATCAAGCAGATTTAAGCTCAGATTTTTCCCTAAATGAAAGCAATTTTTGAAAAAAATCCCCAAATAACATTAAAGTTATTGAGAGTCCCTAGTCATAGGGATAAATTCTTACGTTGCCAACATTGACAGAAAGTTGAAGAACTCCCCAGATTTGTTCCCAAAAACGTCCCCAGAAACATTTGGTCCCCAAAATTGTTCCCAGAAGCCTCAAAAATCCCCAAAATGGGAACAAAATCCCCAATCTGGCATCATTACCAGAATATTTCTTCACACTAAATCTGCTGTCTTATGGAAAGAGAACTTGACCTTAGTCTTTTTATGTGCAGTTATTGTACTCCCGACACCCCGGAATGTCCGTCCATCAGCATTTAAGTACGTCATTAATGCGTCTTCAATTACATATTTACAGTGAAACTTGGATAATTCGAACTTGTTTAATTCGAAATTCTGGATAATTCGAGTTTTTTACTCGGTCCCTTGAATTTTGTATTAAAATAATATTAAAAAATCGTGGATAATTCGAATTCTATTTTGGATAATTCGAATTTTTCGTACGATTAACTTTAAAATATTATAGTAAAATTTTTTCCCAAGATTTTTCTCAGCTAAAATTAATTATTTATTTTAATAGTTTTTCAAAATAAGGATAAGGAAATACAAGAAAAGACCCTACCTAGTGCATCAGAAGTTATGGTGCATATACATGAACTTCGACGGATTTTTGAATTGAAAGTCATGTCTGATGTAGAAGATTCTATTTTTGTATCAACTGATAGGTTGAAGTCATATGCTATGACACAAAAAGATTGTACTTGAAGAATCAATAAAAAATATGACTATTTTTTTAAAAAGTGTTGAATAATTAAGCTCATAAAAATATTGATTTAATTGGATTGGGAAGAGGATGTAGCAATTTTCTTAGATATAAAGTTTATATGTTAAATCTTTGATCGTAGAGTTTTAATTTTTTTAATTTATCTCTTCTTTTTGACAAAATAGCATGCTTGCCAACATCCTAATTAATATTCTGTAGTGTTGTTAGTCCCGCCCTTTTTTTCACACCAGTAAATTTTTAAAGTAATATTTTGCAAATGCAATTACGATTAAATAAGAAGAAAAATACTCTAAAACGGATACTGGTGTGAAAAAGAAGGCGGGGCTAACAATACTACGGAATTTTAATTAGTATGTTGGCAAGTATGAAATAGTATATGTAATTCGAATATACATGAACTATTCGAATTTTTCTCAGGTCCCTTCAACTTCGAATTAGCCAAGTTCTACTGTATTTACTCTAGTGTAGCATAAAAATACTTTTTAATCATTTTTTTGTGTATTTTCGATTTTCGCTGTCATATTTATTACTTTTATTTATTGTTGCTGAGAAAATTCTTATCATTTTTTGGTATGCGAAGACATAAGTATAAATATATATATATATAAACCCATGCTTCACTTTATTTTCGTTTGTAGAATATATTTTCATTTATGTTGTTTATGAAATTGATTGAATAGAATTTTTTTTCTTGATTTAAAATCACTTAAAAAGGTGTTATTTTTATTATTTACTTTTGCTTTCTTTCTTTTTGGAACAAAGTTCCTTAACGCGGGTTGCGGTAGGGTATAAACTAGCAGATATCATCACGTAAGGGAAAAGCGTTACGTTCTCTCCATGCGAAATTCTCTCGTCAGAAAGAAGAACCCCAGCAATTTCTACTTTTTCTCCCTAGTTACGGTTGCTAAGAAGGAACGCAAATTAGGGGACGATGTTGAAGTAGTTATTGAAGCTATTTACACTAAGGGAGAAAAAAAAAATGCCGCACTGCAGAAAAATGGATTTATACCTTCTGTGTTTGTAATAACTCAAAAACTAATGATTGAAACAAATAAAACTGCTATGTTTATATAATACGGGAGTCATAACATGATACCTACGTACATGTTTGTTTTAATAATTCGCTTTCTTACACTCTGTGAAGTATTTAATAAAATTCTACATAAAATTACTTTTTAAACGTAATATAATAAACATATACTTTGTATTCTCTTATGATTTATTAAGTAAACACGTTATATTTTAATGTTTGAAATAAAACTATTTATTTGTTAGATCTAAACAATTACTTAATGAAAATGTGTATTCTGCATCAAATAATTCCACTTTTATATAAAATAACTGCTTTAATGCGGAATAGCACAGCACAGTATTTTTCTTTTCTTTCTTTTTTTTTTTTTTTTTTTTTTTTTTTAAACACGAAACTCAGAAATTTCATTGTGCTAAATATCATAAATATTTTTTTTTTGTTCTTGCAAAGTTGTAGGCTACAAATTTCGAATCCCCCACCCTCTTTTATGGACTAAACATTTTCGAGTGGGTTGAGATTAGGACTATTTTCAGATCTCGTAAAGAAGAAATTCTACGATATTCTTTGTGGGATTTAACTTCAGGTAAAAAAAAAGTTATGATAACTAACAAAATTATAGATGCTCATGGGAAAGGATTGGTAATTTTAACAACCTGAATCAAATAAACGCACCACAGGTGCCATATAATAAGATGCTTTATCATCTTGAAATGCTGATTGTAGAAAAGTTTGAAATACCTCTAAAATAGTCGGTCAGGTGCCACTTTTATAATTTCCATGTTTTATTTCGGATTAATTGATCCATTGAACATGAAAATTTGCCGACTCATTGAAAAATTATGCACTTTCGTATCATAATGTACGGCGAATGTGTCACTGTTTTAAAAGTGCGATTTTCATTAAGTCGGTCACATTTTCCTCATCAGACGTGCTTATTTTCCGTCAACTCGAAATAAGTTAAAATTGACTCACCAGAATGAACTACTTCAACCCAACAATTAACTGCTCATTTTTAAATTTATTTTAACCCTTTGAAGTCTTGTTTTCCTAATTCTTTCGTTAAGAAAGGAATTTTTTCAGATTTTCTGGCATTTAAACTTGCTTTATTTAATCGTTGTTGCACTATATTAAAGGAAATTATTTTGCTAAACACTTTTTCTGAATCTCTCGTATGTTCTAAATGCAACACAAACTGATTTTCTTTTTAACTTGCGGTCATCTTGATTGGATGAGAAACGTGATCGCCTAGAGACAAATTTCTAGTTCAACATCCCGCGTATTAAAATATTTTTTGATTTTCTCTCTAAAATTAATATTTTTTTGTGGTATCATTAATTGCCTTATACTTGCCATTTTTAAAATTCTTTCTAAAATTACAATTTTTGGAATAACTGCATCTTGTTTTTAATACTTGGCTCAATCCTAATTTGTACATGGAACACAACGTAATAAAATTTGTTCGAAAATTTACTTTTAAAACAGTAAACTGTCGATTGGGGAAAGAGGAATGGAAAATATCCAAGTGCGGCTTTTTCTTTTTTTTTTTTTTTTTTTTGTCCCTTAGTGTATATATCTGTAGTGATAAGTATAAAGGATTTAAGTCCATATTCTTGATTTTTCAGGAGACGAAAAATAAAGTTTAACTAGCTAAAAACAAATCAGAAGAATGGATTAGGGAAAAGGTATTTCGTTGATTTTTACCCTTTATACCATTCAGTGGTTGTCAACCTTCATTTAATAACGGTGAAAATTGAATTAAATATTTTATACCATACATGAATGGTAAATTTCTAAATTGGTCTTTTTTTTACCAATGGATTTTCTCAAAGACTGAATGACATAGAATTAAATCCTTTATACCAATCGATAGAGAATTTTTTTCTGAGTCTGACTATGTACTTAACTCAAAATCGACATTTTTGGACTTAAATCCTTTATACTTATCAGTACAGATATTTCCAAATCAAAAGCTTGAAGATATAACAATATTTATTCATCGATCGCTATTAGGATATACTGAGGGAAGTTCTAAATTACTTAAACAAAATTTTCCTGAACTTCCACTTATAATGGCTAGAAATTTCAACATTCATTTCAATAATAAAGAAAAATTTGAAGAACTCACATTCTTTTTATCAGATGCGTTTATTTAAGTATTAATAATGCTCCAGCGCAGTTCACAACAAAATACTGTACTACAACTGATGCTGTTTTTTTGAGGTACTTGGACAAAATTGAATCTCAGGCATATGTATCTTATTATAGTTATCATAAGCCAATAATTGCCATGATAGAATATGATTACATTTTGAAAAAAATATTTCATTTTAATACTTTTTTAATTTTGTTCATAATTCATTTTTTATATTTATTTTTTAATAAACAAATATTTTCGCTAAAATATTAAATGCAAGTTTTTAATTTGATTCCTTCCTTTACATTATTTGTATTGAAAAGAATAAAATTATACTTTTAAAAAATTAAAGAACACGCTTTTATTGAAATGTGAACTAAAAAGCACAAAATATCTATCTTTATAGTATTAAAATGCAGGGTAAGAAAAAATTGTGTGTGTGACACGCCATATTGCAGGGTGATTATAAAATAATTAAACAAAAACCATTTTAAAACAATCTCCCCTGACTGAGCTCGAACGTTAGACCTTTAGGTTCGTAGCCCGGAGCTTTACCTCACAGCCACAGCGTTCACGTAGGGAAAGTCTTTTTTTACAATATAGATTATTTGTTTGCTCCCAGAGCGGTTACAAACATGCGTACAAACATACATACAGGTGAAGCTAATAAAAGCGTATTAAAAAAGAAAAAAAAAAAAAAACAATAAAATAGTGAGAGAGAGAGAGAATAAACATTCTAGATTTATATATCAAATCAAATTTGGAATTGGAGAAAAGGAATAAGGAGCTTCGTCCATGACGGGGGTCCCCCGACCACACGTATTATTATTATCATTATTTAAAAATTTAATTTTAAATAGCCACAAGTATTATTTAGCTTAGGTAAAAATACTCGTTCGTGAAATAAAATGAATATCTGAACATATCTCAACGTAAATATAGTAGAATTAATCATAATCTATAATAATAAATGGAAAGGTTTGTCGGTCTGTCTGTCTGTCTGTCTGTTCTTTTATACGTTCAGCCCCTATTGAACGCAGAAATACAAGAATTGACATACGGATGCTCTGGAGCCTTTCCGAGGTCCTCTTCAAAACAGAATTTAAAAATTTTAATTAGTTGTGGAGATAGTAATTAAAATGTAGAATCACGCCTAATCAGCAAGCGATCTCAATGACTGAGAATTCACCGCGATTGCATAAAAATAGATATTTTAACGGACTTAAAAGTGGAAAATAAATTAGAAATATTTGTCCGATCGTTACGATTTCGATACCAAATGAAAGGGGTATTTTTTCTGAATCTAAGTGTGCAAGTGGCTTATCGGTACAACAATTAGATTTTTTAAAATTAACTAAAGTATGAATTTTTTGTGGCAACATCATTTCAAACGCCAGGCTACTGTCTGAGATGAAAACGGAAATGATTGTAACCTATCAAGATGTAACGTGTTTTGTAGTGGGGAGAAAAATTGCAATTTTCAAATTTTTTCAAATTGTCATTCACGTTACATTTTAATTAATATTCGGCCTAGACAGCATATTATAAAGCTACTGTTCAATTTTCATGAAAATATCTGGATAAACAAAAAAATTAGATTAAATTTTGTATTATATTTTTTTTAAATTGAGATATGCCGTTGAAATTTCGTAATATTTGGTTTTAACGCCCGATAATACGATTCTGAATATTTTTGAAAGTGTAGAATTATTAGGAAGGGCTTGAGGGGGAAGGGAGGGGGGCGAAGGGGCCAAAAAAAAAAAAAAGAGTTACAGCGTTTGAAATTGTTATTATTACGTTTTGAGGAAAGATAAATCGATTGCGGATATTTTCAAGTGTAAAATTATTAGAAGGGACGGAAAGGGGGGAAGGGGCAAAAACGTAGAAAAGGAACGTTTGTTTCGGAGAAAACAACGAAAAACCCAGAACGCCTTTATTCTTTTATATTTTGCAGAGTTTCGAATTTAACTCCTTTCACATTTCATACTATGGATTTTTAACAGTATTTAGCCCAAAATTACGCAAGTTACGGAGAAAACCACGAAAAAGTCAGACATAAATCGTTTTATAATAGTGTTTATATCATTTTTGTATCTCAGCTTCTAATTAGCATAATTTAATAAGTAATATGTCATTTTGAAACTTATTTGAATATAATTTCAAGAGTAGACGCCACAAATTTCTGTCACCTTCCATTAACCGACTACCGTAAGTAATGGAATTCGAGATTTCACGTGATTTACACGTTTTAAGGTCTCCTGATTAGGTTTTTCTTTTGTATCTCAGCTACTAATTAAAATAATTTCATAAGTAATACATCATTTGAAAGCTTTGTTGATTTGGAATCGAACAGTAGATTACAGAAATTTCTACCGCCAGATGGCTTTGTAATATTTTAAAATTTCAATATTTCAAATTCTAATTATTATTAAATGATTTTTAATACATCATTTGAAAGATATTTTAAAATACTTTTATATTACCGAAAGTGAAATTCGAGATTTCACCCGATTTACACGTTTTGAGGTGTCCTGATTAGGTTTTCTTTTGTATCTCAGCTATTAATTAAAATAATTTCATAAGTAATACATCAATTGAAAGCTTTGTTGATTTGGAATTGAACAGTAGATTACAGAAATTTCTACCGCCAGATGGCGCTGTAATATTTTTAAATTTCAATATTTCAAATTCTAATTCTAATTAAATTATTTCTAATACATCACTCGAAAGATATTTTAAAGTTCTTTTATATTATCGAAAGTGGAATTCGAGATTTCCCCTGATTTACGATTTTAAGGTGTCCTGATTAGGTTTTCTTTTGCATCTCAGCTAATTGAGTTAGATCGTTCAAAATTGGTATATACAGGTTAATTAGGAGGGGCTTGAAGAGTGGGGAAGGAATAGGCGCACGCAGCGAGCACGAGACTGCGCTGCCGAAGGCAGTGGGGACCCGGTGCGACTTTTTACTGGATGAGAAATGAATTTTTAAATTTTCTTTTCTTTAGAATAAAGGTTTGATTTCAGAATAAGTGCGCGCACCGCACGTTATCTTAACACGTGCGAGCGCAGCGCGCATGCGTTTGGGATCCGGTGCGAGTTTTTACCCGATGATATATATATATATATTTTTTTTTTTTTTTAATTTTCTTAATAATAAAAGTTTGAGTTGAGAAGGAATTTTCGTACACAGCGCACGTATTTCCTCACACGTGCTCGCGCATGGATCTGCGCTGCCTAAGGCAGTGGGGTCCCGGTGTGAGTTTTTGCACGATGCTAAATGATATATTTTTTTTAATTCCTTTTCTTAAGAATGAAAGTTTATGAGTAATAACATGGGATTTTGAGAAGTCATAAGGATGGTGAAGGGATACGCGCGCGCAGCGCACGGGTCTACGCTGCCGAAGGCAGTGGGGACCCGGTGCGACATTTTTCCCGATCAGAATTTTTTTTTTCTCTCTTTTTAACAACATGATAAAAAATTAATGCAATTTTGAGAATTCATTAATTATTGTGATTCCTTTAAAAATAGTGACCAGCGAAGCGGGCGTAGCCTGCTAGTTCATAATAAAATGCCAAAAAAAAAAAAAAAAGTTATTTTGTTATTTTAATACGTTGATTTATTCTCTTTAAAAATCACTGTAGCAATTACTGAACTTATTTATATAATTCAAAATTCGAAAATTAAGTAAAGTTTTATGGTATAAAACAAATTCCTTAATGCTTTCTTCTTTTTTCCTGCCTGCAAAATTTTGTAATAGTTCCTTTAACTGAAATTGCAGTAAATTTGTATTCTGTGTTATAAGTGCTTGCATATACGCCTGTTTCTGCTCATTTGCATATATATTGGAAAAATATCTCTACGATGAAGAAAAAATACCTTTGGAAATATAACAAGATTAATTTAATGAGTATTTTAAACTTCTAAAAGTTTTATTACAAATTTTTCAGAAATTGTAATTTAAAAAAATATTTTGGTTAAGATTCGATAGATACAAAATCCTTAACTTTGAAATAAAAGTTGAATTACTAGAATACTTTAAATTTTCTTGAAATAATAGTTAAATTGGTATTTAAATTAAGCGATTTGGAAAAGAATATTTCTTTTTTATATTAGTACCTTTCGTCGTATAAAATTTAAAAGAAAATTTTTAATAGTATCTCATCATAAAATATAAGAATTTAAGTCGAAGTTACCTGGGGAAATTAAAATAACTTTTAAATTCGGAAAAGTTTTAATATAAAATGTCACGAAATGATAATTTAAAAATTCTTTTACTACTACTTGGATAATTACGGGGACTTTAATTTTAAAGTAAAAGTTTTCGATTAACAGGATATTTTAAGTTTTCTTGAAACATTACATACATACATTTTAGTTCCTAATCATACTATAGGTATGGGGAACTTAGGTAATCGTGAAAATTTTCGACCTCGGTTTTTTGACTTTTTTACACGCTTTCAGGTGTGAGGAATCCGAAAATGACAAAAATTTGTATGGTGTCCGTCTGTAGGGTGTTTGTTAGATTGTTAGTCCGTTAGTCAGTCCATTAGTCAGTTTATTAGTCTGTACACGATATCTCAAGAACAAATTGTCGCAGAGAAAGATGAGTTTTAAAATATTACTTTCGACACTGGCAAGAGCCCTATTCATTTGCAGCATTCGAATTACAAAACTTCGTAAGTTATTAGAAATTTACGATTTTCTTAACATGAGAAAATAAGGCAAAATTTCACTTAACCTTTTGAGAGGGGCTCTTCCGAAATCCTATGGTGAAGCGTGACAGATGCTGTCACAGCCCCTTTCAAAAGGTTAAACTCGCATTAAATGGAAAATTTTTACTGGAAAAATGTCAGACCAGTTTTTAAATATCAGTTTTGATGCCGGAATGAACACCAGCAACTATAAAGATGCGATTTTGTAAATTTCGCAAGTTATTGGAAGTTTACGAATTTCTTAACATGGCAGAATAGGGCAAAATTTCACATAATTTCATCGTAAAGATGTCAGACTACTTTTGAAATGTTATTTATGATACTGGCATGAATATCATTGACAATGAATTTTCCAATATAAAAATTTCTAAAATTATTGGAAATTTACGAATTTCTTAACATGGCAGTATTGGGCAAATTTTCACATAAACGTCAATTTTGAGGGAT
Organism: Salticus scenicus; assembly: GCA_963930645.1. Lineage (NCBI taxonomy): Eukaryota > Metazoa > Arthropoda > Arachnida > Araneae > Salticidae > Salticus > Salticus scenicus. The sequence goes on from OZ005660.1 coordinate 101,812,194, forward strand.
ATTTTCATCGTAAAGATATCAGACTACTTTTGAAATGTTATTTAGGATACTGGCATGAATATCATAGACTATGAATTTTCCAATTTAAAAAATCCGTAAGTTATTTGGAATTTACGATTTACTTAACATGGCAGAATAAGGCAAAATTGAGCATAAACGTCCCTTTTGAGGATCATAAATATATCAAACAACTTCAAAATAACATTTATGATACTTGTTTGAACATGATTGACTACAAATATTCTAATAAGAAAATTTCGTAAGTTATTCGTAATTTAAGATTTTATCAATATAGCAAAATTGAAAATTTTCCATATAAATATGCATTTTGAGGATTGTTGCAGTGGTAATAGAAGCATGAAAACTGAACTATGAAATTGATTCGAATAAAATAAATTAATAGATTAGAATAAGGTAAATCGAAGTGAACGGTGGATAGCCTATTAGGCGCGGATTTCCTTCTGTCACTGTGTCAAGCGTTTAGTCAAATTCATTTCTCTTAACATGATAATCATGTTAAGAGAACGTCCTGTACTAGAAATTTATGAGAACATATACTATATGACGGGAACTGAGCAGAGTCCACCTATTGCAACTAGTTTTTTTTAGTATTTTGGCTAAAAATGGCCGCTATCATTGATGATAAAACTCTTCTTTTTTTGAACTTCTTTTTTCTTTTTTTAAATTTTTGTAAGTTTTTTCCATTCCTTTTTTGTTATCTGTGTCACTACATTTTAATCATTTTCTGTTTCTGTGAATACGAGTTTTTTTAGATGATATTCAAATGAGTGTCGTGGGCTTCTTCATATCTTTAATAAAATCATTACTGGTTACGTCTATCATTAGCTCTTGTGGCAAATTCTGGCATATGATCACCTGTTATTCTTGAATTCTACACAAGGTCTTATTGGCAGGGACAAAATTTTCAGATTTATCGAAAATTTTGGACTTATACTTAATTTTCAACTCTTAATCTTGATTCTACACTCCTTCTAACAATATATATATGTACAGGGTATCTCATACGTCTGTAGCCATTTTAAAAATTCATAACTATTGAATGGTTTGATATCACGGAGTATAAAGACAGGAGAAGAAGGTAACGCTGAAATTTTGTGATGTTGTTTTCTAATGTTTATAGAGGGCACCAGCGTGCAATACTTCCTTCTCTCCAGCTTCTGCAATGTTATTCAATGGGGAAATGTCTCGTTTTAATTATTTTTTTAAAAATAATATCAATCTGAAAAAATTTCGATTGAAAGCAAATTTCATTAAATAGAGTATTCTAAGCAACATGTTTGTTTTTAAGAGCCATTTTAAACTAATTTTACTTTGAAAGAGAGCTTTTAAAAAATGACGATCCTTATGAACCGAAGCTAGCTAAAACAGACAATTGGGAGGAAGGAGAATGGATGAAATTTTGTAAAGAAAAAAAATGAACTTACTTTAGGTGCAGAAAACACGAACTCGGACATTATTTCTCTCCTGGGGCTTTTTTTTTTTTCTTTTCTTATCACTATCATAGCCTGTTTTACAACTAGGAACGAAGCATTTATTTGAAACATCTGAATTATGCAGTTTTAAGAACTTACAAAAAAATTAAATTGCTTAAAATTTAAAATTTAAAATTTACTCCGGCAAAATTCTATTGATAACAATATTATATCCGCGCCGAGATAGGGAGTAATGACAAGTGGCGCCCACAATATTTACAAAAAATTTACATCACAGTTTCGTAGATTTCTCCCATTGGACCTTCGCGGTTTGCGAAAATAATCATTATCGTAAAGAGGGATAATTATTATTATTATATTATTATTATTATTATTGGGGGGGGGGGATAAAGAAAAAATAATAACTAAGCTATTTGTCGATAGAGGGCGCTGTGCGTGATTAGATGACACACTTTCAGGAAAAACTGTACTTATTTTTATGCAAATGTTTACAGGCATATAAATCCCATTCTATGTGTCCGTCGTCATGATTAATAGCAGTAATAAGCAATAAATGTTTAACTTATATATTCGTTAACATCTGAAATCACATGCAATGCTCCAAAGTCTTATTAATATTTGCAATATGGCGTCATTTGAGAAAGTGGATCCGTCCGAAATATCAGAGAATACTGCAAATACAGCGCCATCTCTTGGCGAAAAATGTAAATAATATCTTTTTTTCTTACATGTGAAAAAAAATCTCATGTGTTTCTGCGCGTTTCAGTGAAAACGGCATAGTGGCTAATAGCTTTTGAATAATGTTTTTTGTTTTACCGATGACTTTTGAATCATCATGTATACTAACGAATGAGCGAAATATGTTCAAAACGAATTATGACAAAATGTAGTTATACTTAACCCCGCTTCACCCTATATATTTCAGGTATCTCAAGAAGCAATATATCCTATGTTTTAAATTCGCGTCTGTATTAAAATTTAATTTTCTTGGTAGAAAACCTTGGAAAAAATTAATTTGTTTATTACTCCGTTATTCTTCAGAAAATGAAACTACAGTTAGGAATTTATCTTTTATTTTTCCCTTCAACCGCCAGTTTGGTTTCTTTTCTGCTTCTCTGGTCTCTTTTAGAAGATTACGGCATCTCCGAAATCAACATAATCGAAGTTTGATATTTCAAACGACGGCGGCGAGAAAAGCAGATGAAAAGGATAAAGAGAAGGATAAGATTCTAATGGATTATGCATGTGCGTGTTCTTTTTAATACAAGCTTTAGAAGTGAAATTAGAATTTTTGCAAAAGCTTCTTTTCCAAAGTTTTATTTAAGAGACCATCAGTATATAATATAAATTAAACGCACCAGTAGTGGACCCTGTACCAGTAGTGGACACTTTTAATTTTAAACTCGGAAAATAAGCTACCTAAAAATTCTGACGATTCGAGCAATGTTCAGGAAGGAAGTTATAGTCCTTCACTGTTAAACCCTTTAACAAAAAATAATTCCGGCCATTAGTTTTAAACTAATGTTAGTTTAACTAAAAAAATTTGCCCTTTTTGTGATTTTGCCGTTTTCTTATTATCACTTTGAATAAGGAAATGAAATTTTATTTGCTCGCTCTGTGCTTATTTTTAACTGATTTCTTCGACTTTTTGCTTTCACATGACTAAAATAAGTATGCAGAATTCATTTATTGTGCTATTTTTTAAATCTTGTATTAACACACAGTATTTTTATGGGTGTCCACTACTGATGCCAAAAAATGTCATCATAACAAATAGTGGACAGCCCTGTCTGTAGATTTTCATTGGTCAATATGAAAACTGTAGATGGCGCTGTACGTCATTATTAATTTTTGTTTCTTCTTCTCTGTGTAGTTCGTTTTGTACCGTTCTAGTGAGCGTCCTAATAAATGTTTGTGTCCGTAATGGCTTCCTCATATTTATGAATCATGTGTATTCGTCGTCATCTATGATAATAATGAATCAACAAGTGGCCGGCAGTCCCCACGACTCTCTGGGCCGATGAAGGTAAGCCATTCACCTTATTTCAAGTTAAATTACTGAAATGCTTATTTACCCAAATTGCTATTTAAATAACGTCGCCAAAGTAGCGACATGGTTTTGAAATGTTTATTTTAATAACGTCCCTAAAAGTAGCGACAAGTTTTTGGCGCCCGAACAGGGACTGCCAGGCCCTTAAAATTTGAATTTGATTCATTCTATAGTGCAGTTTTCTAGATTGGTTAAATATGGCCACAGAAGTGGATAAATTAAAAAGAAAACGCACTACCCTAAAGGGATTGTGTACAAAATTAATCAACACGATAAATACAAAGTTAATTGAACCCGAGGAAGGGTTGAATGTTTTTGAAATTGAATCGCAGTTAGAAAAGCTGCAGGTAAAACAAAACGAAATTTTAGAGGTTGAGGAACGGATCGAATCGGAAATCACGGATCTCAACGAGCTACAAGCTGAAATAGAATCGAGTCAAGAATATCGAGATCAAATAATTGACGTAAAAGCTCAAATTATGAATAAAATAGAAAAAAATAAAAATTTAAATGTCACTCAGATCTTATCACAGCCAAGAAATGAGCAAACATCTAATTTACATTTAGAAAGAATTAATGCAAGTTCCGTAAGACTGCCCAAGATCTCAATTCCAGTTTATGAGGGATCTCCTGAAAATTGGATGGAGTTTTGGAATCAGTATAAGATAACCATACATAATAGCAACGATTTGTCTAACGTAGAAAAATTCGTTTACTTAAGAAGTTTTTTAAAGGCCCAAGCTTTAACAGCTATTCAGGGTTTAGCACTCTCAGATCAAAATTACATTACTGCCATTGATTTATTAAAATCTAGATTTGGCAATAAAGATATAATAATTCGATATAAAATTGATGCATTATTAAATTTACGCCCTGTTAAATCTGCAAATCAGATTAAAAAATTACGCTTACTGCACGACGCCCTTGATGTTAATATAAAATCTCTCGAAAATTTAGGTGTGGATTTAAAATCCTACGGAAATTTGTTATTTCCGATTGTTACTAAATTAATACCTACCAGTATTATGATAGACTATAATAAAATGAAAACAGAATCCGAGGAATGGGATGTACAAGATTTGTTAAAACATTTAAAATTAGAAGTTCAAACTAGAGAAAAAACTTTTTTATTTTTAAAACGCGAAGTAGAAACTCACAATAGCGGGTACAAAAACTCAAATTCCAGATTTGATTCAAAATCATCGAAAAATAATAATGCTTCCTTCCGGAAATCTTTTTCGGGATATAAAAATTCTAACACAATGCAAAAGGCTCCAGCCTTTAAATTAACTGTTAGTAAATGTATATTTTGTGTTGATGCAGTAAATGATCATGATAGTAAAATGTGCAAATTAAGTTTAGAGGACAAAAAATTGTCTTTACGCAAACAGGGAATCTGTTATTTTTGTTTCAAAAGAGGTAAACATACAGCTAAATTTTGTTTATCGGGTCTCAAATGTGACACATGTTCAGGAAAACATAATACATTAATTTTCTATAAGCAAAAATCGGAAACTCCAACAACGGCTCAAATGAGAAATAAAAATCAAATAGAACATACCCAAACAAATTTTTCCGAGAATAGTGCGTACGAAAATGATAATTCTGTAGTGTCATATAAATGTCCTGTACAAAATCCGCTTGAGAATAATGAAATATATTTACAAACTTGCTTCGCAAGAATAACAGATAATTCTAATTTAAACTCTCTAAAGTGTGTCATATTATTTGACAATGCGTCTCAACGAAACTTCATTAATATATCACTCGCTCGTGAATTAAATTTGCCTGTAATTAGAAAAGAAACTCTAATCATATACCCGTTTTCTTGTAATGAACCCCATCAAAAGGAATATTCAGTTGTAAATTTCGAATTGTCTCATTTAAAAAACCACAAACAAAAATGTTATGTAGAGGCATTAGTCGTGAATCAGATATCGTCTACGAAGCTAAAAATGGTTGATGACGCAACAATTCGAAAAGTTTTGGTTTCTAATGAGGACGAAAGAAATTATTTTTCTCAATTGCATTCGAAGGCGCCAGACATATTAATCGGCGCAGGGGAATCCCCGGATATTTGGAACTGCAAAAAAATAAAAAGAAAATTAATCGTTCGTTGTTTGCTGTTAACACAGCATTTGGTTGGACGTTATCAGGGAATAATAATTCAGCAACATATCGAGACAGCTTAATTACTGGCGCCTCCGTGTTAAAGATTGAATGTTGTAACTCTATTTGTTTACATGAAAACCATCCATGCATGAGAAAAAATGAATCATCGGATTATACGACTAATGATCTGCAAAGGTTATGGTCGTTAGATTGTTTAGGAATAAATGATAATAAATTGATTTCTACTTCTGATCTGGAAATAATAAATAAATTTGATAAACAGTTAGAATATAAACAGGGTCATTATGTTACTCATTTATTATGGAATGAACATGGTATTGATAACTTTGAGAACAATTTTGAAAATGCTAAACGGCAATTCAATAATTTGAGGAAAAGATTAAAAGCGGATAAATGGATTTTTGACCAATATAGGCAGATAATAACTGAACAAAAACAACTAGGCATCGTACAGGAATGCGGTCGGTCAGAAAGAGAGTATTTCGCCCCACATCGTGAAATTGTTAGAAAGGAAAAACAGACAACTAAGGTACGAATTGTTTTTAATTGTTCCAGTAGAGTTTCTGGGTGTAAATCTTTAAATGATTGTCTCATAAAGGGGCCATGTCTTACACCACCAATTTTGGATGTAATTAATAGATTTCGAATGTTTCAGATTGCGTTTTGCGCAGATATTGAAAAGGCGTTTTTAATGATAGAAATCGCGGAACCCGATAGAAATTATCCTAAGTTTTTATGGTTTGTCGAGGACACCCATAATTATAAAATAATGCGAATGACCAGAGCGACGTTTGGTTGTACAACTTCTCCTTTCTTTTTAACGGCAACAATTACGAAACACATTAAGGAATATAGGGAAATTTATCCGGATAAAGTTATGAAATGTTAAATTTAGCTCTGTTTGTGGACGATTTGCTTTATGGCTCCGATACCGTAAACGGTGCCTATGAATTAACTTCTACTGCGGTAAATATTTTAGCAAAGGCTGGAATGAAATTGAGAAAGTTTAGTACGAATTCACAGAAATTAAAGTCCATGTGGGATAAAAATGATTGTTTTTCAGAGGTAATTAATGATAGTGTAATGAATATTCTCTGATTGTTGTGGGATAAAGATAGTGATAAATTGGGATTAGCTTTGAAATCTATAGTTGAAAATTTGGATATATCGGTATGTACGAAAAGATATGTATTGCATACAGCTGCAAAATTTTTTGATCCTATTGGGATTATATCTTTTTAATTAGGATAAAGTGTTTTCTTCAAAGAATGTGGGAAAGAGGTATGGATTGGGATCACGAATTGCCGGATGATCTTAAGGGAATTTGGATAAAGTGGTGTAACGAAATTAAGGATTTATTAGAAATTCGAATAGATAGATGCTATTTCACGTATGTTGATTTGAAAAATTCGCGAGTAGAACTACACATTTTTTCAGATGCTTCACCACTTACATATGGTTGTGTTGCATATTTTAGGGTTATCAGTAATGATAAAAAATGTTATGTAAGTATGATTATGTCGAAGGCTAGAGTTGCGCCGCTAAAGAAACTAACGTTACCAAGATTGGAGTTAATGGGAGCGGTGATAGCAGCTAGAGTAGAGAAATATATTTGTGATATATTTAAAGAAATTGACATCGAGAAATTTTATTGGATAGATTCTACTATTGTTTTACACTGGGTGAAGGGATCGGCGAAACAATGGAAACCCTTTGTTAAAAATAGAGTAGTTGAAATTCAGGAATTGTCAGAACCCGAAAATTGGGCATATTGTAATACAAAGGATAATCCCGTAGGTTTAGTTACTCGTGGTATTAGCGCAAATGCGTTAGTTAATAATGATTTTTGGTTTAGGGGTCCAAATTGGTTATCTGAGCTAAATGGTAAAGGCAATGATATTGGAGAAGAGGTAGACACTCAATATATTACCGAAGAAAAAAGGAAAACACCTGAAAAAATAATTCAGTTTAAAATCTCTATAGAAACAGTTGAACCAATACTAGATCTTGAAATATATAGTAACATTTTAAGAGTCCTCAGAATTACGGCATGGATAAAGAGATTTCTTAATAACGCGAATCCTAAAAACGAGAAATTTAGGGGTCCATTATCGGCAGAAGAAATTGGTAGTGCGCAAACAATGTGGGTTAAATATACACAAAAAATTAGTTTTCCGAATGAATTAAACTGTTTGATAAATGGGGAACCTATTTCGAAAAATTCAAATTTAATTGAGTTCTCGCCATTTTTGGATTCCGAGGGAATAATGCGTATCGGAGGAAGGCTTCAGAAATCAAAATATTCCTTTAATGAAAAACACCCGATCCTGTTGCCTTCAAAGGGTAAATTAATTGATTTGTTAATTAAAAATGCGCATGAAAGAGTTTTTCATTTTGGCATTAATGATACATTAGTTCAATTGCGGGAGGAATTTTGGGTAATCAAGGGCAGACAGGCAGTAAAAAGCGTATTAAGAAAATGCACAATTTGTAAAAGATTCAACGCTCGATCTGGAGCCCAGATGACAGCTCCGTTACCTGCAGATCGCATTACTGAACAAAAGCCCTTTTCAGTCATTGGCCTTGATTTTGCAGGCTCCTTATACGTCAGAAATAGTGACAGCAAATTATATATATTGTTGTGCACATGTGCGATAACAAGAGCAGTGCACCTTGAAATAGTAGAGAACCTATCGACCGAAACACTTATATTGGGCTTCAGAAGAATAGTTGCAAGGAGAGGTCTTTGTCACACAATATATTCCGACAACGCACGAACATTTCATCGAGCTGATGTGGAGTTAAAGCACATATGGAAAATAATTAGCGATCCTGATGTAAGAGATTACTACAGTAGTAACAAATAAATCGGAAATATATCATGGAAATGTCGCCTTGGTGGGGAGGATTCTATGAAAGGTTGGTTCGCTCTGTTAAAACAGCATTAAGAAAGGTCGTCGGCAAAACAACGTTAACACATACCCAACTACACACCGTTTTGACAGAAATAGAAGCTTCGATAAATTCCAGACCAATTACGTTTGTATATTCTGACTCGGGTGAACCAACACCAATTACGTCAGCACACTTCTTGGTAGGCCAATGACTAACTGCCCTACCTATCGTTCATTTGAAACCCCATGTGCTTTCTGGAACTTCTCACTCGTATGTAAAAAGATTCAACTTAAAGGAACGTATATTGGACCAGTTCTGGTCACGATGGAAGAATGGATATCTTCTTCAGCTGAAAACCGCCATGTCCAGTCGACACTCCAGTATTCGAGAGTTTGCGGTAAATGACGTTGTTCTAATTCACGATTCGAAGATACCAAGACATTTGTGGAAATTTGGTTTAATCACGCAAGTGTTCCCCGGTAGGGATGGTAAAATACGCTCATGTGAGCTCAAAACAGCCAATGGAACTTTTCGCCGACCTTTCCAATTGCTATATCCAGTAGAAATTTATGAAAGGGACTAATGCAAACTTAAAAAAAAAAAAAAAAAAAAAAACTTTTATTACAAACAGTGACATTTAGAACAATGACATTTGGTGTAAAATTTATTTTTTCTTATTGATATATATTCGATTATAAAATGAACATATAATTAATGTTCATCCGGGGGCCAATGTGTAGATTTTCATTGGTCAATGTGAAAACTGTAGATGGCGCTGTAAGTCATTATTAATTTTTGTTTCTTCTTCTCTGTGTAGTTCGTTTTGTACCGTTGTAGTGAGCGTCCTAATAAATGTTTGTGTCCGTATTGGCTTCCTCATATTTATGAATCATGTGTATTCGTCGTCATCTATGATAATAATGAATCAACAAGTGGCCGGCAGTCCCCACGACTCTCTGGACCGATGAAGGTAAGCCATTTACCTTATTTCAAGTTAAATTACTGAAATGCTTATTTATCCAAATTGCTATTTAAATAACGTCGCCAAAGTAGCGACATGGTTTTGAAATGTTTATTTTAATAACGTCGCTAAAAGTAGCGACACTGTCCACTACTGACTAATGTGATTTTTAATGCCAGATCCAGTAGTGGACACAATTCTGTAGTCTAGAAATTTTAGAGTTGAATTTGAAAGCAAAAATTCAAAGGGGTCCACTATTGGAACAAAAAAGGGTTCACTACTGGGTTTTTAGTGTGTCCATTACTGGCTCATTTTAAGCTCTTCAGATTTTTTATTTTTTATATATATAAATGCTGCAATTAGCAATTTTCGTAATACAGTCGTGTTAAGAAAGATTTAGTAAGCGTGTGAAATATTAATTATTTTTTGAAACTCTAAAATTTAGGAAATTACACAAAAAATAGCAGGAAAATGTCCTTAAAGTGTCCACTACTGGTGCGTTTATCTTATATCTTTTTTTTTATTATTATTTGAGTTATGTTAGCAGATAAATTATTTAACTACATATTTTTGAAATAATAATAATAATAATAATAATAATAATAATAATAAGGCGCATATATTAAAATAATGTTATAATAAAATATTTTTTCAAAATAGCAAACACTAGAGGAAGACTGTTCAGATGAAAGCTTAGCTCAGAATTTATTTTATATAACATTATCATTATGATCATGAAAAAAATTATAATTATAATGTTTATGATTCTACTAGCTCGCTTTTCTCCCAAAAAATAAAAATAAATGAAAAAGAAAAGAAAAGAAATAAAATAAATAAATAAATAAATGAAGTATGGTTATTGGTTAAGCATTTATTCTTTTTATTTATTTATTTATTATTATTATTATTTCTTCCTTTTAAAAGTCAGTTTTAGTTTATTTTCTTCCACGCTGGTCTCTTTTAGAAGATAACCGCCTCTTGAAATAACCATAATCGAAGTTTGATATTTCAAAGGGCTGAGAGAATAAAAGATGAAAAGAATAAAATGAAGGGTAAAATTCTAATGGATTATGCATGTGGTGTTCTATCTAATACACGGTTTTCAAGAGAAATTAGAATTTCTTCAAAAGTTTCTTTCCCAAAGTTTTACTTAAAATAAAATAAAAGGTAAAAACTATATATAAATTCCATTTATTTTATATTCTGAGAGAGATAAGTTAGTATATGAATAGTTTTATTATATATTCTTGAAATATTCATAAAATTCATTCATATAAATGCTTTATAACTTTGGAGACACATTCATATAGAATATATTTATATAGATATGAATTAATATATAGTGAAACTAACTTTATTGGGTTAAAAATTTTTTACAAAAATGTTTGAATATTTTGAAAATTTGAAAAAATTTAAGTTTTACAGATTTTTTTTTTAAATAATAAATTTTCAAAAACCCCTCTAAATTCTTAATTTATTTTGCATATGTCTTTTATAAAAGTGTGTATACAAAATTTTAAAGTAATAGGAAAAGGTTTTTTTTTATATAGTTTATAAAAAATTAAATAAATAATAAATAAATAACACTTTTCAGGAAACGGAATGTACGAGTACATTTTAGAAATACAATGATATTCAATTTTAACATCAGTTACAATTTTGCCTAAAACCTCAACCCAAGTGCATAGATGCCTAAATGAAGCGTGAAAATATTCAGAATAGACTGCACATGTCAACACATATATTTAAAAAGAAAAAGATTTTTTTTTTTTTTTAAGTTAAAATCCTCTAGAAAAAAAAAGGATATTAAGCATGCATTTTTTTACTTCCATTACCCTACTACCGTAGGTAATGGAAGTATTGTATTCGGTCTAAAAATTCGATATCGGGTTTTTACCTGATTTACACGTTTTAAGGTCCCCTGAGTCCAAAAAAGTGGTTTTTGGCAATTGGTCAGTGTGTATGTATGTGTGTATGTGTGTATGTATGTGGAGAATCTTCTGGCTATTATAGCTCAGAAACTAATAAAGATAGAGCTACGAAACTTTAGAATTGAAATACGTCTGGTGTACAGATGAATTTTCCAAATTTTGGTGAAAATTGAAAAACCGGAAGTGGGACATCGGAAACCGGAAGTGAGACCGTAAGTCCGTATCTCAAAAACGGCTCTAACGATTTTCTTCAAACTTGCTATATAAACACTCTATTAGATGTCCTTTCGAATGATATAGTTGGTTAGTTCAGGAAAATTGATAGGCGTCCTGTATTAATAGCTCAATTTCAGGCCTCGCAAAGGCGTTCCTTTAAAAACGGTTGAACGGATTTTTTTCAAACTCGCCATTTTAATTCACTTTTAAATATGCTTTTGTATGTAATTATTGTTTGCCGGTCAATAATTTATTTTTTGTAAAAGTTGATATCTCAAAAACGGCTCTAACGATTTTCTCTTTAGGTCACTTTTATGTTTTCTGATCACATTATCTCTCAAAAATGCATATAATAGGGGTAATAGTGGGTAATGGAAGTCGTGTGGTTGTTTCACGCCAGATTTTTTTTTTTTCATTTTCTGAGAAATATAAGTTATGTCAGGAACATGACTTTTAAATATCTAATGAAATATGAGCATTTTTATCAAATAATTTTTAACTCTTCGTACACAAACGTTAAAAGAAGAAGAAGAAGAAGAAAAGAAAAAGCTAATCTATTAACTAACTACATTGAGCTACTTAAATAATAATCACAAGCAAATATCGAGAAAAATTCATAAATTTATTGTTGATAGAATGGATTGAATTTCAGTTAAAAAAACTGCAAGGGGTTTTACATCAATTTTTATTTTTATTCAATATATGGTAATTAGCGTGCATTGATAGTAAATAACCCCATATTACCCACCCCGTTTTTTTTTTTGAACTGAAATTTGGTTCATTTTATCGACGACAACCTTTTGAATTTTCACGATATTTGCTTGGGATTTTTATAAAAGTAGCTCAATACATTTGGCTAATAAATTATGCAAGTGAAATTTTGTTAAACTATGCGTATGTGCAGTTAAAATTTATTGATTAAAAACTCTCATATTTCATTAGATACATAATTTTTTTGCATTCTAATTGCGGTATGCTGCGTATAATACAGCATGTCAGGTTTCCTAAAAAATGGCTATGTAATATATTTAATACACTGCATGTTATAATAATAAAAGGGTAATTTTATTTATTTATTTATTTTGAGAATCATCTATATCTTCATGATCGGTAACAAAAGTATCCAAACACTAGCAAAAATTCCTAAATAAAAAAAGTAGCGTTAATACTGTTTTGTTAAATAAATCCTTGTGGAATCCTGTTCTTAGTCAGTCTAAGAATATGATTCGACAAGGATTTATTTACCAAAACAGTATTAGCTCTCCTTTTTTTACATAGGAAATTTTGCTAGTGTTCGGATACTTTTGTTACCGACTGTACGTGCAAGTCTCATACAAATGAAAACAGATATTTAAAAAAAGCTTCACAAGTACATGTTACTGCCAGAACGCCTTTAAAACATTGCTTTTACAAGGTGATCCCAAACACTTTGTTTTTCTTTAATTTTTTACTGGTTCCCTTTTTTGCTTTCGGGACAAAACTTTCGCTTAAACTCTGCGGCATAACATGTTATTTACACTCGGTTCTTGTAACATTTCATCATAACATGTTCTTTCACGATAAATCGTAAAATAATTTTTGAGATATTTGACAATGTGTAAAAATTTAAAGTGTATGATCGTTTATAGAAAGCAGTGTATTAAGAATAGCACTGTAAAAACAATTAAACGATAGATAAGTACAATGATAAAAATCTCTCAGTCATTGTATAATAACTCTGAATAAATTGATAAAATTAATGATTAAATAAAGAAATTTCAATGACTATAAAACTAAAAAAAAAAATGCTGAAAGAACCCCAAACAATAATATAAATATTTTTTATTTTTATTTCGCGCGATTGCATTAGAAATTTATTCCTATAATCCCATACCCTAGAATGTAGGATATGTGATGAATGAATATTTAATACTGTCGTGAAATGAAAACAAATGCTATTGTTTCCTTAAGGGATTTTAATTTAATTTGTATATCCCTATCCTTATTTGTATATCCCTATCCTTTGGTGTATCACTCACTGTTTTCCAAAAAGTAAAACTCCAGTTAGGAGTTTAGCTCTTTTATTTTATTTGTTTTATTTTTTATTTTTTCCCCTTCAACCGCCAGTTTGGTTTATTTTCTGCTTCTTTGGTCTCTTTCATAAGATTATGCATCGCAAAATCACCATAATCTAAGTTTGATATTTCAAACTGCGGATAAAAAAACACAGAAAAGGGAAAAAAATAACGAAGAGTAAGATTCTAATAGATTATGCATCTGGTGTTCTATCTAATATACAAGGTTTTCGAAGAGAAGTTATAATCTTTACTAAAGTCTTTTTTAAAAGTTTTGTTTAAAAGAAAATATGTCTACGCATTGTAATTTTTTAAGAAAATAAAACTGTCAGAAGCAGTTTTGCCAGATTTTGCTACTTTTTACTTTCCGAATACTATAGTGAGGAAAGTATTGTAATCATGTCAAAAATCCGAATTTGAGATTTTGATGTTTCTATACGATTCGAGGTTCCCTGAGTCCGTATTCACTATTTTTACGATGATGTATGTACATGTGTGTGTACAGTCGGTAATAAAAGTGTCCGAACACTAGCAAAAATTCCTATGTTAAAAAAGTACTCTTCATACGGTTTTGTTAAATAAATCCTTGTCGAATCCTGTTCTTAGTCAGTGTAAGAACATGATTCGATAAGGATTTATTTAACAAAACCTTATGAAGTGTACTTTTTTACATAGAAATTTTCGCTAGTGTTCGGTAACTTCTGTTACCGACTGCATGTCTGTGAGTGAACACGCTAGCGCCTAAACGCTTTGTTCGAATAAGCTGAAAGTTGGTACGTATATTGTAAGTCACCATAGTACGTATATTTTAAGTCACCTATTGATTTTGGTAAATCTAGCACTTATAGTTTTTTTACAGGGACACCAGAAAAAATTCTTTATCGTATGGCCTATGGGACGAAGTTTTTAAAAGTGCGATAGCGTCTAAACGTTTTATTAATCTGAGCAAAAAAATTGCACACATGTTATAGGTCACAGTTGCACGAACTGTATAGATTTTGGTGAATTTAGCACTTACAGTTTTTTTTAAAGGGACACAAAGAATCACTGTTGCACTAACTATAAGCATTTTGGAGAATCTAGCATTTATAGGTTTTTGCAGGGACACAACGAAAAATTCTTTATCATTATGGCCTGTGGGACCAAATTTTTAAAAGTGCGATAGCATCTAAACGCCTTATTCAATTGAGCTGAAAATTTATATGAATATTATAAATCACTGTTGCACCAACTATAAGCATTTTGGTGAATCTAGCATTTATAGGTTTTTGCAGGGACACAACGAAAAATTCTTTATCATTATGATCTATGGGCTCAAAGTTCATTAGCGTTCAATAAAACATCGTGTAATATATGGAGAAAAATACTCAAACACTCTATTATGGTTATTTCTCTTTTGTTTGTTTAACTCCTATTTCTTTACTTTATCTACAAAACTGTTAATTACTCAATGTTCGGAAAGTCGAGTGGAGTCACTCTAGATTTTTTATTCAAATAATCACCAATAATTTTGAGAACTGATATTTGATCAACCCTCCATATCTTCGTATTATAATACTGTCATGTGCTATTTTTCCTCATTTCGACGAACACCTACAAACTGATTTCTAGGTAAGCATATGTGTTTCAGACAGTCTCCAATTGCCCATAGCGTAACACTTGTAAAAAAAAAAAAAAAAAAAAAAAAAAACACTCACTCATTCACTCTAATCTAGAATATAAGTCTGATATATATGTTAACAATAAATAAATACATCTATATATTTAGACATAGTGATCTTTATTATTATGTTTTAGCGGTTGGTTGATTGGTTTAAAGGTTTAAAAGATAGAAGCATACTTGCCAATCATGTCATTAATAAAGCTAAAATTGTTAACGCCTCTTAAAAAAAACACCCCCTTTTTCACACCACTTTATTTTCGGAGTAATTCTCTCTCTCCAAATGTTGTTACGATTAAATAATAATAGAAATACTCTAAAATGTGACCGGCGTGAAAAAAAAGGCGGGGCCTAAAGATTTTAGGCTTCATAATGAGATGGTTGGTAATTATGTAGAAGGAGGCCAATCATCACTTTTCAGCGGTTTGGAGCGATTTTCAGCGTGCCCCGTCGTTTATTAGATAAACAAATAATAATAATAAATAAATACAAGATCTGCCGGGTAAAAATCCCACGCGACAGAAGGGCAGAGACAACACAAATCGTCTACTGAATGGCTTCAGAAGGACAACTGAATGCCGTCAAAATAATGGTAACTACCGTGAGAAGTAATGAAAGAAGTTGGTGTTATGATGTTGGATTTGATACGTCTGAGAGAAAAATAAAGATTGTGGAAATTTTACTACGAAGATGTGGACGGTCAGTAATAATAGTTAACCAGTTAGTTGGGATGGGAATTGGACGGAGTATGTGCCAAGAGGCTGTTAATTGACAATTATAGTAAAAATATTGTGGCAAACCCTATTCCCAGTGATGCCAGATTGAGGATTTTGTCCCCATTTTGGGGATTTTTGAGGATTCTGCGGACAATTTTGGGGACCAAATGTTTGTGGGGACTTTTTTGGGGAATTCTAAAATTTTTAGGGACAAATCTGGGGAGTTCTTCAACTTTCTGTCAATGTTGGCAACGTAATGATTTATCCCGACGACTAGAGACTTTCAATAGCTTTATTGTTATTTGGGGATTTTTTTTTTTTAAATTGCCTTCATTTAGGGAAAAATCTAAGCTTAAATCATAGAAAAATCTGCTTGATTTTTTTTTTTTTTTTTTGGAAAAAAAAAAAATATTTTCCCTTTTCAGTAAAAATCAAGTTGGGGATTTTTTCGAAAAAAAACCCTGATTTGGGGAAATTTGAAGACCTGTTTGGGGAAATAATTTTAGACCATCTAGCATCACTGCCTCTTCCTCACACAGACATAGAGAGGAGTGTGAGCAATGAAATTTGTAGAGATAGGATGGGAAAAGACCATGATCGGAGAGGAATGCTGTAATCGCTGGATTCAGATTGTATGAAGAAAGTGAGACTCTTGACTTGATTTCGAAGGTATAACGATTGGTTGGTTGGGTTTTACGTCGCACTAGTGCTGCGCAATGGGCAATTGGCGACGATCTGGGACTCACCCCTAGAGCTGGTCCGGAGACATGCCATCACAATTTTGATCCTCCACGGCAGGAATTATTCTTTAATGCATTTAAATTTGTAACCAGTAAAGCTGTTAAAACCTTCCAGTTAAAGATTAAAAAGTGAATGGCAGCATTACGTTTCATTTCAAATGGCAGCGATTTTTTCTTTTTCTTTTTTATAATGTTTCTTCTTCGAATTATGCCTTCTGTTGTTAAAATAAAACTTATTTCCACGATAAAATGCGTGTAACACCACAAATCAGCGTTTTTTTTTTTTAAATTTGGAGTGATTACATATGATTCACAATAATAATAAGTTGATATTGTGGTGCCACATTCAATAATTTCTGCATTTTGAAGATAATAAGGCTATGTTAGAGTAGATCATAGAATTGAACCATCTGTTTCCACTTAGCTTTTTTATATATATATATATATATATATATATATTCATTTACTGACATTTGAATTTTTTTTCTCTCTTCATAATGTGGCAGGAAAAATACAATTTGACAACGTTTGCTTCGACCTAATAAAACTGTAATCATATAATTAACCGTATATCTGCAATCATTTTATTTTCCTTCTTTTCTTTTCTTTTCTTTTTTTTTTTTTTTTTTTTGCGTGTGTGTGTGTTTTTGAATTTTGTTTTCTGAGAAAATGCACACCATCAAAACAATATCTTAATAAATTAGGGTATTTCAAATATCTGTTGAAAATAAAAATTGTTATGAAATATATGTATATATTTTTAACAATGCACAAAAGAGGTTATAGCATTGTATGTTATAAGAGTAGTTTGTAGTTAAATATATGCACATTAAAAATAATCTGATGTGCCATTAACGCTACTTTCTTCTCCCCTGCTAGTTGTAGAAACGGTTTTATGTATATATATATATATATATTGCATTTCTGTGTAAAAAGACTGCCGCCTTCTTCACCCTTCTCTCCCATTTAATTATTGCACCATTTATCATTGTTCGTTCTATATAAAAAATGTTTTTGTGCTCATAAGAAATATATATTTATTTTATTTTACATATAGTAATCTAAAGATATTAATATGTAATATAAGAAATTTTGCCATCAGACATAATGTATCTGAAAATATTTGAATGTTTCTTTGCGTGAACAGTTTGACCAATTTCTATAAAAAGTTTCAAATTAAACACATCGTAGTCATAGAGACTGCCGCCTTCTTCACCCTTCTCTCCCATTTAATTATTGCACCATTTATCATTGTTCGTTCTATATAAAAAATGTTTTTGTGCTCATAAGAAATATATATTTATTTTATTTTACATATAGTAATCTAAAGATATTAATATGTAATATAAGAAATTTTGCCATCAGACATAATGTATCTGAAAATATTTGAATGTTTCTTTGCGTGAACAGTTTGACCAATTTCTATAAAAAGTTTCAAATTAAACACATCGTAGTCATAGAGACTGCCGCCTTCTTCACCCTTCTCTCCCATTTAATTATTGCACCATTTATCATTGTTCGTTCTATATAAAAAATGTTTTTGTGCTCATAAGAAATATATATTTATTTTATTTTACATATAGTAATCTAAAGATATTAATATGTAATATAAGAAATTTTGCCATCAGACATAATGTATCTGAAAATATTTGAATGTTTCTTTGCGTGAACAGTTTGACCAATTTCTATAAAAAGTTTCAAATTAAACACATCGTAGTCATAGAGACTGCCGCCTTCTTCACCCTTCTCTCCCATTTAATTATTGCACCATTTATCATTGTTCGTTCTGTATAAAAAATGTTTTTGTGCTCATAAGAAATATATATTTATTTTATTTTACATATAGTAATCTAAAGATATTAATATGTAATATAAGAAATTTTGCCATCAGACATAATGTATCTGAAAATATTTGAATGTTTCTTTGCGTGAACAGTTTGACCAATTTCTATAAAAAGTTTCAAATTAAACACATCGTAGTCATAGAGATTTTGAATCGTAAATTTGGGCTTTCAGATAATTTATTTATTTATTTTGAATTATGTTGATAACAGGCTCTCAAGCACAAAAACCAACCGATAGAAACTTTATTTTCAGATTCTTAAGAAAATACTTTTTAACTTATTATGATAACGATATTATAAAATTTCATTTTACATAATTACCATAATTAGACCGTAATATATCCAAATTCTTTTTTGTGTTGATTCTATAGGATGTAAACGTTTTCAATAAAATACATATATAATATGCAATAAGGGATGCAATTTAAGAATATAAAGTTACTGATCCGTACATACTTTAACTGACCCATTCTTCCATTCTATAATATTTCTAAAAATATTTAAAATATCGTAAACTGTTGGTTTTACTAAGACTTAGCTTTGTTTATAAATACACGTAAACCAAATATGAATTTTTTTCGCAGATTAATTAAAATATACAAATAAAGTCTTATATAAATCAAACACTTATGATTCAGTAAACGAGCTCATGCCACGTATTTACTATTAAGAATTAAAAGTAAAAAAAAAAATATCTAGAGTAATTCCACTCGACTTTTCAAACATTGAGTAATTAACAGTTTTGTAGATAAAGTAAAGAACGAGGAGTTGTTAAACAAACAAAAGAGAGAAAACCATAATAGAGTGTTTGAGTATTTTTCTCCATCTATTACACGATGTTTTATTTGACGCAACTGAACTTTGAGCCCATAGATCATAATGATAAAGAATTTTTCGTTGTGTCTCTGTAAAAACCTATACATGCTAGATTCACCAAAATGCTTATAGCTAGTGCAACAGTGATTTATAATATTTATATAGATTTTCAGCTCAATTGAATAAGGCGTTTAGACGCTATCGCACTTTTAAAAATTTGGTCCCATAGGCCATAATGATAAAGAATTTTTCTTTGTGCCCCTGTAAAAAAAACTGTACGTACTAAATTCACCAAAATATATACAGTTCGTGCAACTGTGACCTATAACACGTGTACAAATTTTTTGCTCAGATTAATAAAGTGTTTTGACGTTATCGCACTTTTAAAAATTTGGCCCCATAGTCCATAATGATAAAGAATTTTGCCTGGTGTCCCTGTAAAAAAACTATAAGTGCTAGATTCACCAAAATCAATAGGGTTCGTACTATGGTTATTTATAATATACGTAACAAATTTCAGCTTATTCGAACAAAGCGTTCAGACGCTAGCTTGTTCACTCACAGACATACACACACACACATACATACACACACACATACAAACATCATCGTAAACATTGTAAAAACGGACTCAGGGTACCTCGAAACGTATAGAAACATCAAAATCTCAAATTCGGATTTTTGACATGATTACAATACTTTCCTCACTATAGTGTTCGGAAAGTAAAAAAAGGTTATGAAAGTGGAATAAAAGGAAAAATTACAGGGAATATGTGATATTGATAATTATAAAGAAGTACACTTACTATTGTTATTGCATACTATTCTGTGACAAATTTATGGGCAATTTTATGGAAAAGTAAAAAATTCAAAAATTCAAAAGCTTCACTGGTCCGGTGGCCCACTAGATTTTTTATATTGCTGGCCCGTTGAATGCTTTTGTGGTCTCAGGCCAACGGACCACTGTCAATTTCGAGCTATGTATATATATATATGTAAATAAAATACTTAGAAGTGGGAATTA
Organism: Salticus scenicus; assembly: GCA_963930645.1. Lineage (NCBI taxonomy): Eukaryota > Metazoa > Arthropoda > Arachnida > Araneae > Salticidae > Salticus > Salticus scenicus. The sequence goes on from OZ005660.1 coordinate 101,832,688, forward strand.
TAATATACATTTGTACTATTTAGATATTTTAATTTAACACCTGAAAATGTTTCCAAAAATACCCATTTACCATTTATAAATGATATGTATTGCAAATAAAATAACACTTAGCTCCATTTTAAAAAGAAAGCACCAAAAAATAAATAGAAAATTTATGTGCATTAAAGAATTACGTGAGTTTCGGAAGCTAAAAAATAACTTTATATATATCTCTCTCTTTTTATATGAAAAAAATTAATCTGGTGTGTCACTCACACGACTTTCTCTTACCCTGAAATTTAATACTATAAATACAAGTTGCAGATTAAGAGGTAAGATAACGAGTACTGTTATGTAAACCTGTGTTAAACAATTCAAATTAGGCTTCTGAAAAGTTTTATATGACAATTAGTTCTGTGTGAGGGGGGCTACCGCCCCCTTCAATCCCCTATTTCATTAATGCGCCTACATTTATATAGAATTTAATTCGGTTATTAAAAAATAATTCTGTTTTCAAAAAATAATTTATTAAAATTATTATTTAAAAAAAAAAAAAATATTTTATGATAATGCAGACGATTTCCATATTAGAGAAGTAGTATAACACTAAATATATTAAAAAAAAAAAAAGAAAGAAAAAGAAAAAAAAAAGAAAGAAAAAAAAGAAAAAAAAAACTGTTAAAAAAATATGTATTCGTTTCATTTGGTTTAGTGCAGTCTATAGATGTTAAACTCTACTAACCTGCAATCTCCCCCATAGACGTAATGTATTTGAATACTTTTGAGTGTCCCTGTACACGAACCATTTGCTTCATCTCAAGTAAAAGCTTACTGTAGCATCCCTATATGATACGCATTGAGAATACCGAGTTTGGAATTTCTGCTACTATTTGTTCTTGAGATATGCTGATAACAGACACACAGACCATTCGCTAAAAACATGATTTTTGTATTCAGGAGACCGCAGAACATGTAAATATAACAAAAACTCACGTTCGAAAATTTGACCCTAAAACAATACTTTCTCGAACCTATGGGTAAGAGAAAGTAATAAAAAAATTTATACGAAAATTTCAGAATATGAAAAAGTAAATAATATTTAAACAATATTTTATAAAATTTTCATTAACAATTTTGTAAAATTCAGCCAGTGGTTTCTGGTTTCCGGAGATCCTCCAGAAAAGTGGTGGACATGATTTCTCATAAACTTAAGCACCGATTTTTTTTTTTTTTTTTTTCTTATTTAGGACTGAGGGGCCTATTAGTCTCAATCTGGGATTTTTGCGTTGTCGTTTTCGATAGTTGGACATTTGTCGAAATCATTTTTCGATAGTTGGACATTTATCGAAATTTAAAATTTATCGAAAATATAATTGAATAATTTGAAAGCGATGTTATAATTGGGAAGAAAAAAAAAACTAATAGTCCTCCGTCCTAAACTAAATTCTGCTTTTGCCAGAATTTCATCAAAATCTTTCTTTTATTATTATTATTATTATTATTATTGAAAGAAAAAGAAAAGAAAATTAATAATAATCAGTATCGTTACAAGCGATATCGAAAAAGTTTTTTATAATAATTTTGAATTAGGAAATAAAAAGTGCGCGTGAAATAATATGAAATAAAAATAAGTAAAAAAATGAATTTAATGATTTAATGGTTTTTTTTTTTTTTTTTTTGTCTCTGTAAAAGAACTATAAACATTGTATTCATTAAAACTAGGGGTGGACCGGATATGGATTTTACCGGCTAACCGGATATGGATATCCGGCGTTCCGGATATTTTTTACTTTGCCGGATCCGGATATCCGGCAGTCCCCTTTCCCAGTACACATGAAAATTTCAGTTTTTAAAGAGCACACAATAATTAAACTACTATGCTGAGGCCACCACAAGACTTTCTTCTATATTTTTTTATTATTACTTTTAATATCTGCTGAAATATTTAGTGTGGTTTTTTTTTTTCTTTTTTTTCAATTTTGCACTTTAATTGACAAACACTTGAAATAATAATTTTTCTTTTTCTCTATTTCAACTAGAAGATTATACATTGAATAAAATATGCCGAAAACTTTACGGTTTTTTGCGTAAAGTTCTGTCAAAAAATTCAATTTTTTCTTTTTTAATCCTTCATTCAGACACTTCTCAATTCCATAGACATAGTAATAAGACATAGATTGATCATCGAGGGGGGGGGAGGGGGGAAAGTGATTCCTTTTCAATCGAAGAACAGTCCCGTCTAATGGCCGTCTTTCTCCGTATGAATACACACGGATAATTTAGCAAAAAAAAAGAATGATTTATGTATTAAAGGTGAATGAAAAACTGCAGATACTCAGTTTTCTTTCTTTATTTTTTCTCTTTATTTTTTAATAAAATAATAATTAAAAAAAAATATTTAACTATTATTATTTTCTTTTAAGTTAAACTATTTTTATGTATTAAAACTAGCGAGCTTTACCTGTACTGCTGCTAACATAGATATAGTAATATATATAGATCTATCATCCGCATGTTATCGAGCAAAAAATTTTGATGCTGAAAAAACGTTCTAATATCAACCATTAGAGAGTATTGAAAAAAAGAATAAGAAGAAAAAGGAATTTGAAACTGCATCTGGAGGTTTTCATTCACTTTTAGTAAATAAATTATTCATAAATTTTTACTAAATTATCCGTGTGTATTCCTGTGTGTGGTTTACTCGGGTAAAGGCAGCCATTAGAGTGACTTTTCCCGAAAAAAAGGTATCACTTTTTCCCTCTCACTGATCAATCTGTCTTATTACTATATCTGTGGCTGATAATTATATTTAAAAGAATTTTAGAAATTCCATATTACTTCCATATTATTATAAAATAGTAAAAATATTAAAATAAAATAAAATAAAGTATTCCATTAAATATGAAGATGCTATTTATTTCATAATAATAACAAAGCAACTACTTATAAAAATTATATTTTCCATAAATTAGTTAAATATAACTTACTTATGAAAATTTATTCCATTTCCTTTCATACATTTAACTGTTAGCACAACTGAAAGCCAGGCAATACATTGACATTTTAAAAATCCATCAACATTCTATTCTATTACAATTGCCGAGTTTCAATACCGGTTACCGGTTAATAGCTGATGCCAAAAAAACTTTTCAGCATCAAAAATCTTTGCTCGATAGCATGGGGATGATAGATCCATAGATATAGTAATTTATATAGATCTATCATTCCATTGTTATCATGCAAAAATTTTTGATGCCAAAAAATTTTTTTGGCATCAGCCATATAGTGGTATTGAAACCACTGAAACTCGGCAATTGTAATAGAATAGAATAGAATGTTGATGAATTTTCAAAATGTTGAAATATTCCGTCTTTTAATTCTTCTAATAAATTTATGAAAAGAAATGGATAAGTTATCATAAAAGTAAATTATATTTGACTAAATTATGAAAAATATAATTTTTGTAATCAGTTGCTTTGTTATTATTATGAAATAAAACTGGTTTGATTTCTAATGAAATACGTTTTTTAAAGTTTGATATTTTTTAAGAGTTTATATTAGTAAGTAATATAGAATTTTCAAAATTCTTTTAAAGCAGCGGCGTAGATAAAAAACGTTAGTTTTATTATATAAAAAGAGTTTAACTTTAAACATTAACTAAATTAATAAAAAGAATAAAGAAATAAAGAAAAAAATAAAGAAAAATTAATTTGAAATTGTATCTGCAGTTTTTTTCATTCACCTTTTGTTCATAAATTATTCATAAATTTTATTTTCTAAATTATCTATGTATATTCACTCGGAGAAAGACGGCCATGTTGTGGACTTTTCTCCGAGTAAAAAGGAATCATCCCCCCCCCCCCCAATTATCAATCTATGTCCTATTACTATATCTATATGGATATCTATGGTCAATTCTATTTTAAAGAAATATGTGCATTTCAGAAAAACTGGTGCAGTAAGTTTTGAAAAATCGTGTCCACCGCTTTTTTGAAGGGTCTTCGGAAACCGGAACATACAAGTTGAAATTTACAAAACTTTTAATGAAAATTTTATAAAATGCTGTTAAAAAATTTTATAAAATGCTCTTTACCTGCTCAAAATTTTGATGATTTTTTTTTTTTTTTTTTTTATATTAAAAAAAAAAAAAAAAAAAAAAAAAAAAGAAGAAGAAGAAGAAGAAAGAAAGAAAAAGGGGAGGGGAAAAATATGCTTTTTTTAGCTTTCGAAACCCAAGTAACACCTTAAATATTTATTTATTTATTTAGAGGAAATTTTAATGGTGTTACAGACTCTACTTCTATAAAAATATAGTGTTCTTGCATTTTATAGCGAAAAATAAAATACAAGTTAAACCCATTGTTTATACTGTGTATTACAATGATATTTGTATGTATGTATGTTATACTGACCAAACGTCCCCATTTTCTGGGGACAAATGAGGACTTCCTTTTTTTTTTTTTTTTAAGACATTTTTCTAAGTTTTAGAAAATTGTAAAAAGTAAATTATTAATCAGTAATACTTTACTTTTTGTCCTTATTCATTAGGAAGGAAAAAATACATCCATAATTGGATAAGTGTAGCAATTTTTTTCGCTTCTCTCTTATAAAGGTACTTTGATCCAAATGTTTGTATACTCATTAAAATTTAGTAGAAATTATCAAAAATTGTTTTCTTTGAAGCAAAAATGGATTTTTAAGTATCCTAGATAATATTTTATTATGCAATATGTAATATTGGTAAAACTTTTAAGAAGGTTGAATATACAGTCGGTAACAAAAGTGTCCGAATACTAGCAAAAATTCCTATGTAAAAAAAGTTCACTTCATACGATTTTGTTAAATGAATCCTTATTGAATCATGTTCTTACACTGACTATAAAGAACAGGATTCGACAAGGATTTATTTAACAAAACCGTATGAAGCGTACTTTTTTTTACATAGGAATTTTCGCTAGTGTTCGGACACTTTTGTTACCGACTGTATATATATATATATATATATATATATATATATATATTTAATTATAGTTACTTTAAATATTAATAGCCACTGTTATTTTATTTATATTTTTAAAAAATAATTTCAAGTTACATATATTATAATGATAGTTTTCTCTTCACAAATGACTAATAATATCTAACTTAAAATACAACGATTACACACATAATCTTACCACTAAAAATTTAAAAACTTTAAAAAAAATAATAATAATAACGCGACCCTTAACATTTTAAAAAGGTACTTTCCATTCAATCTAAGCATAAAACGTCAAAAATGACATTTACAATGTAGGAAATTACTTTTTGCTTCTCTCAGTTCTTTGTTGAGGATCACATGCTATCTTGTAGACCATCTTCTGTACGTGCATGAGGGTGGTCATGCATGGCATCTTCTGACCCGGTAGTCTCCCTATTTAACTCATACTCTCCTCCCCATATGGAGTTAACTCAGTAGGTCATGAATAATTCTATTCAAATATCACGGAAGGTCGCATCGTTTACGGGTGCTGTAATATACCTGGTTTTTTAGAGAAATGAATAGAGATGATGCCAACATCAGAGAATAATGTAGATTTGCAGATTCTTTTTAAGATAGAAAATTTGGCATTGTCTTGTTCGGTGAATAAAAATGGAATTGCCCCAGGTTAAGATATTGGCCGCGTTAAATGGGTATTATTCTTTCCCCTCTCAAAACTGTTCAAAAATATTAAGAGAATTTTATTATTCAATGGCAGACGCAGTTGTTACAAAATTACCACTTCAGTTAAAGCTGTTCGAAAACCTATACACAATGCTTTTTGACACATCTCTGTAAACTTTCATTTGTTTTAATATATATTTTTATTCATTTATTATTCATTCATTCATTCATTTATTTATTTATTTGTAATTAATATTTTATTTATTGTATTTTAAAGACTGAAACTCTTCCTTCATTTAAAACTTTAAGGAGTCTTTTTTTTTCTGTCATTTTCATTTTCATGTAATGTCAAAGCATTTTAAACGATAAGATTTTTCCTTGGCTAGGATAATGTCGAAAACTTGCGATATATATGTATATACATATATAAAATACTACTGATAATTTTTCCTTTAAAAATTAAAAGAAATATTCTTTTTAGAATGTCTTCTTTTTAAGTGGAATTTTCTGTCATGATGATTTACAAATTTCTGGTCATAAAACTGATGAAATAAGATGTGATATCGTTTATCAGTTGTTATTTGAATTTTGTCCGATTTGACATGGATGCATTTATATGAGTAAAATAAAACAAAACTCGATTGCCTTGCTTGAAATTTGAAAGAAGAAAAAGAATATTTAGTCAAAACTATGTTTAGATTTTAAAACTTTAAAGTTATAAGTTTGGATTTATAGACGCTTATTACATGCCCACTATGCACTGATGCCAGATGGTCGAAAATTATTTCCCCAAACTGGTTTCAAATTTCCCCAAATCAGGTTTTTTTGTTTTTTTTTTCCGAAAAAATCTCCAACTTGATTTCTATTAAAAAGGGAAAATAAATTTTTTTCAAAAAAAAAAAAAAAAAAAAAAAAAACTATATATATATCATGCAGATTTTCCTATGATTTAAGCTCAGATTTTTCCCAAAATGAAGGCAATTTTTGAAAAAAATCCCCAAATAACAATAGAGCTATTGAAAGTCTCTAGTTGTAGGGATAAATCATTACGTTGCCAACATTGACAGAAAGTTGAAGAACTCCCCAGATTTGTCCCCAAAAAAAGTCCCCTCAAACATATTTTGTTCCCCGAAATTGTCCCCAGAAGCCTCAAAAATCCCTAAACCGGGGACAAAATCCCCAATCTGGCATCACTGCCACTATGTTTCTAATCTATTAGTACTGGAATTTTTTGGGGACAACTTGCCGTTACCGTTAAAAGAAATAATAAAAAAATGTTTCTTTCCCTCCCCCCCCCCCCGCGACTTTAGAACAGACCGGAAAATAAATATTTATAATTCATTTTCTTCCTGGTGCCCTAATTTACAACGATATATTTGTAGACTTTTAATCACTAGGACGTAATTTAGATCAGTGTGCTACAGACAATACATAATGCATTTTTTTCTTTCATTCTTTACTTATATTCAAGATAAATCATGTATTAAGAAACCGTATACTAGAGTATTATTTTTACAATTAGAAGCTTCTTATGGCTTCTCTAGCTTTTGATAAGTGATAATAGCAGACGATATTGAGTAACTCGGATATTTTTACCTGGAAAAGAAAAGTAGAAGTGTTTTTCTTTTGATTTCTTCTCTTTCTTTCAATAGTCGATGATTCAGTATTTCGTCTGCTTTCTCATGTAAAATACTTTGATTCGATACACATAAATGTGTTACGTAATGTGTTTGTAAATCATTTATGGTATCTGCTACTTTGTGAACTATTTTTATTTTATCAAAATGTTATATAAACAACATGTGCAAGGTTTCAGTTCTATGTTTCATATGCTTTCCTGATTTTTTTCGTCATATTTGCCTTGAAAGAAAAGGTTCTTTAAAATTGTTTTCATGTCCAAACAAGTCATTTTTTTTAATTCGGTTTTGCAATGTTTCCTTTCATTTCATTTTATATTTTTATTAAGATTTCTCTTATTATTGTTTGTTTATTTTCATATCCAAACAAGTCATTTTTTTAATTCGGTTTTGCAATGTTTCATTTCATTTCATTTTATATTTTTATTAAGATGTCTCTTTTAATTAATTATTAATTATTATTGTTTGTTTATTTATTTTACAAAGGTATGAAATTTTATTAGACTCTAATTCATTTAGACATTTAAAAATGTAATTATAGTTTATATTTTTTTTCTATTTAAAAAAGAAGTCTTCTGAAAATAATATCGAAGTAAACAGTTTTATATATTTTAGTGCAAACTAATTGCTTTTTGTTGAAGAAAAAGTATAGAAATACTGTGTTATGTAGCGTTAAATTATGTAATAGTTTTAAAATGAATGAAAAAAACTTTGTTTACAAACATAATAAACATTAAAAATTCTAACTAGTTGTTTCAGCCAACTTTCGTTCCCTTTGTGTGTTGCCGCTTTCACACTAAACTCCTACCTTTATTTACTTATTATTATTATTTTTTTTTTCTTTTAATCGCCTGATGAAAGGTTCTACTCATTTATCTTGAACCAGAACAACTACTGAGACTTTTTCAAATTAATTTTGCTTCAATATTGACAATTTATGATATTTATTTACAAAGTATTTTTGTCCATTAGCCTTTTTATAAAACGCATTTAAATGTACTTTAATAATAAGTAAAAGTGTTATTCGTACGATTTTTTTTTTTTCTTTTTAAGTAAATATGTAATAAATGATTTAGTATTCTTTTACGTACCAGCACTACCTGAAGATAAAACTTAATAAGTAAACTAAAATTGATGCAACAATATTTTATATAATTTCCTTTAAAAAATTTGGAAAATTGTCCTAGTTTTCGAAAACTTTTCATAAAAGCAAAGGTACATTTTGGTACATTTTGACCTGCGTATCCGCGTTTGTAATGATCGATAGGTGGCGCTTTTTCAGCTCTTGTTGTTAGTAAATATTACAGCCACGTGAATTTTTTATTGTTCTTTTTGTTATTCTACTTAATATTCGTACTATAATTTCTCCGCCATTACTTCATGGAAAATGGATTGCTTTTGGAAAAAAATATTTCAGTTTATTCAAAGTTCGATCGGAAGTAGATTTTTTAACTGAAGTTGAACAAATATTAGTTTCAAATCATCTGATTAATTCTTTACTTCCATTAGCCGAAGCAACTGCAATTTTAAATTTGTCATTTGGAAATAAATGGAAGCTTAATTCTGGATTTCTTGATCCTTTGGAGTTACACTGGAGCACACAACAGTATGTGTTACCTTTTTTACCATATTTATTCATTTTTATTCAATAAATATATGTGAAACTGAACATCGGCAAGCAATGGCGGCTTAATGAAAGCCGAATTAAAGCATGTTTATTGTAATTTCACCTTAGCCCACCAGAGGTCAAGCATTTCATTACAATTGCGGATAGCCTTTTAAACTTATTTGTAACAAAAATAAAGAAGAAGAAAAACCCTTAATTTAAGACAATTTTTTTTTTCTCTCAAAGAATTGTGCGTAATTTCAATGGGATCACTGTATTAGTTTGTCACCGCTTTTCTGCAGGGTCTCCGTAAACCAGGATCTAACGGCTGAATTTTCCAAATGTTTAAAATAAATTTTATAAAATACTATTTAAATGCTGCTCTTTTATATTCTCAAAATTTTGAATAAAAAAATTTATTCATTAAAAATAAATAAATAAATAATAATAATAATATGTAACATCTATTCAATGTTTGAAAAGGTTTTCAATATATATATATATATATATATATATATGCACCCCGCGATAAAAATATAGGTACAAAGGGTTTTTTCTTTGATTTTTCATAAAATAACTTCATCTAAATTATACTTATCATTTATTATTATCATAAAATAATACTATTCCCGGAATAATTTTTGTTTTAATGCTAATTCAGAAAAATTTTAAGACTAAAATTTTTGTAATTTAAGACTACACACCGCGACACAAAGGTAGGAACAAATGTTTTTTTTTTTTTTTTTTTTAATATGAATATTTTGAATATGATTCAAATATTTAATATGTTTTTGATATGATAATAAATGATCAGCACAATTTAGATAATGTTATTTTATGAAAAATTAAAAAAAAAAAAACCTTTGTTTCTATCTTTTTGTCGCGGAGTGTAGTCTTAAATTAAAAAAAAAAAAATTTAGTCTTAAAATATTTCTAAATTAGTCTTAAAACAAAAATTACTCCGGGAATGGTGTTATTTTATGATAATAATAAATGATAAGCACAATTTAGATGTTATTTTATGAAAAATCAAAGGAAAAACCCTTTGTACCTATCTTTTTGTCGCGGGGTGTATATATATATATTTTTTTTTTTTCGTCTTCGAAACTTATGTAACCCCTTAAAGAAAAGAAAAAAACGCAGACGATCGAAACCTCAAAATCTCAACATTTTGTTTATATATTATATTGCAAAAGTAATTAAAAGAAATATGAAGATAATAAATTCTATAGATAATATTTTATATGTTGAATTCATTTTTATTAGGATACCAGCCCTATTTAAAAGCAAAAATCAATAAAGGAAGTACAAATGGTGCGTTTAAGAATTTAAACCAAGAAAATAGTCATTTATTTCTACCCGATGGCGAAACAAAAAATGAAAGCGGGGAAAAGTCTTAGTAAAATTTTATACGGCTTTTAGAGTCAAATCTTAATTGCTTTCCGTGAAAGAAACAAAAAAGTAAATTTAGAACCTTTGTAACAATGTAGAGGTAGTTATCGTTTTCCATCAGATTTATTTTTAAGCCTCTATATTATTTTATTTCCTGGGGGTGAAATTTGAAAATGGCATGGCAGCTCCATTGATTCGAATAAATTGAAAAAATATAATACTAAACCGTTATAAAAACCTGTGTTAAAATAAAACGATTTTTTTTTCTTTGCGGAACTGGAGTAAAAGAAAACAATTAAGAGGAATAAAATGACAACACAAAATCGTGCTCCACATATTCATTATGCAAGAATTTATAGATACTGGGGCTATGCTTGGAAATTGCTGGATTGTAATTCCTTTTGTGTTAGATGTTTTTCAAGTAAGACTAAATTTAAGGACACAATATTGTTTATAGTGCATATTGATTATAAGCAATATACAGGTCTAACCAAAAGGTTCTTTTCTGTTGAATGTAATTGATGGAAGTGCTTTGCTATATTTCACTATGTTGACGAACTCTGCTCAAAAAGAAAAGCTAATTTTTCATAGCCGTACTGTAAGCAAAGTATTTTATGAAAATCTATTTTCAACTCTGTTTTTTTGCATAAAATCACGTTTGATGTGCCCTGATTGCGAAAGTCCAATTTTTAGCGTTTGATCTGTACGTATATATGTTATGAGCTTAACTTAAAAAAAATAATAATAACTGCAGGAAATTCAAATTTCGTATTTTGAAGTTCGTATTAGGTAGCCACAAAAAATTTGATTAACTTTGTCACGTTTAAAGGCAACTTTATAACAGACTTGTCTTATATGTATGTATATATATATATATATATAATTGTATATACTATAATTGAACGGGGGGGTTGAGGGGGCAGTAGCCCCGCTCACACAAAATTACATGCCAAACAAAATTGTTTCTAAACCTATTTTAGATTATTTAAAAAGTACATTGAACTTTATTATCTTGCGCTATTAATCTTAAGACCTAACAGCTCTCTTCACTTACCGTCGCCGGAAGCCCGAGCCAATGTTATTCTATGGGGAAATTTTCTTTACAAATAACTTATTAACTAATATATATTTTTAAATTCTGTTTTCACATTCAGAAAATTCCCAACTGTTAAATTGATAGACCTTTCTTAAAAATGTTTTTTTTTTTTTTAATTTTGAAATTGCAAAATGAAAAAAATTCACATATTGAAAATTCGTATTTTGCAGCTTAAAAATAAAATATAAAAAATTACAAAAATAATTTTTTTAAAAAAAGGTCCATCAATTTAACAGCTGGGAATTTTCAGACTGTGAAAACAAAATTTAAAAATATGTATTAGTTAACAAGCTATTTGTAAAGAAAAATTTCCCATAGAATAACATTAGCTTCGGCTTTTGGCGGCGGTGAGTGAAGAGGGCCCTTAATATGAAACCTATCTTATAATATTGAAATGTAGGGTAAGAAAAAGTCGTGTGAGAGACATACCAGATTATTTTAGAAAATGACCAATGAAACCAGTCTTAAAATAACATTTTTTACTACTAATGAAGTTAAACTTATCACAAAAAATTTAAAAGAAAAAGAACACAATGTGCTTATATCATGTTACAAGTTCTAAATTACAAAACATAAAGGAGAATCTCTATTTAAACTATCATGCTGTGGCGACCACAAGGCTTCCTTCTATATATTACTATACTATAATTCATGCAGTGCATAATATTTATTAAAATTATTATTTATCAAAATTATTTTCTATCATAAATGTAGACGATTTTTATCACAGAGACGGACTACACTGAATATAAAAAGGAAACCAATTTTCTGCTATCATATATATAAAGTGACTTAAAAAAAAAAAAGTCTGTTTTTTTTTTTTTTTTTTTTTTTAATAATAATAATTTTTAAAATAAATAAATAATTTTGTTTAAAATTAGCAGAGATCTATTTTTAAACTGTCCATTCTAATTCAATTGATAAAACCTTTTGCAAGATACCCATATTGAAAAATTTCCCCCACGAGGGGTACTTCCTTTCCCCCACCCGGGAGGGAAGTACTGCCCCTACATTAAAAAAAAAAAAAAAAAAAAAAAAAAAAAAAATGCTGATTGTTACTATTTTAAATACTCTTCCTTTAATTTCACTTTCGAAAGCTTAAAAATAATTCCCATTCTGTACTTTTATGCAAAATTTTGTCCTATACTGCCATATTAAAAATTATGGAAAAAATGGGATGACAACGTCATCTCTTGTCGCCAGCGACTGATCCCCAAAAGTAATTAGCATTAGTCCTGGTCAAAGTTAAACTAAATACCAAGTTTGGTTAAATTTCATTCATTTGGTTCGTAAGATACAGCGTCTGCAGCAGTTATTATTCAAACACACAGGCCACAGACATACATTTTCTAAAAATAAGGAAATAGTCTTTAGAATATCCCAAAAAGTGTAAATCTATCGAGAACCGAAGTTCAAATATTTCAATGAATCCAACAGTTTCTTATATATGTGGAACAAAGTAAAAAATTCCTCTGATTCTAATAATAAATAGCCATTTTTTAATATAATATTAATAATCTGGTGTGTCAGTCACACGACTTTCTCTTACCCTGAAATTTATTACTATAAATACAGGTTGCAGATTAAGAGGTAAGATAACGAGTACTATTATTTAAACCTATGTTAAACAATTCATATTAGGCTTCTGAAGAGTTTTATATGATAATTAGTTCTGTGTGAGGGGGGGGGACTACCGCCCCCCTGAACCCCCGTTTCATTAATGCCCCTACATTTATATAGAATTTAATTCGGTTATTAAAATTAAAAGTTTGATTAAAATTATTATTTGAAAAAATTATCTTTTATGATAATGCAGGCGATTTCCATATTAGAGAAGTAGTATAACACCAAATATCCAAAAAAAGTTCATTTTATTCTCAATATTTAAAAAGAAAAAAAGAAAAACAATTTTTTTTTTTATGTTTTTTTTTTTTTTTTTTCGTTAAAAGTAAAAAAAATCGATAACAATGCTTTAAATTATAGCCGATCGATTGTTCAACCATTCGTTTTAAAGGTATTGGCGAGCTCTTTTGAAAGATACCCATCATGAAAATTTACTCCCAACGAGGGGGGACTTCCCCCCCAGGGGAGGGAGGCGAGGCTCCTACATACACAATTTTTTTTCCCATTTAACTATCTCTATTATAAAAAATATATATTTGTTTCATTTGGTTTAGTGCAGTCTATAGATGTTAAACTCTACTTATCTGCAATTTCCTCCATAGACGTAATGTAATAGAATTCTCTTGATTGTCCCTGTACACGAACCATTTGCTTGATCTTAACGAAAAGCTTACTGTAGCATCCCTATATGATACACATTTAGAATACCAAGTTTGGAATGTCTGCCATAATTTGTTTTTGAGATATGCTGATAACAGACAGACACACACACAGACATACACACAGACCATTTGCTAAAAACATGATTTTCATATTCAGGGGACCTCAAAACGTGTAAATATAACAAAATCTCGCATTCGAAAATTTGACCCAAAAACAATAGTTTCTCTACCTTATGGGTAAGAGAAAGTAAAAATGAATTATAAAATTATTGTACGTATTAAAATAAAATAGCATCTAATATTTCCTCGCCTTTATCATATTACCAATTATCACAAATGAAAAATAACTTTTATTCTTTAAATAATCCTATAAATATTCATGAGAATTATTAAACAAGTATTTTTATAGTATTAAGTTAACGACTGAAAAATAACATTAAATTTATTTTGAAAATGAAAAATTATTTTTTAGATTATTTGTTTGTTATATTGCAACACATAATAAGTTTGTTTCTACGCAGTTATTTTTGTCTGGCATATTTCATCACATTCTCTATTATTATTATTATTATTATTTTTCTTTAATCAAAATATCTAAAAAAGTAATTATTTTTGTCTCGACATCATCATCAATTTCAGCCTTTATCAATGCAATGCAGGATGAAGGTCTCTTCTAGGTGATTTCAAACTGCAATTCTGCTATTCTTCTCCATTTTGCTCTTCCAAACTACTTTGATCTTTCCAAAGACACAGCGGCCTCTTCCTCAGCCTTTTCTTATTTCTTGGTATCAGTGGCGGATCCAGAACTTGACTTTTGGGGGGGGGGGGGCTGAGATTTTTCAAAATGTTATTCTAGACAAATAAAAAATTTACAATTGCAATATTCAATGGTGAATGTCAGTGTTTGGGGGGGGGGGGGGGGCTTCAGCCCCCTAGCCCCCCCCCCCTTTAAATCCGCCATTGCTTGGTATCCAAAATAGAACTAAGGTGCCCAGCCCAGCTCTATTTTAACTTCTTGACTCTAGAAATAACATCAGTAACTTTGGTTTGCTTCCTAACCCAAGTGTTTCGCTTTCTGCCTCTTCGGGTGAATCCTAACATGCATCACTCCATGGTTCTCTGGGTTGTTTGCAGTTTTTCTATAGCTTTACAAATTAAGGACTAAGTTTCTGAAGCATAGGTTAAAACAGGCAAAATGCACTGATGAAAAACTTTTCTTTTCAAACAAATTTTTGTCTATGTAAAAATACGGAAAGAAAAAGTCTTCGATTTAAAAGAAAATATGTATATTATATAACTGTTTTTTCTGGCATATAATACATAAATAATAATATTATAGTTTTAAAAAATTAAAGAACACGCTTTTATAGAAATGTGAACTAAAAAGCACAAAATATCTATCTTAGTATTAAAATGCAGGGTAAGAGAAAATCGTGTGAGGGACACACCATAATATTTACATACATTTAAATCTTTATTTAAAATAATTTAGAATTAAACAAAAACCATTTTTTAAAAATCTCCCCTGACTGGGCTCGAACGCTAGACCTTTAGGTTCGTAGTGCGGAGCTTTACCTCACAGCCACAGCGTCCACGTAGGTAAAGTCTTTTTTTACAATATAGATTTTTTGTTTGCTTCCAGAGCGGTTACAAACATACATTATACATACAAACATACATACAAACATACATACAGGTGAAGCTAATAAAAGCGTGTTTAAAAAAAAAAAGTTTTAAGTTTTCATTTAAAAAAAAATAATAATAATACTTTTTATAATAATATTTTACTAATGACAAATTATGTGTTTCTATATCTGTCTATATTATTATTTTATAACATATAATTTTGTTTTAATTAAAAACGATATATATGTATACTATGTAATTGTTTTTGTCTGCTATGTAACGTATTTCATAGATACCGTAAAACTTAAACGAAATTTAAGTTTTTATTTAAAAAAAAACGTTTATGATAGCTTTAAATTAACAAATCATGTGTCACAACATCTATTATAGTATATTACATTGTAACGCATAATTTTGCCTGGAATTTAAAAGGAAAAAAAAGGGTAATTCTTTTATATGGTATGAAACTTAATACATAAAAAAAGAAAGAAAGTTAAATAACATTTCACGTGTTTTCATTAAAAAATAGTACTTTTACAATTGCTTTAAAAATGACAAATTATGTGTTGGAATTAGTACATATTACTTTAAAACATATAATTTTGCCTTAAATTGAAAAGAAAAAAAAGATAAACATATGTAATTGTTGTCTGCTGAAAACGCATTACATACAGAAAGTAAAACTTAAACGACATTTTAAGTTTTCATTTAAAAACTAGTATTTTTTGGCCACCACAAGACTTTCTTCAATATTTTCCTATACAAATTCACTAAGTGCAAATAATTTATAACTCTTATTTATCAAAATTATCAAACATGGTGAATGCAAATGATTTTCATCTTAAAGAAAACTAACGCTGAATATCCAAGGAAAGACAGTTTTAGTGTCTATAAATAACATCTTTAAAAAATGCGTTTTTATAATGATTATCTCACATATCAAGATTCGTACAGTTATATGCCATTGAAGTTGAGATATAGCCTTCCCATTATCGAGGAAATTTGCAGTATAGCAACGCCCCCTATCGGCCGAAAAGAATCCAAATTGAACCAGCCTAATGTCTCATAATAACCTTCTTACAAATCAGGATTTGTTTGATGATACGCAATAGAACCTGAGATATAGACTCGGCTTAAATTGCGGAAATCGCTGTATAGCAGCTTCACCTTTTGAACGGTTGAAACCAAAAGTTGATAGGCACTAATTTAGGTGAAGATGCATCTACATATAAATTTATATACAAGTCTGAGCAGTAGTTCCGGAGATACAATTGTCAGAAAATTTTTGTCTCACACACACAGACGGACTGATAGACTTTTTCTAAAAATGGTCAAATCGTGTTCTAATTCTACCAAAACGTGTAAATCCGTGAAAAACTGGAAGTGGGAAATTTCTACGAATCCAATACTTTCTTCTGTTGAATATAGCAGAAAGTAAAAAAAAAAAAAAAAACTATATTCATAATAGCTTTAAAAATGACAAATTATGTTTAAGGATATCTGTTTGTATATTACTGTATAATACTTAATCTTGCCTCGAATCTGACGAAAAACGTTTATATTATGTAATTGTTTTTAAAATGGTAGATAACATAATACATACAAAAAGAAGGAACTTAAATAATATTTCAAGTTTTCATTAAAGTAGTACGTTTATAATAGTTAATTAATAAAAAGACAAATTATATGTAGCAGTATCGGTTGACATATTAATTTTCAACAAATAATATTGCTTTAAATAAAAAAAAAAAAAAAAAGTATTTACATTATAGCAACATTCTTATCTGATGTGTTATGCAAAACATACAGAAAAAAAGAAATTAAATTACATTTCTAGTTGTCATCTAAAAAGAAAAAATCTGGTGTGAAACAACCACACGACTTCCATTACCCGCTATTTCACGTATTATATGCATTTTTTTGGAAATAATGTGATCAGAAGATATACAATTGACCTAACGAAGTAGACACCAAAACATTTTCCGGTAAGAGAAACTTAATACACGCGTAAAGACATATAAAACAGAGTTTATATACCAAGTTAAAAAATAAGAAAGGAAACAGAAGGAAAGAAAATTGGTAGAGATATTTTTTGAAACGCCAATCTCCGAGATCTAAAACTGACCTGCCTAAGCAGGATAACTGTTAATTTTCCTGTAATAACCACGTAGTATACCAGAAAGGATATATAAAATGGATTTACGTAACAATTTTTAAGAAAATCTTTAGAACAGTTTTTGAGATACTAACTTCTACCAAAACTTGGCACACTCAATTATTGACCGTAAAACAATAATTACATACAAAAGAATATTTAAAAAAGAGATAATATGGTGAGTTTGAAAAAAAAAAAAATCCGAATAGCTATTTTTAAAGGAATGCACTTGCGAGATCTGAAATTGAGCTATTTATACATTACGCCTGTCAATTTTCCTGAACTAACCAAGAATATCGTTCGAAAGGATATCTAATAGAGTGTTTATATAGCAACTTTGAAGAAAATCGTTTGAGCCGTTTTAGAGATACGGACTTCCGGTTTCCGATGTCCCACTTTCGGTTTTTTAATTTTCACCAAAACTTGGAAAATTCATCTGTGAACCAGACTTGTCTCAAATCTAAAGTTTCGTAGTTCTATCTTTATTAGTTTCGGAGATTATTAGCCAGAAGATTCCCCACATAAATGCATATACACACACTGACCAATTGCCAAAAACTACTTTTTTGGACTCAGGGGACCCTAAAACGTGTAAATAAGGTGAAAACTCGATATCGAATTTTTGGACCGAATACAATACTTCCATTGCCTACAGTAGTCGGGTAATGGAAGTAAAAATAAATATCCGTTAATAATACAGATCCAAAAATAATTCATGTTGAAATATTTGTTTATTATATTACAACACATAATTTGCTCTGCTCTATAAAAGTTATTCTGTATTTTAAGTACTTAATTTTGTCCAAATGTGAAATGTAATACATACAGAAAGAAAAACTAAATAAATGGCATTTTATTTTTTCATCAAAAAAGTTCCAATAACTTTTATAATAATGTCCATTGTGATTTCGTCAGAAAAATCATTGCTTCTTGGAAATTTGTTTCAGAGATATAATTTGATATTTTGTGCTATTAAACGGAACTAAACTTGATCATATAATGAAAAATAGATGAAATCGGATATCTAATTTATCATTGTCTTCTAATAATAAACCTATTCTAAATTAATATGTTGTAGCCATTGCCAAATTTTCTTTCATATTTTCTCATACAAATTCCCACAGTGCAAATTATTTATTAATAATAATTTCATTTTGGATGCATATGCTTTTAATCTCGGAGTAAATGTCCAAAGAAAGTAAATTTTGGGGAGGCCTGATTTATAACGTGCAATTTGACTTTAACTTCCATAATGTCAGAATCAAATGAAGTGACGAAACGATGATGATGTTTATCAGTACTCATACTATTAAGTGCATACATAGAGACAGACAGATATTTTCCAAAAATTGTTATATCGTGTTCGGGACATCTCAAATTGTGTATATGCAACGAAAATTGGAGGTCGGAAATTTTTACGAATCCATTACTTTCTTCTAATATAAATATATTTGAAAGTAATTAATAATTAAAAATATTTTTTGTTAGAAATAATTTGTTACGACACTAATAGCGACACAATAGCGACACTAATAAACGACACACCTGCTTGTTTAATTAGTTTTGTAAAAGAAACTTAATCATTTATATTCGCTATTTCAAGCTTTATATCCTTTTTTAACACGCTTTTATTAGCTTCACCTGTATGTATGTATGCTTGTAACTGCTCTGGGAGCAAACAAAAAATTTATATTGTAAAAAATACTTTCACTACGTGAACGATGTGGCGTTGAGGTAAGGCTCCGCGCTACGAACCTAAAGGTCCAGCGTTCGATCCCAGTCAGGGGAGAATTTTTAAAATTGGTTTTTCTTCAATTCTAAGTTATTTTAATTAAAGATTTAAATGTGTGTAAATATTACGGTGTGTCGCTCACACGATTTTCTCTTGCCCTGCATTTTAATACTAAAATAGATATTTTGTGCTTTTTTAGTTCACATTTCTATAAAAGGGTGTTCTTTAATTTTTTAAAACTATAATATTATTTGTAAACATTTTCTATAGCACTGCAATAATACATTAATTCGTATCAAAGACAAATTCATTAGATTAGCAAAATTTATTGCAACGTATATAAGGAAAAAACATCAAATCTGCAAATAGCGTTTAATCTCCGTGGATCCTCAGTACAAACAATGTCGTCTCTAAAATTTATCTCACCTTCTCTTCGTTTAATCTCTTCTCTCTCTCTCCTTTTTTTTTTTTTTTTTTTTTTTTTTTTTTTTCTTTTCCTTGCTTATTTCGATCGTGTTGTCAATTCGCAACTCTGATAAACGGCAAGTGTCAATAAGCTACGCCGTATATCAGAAAATTTACTTTATTTATTTCAAAAAATATTATGCGAGCTTAGGTAAGAAACTTTATTTTTTCTTTTGGGAATCATTTATCTTTACTTAAGGTATATAAATAGAAAAATACTTAAGGTTTTCAAGTTATAACTAGTGGATCTACAGATCAGGAGCCTCAAAGTCCCATTTGCATCCCTCCTTACTGAACAGATAATTTTTATTTATTGAATATTATTTAAAATAATTATCAATATACAGTCGAACCTCGTTAACGTGAACACTGTTAACGTGAATTACTTTTAGCATGAACTGTTTCCACAATCCCCGTCAAAAGGAAAAATTGGTTTAGTTATATGAAAATTAGTTACTGATAGCATGAACTACTGATAACATGAAAAATTTTTTTATCCCCCTTGAGGTTCACGTTAACGAGGTTCGGTTGTATATTATGTACGAGTATAACGATCATTCCATGTCAAATCATCACTAAACACCTACATTTTTAACCTGACCACCTTAGATTTTTATGAAATTGGGCTCATTTATTTGTTCTATTGAGAAATGATTGTATACCAATTAATCAGTGCCTATCTCTTTAAGTTTTTGATACACAGAGCTGCAAAAATGGCTGAAGAAGGCAAATTATCATAATTCTTCTACTACAAACGTACCCATATTTTGTTCCATTATAAACTTAGCGATATAAAATCGGTATCATTAGAAAACTTATACTACGGGCTTTCAAATTATGTATCACATGTGTATATTTTCAAAAGTTTTAATTTTAAGGTCAAACATTTTGACATTTGACCTTCAATAACTCAAAAAGTAGATAGTTAATTTTCTTTTTAAAATTATATGTTATTTTTACGCTTATTATCTATAATTTTGGAAAATTTCAACATGGGATGCGCATGGTATGCTGAGTTATAAATTAAAATGCAACCCTCTATCAGTATTTCCTAATTACATAACGTAAGTTTTACCCATGTTTTGTTCCCTAATTAACTTAGATATATAAAATTGGTATCATTAGAAAGCTTATAATACAGGCTTTTATATGATATATCACATGTACATTTTATTTTTAATTTTTATTTTTCATTTTAAGGTCAAACATTTTGTCTTTTGAAATTCAATATCTCAAAAAGTACACATTTAACATTCATTTAAAAATTCCATGTTATTCTTACACTTATTATCTATAATTATTGTAAGTATCAACATGGAACGGTCTTTTTTTTTTTTTTTTTTCTTTTAGGACTGAGGGCCTATTAGTCTCAATCTGGGATTTTTGCGTTGTCGATTTCGATAGTTGGACATTTGTCGAAATATAAAATTTATCGAAAATATAATTGAATAATTTGATGGGATGTTATAATTTGAAAAAAGAAAAAAAAACTAATAGTCATCCGTCCTAAACTAAATTCTGCTTTTGCCAGAATTTCATCAAAATCTTTTTTTATTATTATTATTATTATTGAAAGAAAAAGAAAAGAAAATTAATAATAATCAGTATCGTTACAAGCGATATCGAAAAAGTTTTTTTTAATAATTTTGAATTAGGAAATAAAAAGTGCGCGTGAAATAATATGAAATAAAAATAAGTAAAAAAATGAATTTAATGATTTAATGTTTTTGTTTTTCGTGGGCAGCTCATGCATATAAAAAATGCGTATTAAAACGAGTAGAAGAAGGAAGCGAAATAAGTATTGAGTTATATTACGATAAATACGATATATAATAGGATACGATATATTAAACCTATCGTCCAGGGTTAGTAGGCATTTTCGTTGAAAGAAATAGTTTGTTCGTTCGGTGCAACTTGCACATTAGTCCCGTGAGGTACAACTTTCACTTTAGTCCCGTCAGGTACAACTTGCACATTAGTCCCCTTTAAATATTTTAATTAAACTAATCTGCATGAAAATTACCCCCAACACCATTTTTGCAAATTCTTATGCAAAATGACTTCCTGAATCCGAATATGACACCCATTTTACCCTATCACCCACCGTTTTTTGGGATGCCCCCCTATTTTTATTACTTTTCGGTAATTTTATGGCTATAAATTGATTTTTAGTGCGTGGGGGGGGGGGTATTTTAACTGTTAAATACCTTCTGAGGTGCTATAGAGTTGGAAAATTCTGAAACATGAACATTTGCGGCAAGGGGAAAAGTTAGGGGGAGGGATTTGCCACTAAAATTATGTATTACATTTCGTATATTTTTTAAATCTATTTTTAATGTTATTTATTAAATATTATATTGTTTTTAAGCGTTAAATTAATTCTTTTTCCTTTCCCAAATCAAATTCATGACCATAAAATTACCGACGAGTGATAAAAATGGGGGGAGGGGGTGGTTTCTCGAGAAAAGTGACTGAGCAAAATGGGAGTCATATTCGGGTTCAGTAGGTCCTTTTGCATTAGAATCATCAAAAATGGTATCAGGGTTCGAAAAACAATTTTTTTTTGTTGTTGTTGTTTTTTTGTTTTCTAAAACGTACGTTATGTTAGTGTGGAAATACTTGTAGAGTTGCAGTTTAATTTATAACTCAGTATCCCATGGCCGTCCATACAATATTACAGATAATAAACCTAAGAATAACATATGAGTTTTAAAAGAAAATTAAATTTGTGCTTTTTGAGATAGTAAAGTTCAAAGGTCAAAATGTTTGACCTTAAAATGAAAAATTTTAAAAATATATACATGTAATATATCTTTTAAAAGCCTGTATTATATGCTTTCTAATGATACCAATCTTATATCTCTAAGTTAATTAGGGAAGAAAATATAGGTAAAATTTTCGTTATGTAAGTATGAAAATACTGATGGAGGGTTGCATTTTAATTTATAACTCAGTATCCCATGGTCGTCCATGTTGAAACTTACAATATTACAGATAATAAACGTAAGAATAACATATAAGTTTAAAAGAAAATTAAATTTGTACTTTTTGAGTTATTGAAGCTCAAAGGTAAAAAAGTTTGACCTGAAAATGAAAATTTAAAAAAATATATACGTGTGATATATATCATTTGAAACACAAAATTTTACTGAATGTTTAAAGAATTGTATGAAACTATTAACAAAATATATCTTTATGAGTAATTTTATTTATTTTTGAGGCCAAAAATAGAAAAGGATTTATCTTTCACCAAACATTTTTTTTTCTGCCGGCACGTTTGCTGCTGAAATTTGCATCAGAATAGAAGCCGACGATAAAAATGATTATATGTACTTTTTTCTTTCCTGCAAGCCAAATAAAATATTTTCTTGAACTTCGGGTTGAAGCGGGGAGGAACAGCCTGCCCTCTAGGCCTTCTATTCGCTATGTCCCTGATAGTTATTACAAATTCTTCCGCTCTAAGAGGGCACAAAAATTTTAGTGTGCCTTGGGCACAAAACCTTCTTAGTCGGACCCGGCACACAAATCACAACATGTTTCATGGTGGCAATAACATTGTAAACCACAATGGAAAATTAAGCTCCATTCTTTCAGGAATACCGTTTTTAGAGCATTAACAACAATAGGCGGAGGATGTGTACGTGAAATTGTTTTTCCAAGGTAGTACCATAATTTTTCTATCGGATTAAGATCAGGAGATTAAAGCCCGAATAAACTACTACGTCAGAAACGCCAAAGAAAAATATTGGAAAGGCATACAGCTGTTTCGGCAGCCTTAAGCGTGCCGTCTTCAGTGCAAAAAGGTTTGCACTGAAGACGGCACGCTTAAGGCTGCCGAAACAGCTGTATGCCTTTCCAATATTTTTCTTTGGCGTTTCTGACTTAGTAGTTTATTCGGGTTTTAATATTCCAAAGCCAAGTCTCCTGTTATTATTATTAAGATCAGGAGACTTTATTGGCCGCGGGATTAGCTTATCTTCTTTTTCGAGGAATTCGTCAACAGGGTTTACTCAATGTTGACGAGCATTATCGTCCATAAATAAAAATTCAGATCCATATACACCTATGAAAAATCTTTCGTAAAGCTCTAAGACCTCATCCCGATATCTCTGGGCGGTCACAGATCCGCTGTTGAAAATGTGTAGGGGTGTACGTCCGTCGACCATCATCCCCACTTCGTAACCATCACACCTCAACTACTGAAACGGTCACATTGCATAATGTTCGAGAAATTATTTCGTGTTCTGGTAAGAATCAAGAACACGAAATTATCCCTAATTTCCTATCAGAAAATTAGTCAAATAAATAAAGAACTAGCCCAGCTACAACAAATGGCAACTTAATCCCTAACTTGGCTTCTTATTAAACAATTAATAATTAGATACGTATTATTTAGCACCCCGGCAAGAAAAGTGACACAAGTAAAAAAAAAATGGCAATTTTCAGTTTATATCAGTGAAAACTGTGTATGAAGTGCTTCAACGTACACAAAAAGCATCACATGTGTATCTTGAAAATTATCCACCTGAGAGACAGTTTTGTCACTTTTATTATAGTGCTAGTCAATGCTTTATCGTTATCTTTAAGTTGATTTTTATTAACCCTTTCAGGGGCGGTTGTTGGATACTGCAACCACAAATTTTAATTCAAAATTACAAAAACGGTGCCCAGAAATTTTTTATAAAATTTTTCTTTTATAACTTAGACGAATAACTTCATTCATTTCTTGTCTTTTAATGTCGTTGGCGATTTCTGGTGGCTGTTGGTTTTAAATGAAGAAAATTTGCTTGCCCCTGAAAGGGTTCAATACTGTATCTTTGAGCTGTGTCACTTTTCTTGAAAGAGTGCAATTTGAATTAATTACTGAGATTCATTATCCCTAGAATCTGTTATTAAACTGTATAATTTCATTTCTATTACATAAATGTGACGTTCGTTTTGTCTCTATGTTTTAAAAAGAAATTGAAAAAAAAAAAAGAACAGGGCAGTCATTGGGGACTACCGATAGAAGTGAAAACTAAGTAACTTGTGAATTGTATCGTCGAGCTATTAGATATATTTTTTTTTTTTTGGTTTGTAAAGAAGTGTTAATATTGTAATATGACTAAAATAAATTCCTTTTTTTAATTATTTATTTGAAAATTATATTGAAAGCAAAAAGAAGAATATAACAGCCTGTATAAAAACACGTGCTTGTACTTTGTGAACTATGTATATACTGTGGGAAAAGTACATACATACATAGAGTATAGAACTAGAAAGAGACAGATGCCAGTAGCCAGTATACTACTCGTATTAGTATGCATTTTATACATATATATATATATATTATATGTATATGTATATGAGGCATGCCGCACCGTGCGCTACATATATGGATATATATGTAGAGAGATATACTCTTTGTATATATATAATGTATACCAATAAAGCACGTAGGTATATCTATGTACATATATACACAGTATACATATAGCTCATGGAAAGCGTTCGGTGACGATGACGCGAGTTCCATGATTTTTGTTCACCCAAAAAGGGATCAACGCGCCTAAAGAAGTTTTCACTTCAATAGCTCATGGAAGGCGTTCGGTGACGATGACGCGAATTCCAGGATTTTTGTTCACCCAAAAAGTGTTCAACGCGCCTAAAGAAGTTTTCACTTAAAAAAAAAAAAAAAAAAAAAAAAAAAAAAAAACTTCAGTAGATTATAAACATTTTTCTCTGATAACATAAGCACAATAATTTAAAAACTATTAAAGCTTCCATAAAGGCGATTTATCTCCGAATTTGACTAACATTTAGAAAAATAAATAAGCATAGTCAAATTACTTTAAACAATAACCCAAAAAACATTTAACCCTAAAACTCCAAATATACTGAGATGACCTTTAGCTCCATTATCACATTTTTAAAAACACTGATATTTAAAAATGATAGAAAAATATCTTACAAATCTCATTTTACCGGATTATTTGTACAAACATGTCAAAGTTGATTCAAGTGAAAGCAACATAAACATTTATAAATATCCTCAATTGAAAATATATTTTGTTAACTGTTATATCAGTCATGTCTAACTCATGTGTACAAAAGCTTAGATAATTTCTTATCTGGAAAAACGGGATATCAAGATTATATTTAGACGATATTATAAAAGAAATGGCTGCCTTGTTTGTAAGATACAATGTTTGTCTTTCAGATTACATAAGATTAACCTTTTGTCATTGGGGAGTTCAACTTGTCTGGATTATCTAAACGAAAGATACTATGTTAGAGCTCTTACGATAAATTTAGTATCATTGAAAATGCTGTTGTATAAATCGATAATGAATGTACTGGATTGGAGAGAATGTACCTTCGGTTTGGAAAAATAGATAGCATTATATGTTTGTTTTGTTATTTTTCTCTGAATGTTTTAATTTTTTTGTGCAAGAGATTGCAAAAAGGTTCCCTAACAGCACATCTCATCCACAAGACATCCTCAGGATATCATATGGATGAAAGTACGTCTAAGGGACATCCTCAGGATGTACTATGGATAAGTGTGCTGTTAGGTATGACATATGTGTGTGATGCATTTATAAATGCATCATCACACACAACAACTTAAAATCGCATAAAATGTTATGGATTCATTAAAAAGCTCAATATTTCGCTTCTGTACGAAGTGAAAGAAATTCACTTACTACAACGAATGAAACTTTGTGTAACAAACGCATTTCAAACGTAACGCAGTCGACACTTTTTTTAAACTAACTATCACTGGTGAGGAAAAATGTATCGTCTACAGTACCATTAATTGTAAAAAAACATGGTCCAAGCATGATGTACCAGCACATAAACCATATTGAAAACCGAATTCGATCATAAAGAATCATGCTGTCATTTTGTTCGGGTTACGAAGATGATGATTTTAAGCTGCGTCTAACCAAGCAAATGATTAACTCAGATGTTTACTGCCAACAACTTTCGCAAATCGCTAAGAAATTGTGTGATATCCTCGACAGTATTTTTTTTCCCCCAATGACATGATAAAATGGCAAACTCTTACAATAATACAATAGAAACCTGAATAACATGAAAGGAAATACAGCAAGAGAAAAAAAATCAATGTCTCATCAGCAGATGTCTGGCATTTCAATATCTCTTCACCTAGGAGTTCCCTTGCAGAGTCGAGCTTTTTCCCAATGAATGATTCCTGTCCATAACTTCATCTTTCCCACAGAGAAGGCAATTTGGGCTCATGAAAATCCCAAAACTATAAAGGTGGGCCGCCAGAGAATCATGGCCCACCGCAAGTTTAAATTCCGCCACAGCTTTTTCACGGGGTTTGTCAGAAACACCCTGCTCCAAGTTGTTCTTCCAACTTCTTGAAAAAACACGAAAAGTGAGCGATATGCCTTCCAGTTTTGTAACATTAGATTTTTTTATGTAAAGATTTGTGGAATGGAATGACTTATAAGCATTTGGCTGCTGAAATATTTGGGTGCCCTTCTTAGCCAGTATGTCGGCCTATTCGTTGCCGAAAATATCACAATGTCCCAGAATCTAGGATATTCTTAGAGGTGGGTATTTATCTAGATCCGATAGCCTAAATGGCAGCCTTAGAGTCGGACAGAATAACCACCTTATTGTAAAGGTGTCTGGAGACAAGTTGCTCCAGTGCCACATAGATAGCCATAACCTCATCATCTTCGACAACATGCAAAGTATAATACTTAGTTGGTAAGTGTTGTCATATCCCCCATGTAGCCCGACCTTACATCATCGGATTATTATTCATTCCAAAGTTTACAAAGCTTTTTAAATAGAAATTCGGTAATAACGTTTACCTCCAATCGCACTTGATTGATCTGTTTGCTGATAAGGACTAGAAATTCTATTAGCACGGATTCACACTAGGAAGACGGCAAAAGGTCATCGAACTCATTTTTTCGGTAGAAAAAGTTAAGTTTTGTTTTACACTAAAAAAAAAAAAGCGAAATTACTTTCTTGTCGACTCTATTTACTAATTTATATAAAACTGGATTACTTAATAAATACAAAGAATTACATAAAATACCTTTTAACAGACAAAAGGCAAAGTTTTATCATTAGACGACTTTTACTTTTGCAGCCATCAAACAGTGTTGCCAGATTTGGGGACTTTTTTATTCAACCCCCGCCGCTAAATTTTAATTGTAACGGTTGCCTAAGCACTTCGAAAGATAAACGTCTATTATGTATAGCAAATATCACTTCTCAAAATTATTGGTGTGAGTTGAATAAAAAAGTCCCCAAATCTGGCAACACTGCCATCAAAGCAACATACTTCCAATTACAAAAATACAATGAAGTTAGTAACAAAGGCTTTCCAAAGAAAAATCTACAAAATAACTTTTGTACAGGTTATGAAATCTAATTTTGATGGCCAGGCATCTATTTTCCGACCAGACTATACCTCAATTACCACTGTCGCAGTCGTTATTTTAATCACGTGACGTCACATTCCGACTTTTGATTTGACGACTGTCTTTGTTTAAGGACGGACGCTATGGCAGTCGGATCGGAGAATAGATACCCGGGTTTCTAATCATAAAAAATTTCGATTTTGTGATTTTGGCACATTTATACATTTCGAGGAATCTTGAATTATTTTTTGCTATTTTTGTGGTGTTGTACGTATGTATATAAATGTACTTGTGTGTGAATGAACACGATAGCGTCTAAACGTGTGCATTCCACTGAGCTCAACTTAAGGGCCCTCTTCACTCACCGCCGCCGGAAGCAGAAGTTAATGCTATTCTATGGGAATTTTTTCTTTACAAATAACTTATTAACTAATACATATTTTTTAAATCTGTTTTCACATTCTGAAAGTTCCCAGCTGTTAAATTGACGCACCTTTTTTAAAAATGTATTTTTTTAATTTTTAATATTTTATTTAGAAATTGCAAAATGAAAAAAATTCACATATTGAAAATTCGTATTTTGCAGCTTCAAAATAAAATAAAAAAAAATAAAAAAATAATTTTTTAGAAAAGGTGCGTCAATTTAACAGCTGGGAACTTTCAGAATGTGAAAACAGAATTTAAAAATATGTATTAGTTAATAAGTTATTTGTAAAGAAAAATTTCCCATAGAATAGCATTAGCTTCGGCTTCTGGTGACGCTGAGTGAAGAGGGCCGTTAATAGGCCATCGTCTCAAAAATTGTTCGGATTTTTAAATGAACGAGTTTGTTTTTTAAAATTTCATTTAAAATTTAGGAGATCTTTGATTTCTTAAGGAAAGGAAAGTCCCTTTACGATATTTATATACAGAGTGCTTATAATTAAACTTTCCCTATAAAGATCATCCTACAGCGCAAACGGGTGAACGGAATGCAACGAAATTTGGTATATAGACTATACACAAGATGCGCTCACGGAATTTCGAAAAAAAAAAAAAAGTTCCAAAATGTCCACCAGAAATCGCTTTTCCGGAAAAACATTAAATTTAACACAATAAACGACCAAAACGGAATACAGAAACAATATTAACCATAAATAACATAAAACATGACAACGTCTGGAACGTTTTACACCCTAACCTGTTTTGCATAAAGCTTCCTATTCTTCGCCAGCATGCAAATCTGGACATTTTTTTGCTGGAACTGGCAGCTTTTCCTGGTTTTACATTTTATTACTCATAATTCTTGTTCAGGATTGTTAATATTGTTTCTGTATTCCGTTTTGGTCGTTTATTGTGTTAAATTTAATGTTTTCCCGGAAAAGGCGCCTTCTTGTTGACATTTTGGAACTATTTTTTTTTTTCTCTCGAAATTCCATGAGCGCATCTCGTGTATAGTCTATATACCAAATTTCGTTGCATTCCGTTCACCCGTTTGCGCTGTAGGATGCTGCTTATAGGGGAAGCTTAATTATAACCACCCTGTCGAATCCAAACAGGGAGCGGGTACTACTTGAAAATATTTTTCCTGAATATGATGAAGTGACAGTAAATTTTTCAGAACTTGAAAATCCTTAATTTGAAATATCTGAAACAATTTGCTTTTCTGCAAATTTTTTTTTTTTATGAGAAGCGTGAACAACCAGTGAAAATTGATTTTCCTAGATATGACACGTCAAATCGATTTCTAAGCGACCAAACAATTAATTCTTAATTTTTATCGAAGAAATAGAAAGTGTTGCCTTTCTATAATATTTTTAACTCCAACGAAAAACATTCCACCTGTTAAATCCGTTTTCCTCTTTTAGATTATGAATTGCCCATTGCGCAGCACTAGTACGACGTAAAACCCAACCAACCAATGTTTTAGATTATGTTTCAGATAATTGTCTAACCTTCCCCACTGCAAATGTTTAATTATTATTAATTATGTTTAATTCGTTCTAATCGAGATAAACAAAGCAATTTATTTTTTGTGATCTCTTCACCCTTGCAAAGAACGGGTTACCAGTGGAAATTTATTTTCCCAAAATCGAAAGCCTATTAGAATAATTTTTAAATTCTTAAAACTTTTACATCTTTATTTTCAAATAAAAGATGGAAACTCTTTGTTTTCAGTACTTTTTGTAGGAGAGGGGAGCAAAAAGTAAATTGCCATATAAAATTTTCCTAAAACTGAGAGCCTAACAGACGGATGTCTGAGCTTAGAAACCCCGTAATTCTTGATTTTCATTAAAATCACTATTAGAGCTGCTTTTGTGAAATCCAGGAGACATGAATAAATATATATATACAACATTAGTTCGTCCAATAACAAAAAAGATTAAATTTGTAATATATACATATATATATATTAATTTATGTCCGTTTTACCTCTTCTGATTTTCAGATAATTAAATAACAATTCATTTTACTAAGTGCAGCTGAAATGTAATATAAGATTTCTGCATACCAGTCTTTCTATTAGTTGGCTTTTACCCAACTAATTCTCTTAAAAACAGAAAGGCGTAAGAAACAAAGGCATTTCCAATTTTATGCCTCGTTATTTAACATTATTTTCAATACAACACAAAATGCTTGTTTATACACATTATTAAATCAGATTAGGGTCACATAAGTAAAGTTTCAGTTTTTATGTTAGTCTACAAAAGCAAATATTTCAAGCAAGTAAACTCTTTTCACAGGCAGATTTTATGCTATAGTGTTTACTCACAAACATATAATAGAAATACATGTGCGAAAATATACATTCACGTGAAACAGTAAAAACAAATTCAGGGGATCTCAAAACGTATAAATACATAAAAATCTTAAAATCTTGTGGACCTTTTTCTTCTTCTTCTTCTTCTTTTTTTTTTTTTTAATCATGGTTTCAACACTTTTTTAACATCATCTAAATTCAAAATACAATAAAGAAAAAAATGTTAAGCTTTCATTAAAAAAATTCTATATAACAGTATTTATATCATATAATAACACGTTTTATTTAATAAGCATCATAGTTTATTATACGATTCAACAGCCAAGATGCTAAGCCATTAATTAAATATTGATTTTTTACGATGGAGCACGTTTATTAACTGGTGTAATTAATGAAATCAAATCATATCACTTCACTGCGACCACACTCTTTACAAGAAAAAGCAATAAACTGAAGTGAAGAGAAAAAAATCTACAGTCATTTATCTTTTCTAAATAAAGGCTAAAAAACAGGTTAAACAAAAAACAGGGGGGGAAATCGATCGAAGAAGTTTTTTCCTCTTTCCAAAAAAGATTTTATTTATTCACTGAAAGAATTTTTTTTTTTTTTTTTTCTGGGTATTATTAATTATCCTAGATTATTAATAAACCCGAAAAAATTTATAACAACAGTTAATATCGCTTCAAGAGTATTTAATCTGTACTCTTCCAAGCAGTAAACAAAAATTAAAAGAATTTTTATTTTTTCTTTCTTTCTTTCTTTTTTTGTAAACTTGATATATTTTTTTCCCCTTCGAGAAAGAAAAAACATTTATGTTAAGCAGAGGTTTAATACTCGTACTAGTAACGCAATGATTCTTTTTTTTTTGTGTGTGTGTGTGTGTGTGTATTGCATTTCTGTATTATGAAAAATGGCATACAGTTGTGATATTTATCGCTGAAAGCGAACCATGTGCAGCAAAACTTTTCCTAATAATGTATCGGGCCCCGGTAGCCCAGTCGGTAGAGCGCTGCCTCGTAATTGGAAGATTGCGTGTTCGGTACTCGAGTTGGCCAAAGACCGTCGCGTCGTGTACACTAATGGTGGCTGGCACACGTAAAATCCGTGACCGCAATGTCCTCCATGTTCCCATCAAAAAATTATTCCTGTGGGGGGCCACCGAAGCGGGAAAGTCATCCCTTCGGTGGAGAATCAAAATTGCGATGGCATGTCTCCGGACCACCCCTAGGGGGTGAGTCCCAGACCGTCGCCAATTGCCCATCTGCGCAGCACTAGTGCGACGTAAAACCCAACCAACCTAATAATGTATCAGGGCTAAAATTAAATTAGTTTTTCTATAGTTTGCTGTAGTAAGTAGATGATACATTTTTTTTTTTCAACCTTTGTTGTTTAGATACCGAGATATAGCTATCACAAATATAATGAGAAAGTGCAACCTACCTGTAGCATTCTAATAGACATTAATATAGGTCAATGTAGAATTAAGTATTAAATTGTATGCAATTCTTTGTATCATTATTGGATTTAATTCAAAAAATATTTCTACAACACATGGTACGACTCTAGATAAAAATAAATAAATAGATAAATAAATAGATAAATAATTTGTTGATCATACTCTGGATGTCTCAAAAGCATATTTGCATCAAAAATTCAATTTGATAACTTTTCCAAATTTTCCTGTTTTGAGTATACAGCTCTTCTTTCAGCTCCCAGATGTTCAGTCAAAATTTCGGCTGATCAATGTTCTTAGTGGTTCAAAATCAAGTTTTTGTCGTAGGTCTTGATCTAATAAGCCTTAATGTGCAAAAAACTCTCGCAGAGCGGTACCCCAAACCTAAATCCTCAAAAATGTAGAATATTTATTAATTTATTTATATGCGAAATTAATTAAAATTTCTTTATTAATAAATTTTAAATAGGCGTATATATATAAACATTGAACAATCAATCCAAATTAATAACAATAATAATATTTATATAAAAAAAATCATCACATTTAAAATAATAACTTTAATTATTGAAGGCTGCCTTGTATTGCTTATCCTTACATGCGTGCTTTTTGGGATTATTGCTTGTGATTGAGCCTTTTTACAACTTAACATTTAATTCTTCTTAATACTTTAAGTTTAATTAATTTGGAATTAATAAAATTAAGATCAACTATTAGTTTAATTATTTTAGGTTTAACATTAACAAGATCCACTAATCATAACTCTAATTATTTAATTGGTGCCACATTTTCTCTTAATCATGCAGTTAAAACTTCTTAAATACACTCCTTATAGCATTGGTTTGTTTGATCCTGAAATAATTTAACTGACTTATTGTTTAGCTAGCTAAACGCTAGATGGCGCTTGCTCACTGCTGACTTAATATCTTCTTTCTTTAATCCTTTCTTTGAAAGTTTTAATGTTCATTGATTTACGTACAATTTAAGTTATAATTTAACTAACTTAAAATTATAATTTAACTGACTCAATAAATGATTACTCAGTGAATTTTATCGTTAATGAAAATGCCCAGTCGTTCATTCTTTATCGATTAATCGATGTTTGCAAAGCTTTTATTTTTAATTTCAATTTTTTTGTTGGCATCATCCTATTCTCCATTTTGTGTTAAAAGTTTTACATGTGGCTACTCTGTTTTTTTCTAGTTTTCTCTCTGGATTCCATGAAGATTTAATTCAATATTTTAATTAATTTCTCATTCCATATGGTTTTGCTACTTCGATCTGGGCTGGAACAATATAAATTGCTATGATTAGCTGTATTGTTTTACAAAATCGATGCAGCTTTCACAGCTTTATTAAGTACATGCCCCCTGATGAGTATTTACTTCTAATTTTAAGCATTTTTATCCAATTATTTCCGTGGTCATTTATTTGTTTTCTCTGTCATTAAGTTTAATGGTCATTTTTTTATTATTATCATTCACGTCGGCGTAAGTAATTTAAATTGTTTTCGTCTCTTATTGGCTCTTAATCTGTATCGCAACAATTTTGTGTCAGTCTTTCTTTTAGTTAAAATCAGTTCTATTATTTTGTGTTGTATTGTTTTGTATCTATTAATTGCTAAATTTTAAGATTAAATTTTATTACGATATCTATCATATATATATATATATATATACATTTATATATATATATATATATATATATATTCCTATTTCTGTAAGAGGAAAAAAATTTATTTTCGTGTGAAATCGATTTATCACAAAATAAATAATTAAATAAATAAGTTGTTATTCAAACTTATATTTCATAAAAGTTCATTATTATTATCTGAAATAACTATTTGTAACGAATTTTTAGATTATTACTTGATTGCAAATTTCATGTTTTCATTTACTAAAACATAATAGCTTAGGAGCTTTTTTCTACTACAAATTAGACGCGTGAATAAATTAATGTGATTAACACGCTTTTTTTTTTTTTATCAAAACTAGTTAGATTAATTAAAACATCAGTTAATGGAATAATAAGTGTTTTTTTTTTCTTCTTGTAAAAGGAGAAAAACAGTTGTTATACCTGATTAAACATGAACAAGGGGGGGGGGGGTATTCATGAGTTAAATGGATTAATTATTAGTATTTTAAACATTTTTATTATATCTTTTATTTAACTTTATTAAATGCTACACTTCACAACTAGTATACAAGTTAACTTTTTTACGAAAAAAGAGATTTTCTTTTTTCGATCTAGTAAATATTCTAATTCTATACGGAGGTTTGATTCTATATTAATTAATGTTTTTTGTTTAAGGATAATATACTTTGAAGAGGGAAAAATAGAAATATTTCAGAATTTCTTTTTAAAAAAGTTATAGATGTTAGTATGATAATGATATACATAGTAAAAAAAAAAAAAAAACTGTCAAAAAAGCGGAAAAAAATTGTCAGCCAGGACGCCAGGCGAAAACCGTTTTTTTGACGGGAAAAAAATGTTTTTGAAAATGCTCAAATTCTGTCATATTAGCATAAGAAAACCGTTGTTTTTAACAGAAAAACACTGTATTTTTACAGAAATTCTGTAACTTTTACATAAAAAAATTTTTTCTCTGCAAAATTTACAGAAAATTTTTTAACTTTTACGGAACAAAAATATTTTTTCTCTGTAAAATTTACAGAAAAATCTGTAACTTTTACGGAACAAAAAAATTTTTTCTCTGTAAAATTTACAGAAAAATCTGTCACTTTAACAAAACAAAAAATTCTTTTCTTTGTAAAATTACAGTGTATTTCTGTTAAAATAACTGTTTTCTTATGTTAATATAACAAAATTTGGCTGTTAAAAAAAGTTTTTTTTTTTTTTTTTTTCCCATTAAGAAAACGGTTTTTTAATGGCGTCCTGGCTGACAGTTTTTTTTTCTGTAAATTTAACATTTTTTTTTTTCCTTCAAATAGTCACATTTTGATTGCTATTTCAATAGGAAAAATAATCTTAACATAAGACAGATAAATTTACAGAGAAATCTTTTTTTCTTCAACAAATGAAACATTATTAATAATAAACAATACAGATTTTTATATTTTGAAGGATTTGTTCTACTTTAAAAGTTCATTTATTATTACATCATATGTCACTTTTTTATTTTCTCTTACCAATAGATATGGTAGAGAAAGTATTGTTTTTGGGTCAAATTTTCCAAAGACAGATTTTGTTATATTTGCACGTTTTGAGGTACCCTGAAGCCAAAAATCGTGTTTTTAGCGGTTGGTCTGTATCTGTCAGTTATCAGCATATCTCAAGAACAAATAGCAGCAGAAAGTCAAAACTCGGTATTCTAAATATGTACCATATAGGGATGCTACGCTAAACTTTTTGTCGAGATCAAGAAAATGGTTCGTATACAGTGCCACCCAGGATAATTTGGGATCCGGACATAATATGGCGGGACAAAATCTCGCCGGACAAAATATCGCGTAAAAAAAAATAGTATGATCTATTTGAAAATTTGATTTTTTGTCACGTGTGATCTCTGGCGGGGGCCACAGGGTCTTATAAATATTAATTAATTAATTAAAATAAATAATTAAATAAATCATCGAGTTGAATTTCGTTATTTTATCTAACGTTTACTTTTAAGTTATTTTATCTTTTGCTTTTCACTATTCAAAATATTACATTTTAAAAATCGTGTACATCACTGCTGACATTAAAGCTGAACACTGTTCACAAACTTGAATTAAAATTTTTAAAATTAATAAGCACGATTGAGTTCATTATGGCTAATTTTGACAAAAGTTAATAAGTATAGTTTTTAAATTATTTTAAGAAAAATTTATAAAATTTTTTGCTGTAGGTTTGTCAGAATGTCAGTGCTCTGACAAAGGTATGTGTTGTCATGAAATTTTATACAACATTACTAATAATTATCAATTCATTTTTGCTTTGTATTCATTTACATCGGCGATATTTTGTCTTCGCGATATTTTGTCCCCAACCCGGATAATTTAAATGCATTACATCTATGGGGGAAATTGTAGGTAAGTACACTTTAAGATGTATTGGCTGCCTTAAACAAAACGAAATGAACTTTTTTTTTTTTTTCTTAATGCATAAAAGCCTGTTTTGTGTAGATTATGATATCGAAATCATTTGTCATTCCTTTACAAGGCTACCCAAAGTATTTGGATGTATTGTGGGCTGTACATGAAAATTGCTGGAATTTTAATTCTTTTTGTGTCGAATGTTTTTCATGTAAGACTGAATTTAAGTACACAATATTGTTTATAGTGCATGTTGGTTATAGACAATATACAGGGCTACTTAAAATTAAGTTAAGTGTTCTATTCAATTGAATATAATTGATGGAAGTGTTTTGCTACTTTTTACTATGTGGACGACCACTGCTCAGAAAGTAAAATTAGTTTTTCATACGTATGCTGCAAACAAAATATATTTTTTTTTTCAACTCTGATCTTTTGTATATTATTACGTTTTGAGATGTCCTGATTACGAAAATCCAATTTTTAGTGGTCAATATGTATGCATGTCTGTTATCAGCTTAATTTAAAAACAAGTAACTGCAGGAAATTCAAATGTGGTATTTTGGAATCCGTGTTAGGTGGCCATTTAAAAATTTTATCAAGATCAATAAGTTTGAAGGAAAATTAATAACAGCTTTGATTTTTTTTTTTTTTTAATAATTGTATGTTCTTTAATTGAACGGGGGTTGACAGGGGCGGTAGCCCGCCACCCCCCACCCCCCCACCCCCCGTCGCACAGAATTACATGTCAAATAAAACTGTTCCTGATTTTAGATTATTGTAAATGTACACTGAACTTCATTATCTTACGCTATTGATTTTAAGATTTAATATGCAACATTTCAGGCAAAGTTATTTAAAAATAAATAAGACTACAAGAGGCGTGTTTCAGCAACTATAATCTTGGTTTATTACCCAATTCTAGAAAATCAAGCGAGAATTTCACGCAATACAAAAGATTCAGAATATTGTTTCACCATCTAGAAATGTGTAAACTAGAAATTCTGGATAATTTCGTCTGTTCAGTTTATTGGCGTGCTAGTGGCGCATAGCTCGGAAATCTATATTTCTATTTAAGAGATTTAGAAAATGGCCTCATTCATTCTAGAAGAAGGAGGCATATATATATACAGTAGTGGACAAAATTGTGGAAACCCTTTGAAAAAAGTTGATTTTAGTGGTTTGATGTCTAATAACACCACTTCTTTTTGTACCAATACTATAAAATTATATATCATTGGAAAGGTAATTTAATCAAGATTGTAAAGCAATAACATTTGTTCAATTATCTGTATTATATCAAAAGTTATAGCCAAATAAGCAGAAAAAAGAAGCACAGCTTGTTTGCGTTTATAGGAAATAGCTGTCCTTCATTTGAATGTAGCCAATAAGCATGAGTGTTAACAGAGCCAATCAGATGTCATCTTGTTCTGGCAATCTTTTGGCAATCTTTTGGCAATAAGCCAACAGGTCACAGGACATTTATCAGCGTGTATTGTAAATGCTATCAAGTTGGTTTTTTGTTTTTTGTTTTTTCCTTTACTAGTGAGCTTGTGAAACGTAATAAAAAAAAAAATAATCAATATAAAATTAAAGAAATGGCGCAAAGAGTTGACTGGTCACCTAGGAAGCGATGTAAAATAGTAACATTAAGTGAACAAGGCTACAGTTATGAAGAAATTAGAAGAAATATTGGGGGAAACTTAACCAAAGGTGGCATTTCTAAATTTTCGAAGAGGTACAAGGAGACTCAGTCATTAGAAAACCAGACTGGTAAAGATAGAAAAAGGTGCACAACAGCAAGTGATGATAGAAGAATTAAAAGACTGTGCCTAGATGACTGAAAAAAATCATCTCGGTGTATACAAGGGGAAATGTTACAATACAATGTGACGGTAAGTGCAAGGACTGTTCGGCGCAGACTGCATGAATTTGGTCTAAACGCTAGAATTCCACGAAAAAAGCCATTTTTGTCGCTGAAACAAAGGTTGAAAAGATTAAACTGGACTAAAGCTCATGTTAACTGGACAACAGAACAATGGGACAGTGTAATTTGGAGTGATGAGACCAAAATCTCCCTGTTTGGTAGTGATGGCATAAAATACGTATGGAGAAGAATTGGAGAAGATGTCCATCCTGAGTGCATTACACTTACCGTGAAACACCCAGTTAGTATTATGATTTGGGGTTGTATGACATCAAGAGGTGTAGGTAGAATTGGCGTGATCGATGGGAATATAAATGCCCAAAGATACATAAATGAAATACTTGAGCCCAAGCTGCTGCCTTCTGCACATGACCTTTTCCAAGATAATGAAGCATTTATATTTCAACAGGATTCAGCTCCATGTCATGTTGCTGGTGTGTGCAAGAAGTGGTTTCAAGATAATCATATTCAACTGCTGGAATGGCTTGGAAATAGCCCAGACCTTAATCCAATCGAAAATCTATGGAGCCGGCTAAAGGAGTTTGTTAGACAAAAGCAACCCAGCAATAAAACCCAATTAACAGAAGCAATAATTCAATCTTGGTTTCATATTATAACAGCAGCAGAACTAAAGAAGTTGGTTCACTCCATGGGAAATCGCTGTATGGCCGTAATTAAGTCTAAAGGTTACTCAACTAAGTATTAACTGGTATGGTGAAAATTTTTGTGTATCTCATTTTTTTATGTGTATCACATTTCTTCTTTATAAATGCTGTTCTATTAAAAAACTATTTTTATATAATATTGCTTTACAATCTTGATTAAATTACCTTTCCAATGATATATAATTTTGTAGTATTGCTACAAAATAAAGTGGTGTTATTAGACATCAAATCATTAAAATCAATTTTTTTCAAAAGGTTTCCACAATTTTGTCCACTACTGTATATATATATATATTTTTTTTTTTTTTTTCTCAGTGCATAAAGTATAGCTTTTCCTCAAAGGGAAGAAATTGCATTTGAGTATAGAAGCACTACCTGTTGAGCGATTTGCACCAAAAGTTGCTAGGAATTAGTTCAGGTGAAGGTATAATTATGCATAAATTTATATGCAATTCTGTGCAGTAGTTCCTGAGACACAGGTGCCACTAACTTTTTGTCACACATACAGAGACGAACAGTCGTTTTCTGAAAATAGTCAAATCTTTCTGGAACTCTCAAAACGTGTAAATCCATCGAAAAGCGGAAGTCAAAAACTTCTACGAATCCAATACTTTCTTCTATTGAATATATAAGAAAGAAATAAACATTCATTAACTTTTCTCATGAATAGTACAGTCGGCCCCGCTTAAACGAATATCTACCGTTCCAACTATATTAATTCGATTAAGCGGGGTGTTCAATTATGCGGGGAAGACTAGAAACGCAATTGCACGTATAACTATAATGGTTTTATGCTTACATGAAAAGATAAATAATCGATACCTCCTTTTTATTTAAATATTTTACAAAACTTTTACTAAGTTAAAATATCATAGTAATTTATTAATGCAATTAATGTTGGAATAAATACAAAATAAAGTGTACTTCCAATTTTATTTAAAAAAAAAAAAAAAAAAAAAAAAAAAATCTTTTATGATGGAATACTTTATACAGACTTAACTAAACATTTTTCGATTTCTTTTTCTGAAGTACATAAATAGATTATAATCGCTTCTATGAGACTCAAAATGACGATGAATAATATTGTTGCGTACTTGAGGGTTCGTGAGTTGTCCGGGAATGAAAGGCCAAACTTACAAAAATTCAGTAATTTATTCACAGAAAGTTCCAGAAAAATACAGGTCAATAAATCAATTATCAGCTTCAATTCAAGCAGTAACCACAGCTTAAACAACAGCTGTCAATAGCAAATCCACAGTACAAACTGTATAGCAATAACACTTGAAGCAAGTCTCTCTCAAAGAGGCTCAAGAGTAATGCAAGCACTAGCGAAGCTGGCTGAGATCTGAACTGAACTGACTGCCTTGGCGAGGAAGCGCTCCTTATATGCTGTTCCATGGAACCCAGATTTTTCGAGAAAACTCTAGAAAGTGGTCAACCAATCAACTTACAGCTTCCATATTTGGTATATCCCATATAAGGATTTTCTCGCCAAGGTCGCCAAAAAAATCACCAAGATGGGGAAAAGTCGTCAAATTTGGCGCCAACTCCATTACCTGCATTACTGGGGCTTTTTAATGCGTTTTTAAGGGAAAATAAGGCTATTTCAACGCTAAAACGACTAGAAATGCACAAAATTAGCACTTTATCAACTTACTCTTTGAAAGAATTTATACAAAAATAAACACAATTATTTACAATTTCGTAACACTGCCCCCCTCCCAAGGACTGCACGTCCCGGGCAGTGCAACCCTTGGTCAAGAGGCGAAACTAAACAAATTTACACAATCTAAAACACAAAAACTAAGTTGCATATAACTATAAAATAGAAATACAAATCAAGTGAGGAATATTTACAAAATTCACAAATATGTTCAAATATTTACATACAAATATTTACAAAATTCACAAATATGTACAAATATTTATATACTAATATTTACATTACGCATGCGCAAATTTTACCAGTATTTACATTTTTAATTTTTAATATTACCGTTACTTGTGGTACTTGGCTAGCCTATTATAGTGCACCACCTTCGGTTTTGATGAAGGTGTTTTAGTGATCCGCACCACTACATCATTCAGCCTTTTTAAGACTGTGTATGGTCCGTCCCAGTTGCACTGTAACTTGGGAGAGAGTCCTTTGCGTCGAACAGGATTCCACAACCAGACCTTCTCTCCTTCCTGAAACTCATTTTGCGTAGCCTTTAGATCGTACCTTGTCTTCATTTTCTCCGATGCAATGTGAATTCGCTCCCGAGCAAAGTTGTGAACGTCCTCAAATCGTGCCTGGAGATCTTGGATGTACTCCTCGGGCGATGAAGGCGCATCGGGTGGACAACCAAACAGGAGATCACAAGGGAGACGAAGT
Organism: Salticus scenicus; assembly: GCA_963930645.1. Taxonomy (NCBI): domain Eukaryota; kingdom Metazoa; phylum Arthropoda; class Arachnida; order Araneae; family Salticidae; genus Salticus; species Salticus scenicus. The sequence goes on from OZ005660.1 coordinate 101,873,891, forward strand.
TCCCGTCCAAACAGCATCTGGGCTGGAGTATAGCCGGTGGTTTCATGGACAGCACTTCGATAAGCCAGCAGGAACAATGGCAACTTCAAGTCCATATCTTGCTGATTCCTTGATACTAGAAGGGAGAGGTTATTCAGGATGGTACGATTGAACCTCTCGACCATGCCGTCCGACTGGGGATGTAAGGGTGTTGTCCGGATTTTGTCTATGCCGAGTAGTTCACACAGTCCTTTGAAAACATCAGAGGTAAAGTTCCTACCTTGGTCGGTATGAAGTTGTAGGGGCGTGCCGTACCTTGACACCCATTGCTGCACTAGGACTTCTGCGACTGTGCATGCCTCTTGATTGGGAATGGGATATGCCTCAGGCCACTTGGTGAAATAGTCCATCACGACGAGAATGTATTTATTTCCACTGGAGGTCCGTGGCAAAGGACCCAAGATGTCGATTGCAATCCGTTCAAATGGTGCTCCCACGTTATACCGTTGCAGTCTTCCTCGACTTCGTTTCTGCGGGCCTTTACGTGCCGCACAAGCATCACAGGATTTACACCATTTCTCCACATCCTCCTTTACCTTGCACCAGTAGAAGCGTTCCCGAACTTTCTGCAGAGTCTTCATTACCCCAAAATGACCTCCGGTAGAGCTACTATGCAGTTGTTCTAAAACAGCTGGAATTTTTTATCTTGGTAATAAAATCTGCCATCTGAAGCTTTTCCCATCATCATATTCCAACTTTCTCTATAATACGCCGTTTCTGATATGAAGAGAGTCCCAAAGTGCCCAATAACTTTTCGTAATGGGACTAAATCTGGAAATGTCCTGCCAGATAGGTCTGTTGCTGGTCGTCTCCTTCAGCTGTAATATTGGCTTTATGTCAGGATCTTCCAACTGGGATTCTCTAAGTTCTTCGTCACTCCATGGATCGGGATCTTGATCTGATGGTGTTGAAACAGTAACTTGGCAGGCAACCGGATTTATCGGCAGGTATTTCTGTTCGGCTCTAGAGCAATACTTGCAGCTTTCCGAGCAGGGCTTCCGTGACAAGGCATCTGCATTACCATGTAGAGTCCCTTTACGATGACGTATCTCGAAGTCATATTCCTGCAGGTGTTGTATCCACCTGGCAATCTGTCCTTCCGGGTTCTTGAACTGGAGCAACCACGTTAAAGATGCATGGTCAGTCCGGAGCAGGAATCTTCTGCCATAGAGGTAATGATGGAAATGTTCTATGGCTTTTACGATGGCGAGTAGCTCTTTCCTGGTGGTACAGTAATTTCGCTCCGGTTTAGACAGGCATTTACTCCAACAGGCAATGACATGTTCTTGACCATCAATTTCCTGCGACAGAACAGCACCGACACTCTCATGGCTGGCATCTGTATCAAGTATGAACTGTCTGTCGGGCTGTGGATATGTCAAGATAGGCGATGATGTTAAGGCCTTTTTAAGTCGCTTGAACGCTTTTTCACATTCATCTGTCCACAGGAACTTCTGTTTGGCTTCCGTCAGCTTGTGCAGTGGTCTGGCAATATTTGAGAAACACTTGACAAACTTCCTGTAGTAAGTGCATAACCCCAGGAAACTTCGTAGTTGGTGTACATTTTCAGGGCGACTCCAGTTCTCGACTGCAGAGATCTTCTCAGGATCAGTTCTCACACCTTCGGCAGAGATGATATGGCCGAGGTAGCTCACTTCACGACGGAACAAGTTACACTTGCCTGGATTCAATTTGAGGTTAGCCATTCTGAGTTTCTCCAGCACCTTTCGGATGTTTCATAGATGGTCTTCAAAGGTGCGCCCCACAATGATAATATCATCCAAATACACCAGACAGGCTTCATAGGAAAGTCCTTTTAGCACTGTCTCCATCAGGCGTTCAAAGGTGGCAGGAGCATTACATAATCCGAACGGCTTAACTTTAAATTGCCACAGTCCTTGTCCCGTGGTGAATGCAGTCTTCTCACGATCATCAGGATGTAATTCTACTTGCCAGTAACCGCTCTTCAGATCCAACGTCGAGAACCATTTATTGCCAGCAAGTGTGTCTAATGTGTCGTCAATTCTGGGAAGAGGGTAACTGTCTTTCTTCGTGATGTCATTCAAACGACGATAATCCACACAAAATCTTGTTGAACCATCCTTTTTCCGCACCAGTACTATGGGAGAGGCCCAAAGACTCGTTGATGGCTCGATGACATCATTGTGCTGCATTTCACTTAGAAGTTCAGTGACCTCTTCCTGTTTAGCAAAGGGAAGTCTTCTTGGATGGTGTTTGATTGGAGGATGATTTCCTGTATCAATTCTGTGCTGGGTGATGTTCGTTCTCCCGACGTCTTCAGGTGTTCGAGAAAAAAGGTCTTTAAATTCTTGGAGTAGCTTCTCCGCAGCACATCTCTGTTCCTTTCCTAACTCTGCATTCTTAAGTAATTCCGTTATCAATTGTTCAGAAGACTTGGATTGAACAAGGAGAGGGACGCCGCTCATCACTCTTGGAGCGATTTTGAGCGCTTCTATGGCGATCTCTCCATTTATTGAAAAGAAAAAAAAAAAAAAAAAAAAGTTTACAAAAACGCCAGGACTTAGTCCCAAACCGACAAAGGGCGTTGATAGTATACACATTGGAGAAAAGTCCACAGGACAGGTTTTTCATCCGAATCAATGAAAAACCTGTCCTGTGGACTTTTCTCCAATGTGTATACTATCAACGCCCTTTGTCGGTTTGGGACTAAGTCCTGGCGTTTTTGTAAACTTTTTTTTTTTTTTTTTTTTTGGATTCAGTTGATTGCGTGGGGCGGTTGATGCATGTTACAGGAGTGCAGACTGCTAACACCTCATCCTTCTTCACTGTTCGGACCTTATCGCTGATGTTTGCGACTCTCACAGGAATAGTACTCTTTGAGAGATCAACTAGAGATGAAGCTACCAGAACTCCTCTTGGGCTATTGTCTGTATTCGGGTATTCAATCAGTCCATAGCGGAAGTATTGCTTTGTAGGTGGTGTTCCTGAATCTATTGTCTCTGTGTGTGGAGGGATGGAAATTTCAGACTTGGCTGTTATCTGGCAAATTGTCTGAATGTCTTGATTTTCAGTGTTGAACACAGCGATGTCTTCCGAACTCGAATGCAGTTCATTATTCTTGAAGTCCAATTGAAAGTTAAATTTTCTCAGGAAATCAATTCCAATGATTAAAGGATCTCTTATATCAGCCACATATGCCATATGATGGTAACTGGCATTCCCAAAAGTGATGGCCAAGTTATTTTTCCATATATTTTGATTTCGTCTCCGGTCACAGTCTGGAGTTTAACGCAGGGCGGAGTCCAGATGATCTTCTCTTTTAGTTCTTGAGCCAAATCCGTTCTAATGATGGTCACGTTGGCTCCCGTGTCCAGAATCATCCGGCAGGTCGCGTTGTTGACTTGGCCATAGACGTGAAGTCCATTATCGCCGCCACTCATCGATGAAACATGAAATACTGTAAATTGGGGCTCTTTAATTTTAGGCAACCTCCGCCCCGCGAGATGGCCTCCTCTTAGTTTCCCTGCAGTGATGGTGAAGCCGGGTGATTTCCTATAGTTGGTCGTACGGGGCAGTTCCTCTTCACATGACCATCCCCTCCACAGCCCCAGCACTTTATCTTCCGATCCTTTATTTCTATGTTATTTTCCAGGTTGCGCAATCTCTTTAAGATCTCTGCGAAACTTCTCTTCATTTCATTCTCATCAGCAGGCGTATCATTTAATGAGACTGCTCTTATGGTATGGCGGTCTTTACGGGAGGCTTGTTGGGCTGCCTCTATCCTAAGTGCATAGCCTAAAGCTGATTCTACGTCTCTGATGTTGGAGAGTCTCAGCGCTTTTTGAATTTCTGGATCCCGAACAGCATCGATAAAGTACTGAAGAGCTAAGTCGTTTCGAGTGTCACCTTGGCAGTCTGAGAATGCTAGGTGTGACAATCTCTGAATGTCCGCTGCCAGCTCTTGCAAATTTTCGCCCGTTTTCTGGTAACGGGACTTTAGCTGGAGGCGACTATAGTCCTTAGAACACTTCTCTCCAAACCGTAGCTCCAGTGCTCTAGTCAAGGCCTCGAAGTCGTTCCTTTCTTCTTTAGAAACATTTCTCAGTATCTCGGCTGCATGTCCCCGTAATGCTGCTGCTAAGTGGACCGACTTGGCGGTAGAGTCCCAGCCGTTAGCTTCAGCTACGAGGGAAAACCGCGTCTTATATTCATGCCAGGAGGAACTGCCGTCGTAGGTAGATAGCTTAATAAATTCGTGATTCTGGCTTCTTCTCTCTTTCTTTTCAGTTTCCTGGGGCATGGCAACTTTTCTTCCACTTTTCTCTCCAGATCTTCTTCTATTCTCTTCAATTTACCTTCTATCTCTGAAAACCTGCCTTTCAGTTCCTGATCAAAATTTTCTTTAACTTTCTCCCCGAAACTCCGTTCTATCCTCGTAACACTCTCTTTACCCTTCATAACATTTTCTTCTATCTTCATAGCTTTCTCTTCAAAACTTTCTTCTATTTTCAAAACTTTCTCTTCAAAATTTTCTTCTATCTTTATAACTTTCTCTTCTATTCCATCCATTCTATTTTCCATCACCGTTAATTTACCCTCGATTGATTCTTTCACCGTTGAAAGCTCTCTCTTCATCTCATCTTGATTAGATTTAATTTCTTCCTGAACTTCACCCATAGTATCTTTCATTTCCTTCATTTCTTCAGTCAAGCCGTCTTTCATTTCTCTTTGCGATGTTTCCATTTTCTCTTGTGCTGCCTTCATTTCTTTCATCTCTTGACTCAGGCTATCTTTCATCTCTCTTTGTCCTTCCTTCATTTCATTCACCTGGGTAGCTAAGCTTTCTAGAAGTTTCTTCATCTGTTCCTCCATAGCTCTAGTTATAACCATTCACAGACAATCCCACTTCTGACACCAGAAATGTTGCGTACTTGAGGGTTCGTGAGTTGTCCGGGAATGAAAGGCCAAACTTACAAAAATTCAGTAATTTATTCACAGAAAGTTCCAGAAAAATACAGGTCAATAAACCAATTATCAGCTTCAATTCAAGCAGTAACCACAGCTTAAACAACAGCTGTCAATAGCAAATCCACAGTACAAACTGTATAGCAATAACACTTGAAGCAAGTCTCTCTCAAAGAGGCTCAAGAGCAATGCAAGCACTAGCGAAGCTGGCTGAGATCTGAACTGAACTGACTGCCTTGGCGAGGAAGCGCTCCTTATATGCTGTTCCATGGAACCCAGATTTTTCGAGAAAACTCTAGAAAGTGGTCAACCAATCAACTTACAGCTTCCATATTTGGTATATCCCATATAAGGATTTTCTCGCTAAGGTCGCCAAAAAAATCGCCAAGATGGGAAAAAGTCGCCAAATTTGGCGCCAACTCCATTACCTGCATTACTGGGGCTTTTTAATGCGTTTTTAAGGGAAAATAAGGCTATTTCAACGCTAAAACGACTAGAAATGCACAAAATTAGCACTTTATCAACTTACTAAGCCTCTTTGAAAGAATTTATACAAAAATAAACACAATTATTTACAATTTCGTAACACTATTAAAGGATTTTGCAACTTCATTTATCATTCTATTGCTCTTCTTTATCACTTTCATTTAAAGGTTTCATTGGAAGATTAAACTCTTCATCTCTTTCTGTTTCTCCCTCTTTATCCACATCTATGAGTTCATAAAGTTCTTCTTCATTCATCTAAAAAGTTTCAAAATTTGCGATTTCTAATTCCTGGAGATAATTTGTATTTTAATTTCTAATTTTCTCATCAGTTGCTAATTTTATAAATTTGGCAAAGCAATTTTTATCACCTCGGCTGTAATACCGTCTCATGTATAAAGAGCATGCCTTAGTTTTTAAAAGAAGAACTGTTTTTTTTTTTTTTTTTTTTTTTTTGAGAATGAGAGGAAAAATTTGCCCAGAAATAGAGGAATTTTATTTAAGAAACTTTGAGTGTTTATGCGATTAAGCAGGGTGGCGTTGTAAAAAATATTTCTTTAAACGAGGAAATTTAATATTACTTCTATGGGAAAAAAACTGGTTCTATAACTTTATATTCTTATAAGCGGGGTATTCGATTATCCGTTACCCGATTAAGTGGGGACGACTGTATAAGATTTTTCCAAACCTGCATATTATCATTCTATTTAACTTCTTATAATTTTCTTGAGTATTACGTTCCAAAATCAATAAATTACAGCGACGCGTGAAGAGATTTCACGAAAAAGTCATACACAACTTTGATACAGAAAGCTCGGACATAATGTGATTGAGTAGCATTAGCAGGGATTATTAGGAGGGAAATATAGACACTGACATAATGGCTTCATAATGGAAATCTGTGATATAATATATAGAGTTGTATCTTAGAAAAAATCATATGGGAAACATTAAGAGGATTTATTACCTTCTCATTTGCAATGGGTGGAAAGATATTTATCGCCCGGATTAACTATCTTAGTCAGTGATAAATCTTAGTGACGGCGAAAGACTGCTTTGATTGTGGATTGAAAACTGGAACATTTCTTATTATTTTCAGCACTCTAGTTTGATAGATTGATGTAAGAATTCTATATACAGTAGAACTTGGATAATTCGAAGTTGAAGGGACCAGAGAAAAATTCGAAATACCCAAAAATTCGAATTACATATACTATTTTGTCAAAAGAAGAGATAAATTAAAAAAATAAAACTCTACGATCAAAGATTTAACACATAAACTTTATTTCTAAGAATACTGCTATATTCACCCCCCCCCCCCAAATTAAATCAATATTTTTTAACGAGTTTAATTATTCAACACTTTTTTAAAAATAGTTATATTTTTGATTGCTTCTTTAAGTACAATCTTTGTGTCATAGCATATGACTTCAACCTATCAATTGATACAAAAATAGAATCTTGTACATTAGACATGACTTTCAATGAAAAAAACCCCTCAAATTTCATGAATATGGACCATATCTTCTGATGCACTAGGTAGGAAATACTCTTGTATTTCCTTATCCTTTTTCTGAAAGACTGTTAAAAAAAATAATGCAACTTTAGCTGAGAAAAATCTCGGGAAGAAATTCTACTGTAATATTTTAAAGGTAATCGCGTGAATAATTCGAATTATCCAAAATAGAATTCGAATTATCCATGATTTTTTAACTTTATTTTCGTACAAAATTCAAGGAACCGAAATTATCCAGAATTTCGAATTAAACAAGTTCGAATTATTCAAGTTTCACTGTATTTCATTTATTTCGTGCATGTGAATAATATTCAAACATAAACTTTAATACTAAAGTAGATGCATATTATGTTAAATGCAAAGGCATGTTTTTTACTTTCTTCTATATTCAATAGAAGAAAGAATTGGATTCGTAAAAATTTTCGACCTCGGGTTTATGATGGATTTACACGTTTTGAGAGCTGTAGAACACGATTTGACCATTTTTAGAAAATGTCTGTCTGTCTGTGTGTGTGTGTGTGTGTGTGTGACAAAATTTTGTGGCAACTGTATCTCAGGAACTACTGCACAGAATTTCATACAAGTTGGTATGTAGTTGCACCTTGACATAAATTAATGCCTATCAACTTTTGGTAAAAATTGTCTTACAAGTTGCGTTGCCATCCCGCTTTTTCTAAATTTTTAACATGGTGATATAGGACAAAATTTTGCATAAATGTGCATAAAGATAATTCTTTTTTAGTAATCATTATGAAATTTACAAGAATTATTTATAATAGAGATAGTCAACTGGGAAATTTTTTTACTTTCTTCTATATTCAACAGAAGAAAGTATTGGATTCGTAAAAATTTTCGACCTCGGGTTTTTGATGGATTTACACGTTTTGAGAGCTGTAGAACACGATTTGACCATTTTTAGAAAATGTCTGTCTGTCTGTCTGTCTGTCTGCGTGTGTGTGTGTGACAAGATTTTGTGGCAACTGTATCTCAGGAACTATTGCACAGAATTTCATACAAGTTGGTATGTAGTTGCACCTTGACATAAATTAGTGCCTATCAACTTTCGGTAAAAATTGTCTTACAGGTTGCGTTGCCATCCCGCTTTTTCTAAATTTTTAACATGGTGATATAGGACAAAATTTTGCATAAATGTGCATAAAGAGAATTTTTTAGTAATCATTATGAAATTTACAAGAATTATTTATAATAGAGATAGTCAACTGGGAAATTTTTTTTATATGTGTAGGAGCCTCGCCACCCCCCCCCCCGGGGGGGAAGTCCCCCCTCGAGGGGAGTAAATTTTCAAGATGGGTATCTTTCGAAAGGTCTCGTCAATACCTTTAAAACGAATGGTTGAACTATAAATCTGTGATAATTTAAAACAAAGTTATCGATTTTTTTTACTTAAAAAAAAAAAAAAAATTAGAAAAAAAAAAAATCGTATTTTTTTTTAAATCGAAATTTAACCAAACTTGGTATTTAGTTGGCCCCTGACATAAACTGGTGCTGATTAGATTTGGGGATCAATCGCTCAACAGGTGGCGCTGTGATCGTATTTTTTCTAAATTTTTAACATGGCAATATAGGACAAAATTCCGTATAAATGTACATAATGAGAGCTATTCTTAACCTGTGATTGTAAAATTAATATGAATTATTGATAATAGTAATAGTTAATTTGTAAAAAAAAATTGTGCATGTGGGGACATCGCTTCCCCCCTAAGGGGAAGTACTCCCGGGGGGGGGGGGTTAAATTTTCAAGATGGGTATCTTTCGAATGGTCTCGTCAATACCTTTAAAATGAATGGTTGAGCTATAAATATGTGATCATTTAAAACAAAGTTATCGATTTTTTTTTTTTTTTACTTTTAACAAAAAAAAAAAAAAAAAAAACTTGGGAAAAAATTGTATTTTTTTTTTTTTTTTTTTTTTTAACAATTAAATAAAATTTTAAATTGAAAACAACTACGATTTTTGGAAAAATTGTGGAAAAAGATTTGGGAAAGATAACTGATTTAACTTTAGTCACTGATTTTAAATTTTACTGATTTACTTGCTGTTGTACTCGTTCTTCGCACGGGAATTTATTTATTTTGTGCATGTGAATGGTATTAAAATATTAAAGTAAATACATATTATATAATTACAAAGACATGATTTTGAAAATAATTTAATAAAATATTTAATTAAAATTGATAACGATTTTTGTAAAAGTGTGTAAAAGGATTTGGTAAAAATAACTAATTATTTAATTTTATTTCTTGATTTTAAATTTTATTAATTTATTTATTAATTCAAGTATTAACTTCAATACTAAAGTAAATGCATATCATATACATGTACAGGGTGATCCAAATGTCACAGAAAAATAGTCCTCCGTACTAATAAACTGATTTGCTGATAAATCTTTTGTTACCTAAAAAAAAAAAAAAAAATCCCATGTACCGTAATTTAGTGTATATAAGCCGCACTAGTATATAAGCCGCAGCTTATTAAAATGTTGTAAAAAAAACATGCTCTTAGATAAACCGCACCGGAAGGTAAGCCGCGGCTTATGCAAGCATTGTTACGATGATGTGACAGATAAATAAGGAAAAAAGATATCAGCCTTCTGCCATCTACACAAGTCAATAAAAATAATTAATTATTAATTATAAATGAAAATAATAAATTATTTAAGAAATAATTCGGTATAAAGAAAATAAAATCAAACTGCACCAGTATTCAGATGTAATGCAACAAATATGAGAAACACGGGAACAAGATGGTGGAATCCAGGCATATATACAAAGTCATAAAAATAATTAATTATAAATGAAAGAAAGAAATTATTTTAAAAGGTACTGTAAAAAAAAAAAAAAAATAGAGTAAAACAAAACAATGCCAGTATGCAAATACGATGCAAAAAATCAAAAACAAGGGAACAAGATGGCGAACTCCAGACGTATATGCAAATTAATAAAAATAAGAGATTATTAGTTAATAAATAAGAGATTATAAGCGTGAATCAGTGCTCGAGAGACTCGAATACTAAACTTCCGTTTTCGGTGAAGATCGACTGTTCCAAGAAGTATGGACGACGGAATTTGGCATTATTAGGTAGCTCTCACTGATAGATAAGCCGCAGTCCCCAAAAATCAATGTTTTTTTTTTTTTTTTTTTTTTTTTTTAAGGTAGCCCGCGGCTTATCTTCACTAAATTACGGTATTTCTGTGCATATCAGTGAAAAGCGCATACTGCTACAGTCAATACTTTTTGAATAATATATTTTTTTATTTTTTCTGTGACCTTTGGATCACCCGCTACTTATTTCCATGCTTTTAAAAATAAATAAAAATTAGAAAAAAGTTATTTTAAGCGACAACTTTGTCGTCTATGTATATGATTGCGGTGAAATTATTTAAGGAAATGACGACAATGCCGCTATGTCGCCATCGTGATGGGATTTCTTTGCCTTAATTAAAATACGTAAAATTTCAAAATGATTAACCGAATAGAATTAATTAACAAAATCTATTAATCAAATAATGTTAAAACACTGCATTCTAAAAATACATATTTTTTTTCAGTTAAAGAGGCGGAAAAAAGACATCTTTTCCTTCAATAAGACACCTAATGGCTAATAAAAACTTCTAAAAAGTAATTTAAATAACATTAATTATTTTTGCTAAAGTAATTTACAACAATAAAAAATAGAGAAATATGCTATTTAAATAATAGTACAAGTTTTTTTTTAACCAAAATTAGTCTTGTTTAAGTAATTAACAAATTCGAATGTTTATAAAAAAGAAAAATATGTGAAGGAAAAAAATAATCTGTAGCCTTTATTAGTAATTTAATATGGATTTAATTAATTAATTAATTCATCTTTTGTTTGAACAACTTAGAGAATCAAATGTCTCGTAAAGTTCTTAAATGTTATTCTATATATATTTTCTAATTTATAAAATAAAAAGAAAAGGTAAATTTTTGCAATAATGAAAAAAAAAAAAATAATAATAAATAAATGGATTATGAGATTTTAGTATATTTATACGTTTTTATGACTCTTGGGTTAATTTCTACGATATTTATGGTGGCGTATGTGTGTGTGTGTGTGTGTGTGTGTGTGAATGAACACGATAGAGTCTAAAAACTGTATTCGGTTGAACTGAAAGTTGGTTTGTATGTTACAGGTCAGTGTCGCACGAACTACATAGATTGAGTGCAATGCTTATAATTACACTGAAGAACCGAAAAGACTGGTACAGGCGTCCATGTGCAAATAACAGAGGTATGGAACCAATCAAAGTAACGCGATGCAATCGGCAGTGCTTATATAAGATAACAGGTGTCTGTCAAAGCTGTTAGATCGATTACTGCTGCTACAATGGCAGGATATCAAGATTTGAGCTACTTTGAACATGGCGTTACAATTTTTGCTCGAAAGAGGGGTTATATATTTTCCAGGGTAGCTATGAAATTTGGATTTTTGAGTACAATCATTTTAGGTGTGTGCCGTGAATATCAGGAATACAGAAAGCATCAAATTTCCGACACTGCTGTTGCCGGAAAAAGGTCGTGAAAGAACAGGACTAGTGACGACTGACGAGAGTCATTAAACGTGACAAATGTGCAACCCTTCCTCAAATTGTTGCAGATTTGAATGCTGGGGCATCAACAAGTGTCAGCGTACGACCTCTTCAACGAATTATCACTGATATAAACTTTCAGAGCCAAAAGCTTTTTTTTTTTTTTTGGGGGGGGGGGGGCTACAGTGTATTTTACAGGAACATAAAGAAAAATTCTTATTCATTACAGCTCATGGACTCAAATTAATTGCAGTGTGCTAGCGTCAAATCTCTACACTCGATTAATATAAAAATTGGTAGACATGTTATAGGCCATTATTGCAAGAGCTGTAGTTTGCTCTCTATGGATTATAGGAACTATTTTGTCCCTAGTACAATATTATTTACTCTTCTATTTATAATAATATGAGATTTATAATAATAATATCAGCTTTTTTAATGTCTTAAAGATAAAGGCTACAAAAATGATTTAAACAAATTATACATAATTTACATACGTGTGCTAACGTAGTATTCAAACTGTGAAGTTCGTGTATCTAAAAACGGCTTGAAATAATTCACGGATGTATTTTAAGTAATTTCAGAAACATCCCATGTAAAAAGAAAAAAATTAGCAAACAAATTTTAAAAGTAACCTTCAGGAATATCTGCATGCAAATTCCGGATATCCCATAAGTCTGTAGACATTTCAAAAATTCCTAAAACATTGAAGGAATTGGTACAGTTGAACACGGTTTTTAAAAAGTACTTCTAGTAAAGGGGAATTTTTTTTGGTAAACAAAAATAGAAAAGGTAACATTTTAGTCGATAGAGGGTGTTGTACGTGAGCAAATCAAGCATTTTCATGAAAAATAATATTTTTCAAACGAGTTACAACAATGTCAACTGTCGGCGGTTCTTACTTGAGAAAAAACATCTTCACCAATAACGCTTTATCCACCAAGTCTGCATCACAATTAAAACTTCGTGTATGCCTAAATAGGAAGCAAAATAAGAAATAGGCTGTGTTAATCGTAAAACCGTATAATTTACAGGACTCTGATTTGCATACTTCTCATTTCGCAACCGTGCAATGCCCTCTATCCGAGAAAAATGCAACTATTTTTTTTTCTTTTACCAAAACAATCCCCCTTCATGACAGCCCAGTCGGTAGAGCACCAACCTCGTAATTGGAAGTTTGCGGGTTCGGTACTCGAGCCGGCCAAAGACCGTCGTGTACGCTAATGGTGGCTGGTGCACGTAAAATCTGTCGTGGCCGCAATGTCCTCCATGTTCCCATAAAACATTATACCTCTTTGGGTCACCGAAGCGGGAGAGTCATCCCTTCCGTGGAGGATCAGAATTGTGATGACATGTCTCCGGACCACCTCTAGGGGTGTCTCCCAGACCGTCGCCAATTGCCCATCTGCGCAGCACTAGTGCGACGTAAAACCCAATCATCCATCCATCCATCCATCCCCTTTCGTGACAATAACGCTTTCGCAAAACGCGTTAATTTCTACCAATTACTTCAAGTTTTACGAATTTTTGAAAATGTCTACAGACTTATGGTACACCTAGTACATTCCTGTATGGAACCTTTAAAAAAAAACTAAATATTTCCTGAAAAAAAAAGGTGCTGTTTTAATTTTTCTTCAAATTACTTGCGGAAACCTTTAAAATACTTGTAAAATATTACAGAAAGTCCAAAATACTTGCAGTTTTTTGGTTAATTTTTTACCTGGAATAGAAACTACCATATGTTAAAAAAAAAAAAAAAAATATGAATACAGAAATGCAAACATGCATAACAGGATTAAGTTTTTAATTCAAGCTTAATTTCTATCATCAGCGGTAATTGAAAAGTCATTTTTAGCTCTTTTAAAACGTAACTTTAGATGCCAAAAAAGAGATGATTCATGTATTCACACGCACCAAAACAGAGTGAAATGCATGAAACAAATACGAGTTATCTCGTGAATGGCAAGGCAACGACTACGAATATTCCCGTAGATGTCAATGAACACATTAAATCGAGTTTATATCGTGACGAGGTAATCTTAGATGACATAGTATCAACATTCTTGTTTAAATATTTGAGGAAAAGCTACAAACCTGGAATTTTCTGAAATAGGTAGTTTTTCAAAAATTTAAAGTCGAAAAAAGAAATCACCCGGACCACTTTATACGGCGTGGCATCTTTCAGAACAATAAAATTATCTGTACAATCGTTTACGCTATTAAGGGGACAGCCTACTTTTAAAATTGAGAAAAAGAAGAAATTTCCGATTAACTTTCGGAATTTAAAAAAAAAAAAAAAAAAAAAAAAGGAATAAATGCATGTGCAAACATTTTTTTTTTTTAATGTTAAGTAGCATGACATTACTCTATCGATTAAAAATATTATTTTGGTTTACTTTAAAATACAAAGTTATTTTTATTGTAGATTAAAATAATAATAATAATAATAATAATAATAATAATCTATATATATAAAAGAGTAAACTCACTGATTCACTGATTCACTGATTCACTGACTCAACACGGTTGTGGCAATCCTATGGGAGATAGAGACAGAATTTTTGGTGAGCAGGTTGATTTTAGAACCCTGACGCTCATTAAGACGGAAATTTGCGAAATACCCCCCCCCCCGTTCCCCCTCGGGGGGGCAGAAGGCAAAACCCACCTTTATAAGCATAACTCGGCTCCAAATTGCTTCACGGTGAAGAAATTGCAGATGGGGAGACTAGACTTGAATACAAAAAAATCATTTTCTGCGATTTTGGATTTTTAAGGGGGGTAGGGGGTAAAAATGAGATTTTCGGGGGCGCATAAGGCAAAAACACATTTATAAGTATAACTCGGCACCAAATTACTTCACAGTGAAGAAATTGCAGATGGGGAGACTAGAATTGAATTCGAAAAAATCTTTTTTGCGATTTTGGAATTTTTGATTTTTAAGGGGGGAAAGGGGGGAAAATGATTTTCGGAAGTGCAGAAGGCAAAAACAACTTTATAAGCATAACTCGCCTCCAAATTGCTTCACGAGGAAGAAATTGCAGATGGAGAGACTACACTTGAATACAAAAAAATCATTTCCTGCAATTTTGGAATTTTGGATTTTTAAGGGGGAAAAGTGGTGAAAATGATTTTCGGAGGCGCAGGAGGCAAAAACACCTTTATAAGCATAACTCGGCTCCAAATTACTTCACGATGAAAACATTGCAGATGGGGAGACTAAACTTAAGTACAAAAAAATCATTTTCTGCGATTTTGGAATTTTGCATTTTTAAAGGGGGAGAGGGGTAAAAAGGATTTTCGGGGGGAAATTTAGCAATATATGGATTTTCGAGTAAAATTCTAGCAGCAATAGCTCAAAGATTAAAAAAAAAAAAAAGCCAAACGTCTTCTTGAAAGTATTTGTAAAAATTGATTTTTTCCGATTTTCGATTTTGTGGGGGGGGGGAGTTACGAAGGGGGCAAATCACCCCCGCTTTTAGCGCTAAATTCGTCCGTGGAAATCTATAGGAGCTGAGGTCACAAATTTTAGTGTGTGGCTTATTTACGTGTGTCCAAAACCCATTGTAACGGGATTTTGTGAAAGCCCCCCCCCTTTACCCCTTTGGGGGCGTGGTGGGGAATAAAAGAGTAAAATCACTGATTCACAGATTCAACACAGCCGTGGCAATTCTATGGGAGATAGACTCACAAATTTTGGTGAGCACGTTGGTTTTAGGACCCTGACGCCCATGACGGCGGGATTTTGTAAAATATCCCCCCGCTCCCCCTGGAGGGGGCAGAAGGCAAAACCTCCCTTATAAGCATAATTCGGCTCCAAATAGCTTCACAGTGAAGAAATTGCAAAGAGAGGGACTAGAATTGAGTGCAAAAAAAAAAGCATTTCCTGCGATTTGAGTTTTGGATTTTTAAGAGGTGGGGGGGAGGGTGTAAAAACTACCTTCGAAGGCAAATTTAGCAAAATACGGGTTTTCGAGTAAAACTGTTCCAATAACAGCACAAAGATATAGAAAATCGCCAAGAGTCTTCTTGAGGATATTTCCAAAAACTTATTTTTGATTTTTTCCGATTTTCGATATTGGGGTGAGTTACGAGGGGGGCAAATTCGACCCCCTCTTTTAGCGCTAAATTCGTCCGTGGAAGAGAAGAGCTGAGGTCAAAAATTTTAGTGTGTGGCTTATTTACGTGTGTCCAACACCCATTGTAACGGGATTTTGCGAAAGCCCCCTTTCCTCCCTTGGGGGTAGGGGGGGGGGAAATAAATACGTTTCGAAGCATAACTTTGCTTCAAATTATCTCAGTAAGATTAAATTTTTTGTGTGGGTTGTTCATGCGTTCCCAACACGCACTATAAAGGGATTTTACAAAAATTCTCCCTCCCTCCCCCTTCCGCTTTTAGGGCGGGGGGGGGGGGGGGATAACCACGTTTCCAAGCTTAACTTTGCTTCAAATTATCTCATTAAGATTAATTTTTACATGTGAGTTGTTTATGCATGCACAACACGCACTATAAAGGGATCCTACGAAAATTCCCCCTTCCCTACTTCAAAGGCTGGGAGGGGGCAAAAACACGTTTTAAAGACTAACTCTGCTCCAAATTATCCCAGGAAAACAATTTTTTGATAGTTTGATTGGTTATGCGTACTCAACACAAACTACAAAGGAATTATTTGAAATTCCGTGCTATCACCCCCTTGAGGGTTGGGGGTGGTTTAAAACATGTTTCCATGCGTAACTTTGTTCCAAACTATCTTAGAATGGCAATTTTTGATGCGTGGACTGCTTATGCGTGTTCAACACACACTACAAATTGATTTTGTGAAACTCCACCCTACCTCCCCTTAGCAACCGGGAGGGGGGGGTAACATGTATTCATGTGTAACTCTGCAGTAAATTATCTTATGAAGGAGATTTTGGATGTGTGGGTCAATTATATGTATCTAACTCATAATATAAAGATATTTTGCAAAATCTCCCCCTCTTTTCCTTTAAGAGCAGGCCGGGGGGGAGGTGCTAAAAAACACGTTTTAAAACATAACTTTGCTTCAAATAATCTTGGAATCCCGATTTTTTAATATGTGGGCTAGGTGTGTATGCAACATGCACTATAAAGGGGTTTTGTGAAGTGTGGCGAGTGGGAAAACTGCTATCGAAGGTATCGAGAACTTTAACTTAGATTTTGACTGATTTCAATGATTTTATTATTATTATTATTATTATTATTATTATTATTAATGATATGGTATTTTGAGACTTCATTTCAATATAATGACCAGCGAAGCGGGCAGAGCCTGCTAGTTAATAAATAAATTCAAGGTTGCTTTCTCACTGCGCGCACGACATTTCAATTACAAATTCCTTTATCCTTATAATTTTTACATTAAATGAAACAAAACATTCAAATTAAGAAGCTGAATTAAAAGGTTTTAACTATTTTAGTAATATGGAGTTTAATTAAATTTAAAATAAAAAATTACTATTAACTTTTTTATGTTTCCACAAACTTTTTTTACTTTCTTCTATATGTAATATAGAGAAAGTATTGGATTCGCGAAAATTTTCGACCTCCGTTTTTTGACGGATCTACACGTTTTGGGATGTCCTGAACAGGAATTGATAGTTTTTAGAAAATGTCTGTCTGTGTGTCTGTCTGTCTGTCTGTCTGTGTGTCTGTCTGTCTGTATCATTTTTTTGTGGACGCTGTATCTCACGAACATATGAATGAAATTTAACCAAACTTGGTATTTAGTTGCACCCTGACATGAACTGGTGCCCATTAGATTTGGAGATCAATAGCTCAACAGGTGGCGCTGTAATCGCATTTTATGCAAATTTTTAACATGGCAGCATAGGACAAAATTCCGTATAAATGGGCATAATGAGAGTTATTTTAAACTTGTGATTGTAAAATTAATTTGAATTATTGATGATAGTAGTAGTTAACTAGGAAAAAAAAATTGTGCATGGGGGGGGGGGGCATCGGTTCCCCCCCTGGGGGGGAAGTACCCCCCCGGGGGGGGTTAAATTTTGAAGATGGGTATCATTCGAAAGATCTCGTCAATACCTTTAAAACGAATGGTTGAACCATAAATCTGTGATAATTTAAAACAAAGTTATCGATTTTTTTTACTTTTAACAAAAAAAAAAAAAAAAAAAACTTCGATTTTTTTTTTTTTTTTTTTTTTTTTTTTAAATTATTGTTAGTGATTGAATATGTATTAATTTTCACAAAAAAAAAAAAAGAAAAAAAATTTTTTTTTTTTTTTTTTTTTTTTTTTTTTAAATATTGTTACTGATTGAATATGTATAGGAAAATATAGAAGAAAGTCTTGTGGTGGCCACAACATACTAGTTTTTTAAATATTGTTACTGGTTGAATATGTATTACTTTCAACAACAACAACAAAAAAAAAAAAACTTAGAAAAAAATCGTATTTTTTTTTTTTTTTTTATTGTTACTGATTGAATATGTATATAGGAAAATATAGAAGAAAGTCTTGTGGTGGCCACAACATACTAGTTTTCTATTGAATAGAACATCTTAGTTTTAGTTCATTTTATTCATTAAATTAAAAAATAAATAAATAAATAATAATCTGCAATAAAAAAAATTTCTGCATTAAAGTAAACCAAAATAATATTTTTGATCAACAAAGTTAACACGCACGCATGCACACACACACACACAAAATCTTTGCACATGCTTTCATTCTTTTATTAAAAAAAAAAAAAATCTGAAAACTAATTAAAAATTTCTTCATTGTACCATTTTTAAAAGTAACCTGTATCTTTAAACCATTAATATACAGTAGCCAACATACTTCTTCCATGCGTCTAACTGTCTTAGTAAAAAAAAAAAAAAAAAAGTTATATTTAAAAATTTATAACAATATATATATTGCTAAAATTACAAAATAAAAAAACTCATAGCTATGTGTAATCTTTGTCAGAATATGCATGGGTATTATGTTGATAAGTGATGCAGGTCAGTTCTAATTAAATAATGTTATGAATTCTAATTAAATAATGTAAACTAGCGCTACTCTGTTATAATAGGGCGCTTTAATTTTTAAGTGTGGATAAATTTTAAAAGAAAGCAAATGTTTTATAAGAAAGTGATATTTTATAAATAATCTGGTGTATTACTCACACAATACATTTTCTTACCCTGCATCAATCTATATAGTTTAAAATGTAACATATGAGAACTGTTAACAGATACTGACACACACTGTTTTAAACCACAAGGAATTTTAGAAGGTATATCTACCATCACAAAGCGTTGGGCTAAAGTCAATAATAACGATCTTTCAAATTATGATGCACCAACTATAATTCTAGCAACTATAGCATGTATCTTGTGACTCTAATAACCTTTATGGTTGGACCATGCATCAGGCATTGCTTTTAAGGAAGTTTGAGTAGGTGTCTGCTGATGGTATAACCGTCCAGAAGATACTTACCCATCTCAATGATTCTGAAATTAGATACATATTTTTATTATATTTAGATTACCCCTAACACCTCTACCCTCTGTCTCCAGAAAATATGAATGTTCATTATGAAGATTTAAATATTTTAAAATTTTCTAGTTTATTTTAAGCGACAATTCAAAATAATTTTAAAAACAGTTATTTTTGGCATACACTTTTTGTGTATGAGGGCTGCCGCTCATAACTAACCCCTTGTTTAAATTTGTAGACGAATTAATAAAACAGTTAAGAAATATTAAATATTAAAAGTTATTTGGAATTGTTTAGAGAATATCTTCACACACCACTTTTTAACATTTATTCGATTAATTTTGATTAGCTCTGTATGTTATATCTGAATTATATTCGCACCAAACCGTATACAGTACCCGCCGCTTATTAAAATCACATTTGTTCTAAGCCAAAGTGATTTTACTAAGTGGCTGATTTTTATATTCAGTGAACGCTCTTGCACTCAAAATAAATAAATAAATATTACTTTTCTGACTTTGGGATAAAATTTCAAAAAGTAACGAATAATGGAATTAATAAGCAATATAAATTAAATTTTTTAAAATAATATTAATTGTTCCTTCAAAATAAGTAAATTAACGCATCCCAAGTTTCATTGCATTTTTCTTTTAGGAAAATCATCATTACATTGCCGAAAGATTTAAAATTTTTCCGTTTTAACCTCTTGCTACTTAATTATTTCAAAATAATAATTAGAATATATATATATATATATATATTATAATTAAAAATTAAATATATATATATATATATATATATATCACTTGCAAATCAAATCAAATTTGTGACTTATTACGGAGCTCTGAAGAATACGTTCATTGAAATTGCTACTGAAACAAGTGATGGGGTGTGTTTAATTTGTTACTATGCTTCAAGGGTAAAATTTTCGACCAAGAGAGATAAGGGATTGCTGTGTTTTATTTTCTCTTTCATTAATATATATATATATATATATATATATATATATAAGATAAAATTTAAATATAGGAAGGAGTAAAACTTGAATTATTAAATAAATAGAACTAGAACAAAGGGGGCTAGAAACGTGTCTTTTTGGTTAAATTACCAGCGTTTCTTCAGAAACTTCTCATATTCCTTTCCCTACATGGGGGAGCTCCCCTTATGAAGGCCCTCATGTGTTTTGAGATTAAGTTTTCATCTGGCTTTGATTATTTTGCTTATTTATATATATATATATATATATATATATATATATATATATATAGCGTGCATAAGTGACATTTTTGCTGCTGAAATTTTCTTTGAGTTTATTAACCGGCGATGTTGATTTTATTAAGTAGCGGTTTTAAGAGGAGCTTGTATTGATTTGATTCCAGTCCTCCGCAATTTGATTAGAATAAGCGGCTGATTTTATTAACCAGTGAATTTATTAATCGGCGGTTACTGTACTTTATGTTGGCATAGAGAAAATAAGCATGGTACAACTTGAAATGCATTTCTTCAAAAACTAGCACTAATGTATCGAAATTCTTTTGTGTACAGTCGGTAACGAAAGTGTCCGAACACTAGCAAAAATTCCTATGTAAAAAATGTACATTTCATACCGGTTTTGTTAAATAAATGCTTGTCGAATCCTGGTCTTAGTCAGTGTAAGAATATGATTCGATAAGGATTTATTTAACAAAACCGTATGAAGTGTACTTTTTTTACATAGGAATTTTTTCTAGTGTTCGGACACTTCACTGTATACCTGCAAACGAAAAACAAGTACTTTTCATATCATGTTGTTGTATGAAAAACATGATTTTTCGTATATAAAAAGAATATATGTCGATTTCCTTATTTTTAATGCGTCTAAAGATGTACCAACCAGAAATTTCGCACATAGACGTATTGCATTTTAATATTTTTGTAAGTCCCTGTACACGAAATATTTGTCCGATTTCAATGATAATTTTCAGTATCACCCCATATGATACTGCTTCCCTGTACCAAGTTTAGACTTTCTGTTAATATTTGTTCTTGAGTCAGAACGGTAACAGACTCACACACAGGAACATAGACAGAAATATATACATATACAACAGACGGATACACACATACACACACAAATCAACCGCTAAAAACGCTTTCACTAGACCTCAGAACATGTAAAAACTAGTATGTTGTAGCCACCATATGACTTTCCTCTATATTGTCCTATACGAATTCACTCAGTAAAAATAATTTATTAAAATTATAATTTAAAAAAAATATCTTCCACGATAATGCAGACGATTTCCATATTAGGTAGTATAACACTAAATATCCAAAATAAATTCCATTTTATTCTCATTAAAAATAAAAAATAAAATAAATAAATACGATTTTTTTCTTGCGATTTTTTTTTTTCTATTTTTTCTATTATTTTTTTTAAGTAAAAAAAATCGATAACTTTGTTTTAAATTAAAACAGATCTATAGTTCAACTAACCGTTTTAAAGGTATTGAAGATATCTTTCGAAAGATACCCATCTTGACAATTTACTCCCCCGGTGGGTACTTTCCCCCCATGGGGGAAGCGATGCCCCCACATGCACAAATTTTTTTCCTAGTTAACTACTACTATTATCAATAATTCATATTAATTTTACAATCACAAATAAAAAATAATTATCATTATGTACATTTGTACGAAATTTTGTCCTATACTGCCATGTTAAAAATTTAAAACAAATGCCATTACAGCGCCACCTGTTGAGCGATTGATCCCCAAATCTAATCAGCACCAGTTTATGTCAGGGTCGAACTAAATACCAAGTTTAGTTAAAATTCCTTCATTGGTTCGTGAGATACAGCGTCCACAAAATTCGTGATACACACACACAGACAGACGTTTTCTAAAAACTATCAAATCGTGTTCAGGAAATCCCAAAACGTGTAAATCCATCGAAAACCGGAGTTCGAAAATTTTCCCGAATCCAATACTTTCTCTATATTACATATAGAAGAAAGTAATAGCAAAAACTCAATTACAAATTTTCGAAACAATACTTTCTCAAAAACAATACTTTCTCTATCGTATAAGGATAAGAGAAAATATACTGAAGTCCATCCATTCTTAAAAACAACTCTATACTAGCGGCTAAGTTAATACTTTTATTTATTCACGTATTTATTTATATTTTTCTATTTTCAATAATCTCAAAAACTCAATCAAAATGCCTTAATCTCAATTTCAAAATTGAAAGAATCAAATAAATTGTGATTTAATAAATCGACTTTATTTCTAATATGACACAAATAAAATCTTTTTTATTTCAGAAATCATCTGCTAGTGTACAAAAAAATATTAACTTAGACTTTTCCTGACTCTTCAGCTTTATCCATATTTAACAACATAAAAAAAAAAAAAAAAAAAAAAGAAAAAGAAAATTTATCTCGAAAGCCTTAATTACATTTATCATGACAGCGGAAGCTTCTTTATTAATAATTTTTTTCTCTCGTGTTTTCTTTCGAGAGATAAAACTAAACAAACACTTCCGAACTGAGTTTGTTGAATAAATAATGCATAATTAAGATGGTTCTGGAATGGATAGGCAATATATGGCTTGTAAAAATTATAAAAAAAATTAACGTGATTTTTTTTTTTTTTTTTTTTTTTTTTTTTTTTATCTCTCAAGAGAATATTCGAAAAGGAAAAATTAAGTCTTAATTTCAGCTTCAGAATAGTTTTTTTTTTTCTTTAAATCAATTAATTGAAAATTTGCGGGAAGTTTTTTAATTTAAATAATTTTATATTATCTATGTTTTCAAATATTAGGTGTAAGGGAAAATTCTGTCGTTGTGTGGTACCCAAACAGAGAGTTTGGACACAAAACCAAGCCTTTTAATGTGATCCAAAGCAGTAGTAATCTGATAAATTCCAAGCTTGAAGCCAGTGTTGCCAGATGGTCGACAGTCAATTTCCCGAAACAGGCTTTCAAATTTCCCCAAATCAGGAGTTTCTGTCAAAAAAATATCCCCAATTCAATTTCACTAAAAAAGTAAATTTTTTAAAACATTTTTTCGAAATAATTAGCAGATTTCAATCCAAATTTTTCCCCAAAGTAAGCTCATTTTTCAAAAAAATCCCCAAATACATGAATAACTTTTATACATACATACATTATTAACTTCATTAGTACATCGCTAGTGGGAATAGAGACTAGTTAATTAACTTTTAATTAATTTTGCACTTGTTAATTAACTTTAATTAATTAATTTTACACTAATTAATTAACTTTTTATACATATTAGTTATCGAAAATTTTTAAATATGTGTGAAGTACTGAGTCTAGTTTCATCAGCTCTCCCGAGGGTATTCGTGAAGATGTATTATTAGACCCTCTAATCAATTGTATTTATACTAAATTCCGTAAACAACGGGCGCTGAGGATGTCTGTACGATGTTTTTTCTTCCTCAGGATATTCTGAGGATGTCCTAAGGATAAATGGCACCTCAAAAAAAGTCCGTACATGCTAAAAAAATCTACTAAAAATCAGTACGCGTAAGGACAAATCTTTACAGTTCGCAACACTGAAAGTGAACTAATCAGCACAGACAATGTGCTAATCAGGTAAACCAATTTCAGACAAAAAAAAAAAAAAAAAAAAAGTTGAAAATTTCCCCAGGTTTCTCCCCAAAAATTTCAGAAATCCCCACACATTTCCCCACAAATATTCAGTCCCCCAAAAAGTCCCCAGAAGCCCAAAAAATCCCCCAAAATGGGGACAAAATCCCCAATCTGGCATCACTGCTTGAAGCCCACTTCTGTGGAAGTTAACGTGGGATTTGTCCTGTAGCACTTCGTCATTGACACCTGATGGCCTTCCTGATCTGGGTTCATCATTCAAAGAAAAATCATCGAAACGAAATTTCACAAACCATCTTTGGCATGTTCGAGCTAAGGATCTTTATAGGGGCTCTAGTTCGAGCTGTCCTCTCCAAACACGTCACACAAGACAAGTTTCTTGTTGCCTCCATCGCGTTATTCCCTTTTTGGAACTCGTACGTCGTACAACTAGAGAATGAGATAAGGGCTGGCTCATCTCTTTGTGAAGGGAAGCAGACCGCTTTTCCGTCTACACGCGCGCTGTGACGTCACTACGAGTACAGGGGGTGAAGAATGACCATTGTCCGCTGGACGTTAGGAAATAAAAATTTTTACTTCTGTATCGGATACTTCTTGAGCACATGTTTATAGTTTCTTTTTCTAAAAAAAAAAAAAAAAAAGCCTTCAACCTGCGTTGTTGCGACTTGTCGTAACACGCATGTAAAAACAAAAAGTCGTGGAATTATTTACTATGTTTTTCCAAAATTAAATCCTGTTAGAAATGAACTGATTTTAAATTGTAAACGGCAAGGTAAATATAATGTAGAAACATCAAGAATTTGTAGTGAACATTTTAATGAAGATGATTATGAAGATGATATGAAAAACAGATTACTTGGGCTGCCCGAAAAAAAAAAAATCTTAAAAATAATGCTGTACCAAATTTAAAGTTACCCGGCGATGCTTGTAAATCGGATTCCAAGAATGAACGAAAAAATCGAATACAAGAAAGAAATATTCGCAATTCGCAATCGTGCGCTGAATCGTTTTCAAGAAAATATTTCAGAAGACATTAATAGAGAAAACGAAAATCATCAAGTGAATTTAATTCATGTCAATTGTGCGTTGAAAAAAACGAAAATATAGACTTCCTGAAAGAAAAAATAAAATCCTTGAGCAAGAACTTTCTGGCTCAAACTGAAACATAAAACGTGTTTGAAAGTTCCGCATCAAAAAACATATTTTTTAAGATTGAGTCAGGCTAAAAATACCCAGCTGAGAAAAAAAGAAAGAGAAATTAAACTGGAAAATCTTAGAGTTACTACTCTACAAAACAAATTGAGAAACAGTTTTACTCCAACTCAAATAAAATTGCTTTCTTCTTGTAATAAAAAGACATTTTGGCCAGAAGATATTTCCAGAGCAGTTGTATCAAGAGCCATCTCTAGGAAATCATATAATTTTTGGAGAAGAAAAATTGGAATACCATTGCCTAGCTGTAGTACATTGAAACGCTGGTGTTCGAAATTTAAGTGTAATCCCGGTATTTTGCTTAATGTGCTATTACTCATGGGGAAAAAAAAAATGTAGAAAATTTAAATGAAAATGAGAAAGTATGCATACTGAGTTTTGATGAAATCCATATTGATAAAAAAAATTTGTTATGATGTTGGAATGGATCAAATTCTAGGCCCTTATTCCAAAGCTCAAGTTCTAATGGCAAGGGGGATTTTTTCCACTTGGAAACAGTCTATTTATTACAACTTTCACAAATAATGAAAAAAGAGCTCTTGTTTGATATAATAAAAAATCTGTCAGAGTGTGGATTTAATGTGAAAGCCATCGTTTCCGACATAGGTGGCTGGCTCTACAACTCTTTGGAAGGAGTTAGAAATTTCAACTGAAAAATCGTTTTTTATGCATCCTATGAGCAAACATGAGAGAATCTGGGTTTTCGCTGAACCTCCCCATTATTTAAAACTTTTACGAAATCATTTTATTGATCATGGGTTAATATTGAATGATGGAACAATTTCGAGCACAGAAATCACGCATGAACTATTTAAAAAAATAATGGCGAAGTAAAACTGTGTCATAAACTCTTGCCATACCATATAACCGTAAAAGATAATGAGAAACAGAAAGTGAAACCTGCGAAAATTCTTTTTTCAGCTACACTAGCAAAAGCAATTGAATTATTAACGCCTAACAAAAAAGCTGCTGATTTCTTTTTATTAATGGATTCATTTTTCGATATTATGAACAGTTTTCATGCAGAAAATGGTCGAAGAAAGACTTTAAAAACTGGCTTTGGTTCACAGCTCGTTTTTTCCGAGCAGAAGAGAATGTTAAGTGAAATGAAAGCGGAAATTTTATACACTAGGGTCTTTGGCAAGAAAAATATGCTGCCTTTCCAGAAAGCAATTATAATGTCGATATCTTCTCTATTCGGTTTATATGAAGATATGCACTAAAAAGGAGCAAAATTTATTTTAACAGCTCGTCTAACTCAGGATGCTCTAGAGAGTTATTTAGTCAAACAAGAGGAATCGGCCATTTTTATGATCACCCTTCCCCGACAGAATTTATAAGTCGTTTAAAGTACATATTGTTGGCTAATAAATTACCCAATTTGTCAAAAAAAAAAAAAAAATCAATTCATTAAACGAAGACGACAATAATATCCAAACATATTTAACAGCGAAGTTATTGAAAGAAACTTTTAATGAAAATGATAAAAAAGAAATAATCTACAATCCCAAATCTGATGATCAAGAAGAGCTAGAAGCTCTTTTAAAAATTTATGAAGAGCGATATCCCAAAGAATGAAGTAATTTCTTGCAAGACAATTCAGATTCCATCAATGAAATAGAACAGCAAGCTTTTAATTACGTTGTTGGATATATAGCATACCGTTTAAGAAATAAAAATCCCTCTCTAGGTGAAATTTCGAATAGAGCATCAAGCATAAACACAGTTGTTTGTATAAAAATGCTATCGCATGGTGATTTAACCGTTCCTTCCACCCAATGGATTGAAAATGTTAAAAAGTTTGAAAAAATATTCAAGAGTTATCATGAACAAACTTACTCAAAAGAAAAAAAAATGATGTAATGAAACTAAGAAAAAAAAAAAAAAAAAATGAAATTCAGTTCCCTGACGTTTTAGCTGAAGCTGTAAAATTATATAGTAGAATTAGAACTTTCATTAGAATTAGATTCCTTAATTATAATGCAAAATTGGTATCAGAACGAAAATCCATGCAGAAAAAAAGGAAATGGATTCAATCAACTTAATAAAATCAAAATAACAATAATTAATCAAGATTATTTTGCTGAAAGTTTGTAAATTATTTTTATTTATTATTTTTTTAATATATAATACTATTGTATGTTTAATTTTAACAATTTTAATTAGTGTTTATTTAATTATCTATCATATCAAAAGTGAAAGAAATAAAAAAAATACAAAAAATAAAATTCTCAGTTAACTTAATATTATCTTTGCATGTTTTCTTTGATGAGATATTGATATTTCCTTTTTATTTTTAGTAACTTAAAGATAAAAGTATTATTCTTTATTTAAGTCAAATATCATTTATCAATATTATATAACGAATAATTATTTATGTAAAAATTAATATTTTGCAACATTTACAAAAAAATGTTAATTTTTTTTATTATATAAACGCATGTAAAGTGTAACATTTTAAAACTATCAACTGAAAATAACAATAAGTTTGATAAAATGTATTGTTGAGTACTATCGAAAAATTTATTTTAATCACTCATATTTCCGAATTTTTTTCATTGAAAATTATATCTATATCTACCTATATATCTAAAAATAGAAAAATAAAATGAAAAATAATAATGAGGTTTTAATTGAGGCAAACATTCAATTCATTAGAATAAAAGAAAATTGTTTGTCCGTACTGAAAAAGCTCTTTTCCTTGTCTGTACTCGTGCTGACGTCACGCAGCGGGTAGAAAACCTCTCACATTTTTCCTTAGGATGAGCCAGCCCTTCTCTCTTTCTCTAGTTCTGACAACATACAATGTCTTAAGTGCACTTTTTCTTCCCCCATGATGACAGTTCTACAAGTTTGAAAAAACCGAATAAAATACGAAAAAATGTGTTTAAATCATCAACCATACTTTAACCTAACTGTTTAAACCAGTTTCAGTCAATAATCGACAATGCATAAAAGTGCACGCGTTCAAAAACGACAGAACTTTCTCTTACACCTAATAGCATTTGAATGCATCAAACTTGAAATTTTTCTCGGTGTATTTTCCAGAGTTTTAGACTACATTATATTTTCTACTTTTTCTGTAGACCGCACCAAGAGGTTTTGTTCTCAAAGCTACTAGAGGGGAAGTACCAGGATTGAACCCAAGTTGCCCTCGTCGCCCTAGTTACATGGAGTATCCTGTGGTTTTCACCGAAACTCGCCTGAATACGAGCTAAGAACTATAACCCTTAAATGCCTGGTTATTTTTAAATAAATTAAAAAAAAAAAAAAAAAAAAAAAAATGAAAACATTTTCCATGTTTTTATTAATCTTGTTTGTTGTGTGGTTGGTTGTTTGGTTGTTGTATTCTTGTTTGTTTGTCCGGGATAAATCATGCAATCGATTTTTCACTAACTTCCCTACTAGCTAGACATTTGAAACTTTCAGAATAGCTCAGAACCCTATGACAACACAATACTTCTAAACCCGATTTTTGAATTTTTGATTAGTTTTCTTTTAATTAATTAAAATATGAAAATAATAACCTCCTAAATAGCTTTAAAAATAACCATTGAAATATTAGCTATAATTTAATTGTTGCGAAAGAAAAATTAACGAGTTCATTTTCTTTCGACATAAAAATAAATACATTTAATTAAACGTGAACGTTAAAAAATTGTAAAAAGTTAAATTATGCATCTCACAAGAATTGACGTCATAATCACTTTAAAATTTTTATACGCATTGATAAAGTGCTAATGTAGTTCTATAGCTATGATTCAACAGAAAATTTAAAAATATGATGCAAAAAAGGTTTTTTATCTTATAATCATTTAAATTAATAATATAACATTTATACTGTTTAATATTTTTAGTACGTTATTTTTGAAAGGTTTTGCCTGAAAATATCATGGGCATGAGAGAAAAAAAGCTGCTAACAAGGAAACATTCAAAAGCTGTCGTCTTCAAAAAATATTGAAAAATATATATGTGATTCTACTCTTCATAAAACACGAGGAAGTGAAAAAATTATCGGCTGAAATGAATTATAGCGACCACAAAAAATTATCAAAATTAAGCATTTTTGGCGATTTAACGCAGTTAGGCGATAAGTTCGCTAGTACCGAGATTGCCGTGTACGAACAAAACCGTGTTTTGCTTCTCCGCCAAGTACTCAAAATCAATCGCCTGACAGTGGGAAATCGCCAAATATGCTTAATTTTTATAATTTTTTTGTGGTCGATGTAATTCATTTTAGACGATAATTTTTTCACTTTCTGGTGTTTTATGAAGAATAGAATCACATATATTCTTTTCAATATTTTTTGAAGACGACACCTTTTGAATGTTTCTTTGTAAGCCTCACCTCGTGAGAGCGAAAAAAAAAAGGTTTAATAATATAAATGAATAGAGATTAGAGGATTAATAATAATATTGAATGATATACTCTAAATTCATTCACCATCATTTTATGCCAGGGTAATTTTGGATAAAAAATTTTACAGAATTCTTTAAAACAATTTATAGCTACAGGAGGAACATTTTCAAAATTCCAGTAACCTTTATCAGTACAGATGGACATTTTCGAAGAATTGCTATATGAAATACAGGGCTATACCAAAACGTGTAAATCCATAAAAAAATCCAAACTTTAAATATTCTTATATTTCCCCTTTATGTATACAATTTCAAAAATTATGAAATAAATTAAGCTAAAATTCACTTTTATTTGTATTCAAATATGGCACTATAAAAATGTGTAATTTTAGTTCCCCATCATACTATAGGTACGGGGAACTTAGGTAATCGTGAAAAATTTCGACCTCGGTTTTTTGACTTTTTTACACGTTTTCAGGTGTGAGGAATCCGAAAATGACAATATTTGTATGGTGTCTGTCTGTAGGGTGCCCGTTAGTGTGTTAGTCCGTTAGTTTGTTAGTCTGTTAACACGATATCTCACGAACAAATGATCACAGAGGGGTCAGATCAGTTTTAAAATATTACTTTTGATACTGGCAAGAACCCTATTCATTTGCAACATTCGAATTAAAAAACGTCGTAAGTTATGAGAAATTTACGATATTCTTAACATGAGAGAATAGGACAAAATTCCACTTAAACGTGCATTAATTGGAAACTTTTTACTGTAAAAATGTCAGACCAGTTTTAAAATATCAGTTTTGATGCCGGAATGAACATCGGTAACTATAAATATGCTGCTTTGAAAATTTCGCAAGTTATTGGAAATTTACTAATTTCTTAACATGGCAGTATAGGGCAAAATTTCACATAAACGTCAATTTTTAGAGATATTTTCATCGTAAAGATGTCAGACTACTTTTGAAATATTATTTAGAACACTGGCATGAATATTAATTTCTATGAATTTTCCAATATAAAAATTTTGAAGTTATTGGAAAATTACGAATTTCTTAACATGGCAGAATGGAGCAAAATTTCACATAAACGTCAATCTTGAGGGATATTTTCATCGTAAAGATGTCAAACTACTTTTTAAATATTATTGAGGATACTGGCATGAATATCATAGACTATGATTTTTCCAATTAAAAAAATTCGTAAGTTATTTGGAATTTGCGATTTACTTAACATGTCAGAATAAGGCAAAATTGAGCATAAAATTCCATTTTGAGGATCATAAATACATTAGACTATTTCAAAATTACATTTATGATATTTGTTTGAACATGATTGAATACAAATATTCTAATAGGAAAATTTCGTAAATTATTCGTAATTTACGATTTTATCAACATAGCGAAATTGTAAATTTTTCATATAAATATGAATTTTGAGGATTATTGCATTGGAAATAGTAGCATGAAAACTAAACAACAGAATTGACCCTGATAAAATAAATTAATAGATTAGAATAAGATAAATATATCGAAGTGAACTGCGGATAGCCTATTAGGCGAAGATTTCATTCTGTCACTGTATCAAGCTTTGGTCAAATTCATTTCTTTTAACGTGATTATAATATGTCTCGCACTAGAAATTTATGAGAACATAAATACGATCGGGAACTGAGCAGAGTCTACCTATGCCAACTCGGACATGCTAATTAGGTTCACCATGAAAGTGGAATCTTTTTTAAATCTCCTCACTCCTTCTTCATGATTAAAAAATAAATAAATAAAATAAACTTTTTATATGGTTCTCGAAAATATCTACACATTAAAAATTACGTAATAATAATTTCATATTTTTATGTTACTAATATCTCAAAAAAAAAAAAAAAAAAAAAAAAAGGTTTGTTTTGAAGTATTTAATTTATGTGCCCTATAGATTTAGTTTTCGAAATAAAAAAAAAAAAAAAAAAAAAAAAAAAAGGTGTGAAATAAAAGCCTGTTGAAAGAATCTGGAATCATTTTATTTTAGTTTTTTGCGCTAATAAATTCCACAAAAGATTTACTTGGAACATTTTAAAATGTTTTTAAGTATTTCGGGGGGGGGGGGGGGGGGGAGATGCTCAACGAAGTATGTATATGTTAGAAATAACTAACATAGAAACTATTCTAGAAAATGAAGCGAGAATTTCTGGCAATATAAAATATTCAGAATATTGTTTCACCATCTAGAAATATGTAGACTAGAAATTCTCGATCATTTCGTCTATTCAGTTTATTGGCGTGCCTTATGCACATAGCTCGGAAATCTATATTTCTAGTTAAGGGATTTAGAAAATGACCACTATTCATTCTAGATGAAGGCAGTATATATTTTTTTCTCAGTGTATAGAAAAAATCAAGGACAGCATTAAGCCTCAAATTTTATATGTCCCATTTATGCATAAAGATTCAAGAAACAACATAAATTAAAAGCTAAAATGAACTTTGATTTAAAATAAATTATAACGCATTTTCATAAGCTTTATAAGAAGGATTTATTATTTTTCCACTCTTTCCAGTATATTCATTAAATTAGCAACATTAAAAAAAAACTAAATAAATAATCCCGGATACATTAATTATATTTATTATCATAGCGAAAGCTTCTTAACTAAATCCCTTCACCTCCCCCCCCCCCACTTGTAAGCTAAAAATTAAAATATTTAAAGATTTTTTTTCCTTCTTCTTCTTCACTAAGCAATGTTTTGAAGATTTTTTTTATTATTATACTAACATGCAAAATATGTCATAAAGGATTAAAAGAAAAAAAAAATCAGAAACATTTAATTATCATTCTAGGAAATATCTGAATAATAAAAAAATAATATCTGAATTGAAAATGTTAAGTAGTATAAGTGATAAAAGATTGAATTATCACTTTATTTGAACAGATTAAAAAAGGTATACAGTTCTTAAAGCTTATATCACACCTTTAGATACGCAATAGTTGTTGTAGTGATAGTTAAAAAAAAAAGTAAATAAATAAATAATCAAAATATGAAGATAAGAAAGTATGAAAGAAAAAATCTGAGGTAAAAAAAAATATGAAGAAATAGAAGAAAATTAACAGTTAATTAAAAATATTAAGTTGTGCAAGAGAAAAGATTAAATAATTAAAAAACTAATTGCTCATATTTATATCGAGAAGAAAAAGAAAAAGTTGTTAAAGTTTACAGATTAATTAATACAGATTCATTGCAATTAATAATTAATTAATTAATTAATTAATACAGATTAATTAATACAGACACAACTGATGAATCTGTATTAATTTATATCTGTATTAATTAATACAACATTAATTAATACAGATTCATGATTAAAAACAGAATGAAAAATATTTTAATAAGAATTAATAAATTTTTATTGAAAATGTTTAGTTGTATAAATGTTAAAACGTTAAATAATTTAAAAAATATCTCTTTATATATATATATATATATATATATATATATATAGGGTAAGTGCACCAGTGATTGACACTTTTAGAGCAATCTCTGATATTTTTAATGTTCTAATCATCAGAAAATATTTTTAGAAAGCTTAAGTTAGTACATAGGATATGAAAGACATTCAGAACCACATATATGTTAAAATATATACATTTGATAACAATTTTTTTTTTTTTTTTTTTAATGAATTTTTATTTGACACCCACTCAGTGTTCCAGGAATTGCACTGCCAGTTTTTCCTTTTATCAGTAACTGGCCCTATGCTCCAGCGTTTGACACTGCTAGATATTCATTTTAACAGTTATTAGCACCCTATGTTCCAGTGTTTCACATAAAATGTAAACATTTTTATATGTAAAATATATTATTTTATTATTTT
Organism: Salticus scenicus; assembly: GCA_963930645.1. Lineage (NCBI taxonomy): Eukaryota > Metazoa > Arthropoda > Arachnida > Araneae > Salticidae > Salticus > Salticus scenicus. The sequence continues at coordinate 101,906,959 of OZ005660.1, forward strand.
TCTTATTTGTTGATTATTTCGGAATAAATGTCAATTACTGGAACATGCCAATCACTGGAGCACCTACCGTATATATTTTTTTATTAATTAGAAATATATAAACTTATTCAAGCTAATATTAGACCTTTAGAGACACAATATCTGTTGTGATTCATAGTTGTAAAGAAAAAATGTGAAGACAAGAAAGTGTAAGAGAAAGAAAAAAAAATACGAAGGCAAGAAAACATGAAGAAAAACAAGAAGTTAGTTATAACAGCTAATTAAAAATATGACGTTGAGTAAGAAGTAAAAATCAAATAATTATAAAGCAAATTACTGATTTTTATTGTAACTTTATTGTGACAAATTGTACTTTTAATGCATAAATATTAATGTCTAATCAATCTAATTAAAGGTTGAATAATAGCAAAAATTTAAAGTGCATTCTATTTGAAAAATAAGTTTGCTTTATAGTTTGAAAATATGAAACTATAGAAAAAAAATCAAAAAATATAATATCTTTTGAATTTTAATAACCTTATACAATTTGCAAAAAAATAAATAAATAAATAAATAAATAAATAAATAAATAAAATAGAATACCTGGAGTGTAAATTTTTGCAGGAAATATTATGAGGGTAAAACCATGTCTTCCAGTTCATGGAAGACTAATCATATTTTAAAAAATTTCCCATCATCCTTTTCGCTTCATACTTTGATAATTCTTTAAGTGTATGTTCAGTGAAGCATTCTTGTGAACTTTCTTTAGTTAATTTTATTATTCAATAGGATGTATCTAATTTTATGAGAATTTTATTTAGTAGATTTTCTTTTCAATGTGGCAACGTATGAAAAACAAGAACCGTCTGACTGAATATATGTGCATGACGCGTATAGCATGTGTGCGTGTGTTTTTTAATTGTATTTTTTGTGAGATAATATTTTTTTTTTTTCACGTTAGTATTATAGCGTATATGTAAATGAAATCTATAAAACAAATATAATCATGTTAAAAATATTTCTCTCATAGAAATTTTAGATTAAATACAAGTATAGAAAATACAGATTAATTCATGTTTATGTAAAAAAAGAAAAAGAAAAAAGAGGGCTGGCGTTTATAAATAATAAGTAAAAAACTTTGAAAAACACCGTTGCCACTTTGTGTGCAGCATTCGTGCCTACTACTTTTTTCGCCTCATGAAGGGTTGTGTTTTCTTTCAATTCGAAATAATTGTTGCAATTTTTTTTGCAACATTTATGGAGTTTATTGTAAGTTTTTTACTTATTGTATTTCATGTTTGTTCGAATGACGTATAAATTATGATGACGTATAAATTCGAATGACGTATAAATTAACGAAACGAAGGTGCTTTCGTTTCGTTTCTTTTATGCACTGTTGACGGTATGGTAAATGCTACTGAAACAGCTGTTTCCTTGTTTATAATTTTCTTTTTTCATTTAAGACGTCGTTTATTATTCTCGTGTTTTTATTTCCATTACCCGATTACCGTAGGTAATGGAAGTATTGTATTTGGTTCAAAAATTCGATGTCGAGATTTAACTTGATTTACATGTTTTAAAGTCTCCTGAGTCCAAAAAAGTGGTTTTTGGCAATTGTTCAGTGTGTGTGTGCGTGTATGTGTGAAATCTTCTGGTTATCATATCTCCGAAACTAATAAAAATAGGACTACAAAACTTCAGAATATAAACAGGTCTGGTGTACAGATGAATTTTCTAAATTTTGGTGAAAATTGAAAAACCGGAAATGGGACATCGGAAACCATAAGTGAGTAAGTCCGTAAGTCCGTATCTCAAAAACGGCTCTAACGACTTTCATAAAATGTGCAATATAAACACTCTATTAAATGTTCTTTCGAATGATAGAGTTGGTTAGTTCAGGAAAATTGATAGGCGTCCTGTATAAATAGTTCAATTTCAGGTACTATAAGGGCGTTCCTTTAAAAACGGCTGTACGAATTTTTTTCAAACTCGCCATATTAACTCGCTTTTAAATGTCCTTTTGTATTTAATTATTGTTTTCCGGTCAATAATTGATTTTTTGTAAAAGTTGGTATCTCAAAAACGGCTCTAAAGATTTTCTTGAAAATTGTTACATTAATCCATTTCTTTCTCATGTATTACGTAGTTATTAGAGGAAAATTAACAGTCTTCCTGCTTAGGTAGGTCATCTTCGAATCTCGGAAATTTGTATTTAAAAAAATAACTCTACCATTTTTGTCTCTCTTATTTTTTACATGTCTTTATAAGTTTCTCTTACCGGAAAAATTTTAGGTTTCTACTTCTTTAAGTCACTTTTATGTTTTCTGATCACATTATCTCTCAAAATACATATAATATGTGCAATAGTGGGTAATGGAAGTCGTGTGGTTGTTTCACACCAGATTTTTTTGATAGAAAATGTTGGGGGAAAAAAAAATCTTTCAAAATTTTCTTAAAGAATTTAATATAAATTACTACAATAAGGGAAATTATCTTTCCTAAGTTATTCCTATGTACTAAGAAAAATAATGAAACAATAAAATTAATAATTCCCAATTATTCCAATAATTTTCACACATCTTCACATAGACTGACTCGATCAAAAAATACTCAAATTAAAAAACTTTTCCCCCGTTTAAACTAAAAAAAATCGATAACTCTCTTTTACATTACCACAGATCAAAGTTCAATCATTTGTTTTAAAGGCTTTGACGAGGCCTTTCAAAAGATATTTTCGTGTTAGAAATTTACACACACACACACACACACCCCTGGGGCAGAGAGCTATGCACCTACATATGCACACACACTTTTTTTCCTAGTTTACTACTATTATTATCAATTATTCATATTAAATTCACTATTACTCTTCAAAAATAACTCTCATTATGTACATTTATACGAAATTTTGTCCTATACTGCCATATTAAAAATTATGAAAAAATAAGATGACGGCGCTATCTCTTGAGTTATTAATCTCCAAATGCAATCAGTATCAGTTTAGGTCAGGGTCCAACTAAATACCAAGTTTGATTAAATTTCGTTAATTAGTTCGTGAAATACAGGGTCCACAAAACATGTGATACGCACACAGACAGACAGACATTTTCTAAAAACAATAAAATCATGTTCAGGACTTCTCAAAATGGGTAAATACGTCGAAAAAATTAGTTTGGAAATTTTCATGAATCCAGTACTTTCTTTTTCACTACACTGAGAAAAAAAAATATACCGCCTTCATCTAGAATGAATAAGTGGTCATTTTCTAAATCCCTTAACTAGAAATATAGATTTCCAAGCTATGCGCATAAGGCACGCTAATAAACTGAATAGACGAAATGATCGAGAAATTCTAGTCTACACATTTCTAGATGGTGAAACAATATTCTGAATAATCTGAATCTCTTGCATTGCGAGAAATTCTCGTTGGATTTTCTAGAACTGTAGACTTTACTTTTTTTTTTTTTTTTACTGAATCTCGATTTATTTAATTTATCCATTAGAAGACAAAACTTTGATCTTATAAACGCATTAAGTGAGAAAATCCTCTGTAAAAATCTTGAAAGAGAGACATTTCGTTGAAAATGCGACACTCTCTGAAACTTTTGCTGAGAATAACTCAATTTTATTTACTGTTCTAGAGAAGAAATATTTTACGAGTCTTCACGAAAGATGCGAGGAAAATATTAAATATTCAATAGAGAGCATGTATTTATATTCTCTACGACACTGTACAGTCGTTGGTTTCTAACGCTAGGAAAAAAGAACTTTGAAGTATATATATAGCTTAGTCATTTTTAGTAAAAATTTTATATTGTTAAAATAACATAAAAATAATATTATATATTTTTACGCGGGGAAAAAAATAATAAATAAAATATTAAGAAAAACATTTTGATTGCATGTTTAATTTACGTAGTGCAGTTCATCTGTTCTAACATATATATCCCAAAAAATTACGACGTTATAAATTGTTTTTGTAAATTACTGCTTTAGAGTTATGAAAATTTCCGTACATATACGTTGAAGTATACCAATATCAGGTATATATTTAAATTTCTGAACTTTTGAATAAAAAAAAATAAATAAATAAATAAAATAAAGTAAATTTTTAATTTTTGAAAAATTATAAAATGTTAAATGCAAGCTAGTTTTAAATTTTTTCCGATTTTAAACTGTGATTGTAATAGGTCGATTTCTAAAGAAATCAACCTAATATGTACTGCATGACTGTGTATAATAGAGTATAGAAATTTTTTTTTTTGAAGTGGCCACAACATGGTAGTACTAATTATCTACAGATTTTCAAACTTCAACAACTTATTATAGATATTAATGCTCATACTCTATTTTTAAGAAATGGCAATATTTCAAGAACACCCTTTTATTATTATTATTATTATTATTTTTTTTTTTTTTAAGTATGTCAGCTCATTTGAGTATTTTATTATTATTATTATTATTATTATTATTATTATTATTATTTTATCCATATTCAGCGACCAGATGGTTCTACACTCACGAAAATTCTGATTGTAACAAACTCGTACTATTGTAACTCCTCAGTAACAAACTTCTACAAACTTCTGATTGTAACAAACTTCTAATATTGTAACTCCTCTGTAACAAACTTCTGATTGTAACAAACTCCTACTATTGTAACTCCTCTGTAAAAAACTTCTACAAACTTCTGATTGTAATAAACTCCTACTATTGTAACTCCTCTGTAACAAACTTCTACTAACTTCTGATTGTAACAAACTGCTCCAGCAAAATTCGACTGTAACATACATTACCAAGCTGTCTGAATAACGTGTACCGTTAACTCTCACTTGCCGGTGCCTTCAATTTTGCCCTTAGCCCACACCACCAGCCTGTTCTCACCCCGTGAAATTTTTATCTGTGTAAACATCTATACGTTGTCACTACTGAACTTGATGTTTTGAACTTAAATCTCTTTACTACGTCTTTCCACCTTTTAAACCTTTTTTACTTATTACATGAAATAAAGATATTATCAAGAAATATAACTGAATATCGCTAAAGTTACAGCTCAGCATATGGTTAAAAGACAGAAAGAAACTTTTCTTAAAAATACATAAATAAATAAATAAGGAAAATGCCAATTTTACAAAATATCTCTTAGATTTATTTTTCATGTGACTATTGCTTATTAACAGTGACGTCCTCATTCATAGATTTGATAAACAACCGAAATCAAATATGACATCAATTTCACAAAATGTTTATTTATTTATTTATTTTTTAATTAATTTTTCACGTATAACCTAAAATAACACAAAAACAAAATTGAAAATCGAGCTTCGTACGCAATCAAATCTTCTTCGGAAACGCATATATGTACAACATTTATTCTATATAAGCCACTCCTTCTATGTGAATTGTTGAAAAGAAATATACACAGATAATTTTATTATAAGTAGACATATGTTTTATAACAGAAATAAAATTAAAATTTTGTTCTATGCTCTATAGAAATAAATAAATAAATAAACAAAAATAAATTCCCATTTCAAAATAAAAAATCTTGAGTGACTGCACTCGACTTTCCGAATAATAAGTAATTAACGTTTGTATGAATAAATTAAAATAACACAAATCGTTAAATAAAGAAAAGTGAAAATTATAATAAGGTGTTTGAGTATTTTTCTCCATTGTTTAAATTTAAGCTATTACACTTCAAATAATTTGAGCCCATAGATCATAATGATAAAGAATTTTTCGTTGTGTCCCTGTAAAAAGAAAAAAGAAAAAAAAAAAACTATAAGCGCTAGATTCACTAAAATCTATCCAGTTCGTGCGACAGTGACATATAACATGTATATAAATTTTCTGCACAAACGAATAAGGCGCTTAGACGCTATCGCACTTTCAAGATTTTGGGTCCATAGGCCATAATGACAAAGAATTTTTCTTTGTGTCCCTGTAAAAAAAAACTATAATTCCTAGATTTACCAAAATCAATAGGATTCGTGTTATGGTAACTTATAACATGCATACCAACTTTCAGCTCTTTCGATCAAAGCATTTAGGCACCGTCGTTAAAACTCACACACTTACACACATACACACACACATGCAAGTAAGAATAGTAAAAATGGACTCAGGGAACCTCAAAACATATAGAAACGCCAAAATCTCAACATCATAATTTTGACTTGATTACAATTATTTTCTTACATATGTACAGTCGGTAACAAAAGTGTCCGAACAGTAGCAAAAATTCCTATGTAAAAAAAGTATACTTCAAACGGTTTTGTTAAATAAATCCTTATCGAATCATGTTCTTACACTGACAAAGAACATGATTCGACAAGGATTTATTTAACAAAACCGTATGAAGTGTACTTTTTTTACATAGGAATTTTTGCTAGTGTTTGGACACTTTTGTTACCGACTGTATGTTCAGGAAGTAAAAAAAAAAAAAAAAAAAAAAAAAAAAAAAACTTATAGGGTAGGTGCTCTAGTGATCGGCATGCTCCAGTAATTGGCATCTATCCCGAAATAATTAATAAATAATAAAAATAATAAAATCATATATTTTACACATAAGAATTTTAATATTTTCTGTCAAACACTGGAGCATAGGGTGTTAATAACTGGTAAAATGAATAACTAGCAGTGTCAAACACTGGAACATAGGGGGCCAATTACTGATAAAATGAAAAACTGGCAGTGTCAATTATTGGAACATTGAGTTGGCGTCAAACAAAAAATCATAAAAAACAATTGTTATCAAATGTATATATTTTAACATATATGTGGTTCTGGATGTCTTTCATGCCATATATACTAACTTAAGTTTTCTAAAAATATTTTCTGATGAACATTAAAAAAAATCAGAGATTGCTCTAAAAATCTCAATCATTGGTGCACTTACCCTACCAAACTTTAAAAAAAAAAAATTATGATTAATTTTTTTTTTTTTTTTTTTTTATGACGTCAGTTTTACGACTGTTTCTCCATTCCCAGATCAATAATTTAGAAAAACTAAATCCCACTAAGCTACATAAAAATACGTTTAAACTGCAACGGTGAATATTTTAAATATGTGCTTTTATTATCTAGAAACCAATATAGTCTCTGAAGTGCGTTTATTCAAAATAAAAGTTTCATAAGTAACTTGTTTATTTAAACATTAAACTTTTGTGAATTTACACTGCATTGCGGATACGATAATCTCTATCCCCTATCGAACACTTTTTAGAGAGACGATACTTTATAACTGAGAAGTTACATCCATAAATAACTATCTCACTAGGAAAATATAGAGATTAAATATTTATCTAGAGGGAACACTATACTTCTGAAACAATGTGAAATATCCCCAGTGAGAGTAAAGTTCCATCAAACAAATTCTAGAAGATAAATATTACTGTAGATTGAATGTATTTTAATTTTACGTGTTATTACTAAAGTCGTTTAAAAGCTAGCTAGTTACTTTGATAAACATTATTATACTAGTTTGTTGTAGGGCGACTAAGGCGCCCGTGGAAAAATAATCGTTTTATTTTATTTATTTCTCTCTCTCACTTTAAATAATTCATTTGCTTGCAAGCCCGTGCGAAATTTTCTCACTTTGTTTATCTCTTCGTTACCTTTAAAATTATTATCCGCGATTGTAATGAAATGCTCGCCCTCTGGTGGGCTAAGATGAAATTATCACACCACTGATAGCTTTCACGCTGAAACAATGATAGAACAACAAGGAAAAACATTAATAAATACACGTGGCTATTATATTTACTAACAACCTGCAGTTGAGAAAGTGCCATCTATCGATCATTACAAACGCGGATTTTATAGACGTCATTTTTTTTTACATGCATGAACAAATTTATTTTTATTTTTATTTATTTATTTTTTCGGGAAAGCATATTTCATTTTATGCGGAAAAAAATGGCAACAATTAAAAATTTAAAATATATTTTAAAACATTTATTTTTATATTTTAATACATTTTAAAAAATCTAATTATATATTCGTTACAAATAAGGTTCCAAATGAAAGGCGTAATTTTACTGAATCCGGCTGTTTAAACAGCTTATCGATCGGACGATTAGATTTTTTAAAATTAACTAAAGTATGCAAATTAGGGGACAGAGTCCAAGGAAATCTCTTAAGCCTATCTCTGAAACCTAAAGTGTGACAGAATCAGCCACGGAGGAGAGTAACTATATATGCTGATTGATATATCTGTGCTCCAGTGGTAAAGAACATTATGTCCACCATAACACTTCCCCAAATTGCATTTAATGAAAAGGAAAGTTTTCACTTAGTTACTGGTAGCCTTGTATGTTTTCTGTAAATTATGTGTACTTAAATATAATCCTATGTTAATAGCACACAGCACAACCTGAAATGCACTTCCAGCAATTTCCAAGTTATACTCCCACTACATTCGAGTTCTTTTGGGTAGTCCTGTAAACGAATGATGAATTGCTTTCATACCAAATTCTGCACGAAACATGCTTTTATGCATATAAAAAATGTATGTTCATTTCATTATGCTTATTGCAGCCTATAGGTGTTAAACTGAACCTACTAAAAATTTCACGCATATGCGTAATGTATTTGAATACTCTTGGATATCCCTGTACACGAACCATTTCTGTGATCTCAACGAAAAGTTTAGTGTAGCATCACTAAAAGATACGGATTTAGTTCATACCTTCTACTATTATTTCTTCTTTAGATATTCTGATAAAAGACACACACAGAAACCAAAGCTAAATAAACCTGATTTTCGGATTCAGGTCACCTCAAGACATGTAAATATAACAAAAAATCAGTTTCAAAAGATTGATCCTTAAACAATGCTTTCTTTAACCATATATATATATATATCTTAATATATATAAATCTCGTGTCACAATGTTTGTCCTCAATGGACTCCTAAACCACTTAACCGATTATAATAAAATTCGCACACCATGTGCAGTTCGATCCAACTTGAGAGATAGGATAGTTTAAATCTCAAATTATAGTCGCAATTTTAATTTATTGCTAATTATTTGTCTGTTATTATTTGACAGTCACAATTATCTGTTAACTCCAAATGATTCTAACAGATGTCGATACCTTTCGACTGGGTTGAAATGAAAGCTGAAATATATTTGGTGCTGCCATCTACACAAAGAATCTTCAACTTTTTAACCTATTAATAAATTTCGTATAATTCAATTATTTCCACTTTTTAAATTTTTGGTGTTAGCATAGCCGGCCACGTGTTACTTAGACTGAAGTGTAAATTGAATTCATATTATAATGAAGATAATACAGTGAAATTAATCCTGTTTTTTACTTATTTGTGCTTCATTGATCAAAACTTTATAATTTAATCTGTATATATATATAAATTACGTGTCACGATGTTTGTCCGGGGTAAACTCCTAAACTAAGGAACTGATTTTGATGAAATTTTGCACACTGTGTGCAGTTTGATCCAACTTGAGAGATAGGATAGTTTTTATCTCAATTTATTGTCACAATATAGTTTTATTGCAATTATTTGTTAATTATAGACCTTTATTAAAGTTGCTCCAAAATATCTGTGAGTTCCATTAATTTAATTGTTGCCAAAAAAAAAAAAAAATACGAGTTCATTTTCTTTCGACATAAAAATAAATACATTTAATCAAACGTGAACGTTAAAAAATTATAAAAAGTTAAATTATGCATCTCACGAAAATTGACGTCATAATCAATTTAAAGATTTTATACACATTGATAAAGTGCTAATGTAGTTCTATCATAGATATAGTAATATATATAGATCTCTCATCCCCATGTTATCGTAGAAAGATTTTTGATGCCGAAAAAAGATAAAAAATAAAAGCTTTGGAAACAGCCATTAAGTGGTATTGAAAAAAAAAAAAAAGAAAGAAAAGAAAGAAAGAAATATGAATTTGAAACTGTATCTGGAGTCTTCCATTCCCCTTTAGCAAATAAATTATTCATAAATTTTATTTGCTAAAATATTAGTATGTATTCCCGTGTGTATTCACTCGGGGAAAGACGGCCATATTTTGGTAAAAACGTCGTCTTTTCCCAAATGAAAAGGAATAACTTTTTTCTCCCCAATGATCACTCTATTCTATATATGCTATACTATATCTATGAGTTCTATACGCAAGCGAAGTGTGACTCACTGACCGTCTGTGCAGCCAAGAAAAAGATTTCCTATGTTAATTGCCCACTGGATTTTTTGTAAGAAATTATTAAAAATCGAGGAAATTTATTTCCCGATTTTAATCCTTATATTTGGGTATAGATATGTATTAGTTATCGCGGGTGTTAGATTGAATTATTTTGCTGTCAAATTGACAAAATTTTAATTTTAAATTTTTAAACTCTGTCGCCCTTGGCTTTTTTTATTATTATTATTATTATTTGGCGATCAAAAGCGTAACACGAAAATATACATGCCAGATGTATGCATTGTACGAAATGTAATATGTATTATTCATTGTACGTATGTATGACATGTAATATGTATTGTACGAAATATTTTTTCATATTATTCATTACTCTTTTAATATAAGTTGTTAAAATAACCATGATTTTTGAAAGGAATTAAATATTTTCGCCAGATAATTTGGCGATATTCTTTTTTTTTCGCCAAGGATGACAGAAATGAAATCTATTCCGCTGCAAAATATTAGTATCTTACATCAGATATTTTATTTAGACATTTGAAAACAAATTTGACTTCAAACTATGATAGAATATTTATCATTTTCCTTTTAATTTGTATATTATTAGTATATTAAAATTTAAAAGCATGGTATATAAAAAGTTTCTTTTTTTTTTTTTTTTTTTTTTTTTAAATCTTATAATTATTCTTATCTTAATCCTCAATGTTTCCCATCTTTATTGACTTGAATTTACTATTAAAATTTTAACATACTCAAAAACTTCTCATCACTTCGTTAAAATACACTAAACTTTTCCAAAATCTTTTTGTATTTAAAATGATACATGTATTTACTTTAAATGTCCAATATTTCATAAGATTTCCAATTTTAAAGTTTTAAAATATTTATCAAATTTACTTATTTTTCTGGTTTAGCCTTATTGTTTTCCCTTTTATAACTACAGCTGTTGCCCTCTTTAAAATATTTAAAATGATGAGGTCATTTAATAGTAAAATTATCCATTATAGCATATATTATATTTCACTCCTCCATAAAAATTGATTTTAAAATCGTCTGTTTCTTTTATACTTTTATTTTAATAGAATTTTAATAGAATTTAATTTATATATTAGTCATTTTAGCAATTTTATCCAAAGTAGCATTAGAAATAATATATATCACTTCTCCATTAAAATTTATAGGACCCTACAATAAAATTAATTTGTGCTTAATATCAACACTACGAAAATTTTTATCAATCGCTTCCAAATTTTGACCTAAGTTTCAAATCTCAACCCTGTGGGTTTTTACATCGGCTACAACGTTTTCGTCTTTGTTCGTAAATAATAATTTAACTGTACTAAATAGTTTACAGCCGTATAATTCAACGTATAACTTAGTCACAGCAACGCGTGGCCGGGTCTGCTAGTATATATATATGTGTGTGTGTGTGTGTGTGTGTGTGTGTATAAGAGAAAGTAAAAATACTAACAAAAATTTTCACAGTCAATTTTTTTACTAGCAGAAATATCTTCTACAAACTAAATAAAATGAAAATTTTGTTCTATGTTTTATAAAAAAATAAAATAAAATAAATTCACATTTCAAAGTAAAAAATAAAAAATATAAAAACTTTTATTTATTTATTAATTTTATTTATTTTTTATTTATTTATTTATTTATTTATTTATTTTATTTTAATGACACCAATGTTGCCACTGTGAAATATATTTCTCCGTTCGCAGATCAATTTTATAGAAAAACTGAATACCACTAGGTTAGATAAAAATACATTTAATCTGTAATCGGTGGACATTTTAAATACATGCTTTTGCTATCCGGAAATCAATATAGTCTCTAAAGCACGTTTATTCTTAATAAAAGTTTCATAAATAACTTGTTTATTTAAACATTAAACTTTTGTGAATTTACACTGCATTGCGGATACGATAATCTTCCTCCCCTATCGAATACTTTTTACACAGACGATTCTACATTAGAATTTTGAGAAGTTACATCCATAAATAACTATCTCACTGGTAAAATATAGATTAAATATTTATCTAGAGGGAACATTATATTTCTAAAACAGTGTGGAGTTTCTCCAGTGAGAGTAGTAAAGTCACATGAAGTTCTGGAAAATATGTAGATATAATATATTTTAATTCTATGTATAATTAAAAAAGGTAGTTTAAAAGATAGTTACTTTGTCTATAGATTACTCTCTTAAAAAAAAATCTGGTGTGAAACAGCCGCACGACTTCCATTACCCACTACTACACGTATTGTATGCAGTTTTTGGAGATAATGTGATAAGAACACATAAAAATGACCCAAAGAAGTAGTTGGAACAAGTCAAAATAGGTTTTCCGGTAAGAGAAACGTTATACACATGTCAAGCTCAAGACATATAAAACGAAGCTTACGTAAAAAAAAAAATAATAATAATAATAGTAGTAGAGTTATTTTTTAAAACACCAATTCCCGAGATCTAAAACTGACCTACCTAAGCAGAATGGCTGTTAATTTTCCTCTAATAACCACGTAATACATAAGAAAGGAATGGATAATAATTTTCATGAAAATCGTTAGAGCCATTTTTGAGATACCAACTTTTACCAAAACTCAATTAAGGACTAGAAACCAATAATTACATTCAAAAGGATATTTAAAAGTGAGTTAATATGGCGAGTTTGAAAGAAATAGCCGTTTTTAAAGAATCGCGCTTCCGAGACCTGAAATTGAACTATTTATACAAGACGCCTACCAATTTTCCTAAACTAACCAACTATATCATTCTAAAAGACATCTAATAGAGTGTTTATATAGAAAATTTGAAGAAAATCATTAGAGCCGTTTTTGAGATATGGACTTACCGTCCCACTTCAGGTTGCCGATGTCCCACTTCCGGTTTTTCAATTTTCACCAAAATTTGGAAAATTCATCTGTACACCAGACCTATCCCAATTCTGAAGTTTTGTAGTTCTGTCTTTATTGGTTTCGGAGATATGATAGCCAGAAGATTCCACACACACACACACACACACACACACTGACCAGTTGCCAAAAACCATTTTGTTTTACTCAGGGGACCTTAAAACGTGTAAATCAGGTGAAATTTTGATATCGAATTTTTGGACCGAATACAACACTTCCATTACCTACGGTAATAGGGTAATGGAAGTAAAAATGAGTTAATTCACCATGTCAGGGGTTTTTTTTTTCTTTTTTTTATCGACTTGAGTTAAAAATGCAATTCTTTGAGCTAATTAGTAGCTTTTTATTTAATCGAACTTGAGTTATCGATAATTGAGTTATTTCTTCAACCACTTGTGAGTAGCACTATCACTCTCGCTGCAATGCATTTCTTCAGCAGCATGCAAGTGAAAGGGGCAACGCTATATCAAAGTGATTCAGGTTATTGAAATCATTAATAAAATAAATAAATTACTCGAATACAATAAATAACTCAAACTTCAGTGCATTATGTTAACTCATTCAATTTGCGGAATTTAACTCAAGATGATAGGGTACGTTTCTTCTAGGCAGATGAGGGAAAATTCACTCAGGTTGAGTTATTTTAATTCTTCTATTTTAAAAGAGTATTGCATTTATATATAATTTTTAATACTTTTGATAATACCGATAATGCTACATTTATTTTAAATACTAATTCTCTTCCATATTCAGAATGGATAAATTTAAAATGTATGAATATTTAGACATATACGATAAATATATTTGATAATTTAAGTATTTAACATATCTTTTGTAGACGCACCAATGTTAGTAGAAAAGGACATATTATTCAGTATGAAAGGCGTCCTCGGTACCCTCTGTCCACCGCCCGCTAGCTAGGATACCAAGCACGGACCTGCCTTTTCTATTAATTAAATGCAAAATGTAACTCATTGACCGTTGAAGGAATGAACTTCGCGTTATTAACACGACGCTCTAACAAACAGAGATGATGGGTCATGGAAAACTTTTTACATTTATGTTTCTATCTCCATAGTCGATCATTTCATAAATTTACATATTTTAAATTATTTTTTAAAAAACTAATAAATAATTCGGAAATCGGGCTTCGGGGTGCATCAGAAGAGAACAAAGCGGACCTACGTGTAAAATTTTGTAGCTCTGCGATCAGCCGTTTGTCCTCTCCCCTCACCCCCCCCCCCTCCACACGCACACACACACATAATCTTTTATTATACGTAGAGATGGATATGTCATTTGTTAACATTAGAATTCGTTTATTAAAACATTGATGGTTGTTTAGTAAAAGATTATGTATGTTATTAAATTTAAAGAAATAAACTCAAAAATATTATGCACAAACCTTTAACATAGCTTCTTCAATAAAGAGTTTAAATATGCAGATTTGTGCAATTTTAATCGTTTTATGCTTAGATGTGACCAATTGAAAATGCAGAAGAGGAATTATTGTAGTACATCCTATTGGCCAATATGCACCCAAATTTTAAGTCACCATTCATTTTTACTTTCCGAACATTATTTATAAGGAAAGTATTGTAATCGTGACTTGCGAAAGGGATTTTTTATCTCGCGTCACTGTTAAAAATTTGGTACATTTTTGCTGCGACCATGCGATGGTGAAACCTTTTACCCTTATTTGGTGCTTTACTAAACCAAGGCTTGGTACTGCAATAGCTACATCCATAAGATGGAGAATTTTTTTACTATAATTTGGTGCTTTTTTCAATCAAGAAACGCCAAATCAGAGTAGAAGGTTTCACCATCGCATGGTTGAAGCTATACTTGTACCAAGTTTTGGTTCAACCTAGCAAACTGAAGCTACTGTAGTACCAACATTTGGTTCAACCTTGAACTGAAATTTTTAACAGTGTACCATGTTTTGGTTCAACCTAGGACAAAATTTTTAACAGTGTACATCAAAAACAAATGGTCGTAGAATGTTGCAAATGTATATTTGGGACTGACAACTTGTCTAATTCTATACCTCCAACTTTGGTGTTGGCACGGAGCTCCCCTTTTAGAGACATCTACAAATTTACACGACTTTTCGTGCTGTATGTATGTGCGTGTGGGTGAGTGAGCACGATAGCGTCTAAACGCTTTGTTCGAATGAGCAAAAACTTGGTACGTATGTTTTAGGTAACTGTAGCACAACCTGTACAGATTTTGGTGAATCTAGCACTTACATTTTTTATAAGGACTCAAAAAACAATTCTTTATCATTATGACCTATAGGGCTCAAATTTTTAAAAGCACGATAGCGTCTAAGTGCCTTAATAGATAAAGCTAAAAATTTATACACATGTTATAGGTCACCGTCGAGCGAACTATATATATTTTGGTGAATCTAGCACTTACAATTTTTTTACACGAACACAACGAAAAATTCTTCATCATTATGTCCTATCGGCTGAAATTATTTCCTTTCTATAATTTAAACCTGTTATCTCCCCCTTTTCCCGTACCAGAGTTATTTATAATATTCCTTGTAAATCTTGCAGTTCTGTTTATATTGGTGAAATTAGCCGTTCCCATTATATTCTTCGACCACATTTCATGAAACCATGGAACCATCTGCGCAAGTGCGAACTCAACGAGCCCAGTGCTAAAATAGGAGTGACAGTCATCTGACTCAGAGAAAATGAGCAATAACACAGAGCGCGGAATTACTGGATGTTTTCCAAATTTCAAACTGTCGGTCAAGCTGGCATCCCTCCAACATTTTGGACGCGTCCTCACTGCTGGTTTTAGGATATGTGGCCGCACTGTACTCGAATTCTCGAACGTAAAAGAAACTTCAAAAACCGCAATATTCGTTCTAAAATAGTGCTGCATACCATAGAAACCGACCATCTACCTGATTTGAACAATACTAAAATAATAATATCCAACTGTTCAAATTATCATTCAAGAATTTTCCTGGAAGGTTGGTATACGAAACAGAACTTTTCATCGCTTAATGAGGCATGCGCGGTCCCTGCTGAATACGCTGTACTTTCGTAAAGGAAATCTATTGTTCTTCTCGGCGTTTATTTTTTATGTTTTTTACTGATGAGGAGCCTAAAATAAGGCTCGAAACGTTTAAATTTATGTTATGTGTATTTTAAAATTTTAAATTGTATATTTTAATATATATTGTCTCGATTTTTAATGTAATTAAAATATAATATAATTATGTGAGACGTAATGATTTTCAAACATTTTAAATAGAAGAAAGTGAAAATTCAAAGAATTCTGCTACTTACAAATTTTCAGATATTTCCAGTAAATCGAAGAATTTTAGACATACGTATTTTACAATCATATTAATATGTCTAAAATTAGATTTATTTAGAAAAGTATTTAATACAGAAAATACTTATCTGCATTTCAAATTTTGAAGGCGTAATTTTGCAATGCAGTTGCAAAAGTCTTAATTTATTATTCAAAAACTTTCTCGAAAGAAACGAAAACTAATTTTAAAACTTCTATTACAGAAGAATTTTCAGACGTTGGCTCATAAAATTTTCACGGAGAAGTGAGAAATTCTAAAATATTTCTCGCGAAAGAATATTTATTATATATTATCCATGATACATAGAATTTCAGCAATCGTGACGTAAGTGTAATTTTAGTATTAAGTTTATTAGAGAAAAGCTCGTAAATAATTAAGAATTATTTATTTATTGGGGTTCTTTTGCTATTTTACTTTATCGATTTTATTAACTACACTGCGCTGGGGGGAAAAAAATAGAGTCCTGATACCATTCCTGCTGATTCTTAGGTAATATGACCTCCTGAATCGGAATATGATCTCCATTTTGCCCAATCACCCACCATTTTTTCGGGTTTATTGTTTCAAAAATTAAAGAGTAAAATTGATTGTTTCAATAATTAACCATCAGTTTTCACATGTAATTTTAATTTGATAAAATTATATTCTTATTGGTCTGGGTAATTTCAGTGGTTTTAAATCTGTTAGTCGGCTTTTACTACGCTTTAAAAATTATTTATATATATATATATATATATATATATCGTATATTTATATTTTTCTATATTTATTTCTCGCGTGTTTTACGATTAAGAGTATCATTATACGTCAAATCAATTGCATTCTATTTTATGTACATTCATCGTCCATTTTACGATGAATAAATTATAACATTCAATCATTTTTATAAAACACTTAGATACATAAATTTGCATGAATTACACATATACAGTCGGTAACAAAAGTGTCCGAACACTAGCAAAAATTCCTGTGTAAAAAAAAGTACACTTCATACGGTTTTGTTAAATAAATCCTTGTCGAATCCTGTTCTTAGTCAGTCTAAGAACTGGATTCGATAAGGATTTATTTAACAAAACCGTATGAAGTGTACTTTTTTTACATAGGAATTTTTGATAGTGTTCGGACACTTTTGTTACCGACTGTATATCTGTACTGATAAGTATAAAGGATTTTAGTCCATATTCTTGATTTTTCAGGAGACGAAAAATAAAGTTAAACTAACTAAAAACTAATCAGAAGAATCGATTAGGAAAAAGGGATTATGTTGATTTATATCCTTTATACCGTTCAGTGATTGTCAACCTTTATTTAATAAAGGAAAAAAATTGAATTAAATATTTTATACAAAGATTAATGCTAAATTTCTGACTTGAATCTTTTTTTACCAATGGATTTTCTCCAAGACTAAATGACATGGATTTAAATCCTTTATACCAATCGATAGAGAATTTTTTTCTGGGTCTGACTATGTACTTAACTCAAAATCGACATTTTTGGACTTAAATTTTTTATACTTATTAGTACAGATATATATTGTGAAATTTTATCTGAAAAATACAGGATTGATATATAAAAACATTTATTCAGATTTAAAACTTTAATACAATAAAGTTTTTTCATGGATGTCACAATTTGTCTTTCCAAATTTTTCAATCTCTTAAGAGAAATAAAAATGAACGTATTTGATTTTACTGTATAAGATATTTGAAAAATAAGTCCATTAAATCTCATGGGGAGAATGGAAACGGATAAATATTTCTCGAAAAAGAATAAGTTATATTCGTGTAACAACGTGCCTCGAATATCGTCTGGGTATATGAAGTTATAAAAATTCTTTAAACAAATTCACTTCATTGCGGATGCGACAGTCTGACTTATTTTTAAAAATTCTTAAGAGACACTGAAATAAATCTAGATAGTTTTAATGCAGAAGTATTTTAAGAAGCAAAATAAGAAATATCTTATTGATAAAAATAAAAATAATCTAATGTGGCATTCAGACTACTTTTGCTTACCCTATAATTCTAAAAATATATTATTATAGTTTAAAGTGTAAAATATCAGGTACTGTATTTGATCATTTAGCGTGCATGTTAAAAAAAAGTTCAAAGTATTTTTATTTAAGGGGCCATATGACCCTTAGAACTTCAAAAAACATCGATTTAATTATAATCTTTTTTTTTTTTTTTTAAGTAAATTATTGTTAACTAAGCTTCATTGGGCATGTCGAATTGTTTTCTTTTAGATTATTATGCATTTTTGAATATAATTTGAATTCTGTGGTGAATTATTTAATAATTTATGTGTTCATAATAAACGTGTTTTTTTTTTTTTTTTTTTTTTTTTCACCTTGCGCGCAGGATATTTCTGAAGCTATTTAATATTTTTTCTTGAAATTTTCACAGATTATGTAACAGATCCTTCAAACTAAACCTAAAATTTGTATCCCCTCTATTTTCCATACAGGTTCAGATTTTGTCAAGAAATAAATGATCTTTAAACACACACACACACACACACACACATATATATATATATATATATATATATATACTGTGATATCTTCAGTAAGTAGCGTGGAAAACATATTCACATTGGTTGTAGTCAAAGATGTGATTTAGTAACACACAAAGAATAATAATACTTTAGTGCAAAACTTAATATAACTTTAATAAAACTACTTTTTAACATCGTACCATACGACATGCATCACAGATACCTGTGAAAACCTAGCAGGTGTAACATTTATAAATATTCAGGAGAACGTCCGTTCCCTACCTAGACATAAATCCAAGTCCCCGATTTAATATCTGAAATCTTTAGTCCTTCCAAAGATCTTGGTGATCTGAAAAAGGGGGGAAACAATTTTTCCCACGCGACAAACACCAATCAAACAGTCTTTGGTCATGAGAAGTATCCAGGTTTACACTCAGGTCAACAGTTCATTGGAGTTTCAAGTGGCGTCAAAAAGGCGGGGTACCACCCTAGCGTGGGGTGCGCAAGCGGCACATCAAAGTCATCTGTGAAATCGCGGTTACTTTGAAACCATGAGGATGAAAAAACCGCCTGGTATGCCCGGTTTCTCGAGACTGCAGACAATCTGGCACCATAGACCTCACGCAGTCTGGCGAGTACAATGGACACAGCCTTGAATATGTCTCAGCTCCTCTCCCCATAAAAAGATTTTGCACGACTATGGAGAGCAAAATCCAGCTCTTGACACAAATATCATAACACAAGCTGGCGACACAAGTTGGCGACAAGTAGTAGGCGACCGGTAGGACCGATAGCACTCCAGTAGGCGACCAACAGCACTCCAGTAGGCGACCCCCATTTTTCAATTAAGCCCCAGGGAGGTCTTTCCCCAGATAAAATTAAAACACATTTCCAATTTTACCCCTTAAAAGTGAGTTAACTTTAAATAAAATGAATAATAGTAATAAAAAAACAATTGAAAACAATCCACTCAGTTGGAGTTTTCCTAACCTCAGAATAATGCTTAATTCACTTAATAAACACAAAAAAAAAAAAAATTAAATTTCTTTACGCCACATTGTTAACTTCACCGTAAAATTGAAATGCTAAATTAATAATAAATAAAAATTGTATTTCTGAAAGATTTCAAATATTTTTAAAACTTTTCACACTTTTTTTTTTTTTTTTTTTTTTTTTTTTTTCAAAAGGACCACACAAAAATTTTTAAAATATTAAATAAATCATAGTCCACAAAAAATAAATTATAAATAGACCACTCAAGTTAAAAAAAAAAAAAAAAAAAAAAAAAAAAATTTGAAAAGTAAAATGCTAAAAATTAATACGTCTAAGAATTAAAATTTCATACATTCCTACACAATGCTATATACAAAAAAAATTAATAGACATGACATTCAATTAATCAGTTAGGCACTTATCTCCCAGAGAAGGAAAAAATATGCAACCACACAGTAAGAATAAATAAAATACCCAAATAAAATTAAGTAGAAGAAAGAAATCTCAATAATTTTTAAAAGGAAAATTATGCAATGGAAAAAAACAAACCTACAATATGCATCCTCTTAGTTAACATGGCTCACTCAATATCCGTAACTAGCAATGACATGTTATCAATCAAAAAAGAAAACTATTCTTTCTTTACAGCTTTTCCCTAAACAATTCCTCACACAGATTTCCTTTCTTTTCATCTAAACAATTTTGTTACGTTGCACTTAACACTTCTCTACATAATACCTTTTAACTAAAAGCACATTTTAACTAAAATTTATATATGAAATTTTAAAAAAATTAAAAACATAGAAACGATTAATTCAATTTTTTGCATAATATTCCAAACACTTCTACACAGAAAATTTGCATAAAATAAAAATAAAAAATAAAACATTTCACTCTTAACAATTCTGAGAGAGGAAGGAAAAATAAATAAGTAAACAAAACTTGTAAGAAACTTCCCTCCTTTCCAGTAGGAAACATCTGCTATTCAGTTTCGCGTTCGTCCACTGCATTGTTCAGTTTATCTCTCGGATAATCTTTTGTTACACGTCTAACAGGTAAAGGATTTGAGAGTCGGGTCTGTTGGGCTAAGCGCTTATCTTTTCCAAAATGATCAGTCCTTTTAAATTTTGCTTTCGGCTCCTGAAAACCCTTTAAATATCCCTTCACTTTGTCACAGTTTCGACGCAAATGCTCTGGTGAATGACATGTGAAACATAATTTCGTGACTTTCATTCTCCAATTCCCAAAACGTGGAACTGGGTTTTTCCAAAAATTTGAACTGGATTCATTTTTCTTTTTTTCTTTCGCGTTAGAAAATCGGGATTGTATGGGCGAACGAGAGTTGTTTTTATGGAAAGTTTGTACATGAGACTCATTTTGAAGTTTTTCTTTACTAGTGATTTTACTCTTACCTAATGAGCGTCTTCTCTGCGCTTCAATCAACCTAGCGGTTTTATTCCCCATTAAATAATATTCCTGAATCAAATCGATTGGTTTCACGGCTGCTTTAGTCACAATAATACCAAAGTCTCCCTCAATCGTAATCCTAGCCACAGGTAAGGAAATACATTCGGAATCTAATGGCTGCCGTATTTTCACCGTCTCTCCCAACCAATCTTGATCATTAACCCATGAACGGTCACAAATATCTATCTCCGAACCTGAGTCTAATAAATAATTACGATAAACCCCGTTTATAACAGCATTTTTAACATATGGCCTGAAAGATGGACTCAAATAATGTGCTGTAATTACATGATTTACAATTGCCTCCGATTTATCGTTCGAAGGACACCGCGGTTTCATATGTCCAGTTTGACCACAATGGTAACAAATTATTTTCCTCGGTTTTTCAAAATTTTCCTCACTCCGCTCTTTTTCCTCATTTTTATCATTTTTTACTTTCGCGTCATAACTATTTTTAGAATACCCGAAATTTGTTTTTTCTTTCTTGACGGAATTTTTCCGTTCGAATTTTTTGCGATCACGTCTGACTGCTTCAAATTTATCACATTTTTCGGCGAGATTCGTTGCATTATTTATCTCTTCCCAATTATCTAAATAATGTTCTCGAATTTCAAACGGAACCCTTTTTTTAATTTGCTCAGTGAGTATCAATTCTTTTAGAGATTCAAAATCTTTAACGTCTACGGCTTCCAGCCAATTGTCTAAATAACCTTTTAATTCGTACACCAAATCTACCCATAAAGCTGCTGGTTTTTTATTATGGTCTTCGAATTTATTTTTAAATGACAACGCGCTCAACTTGAAACGCTTAAATAATAGTTTTTTTATGTGCTGGTAATTTTCAAATTTATCCGCAGGCTCCTTTACAGTTAATTCCGCTATATCCGTCGGTAATAACGGGATTAATTGGGATACCCAACAATCTTCTTCGACTTTTTCTTTTGCCGCTTGGCGCTCAAAAATCATAAGAAATAAAGAAATGTCGATTTGCTTTGGGTCAAATTTAGGCACCAATTCTCTTAATTGAACCCGTTTCCTACCCGGTTCTACTGATGTTACCGTGGACGCTGTGCTATTGACTTCTGCCTCATTTTGAAGCCTCAATTTTTCTAGCTCAAACTGCCTAATGTTGTCTCTTTCCTTCCTTTCTAACTCTTTCTCTCTTTCCTTCCTTTCTAACTCTTTCTCTCTTTCAACTCTTTCTAAATCATCTAAAATTCTCACTAAGTAATCCTTTGCTTCTTCCTCATCGTTCCCCATTTCCTTTTGATCCTAAGACTTTCGTTAAAGATTTTTCTTCTTTTAACTACAAAAGAACCATTGAAAATCTAAAAGAAAAAATCTTTCCCATGACCAGTTAACACCTGTAAGAAAGTTATCCCAAATACAGCTAATCCCCTACAACTAAGACCTCCCTGATACTTAAAAAGAAAAAGAAAGGGACTCACCACTCGTAGTTCCGAGACATCTCCTGTTGGGCTGGTAATCTTCTTGTTACGGCGTTTCTGATCATCAAAGGCTTGGGCTGCACCTAATTTACTCTAGACACACATCCTCCTTGCTGCCACCACTTTAACTTCAGCTGTGATATCTTCAGTAAGTAGCGTGGAAAACATATTCACATTGGTTGTAGTCAAAGATGTGATTTAGTAACACACAAAGAATAATAATACTTTAGTGCAAAACTTAATATAACTTTAATAAAACTACTTTTTAACATCGTACCATACGACATGCATCACAGATACCTGTGAAAACCTAGCATGTGTAACATTTATAAATATTCAGGAGAACGTCCGTTCTCTACCTAGACATAAATCCAAGTCCCCGATTTAATATCTGAAATCTTTAGTCCTTCCAAAAATCTTGGTGATCTGAAAAAGGGGGGAAACAATTTTTCCCACGCGACAAACACCAATCAAACAGTCTTTGGTCATGAGGAGTATCCAGGTTTACACTCAGGTCAACAGTTCATTAGAATTTCAAGTGGCGTCAAAAAGGCGGGGTACCACCCTAGCATGGGGTGCGCAAGCGGCACATCAAAGTCATCTGTGAAATCACGGTTACTTTGAAACCATGAGGATGAAAAAACCGCCTGGTATGCCCGGTTTCTCGAGACTGCAGACAATCTGGCACCATAGACCTCACGCAGTCTGGCGAGTACAATGGACACAGCTTTGAATATGTCACAATATAGATAAACCTAAATTTGAACAAATTTAGTTCAGTTTGAAGGATCTGATACGTTGCATAATCTGTGATAAATTCAAGAAAAAATATTAAATAGTTTCAGAAATATCCTGCGTGGAAGGTGAAAAAATCACATTTATTATTAACACATAAAATTATTAAATAATTCACCACAGAATTTAAATTATATCGCAAAATGCATAATAAGCTTATAGGTAACAATAGACATGCCCAATGAAGATTAGTTAACAATAATATACTTAAAAAACACAATAATTAAATCAATGTTTTTTGAAGTTCTAAGGGTCGTATGTCCCCATAACATATACTTCTCTAAAATATTAACCCCATCCCCCATCTAAATATTGAAATGCTCGATCTGATCAATCGAAAGAAAGTTAGGGGCGGAAATATTTTTGCAATACACATTCTTTTAAGCCGCCATTTTGTTTCTTTCATCCCGTGTACTTTCATTCATCCTACTGGAAGTATTGTAATTTTGTCCAAATGTCCCTATGCCTCTTCATAATAATAACAAATTCTTTTATAGTCATTTTCCCTAGCATAGTCTATTCAAGGCCACGGAATTTCTCTCTTCTGTGGAGAGGGAGATCACGTGACTGAGATCAAGTGCTCAATTCCATCCAGAGAGATGTCATTGTTTCGTCAGTAACCTAGCAACGGTCGGGAGAAGTGAAATCATAGTTCATCTGAGCGTGGTCTTGACCATAGACCTTATATAGATAGACTATGCCACCAACAGGACTTCCCATTATAGTGAATGTCTGCAACATGAGGGTGTAATCTGAAACCTTCATCCTTTGTGTTCAGCGCCGTATGCCACGTGACAGGGAGTTGAGGGGGATTCTTCCATAAGAAAGCACTTATTTTTGTAAGAATTCAAACAAAAAATTCTCCCTTCAGAATGGTTTCTCACAAAAGAATTTTTTTTTTATATAATTAATCTATGACACTTTAGCTTTCCAACGATGCGTAAATCTAAAGGCTTAAATAAAAGGTATGTGTACACACAGAAATTAAAAAACTCACAACTGCTTTCTTTCCTATGAAAAATCACATAATATTCATTCTCGTCTCTCTCTCCAGGTCCACATCACGTGATAATTTAGCTGGGGAAGCTACTTCATGTCGCAGACAGATAATGAGGGGCGATGCGTGGTCTATCTATATAAGGTCTATGGTCTTGACACGACAGCCTAAAGGAAATAGAGTATAAGTCACTCATTTATCTTTTTGATTCACTAGGCGAGGTTCATGTGCAAATTTGTTTCTTCCTGCGCCCGGGTAAAATGATACCGCAAACAGTAGGGACCCACCATCGGGATAGTGTGGGCGAGGAAGATGCTACCGAAAGAAGTGAGGGCCTCCTACAGAGTTTTATGCACGAATTCTTTTCTTTCTGGGCGTGTTGTGCGCACACGCAAGGCGCTGCTGCAAGCAATAGTTAACTAGCCCCTGCATATTGTGGTCCGTTAAGAAACTGCCAAAGGCAGTGTATAGCCGTACCGAGGTTTCGGTCGATTTCAATGGAATTTCGTGTCAGAGTTTATATTTTTAAAGATTTTATGACATGAGATTTTATATTTATAAGTGATTCATACAAATAAAATAAAGAGTTAAGTAGACAAAACTTGGTAGTGTTTAATAGAACATCATTGTCAAATGATTTTTTTTTTTTTTTCGTTGCCATGAAATTATTTCTTCTTTTTTTACGAAAAAAAAAAATATATGATAATAATAATTATTATTATCATTATTGGCAGCGTCCCAGTGTTCATGAATTTTTACTATCTTTGCCTTCCTTGTTGAAAACCTCTGTTGTAAACCATATGAAACCATTCTAATCGTTGTAACGTGCTAGAAAATTCTAGAAAATGCTAGCTTGCATTTTGGGAATCGTTTATGGCGAAAATTAATCAGTATTTTATTTTTTGGAAACCTTCATAGTTTCTTCCACAGAGAAGTATCGAATAGAGTATTTTTACCCTGAAGATAAGCATTCTTATTCTTTGAATTAATATGGCAGTGAATTCTAGCAATTTTTTCTTTCCACAAATGAACAACTGATAGAAATGTAATTAAATCGCCTTTATTATTAAACCAGTTAGTCTTGTGTGTATATTCCTTCGAAATTGCTCTAGCGTTTTTCACAAATATTTAGAGTAAAATTTTTTGAAATGACAAACCGATCTGACAAATTCACATCTTCTAGAAAATTAGAGCACGGTGTTAACTCGTGGTCCTCCCAGAGAAAATTATAGGGAAACCCAATTTTTCAGGAAACTGTCCAAACTATTTTGATAATTGAAGATCACGGAGTGTTTTTGAGACACAATTACCCTCTTCTTCCGAAAAATTAGCGTTCACTCCGCCCCCGCAATCCACCCTAAACAAAATATAGCAAAAATTTGATTTTCTTTTAAAAGTCCTAATGAATTTTGTAAAAATCACGAATAAGGAAATTTTTCCAGTTTGGAATCGATATGATTTATTGTCTTATTGTCCTCTTAAGAAATATGAATACATAAATGCTAAAAATTCAATCATTAAAGAAATTTATCTATAACGATGATTTACTATGTACATTATTTCCATAATAATTCCAAATGAGACTCAGTCATTCAGTCATTATTAAATATTCTGTCCGGCATTGAAGGTTTTATATAAAAGCTTATATTTCCATTTAATATTTATAAATTGAACTATATTTAGTTTCTTCAATAAAATATATGTTCAGGCAACAATTCTTGTGGCTTTTTGATACATTTTTTATGGATTTGAAATCTTTAAATTGCGTTTTCTCAGTTTACATTTTTTCCTGAATTCCTGAGGCTGAAACTTCAACAGATATTTAAGGAAAAATTTAATATATATATATATATATATATACCGGGTGATTCAAAATAGATGTTACAGCAATTATCTCGTAAACTAAGAAAGATAGAAACATACTGCCAATTACAAAATTAGAGAAAATTAAGAGTAGATTTCAGATATGGCATTTCTTTGACAAAGGGGCTGTATACATATTAAATACGAAATTTAATTTTTATACGGCCCCTCCTATCATGTGACTTATATTTAGAAAAATATTCTCCTCGCTCTAACAAGCAAAATAAAAAAAAAAAATCATCTCTCTAGGTCAAAATCTCGCTGTGTTATTGCAATTTGAAAATGATGACTTACACCACTTTTTTTTTCAATTTTGGCATCTATTTTTCGACGCTAGCGGGGGTCACTTTAGGGGGATATCTATGAGATGAGAAAAATTAAAGAAAGATCCTTTATTTTAAAATAGCAACTAAAATCGTTCAAACACGGGAAATCATCAGTTTTCAAAATTTAATGCAAATTTACATCATTTCGTATTCTTAAAAAATTTAATAGTTAAATTTCTTAGGGGGTCTCCTGCAAATTAAAACACGTTAAGTGAGGGAAAAAACTAAAAGACTAGCAAAACCGTGTGAAATTTTCGCGCTTTATTTTTACCACTTTCCATCATGGTTGATAAATTTAATGACTTCGGCTCTTTAACAATTCTAGCAAGATTGAAAAGTGTTAATGACTTTGATTTGTCTGTCTGCCTATCCGTCTTTCTGCGTGTCTGCGTTCTAACTCCCGTGAATATTCATAGAATTTTCTGAAACTGATATATGTTATTTGAGTTCATAATCGGATGTTCCTTATTGAAAATGGAGTGAATACCTCTGTTAGCTTGTGCACAGGGACACCCGAAAGTATTCCAAAGCATTGTGTTCTATGAGAGGTATTTTTATAAACCATATTTTAATACCTTTAGTTTATGCATATATTAATAAAATTAAAATACGTTATTATAGTTTTCTATCAGATATTTTCTATAGAAAATGAAGTAAACACCATCACTGGTTTGTATATAGGGACACCCGAAAGTATTCCAAAGCATTGCGTTCTATGTGAAGATATTTCTATAAACCAAAATTTAATTACTTTGCACAAATATTAATGAAATTCAAATATGTTATTCATATGCACAAAAGAATGCTTTCTGTACTGTACAGTACGATTAGCATTAGATTTACAGGTCACACAAAAATATTCAGTTACGTTAAGGGTTATTATTGGACATTTGCTGGAATTGCATTTTCGTTTACATTAAACATTTTCTAACAAGTTTTAACTGTGAATAAGATTTCAATTTGATTTTTTTTTTTTTTAATCTGACTGTCCATCTGTCCGCCTGCCCGCCCCCAGCGTCTGTAAATATTTTCAGAAATTTTCAGAAAAAATATATGTTATTCAGGTTTACTATATGATATTCCCTATTTAAAATGGCATTAATTAATTCTCTACAATTGGTTTATGTACAGGAACGCACAAAAAATGCCAATGTATTGCGTTTTGGGACAGATATACTTATAAATTACATTTAAATAACTTTAAACTGTAAAAATCATAAGGAAATTCATACTTATTGTTAATATTCTAAAATATTATTTTGTATAGAATATGATATGGTATAGATGTATAATTCTATGTCAGGGGGGCTACCGCCCTTCTCAACCTCTGTATAGTTATAGTGCCTATACTTATGAAAACAAAAATCAAGTCTGTTATCAATTTACTTGAAACATGCAAACTTTCATCAACTTTTCAAGTGGCAACTAGATATGGAATCCAAAGTACCAAATTCACATTTCCTGTAGGTATTACTTTCTCATACCCATAAGTTGGAGAAAGTATTATTTTTGGGCCAAAAACAAGTGAGTTTAAATGAAAATCGTTTAAATGAAAATCGAAAATTTTTAATATGAAAATCGTGTTTTTAGAGGTTGGTCTGTGAGTGTGTCTGTCTGTTATCAGTTTATCTCAAGAACAAATAGCAGCAGATATTCCAAACTTAGTATTTTAAATATGTATAATATAAGGATGCTCATTGAGATGGAGCAAATGGTTCGTGTACAGGGGCACACAAGAATATTCAAATACATTACGTCTATGGGGAAAACTGCAGGTAAGTAGAGTTTAACACCTATAGACTGCACTAAACTAAATGAAATGAATATATATTTTTTATATGCATAAAAACATGCCTCATGTAGAATATGGCAGGGAAATCATTCACTGTTCATTTACAGGGCTACACAAAATAACTAGATTATAATGCGACAATAACTGAAAATTGATGAAAATTTATTTTAGGTTGTGCCATATATTATTACTATAGGTTTATATTTAGGTGCACTTTGTGGTTTGTACATATTCTTCAAAAGATATACAGGGTTGCAAATATTTAAGCTATATAGTCTTTTTTATTGTTAGTGAAAGTGCTTTACTATAATATTTTACCATGTCCAGGAAAGCTGCTCAGGAATCGAAATGAATTCATCATAGACATATGATAAATAATGTATGTTTTTAAGCTAAATATGCATCGCTTGTGTTTTGTGTTTACCAAAGCCAAGTTTTTAAAAGTTTGGTTATCGCCTGCATCGAATAATTTCAGGAAACGAATAATTTCAGGAGATCCCTCCTCACACAGAACTAATTATCATATAAAACTCTTCCGAAGCCTAATTTTAATTATTTTAACATAGGTTTACATAACAGTACTTTTATGTTACCTCTTAATTTCCAACCTGTATTTATGGTATTAAATTTCAGGGTAAGAGAAAGTCGTGTGAGTGGCACACCAGATTATTTTTTCTTAAATTATGCTGATAATTCATATATATAGAGATCATCGAATAAAAATTCACCTTTCGTATTCAGGAGGCCTCAAAGTGTGATATTATACAGAAAGAAAATCGCTCTCCAAAAGCTACTTTGTTTACAGTATGGGTATGAGAAATTAATTTCGCGTTCTGTGTCAGCAGTGTTCTTCGAAAAAAAAAAAAAAAAAATGCAGCAAACACTTACGCCAATTACATTTAATAATAATAATAATAATAAATGTTTGCCTTAATTTTGGGTAGCCCTGTATATTGTCTATAAACTATATACACATGACTTTGTGTACGTAAATTTAGTGTTATATGTAAAACAAGTAACACAAAATGAAATACACTTCCAGCAATTCCCAAGTATAGCTTCAATATATCGAAATACTCTGGGTTACCCTGTAAATGAATGATGAATGGTTGCTATACCAGAATCTACATAAAACATGCTTTTGGTATGCGTATAAATTTTTTTTCTTTTCATTTTGTTTAAGGCAGTCTATACATGTCACACTGTACATATGAGAAATTTCGCTCACAGACGTAAAGTATTTGAATTCTTTTGGATGACCCTGTAAACAAACAATTGTCTGATCGTAACGAATACTTTAGTGAAGCACCGCAATATGATACGTATTTAGAATATCGAATTTGGATTTTCTGCTACTATTTGTTCTTGAGATATTCTAATAACACATAGATACACACACAAACACACACACACACACAGAGAGAGGGACCAACCGCTAAAAAACATAATTTTTGAATTCAGAGGATCTGAAAACGTGCAAATATAACAAAAGTAAATTTTCGGAAATTTGACTCAAAAACAATTCTTTCTCTACACCGTGTATATGAGTAAGAGAATGTATAAAGAAAGAAAAATGAATTTGAAAATTCCCTTTTAGTACTTAAATTATTCATAAATTTTATTTGTTAAATTATCAATGAGTATTCTCTTGTGTATTCACTAGGGGAAAGAGAGACATAACAGGTTAAAATAGCCGTCTTTCCCTGAATGACTTCTTTTTCTTCCCCCCCCCCCCCCAAAGGCTGATCAACGTGTGCCGTATTTCAAAAGCAATAGTAATTACAATTTTTCACTTTTGATACAACCCCTTAAGACTTGGCGAAAAATGCTAGAATTTTCAAATTGCAATAACTCAGCGAGATTTTGACTTAGAGAGATGATTTTTTTTTTTTTTTTTGATTGTTAGAGCGAGGAGAATATTTTTCTAAATATAAGTCATATGATAAGAGGGACCGTATAAAAATTAAATTTCGCATTTAATATGTATACAGCCCCTTATACAAAAGAATGCCATATCTGAAATCTGCTCTTAATTTGCACCAATTTTGTAATTGAAAGTTTGTTTCTATCTTTCTTAGTTTACGAGATAATCGCTGTAACATCTATTTTGAATCACCCGGTATATATTATATGTATAAATGATAGTTATCGTAATAAAATTTAATCTTAATATTTAGCAATTAATAGATACAAAACAATACCAACACAATAAAAATAGAACTGATTGCAACATGTAGATAAGACTGACACAAAAATGTTGCGATACAGATTAAGAACCAATAAGAGACAAAAACAATTTAAATTACTTACGCCAACATGAAAAATAATAATAATAATAAAGGACTATATATAAGTCGGTAACAAAAGTGTCCGAACACTAGCAAAAATTCCTATGCAAAACAAGTACACTTCATACGGTTTTGTTAAATAAATCCTTGTCGAATTCTGTTTTTAGTCAGTCTAAGAACATGATTCGATAAGGATTTATTTAACAAAACAGTATGAAGTGTACATTTTTTACATAGGAATTTGTGCTAGTGTTCGGACACTTTTGTTACCGACTGTACATATGTATACATATATTAGATGCTTAATAGAAAAAAAGAATTAATCCTAAAATAACTAAGGATGGATTTTGCAATATTCTTAAAATTAAAAAATGACAAAAAAATATATATTTTTTTTTATACAAAAAAACTTTTACATAGACACTTTCTTTAATTTCTTTTTTCACTAAAACTAATTAATAAATTGTAAATTTCATCCCTTTTTCTTTTAAGTGGGGTTCTATTAAACATCCAGAAAAAATATTAAATCGTTTCTTAAATATCTGTAAATGTTTTAGCATTTTGTAGATGATGAATTCATGAAAAAAATGCAAATTGAGCAAACACAATTTAAAGATTTCAAATCTGTAAAAAAATGTATCAAAAACCATAAGAATTGTTGCCTGAATATATATATATTTGTATTAAAAAAAACTTAACATAGTTCAATTTATAAATATTAAATGGAAATATAAGTTTTTTATGAAACACCAAGAAAAAATATTAAGTCTTTTCTCAAACATCTGTAGAAGTTTTGGCATTTTGAAGATGATGAATTCATGAAAAAAAAAAGCAAATTGAGCAGATGCAATTTAAAGATTTCAAATCTGTAAAAAATGTATCAAAAACCACAAGAATTATTGCCTGAAAGTATATTGTATTCAAAAAACTTTTAATATGATTCCATTTATAAATATTAAATGGAAATATAAGTTTTATATGAAACACCAAGAAAAAATATTAAGTCTTTTCTCAAACATCTGTAGAAGGAAGTTTTGGTATTTTGAAGATGATGAATTCATGAAAAAAAATGCAAATTGAGCAGACGCAATTTAAAGATTTCAAATCTGTAAAAAATGTATCAAAATCCATAAGAAATATTGCCTGAAATTATACTGTATTCAAAAAACTTTTAATATAGTTCAATTTATAAATATTAAATGGAAATATAAGCTTTATACGAAACACTAAGAAGAAATATTAAGTCTTTTCTCAAACATCTGTAGAAATTTTAGCAGTTTGAAGTTGATGAATTCATGAAAAAAAAATGCTAATTGAGCAAATGCAATTTCAAGATTTCAAATCTGTTTTTAAAAAAATGTATCAAAAACCATAAGAATGGTCGCCTGAATACGTATTATATACAAGAAACGTAATATAGTTCAATTTATTAATATTAAATTGAAATATAAGTTTTATATAAAACCTTTAGTGGTGCTGGTGCCAAATGTCAGTGGTGCCAAATCCCCCTTAAGACATTGATCTAAAAATTCTTAAAACATATTCAGGTCAAAATAAAACGTCTGCCAAAAGTGAGAGTTAAAAGTTTTCATGAATCCAGTATTTTTTTCTTATATATAAATTTTTAAAAATTGCAAATAAAGTATATATATATATAATAATGCGTTAAGTAATAGGAAGTAAAATAATTCTATCAACATATTTCCTTGCTTTTCAAAAATGAAAATCTGCGCAACCTCAAAAGAAATGGTTTAAAACACGTAGTTGTGTTTCTTTAAGGAAAAAAAAAAAAAAAAAAAATACTTTGAAGCAAGCATGAATGAAAAAAAAAATATTTTTTAAATGCAAACAACATTTTTTAATCGAATTTTGAAAACTGCTTTAGTTTTTTTTTTTTTTTTTTTTTTTTTTTTTCCCTTTCATTTTTAGCAAAAGAAAAAAAAAAAAGGTTTTAAACGAGAAAGAATTTTTTAATATAAATTTTATATACATGTATATCTATTACTTGATGTTTCATTTAATTTAAGTCATATATTTTTATGCCTTAATTTGAATTATCTTAAAACACTTTAACATGAGTTAAAAAGGAAAATTAGTGAATTAATAATTGTTTATACCTTAAAAAAAAAAAAAAAAAAACTTTTTTAAAAGAAATTGAATTTTTTGCTTTCTCTTACCTATAAATTGGTAGAGAAAAAATAGGTTTGGGATAGATTAACATGTCTATGGTTTGTCCGTTTCTCATTAGTAGGATATCTTAGGAAAGAAAGATCCTAAAGGAAATTATTCCTAGGCGTCGTACCGACAAGAAATGATCAAACCATCGATTGGTCAGTTTGTAATAAGCCTATGACTAATCTGGTCACAATTTATTTTAGTTCAAGTTTTACTGTTTCTTATAAAATATTATTATATTTTATAAGAATTATTCATAGATTATTCGTAGAACGTGTTTTCTTAGTTCTAAAAATAACTTAGACGTAGAATTAGACAGAGAGAATTTTTGTTATAATAAAAAAAAAAAAAAAAAAAAAAAAAAAAAATGTGAGGATTATTCAATTAAAATAACTTACTTCTAGTCATTCTACTGCTGTGAATAAATTTTTAAAAAGAAAACTTCGATTTCAAATCATATGAATAGTTTATTGATTCTAAAATGAAAAGTGTAAGGCTACACATCCTTAACTCGTGTGTGTTTAAATCAATTCGAAATACTCCCTACTAATAAGTGAAATTAAATATACTATCTTTCAAAGCATTTTTAGATTAGAAGAGGCCAGATACCTCTTATTCCACTTAAACTTCAACTCATCTCGATTTCAAATTTGATTTCATTTAAATACTACTACTAGTGAATCAATTTGCATACCTTCGAACACCATTCAAAATCCACTCCAATGTACTTCATCGGTGTGACGTCATGAAATCCTTCACGCGTGACTATTGCAGAGAAAACTGCAACATTATCATGTTTATGTTTGTATTCTATGGATAAATATTTTTATTCTTCTTTGTATTCGTCTATCGTGAGAAAATTCATAGTGAAATGGAGAAAGAGAATCGACGACTCACAAGAGGCAGTTCTTACAATATTTGTGGGAAAAATCTGTATTGTGATTGGCTGTATTCCTACTATTTCTGGGATAAATAAAATAAAATTCTCATCATGACGTAGAATGATATCAGAGATTTGAGTCGTCCATTCAGCTATGGGGAAAAACAATAGATGAGATAACCTCAAACTCAGAAACCTATAGAGTCTATGCATCAATTTTCCTAAAACCTCGCCAACCATCAAATCCCCAAACAAACTTTGTAGAGTACTTTTTCAACTTAATATATTCTTCTTTCGCGAGAAAATTCATAGTGAAATGTAAAAACAAAATGAATGACTCACAAATGGCGATGCTTGCAATGTTTCTGGGGAAATCTGTGCTATGATTGGCTGCAGTCGTATAGTTGTGGGATAAATAAAAGAAAATTCTCATCATAAAGTAGAATGATATCAGAGATTCGATTCGTCAATTCAGCTATGGTGGAAAACAATAAATGAGATAACCTCAAACTCAAAAAACCGATATAGTCTATGCATCAATTTCCCTAAAACCTCTCCAACCATGAAATCCCCAAACAAACTTTGTAGAGTACTTTTTCAACTTAATATATTCTTCTTTCGTGATAAAATTCATAGTGAAATATAGAAATAAAATGAACGACTCACAAGAGGCGATTCTTGCAATGTTTGTGGAGAAAATCTAGGCTATGATTGGCTGTAGTCCTATAGTTGTGGGATAAATAAAAGAAAATTCTCATCATGACGTAGAATGATATCAGCGATTCGAGTCGTCCATTCAGCTATGGTGGAAAACAATAGATGAGATAACCTCAAACTCAAAAAAAAAAAAAAAAAAAAAAAATGATAGAGTCTATGCATCAATTTCCCTAAAACCTCGCCTACCATGAAATCCCCAAACTTTGTAGAGTACTTTTCCAACTTAATATATTCTTCTTTCGTGAGAAAATTCATAGTGAAATGTAGAAATAAAATGAACGACTCATAAAAGGCGATACTTGCAATGTTTGTGGGGAAATCAATCCTATGATTGGCTGTAGTCCTGCAGTTGCGGGATAAATAAAAGAAAATTCTCATCATGACGTAGAATGATATCAGAGATTCGAGTCTTCCATTCAGCTATGGTGAAAAACAATAGATGAGATAATCTCAAATTCAAAAACTGATAGAGTCTATGCATCAAGTTCCCTAAAACTTCGCCAACCATGGAATACTCAAACAAACTTTGTAGAGTACTTTTCCAACTTAATATATTCTTCTTTCGTGAGAAAATTCTTAGTGAAATGTAGAAATAAAATGAATTACTCACAAGTGGCGATGCTTGCAATGTTTGTTTGGAAATTCTATGCTATGATTGGCTGTAGTCCTATAGTTGTGGGATAAATAAAAGAAAATTCTCAACATGACGTAGAATGATATCAGAGATTTGAGTCGTCCATTCAACTATGGTGGAAAGCAATAGATGATATAACCTTAAACTCAGAAAACCGATAGAGTCTGTGCATCAGTTTCCCTAAAACCTCGCCAACCATGAAATCCTCAAACAAACTTTCTAGAGTACTTTTATAACTTAATATATTCTTCTTTCGTGAGAAAATTCATAGTGAAATGTAGAAATAATATGAAAGGCTCTCAAGTGGCGGTGCTTGCAATGTTTGTGGGGAAAATCTATGCTACGATTGGCTGTAGTCCTGCAGTTGTAGGATAAATAAAGGAAAATTCTCATCATGACATAGAATGATATCAGAGATTCTAGTCGTCCATTGAGCTATGGTGGAAAACAATAGATGAGATAACCTCAAACTCAAGAGTCTATGCATCCATTTCCCTAAAACCTTGCCAACCATGAAATCCTCAAACAAACTTTGTAGAGTACTTTTCTAACTTAACATATTCTTCTTTCGTGAGAAAATTCATACTGAAATGTAGAAATAAAATGAACGACGCACAAGAGGCGATGCTTTCAATGTTTGTTGGGAAAATCTATTCTATGATTGGCTGTAGCCTGTAGTCCTGCAGTTGTGTAATAAATAAAAGAAAATTCTCATCATGACGTAGAATGATATCAGAGATTCTAGTCGTCCATTGAGCTATGGTGGAAAACAATAGATGAGATAACCTCAAACTCAAGAGTCTCTGCATCCATTTCCCTAAAACCTCGCCAACCATGAAATCCCCAAACAATCTTTGTAGAATACGTTTCCAACAAATATTTCTCCAACAATCAAGATACCTACATAGCCCATGCTTTTGACCACACTTATAGAGCTGAGCCTAACTCCCTTGCTTTAATCATGATATCGACTTTGCGCAATAATTCTACGCAAAACTCCAACATTTCTATGATCTTTTTTAGGTGTCTTACAAATGCATTCCAAATACTACATAATACCGCTAAAATATGGATATCGTATGTTAAACAGAGTATTCATTACAAATATAAAACTTAAATACCAAAATTTAAACACGTTTTAAAGAAAAAAAAATCAAATTAAGGAATTCATAAAATAAATAAATAAATTTTATACAACTCTTCCCACATTCTTTTCTTTTTACAGAAACTGTAAATCTACATTTTCAAAAGTCTATCTTTCTCTTATGAAGAAATAAATAAAAAGCAAATTTTTTTTTCCACAGCGAGCATGAACAAAAACAAAATATTTTAAATTTAAAACAGCATTTTCTGAATATAAATTTTTTAAAGCAACATGTTTACAGGATTTGTTTTCCCCAGCAAGATAGAAGATTTTTTATTTATTTTATTTTTAACAAAACATATATTTTTTTATTTATGTAACCATGCTTTCTCTTAAAATTTTATGCTTTTTATGCTATTTCAAGTAAATTTTATTTTGTTATTTTTTCCGTTTAAATTATCTCAAACTTTAGACAAATTCCTATTTTTTTAAGAACGTTTTAATGAATTTCTTTCTAGCGTCTTGCTTTCTTTCTAAAAAAATTCTTTCGAAAATGTAATCATTTTTTAGACAAAAGCATGCATTAAAACTGGTAAAAATATGCTTTCATTTTATATTTCATGAAAATAAAAAAAAAACGTAACTGTAAAATAATTTTTTTTTTTTTTTTTTTTTTTTTTTTGAGCATTGCCCATATTGTTGAATATTGTTTTCGTTTAGGGGAAAAGAAAAAAAAAAAAAAAAAAAACATAATTTTGAAACGATAATATTTCAAAAAGCAGTTTAAAGTATGTATTTATTCAAAAGGTAACAGAGTAACATAAAAATTATATATAAAAAATATTCATACATTTTCACATATTATAAAGCATGTTATCATCTTTTGAGTACTAATTAAGGTTTAATATTTTACAGAATAAAATCTCAAGTTTGGAAGGACAGCGGTAGCCCAGTCGGTAGAGAGCCGGCCTCGTAATTGGAAGATTGCGGGTTCGGTACTCGAGCCGGCCAAAGACCGTCGTGTACACTAAGGTGGCTGGTGCACGTAAAATCTGTCGTGGCCACAAAGTCCTCCAAGTTCCCATCAAAAATTATACCTCTGGGGGTCACCGAAGCGGGAAAGCCATCCCTTTCGCGGAGGATCAAAATTGCGATGGCATGTCTTCGGACCACCTCTAGGGGTGTGTCCCAGACCGTCACCAATTGCCCATCTGCGACGTAAAACCCAACCATCCATCCACTCAAGTTTGTAAATTAAAAATCGCAATTAATGTCATAGCTGCTGGAACAATATGTTGGAATAAAGAAAAGAATATTATAGTCAGTGTTTTCAGAAAGTTAAATAAATAACAAAAAAAAAAAAAAAAAAAAAAAAACAGAAAAGATGAAGAAATTTAAAGATAAAAAAAAAGATGTCTCACAACTCGCACAGTGTATTGAAAAAAAAAAAAAAAAAAATCTGGTGTGAAGCAACCGCACGACTTCTATTACTCACTATTTCACGTATTATATGCAATTTTTAAAAATGTGATCAGAAGACATAAAATTGACGTAACAAAGTAGACACCTAACAAATTTCCTATAAGAGAAAGCTGGTATGTAAACATGTAAAACAGAGTTTACATAGCGAGTTAAAAAATAAGAAAAAAAGAAAACAAATGTTAGAGTTCTTTTTTGAAACACCAATTTTTTAGATCTAAAAGTGACCTACCTTAGCAGGATGACTGTTAATTTTCCTGTAATAACCACGTATTATACGAGAAAGAATATCTAAAATGGATTTATGCAACAATTTTAAAGAAAATCTTTAGAGCCGTTTTTGAGATACCAACTTTTACCAAAACTTGGCATACTCAATTATTGACCGGAAAACAATAATTACACACAAAAGGAAATTTAAAAGAGAGTTAATAGGTCGAGTTTGAAAAAAATCCGTACAGCCGTTTAAAAAAAAAAAAAAAACGCACTTGCGAGACCTGAAATTGAGCTATTTATACAGGACGCCTATCAATTTTCCTGAACTAACTATATCGTTCGAAAGGACATCTAATAAAGTGTTTATGTAGCAAATTTGAAGAAAATCGTTAGAGCGGTGTTTTTGAGATACGGACTTACGGTCCCACTTCCGGTTTCCTATGTCCCACTTCCGGTTTTCCAATTTTCACCAAAATTTGGAAAATTCATCTGTACACCAGTTCTGTCTTAATTCTGAAGTTTCGTAGATCTATCTTTATTAGTGTCGGAGATATGATAGTCAGAAGATTCCTCACATACACACACACACTAACCAATTACCATAAAGTACTTTTTTGAACTCAGGAGACCTTAAAACATATAAATCAGGTGAAAACTCGACATCGAATTTTTGGACCGAATACAATACTTCCATTACCTACGGTAGTCCGGTAATGGAAGTAATAAATAAATAAATAAATAACCCCAAACTTAGACAACGTGTTAATTGTGTAACTAGACGTTAGTCCGTGCGTTTATTTATTTCATTGATATTTTTCTCTCGTGATGTTTTAAATATGATAACAATTTGGACGAAATTAAGCTTATCATTCAAGTGATAAGACGAGGTTACACGTATTCCACTTCACCCTATATTAAAATAATAATAATAATAAAAAGTAAAAAATAAATTTTTCAAAACAAGATTAAAAGTTTGATTTTTTTTAAAGTTTAAATAGCTTTGAAAATTTTTAATACAATAACCGTCGCTTAATAAAATAACTGGTTAATAAAATCACCGCTTAATCTGATCAAATCGCCAGGACCGGAATCAAATCAATACAAACAACTTTTAAAGCCGCCGGTTAATAAACTCAAAAATATCTCCTCAGCAGCCAAAGATATCATTTATGCATATAATATATATATATATATAGATATTAATAGAAAAAGAAATTAAAGCACAACAAACCCTTCGTTATCGCTCATTGTTGAAGATTTTACACTTGCAGCACAGTTACAAATTAAGCACGCCCCATGACTTATCTCCGTAACAATTTCAAGGAACGTATTCTTCAAAGCGCAGTAATAAAAATAGAAATTTGATTTGAAATGTTTTATTTTTTCTAATTATTAGAGGGCAATTTCTAGTTCTTATTTTGAAATTACTATCACTCATGAAGTTTAAACGGAAAGATTTTAAATTTATAAAAAAAAGCGTGAACTTTTGGTAAAGTTTAATGATGATATTTTCCTCTAACGAAAGTGCACAGGAACTTAGAATGCATTTACTTATATCGAAGAAATAATTAGTTAATTATCTACCAAAAATTAATTGTTGTTTACTAATTCTATTATTCGTTACCTTTTGAAGTTTCTTTCGAAACTCAGAGAAGTAATACTTTTCCTTAAGGGCAGGAACGTTCGCCGGATATAAAAATCAGCCGCTTAATATAATCACTTTGCCTCAGAACGAATGTGATTTTAATAAGCGGCGGGAACTGTATACTTAAAATTCTCACATTTCAATACATTATGCTGGAAAATTTCCATAATTCTACGACAATAATTTAAAAACAAGTTTTAGAACGCACACCACACTTTCGAGAAATAAATAATAATATATATATATATAACATCACATAATTCTCGAGATGTAAAAACTTTTATCGGTTTCTAGAAGCAAGAGATAGTCTTTATAACTCGAGACCCTTTGTAGAAATAATGCGGCATTCTGTTTTTGATTTGCTAATTTATTTTCGCTAAGGAACGAATGAGAATAAATGAGAAGATATACGCGATCGTAGATTCAGGAAAAGTACTTAAATATATTATACTTAAAACTTCTAAAACATGTTTTCTCTTGGGTTTCAGAGAATGAAATATTCATCAAAACGCAATTTTAAACCTTTGAATAATTTTTGCTTCCATAAATGTCGTAAAAAGGAATTCGAAGCTGCATTCTTAAGCTGCTATCACACGAAAGAACATATATTCTGAAGTATAATATATTGAATCTCAAACCTACCGAACAACTTTCTTGTACATACATACATGTATGTATACATACATGTATGTATACATACATACATGTATAAAACCTTTTGCTTTAGCAGACACATTTAGTAAAAAATCGCTTTTGTAGAGCAGGGGTCATACTGCATATATGCTCTTTTAATATGTATGCATATGTTTGCAGAAAGTTTTTCATTTTATCTAAGTCTGGTGGTACACAACCTGTACTTGCATGCCAAATGTGGTATTCGAGGTGTTAACTTATTGCCCTCCAAAATGTCTTATAAATGTTAATTTTGACTGCTTTTTTTTTCCCCAATTGCAATTATTCACATACTTTTATTTGATACCTGAAAAATAAACCGTCAAGGGTTATTTTTCAGCATAAACGAAATCTACAAATGTAAACAACGAGCGCAACATTTGACGAAAATTCCCCTGTCGGAGATTTGAAAGGAATGGGGATAGGTGACACTCTGAAATCGCGATTCTCTGATTGGAGGGCTTCATTCTAAAGACTAGCGTATGTGATTTTAACAGTCGAAAATGCGTGATTTTGACATAAACCTGTTTTATGCGTACTTGCAAGCTTTGTAGTTAACAAGTTAACAGTTACATATGAAAGGATCTGCAAAAAGGGGTTAATATGTACAGTATTCCTTGTAAAAATTGCGATTCTACATATATCGGTGAAACTGGCAGAATAGGTGAAATTAGATTAAAGGAACATAAGCGCTCATATAAAACAGGAGATTTAAGATCAAAACTCGTAATCCATTCTCTCAATAGTGATCATATTCCGGATTTTGAAAACTTTAAAATTTTAGCTTCTAATGTAAATATCTATGAATCCCGTATTTTTCTAGAGGACGCTTTTACCAAAATGCAACATTCTGCCTTGAACGAGGCTAAAGCTATTCTTCCTGAATATTTAATCTTGTTATGATGTTTTATGAATTTTTGTAAGTGTTGTTTGTGCTTGTATGTTTGACACTGTGGAGGGCTAGTGTTCTAGCCGAAACGTCCGTCGTGTGTTTTAATGTTTTTAATTCAAATGTATTTTTAAAGTTTTAAAATTTTTGCATTTTTTTTTTTTTAATCTCATTTTAAATGTTACATTGGTTTTAATATGGCGAGTTTGAAGAAAATGTTTCGAGTCGTTTTTAAAGGAACGCACTTTAAGCATTTAAAATGGATCTACTTATACAAGACGTCTTTCAATTTTCCTGAACTAATTAACTAAAACATATCAAAGGCAATATAAAAGGGTGCTTATGTATAGCAACTTTGAAGAAATTCCTTAGAGCCATAATTCACATAGGATCTAGAGTCTCATTTCTGCTCTCTCAATTTTCACCAAAAGATGGAAAAGTCATTTATACACCAGACCTGTCTTAATTCTGAAATTTTGTCGTTCTGTCTTTATTAGTTTTTTAAATGTGATAGTCAGAAGATTCTCCACCCACAAATATACACATAAACACTGGCCAATAGCTAAAAATAATATTTTTGGTCTCAGGAGAACTTAAAACATGTAAATCAATTTAACACTCGACATCGAAATTTTTCATCGAATACAGTACTTTCATTACCTACGGTAATCAGTTAATGGAAGTAAAAATAGAACTGAGATTACTCGACGTTTATTATTTGTCCAGAAGGCATGTGATATGTGATGAAGATTCAATGAGCAAAACCATGAATTTCAGGAAATTTAACAGAAGTTCTCTTAAACTGATACCGTTTAAAATTATTATTTATTATCCAAATAGTACATTAAACTAGAATAAAAAATGCTTGTTTATTCATGCTTGTTTATTTTACATATTCTGTGTATATATTTTCGTATAGTCTGGTTTTGGATAAACCGAGAGTTTTTGATCTCGTTTAACCCTTTAACGTTCACTACTTAATTTATTTTAAAAATTACTAAACTAATTTTAAAAATGGCTTTTATACACATAGCTGATCATAAATATTTAAAAAATAAAAAATTAGCATTGTTCCTTTTCGAGAAATTTTCGGTTTGAAACATCTGTAAGTAAACCTTATTAAATTCAAATAATATTTAATTTAATAAATAAATCACTTTATAAGCAAACATTATCGACAACAAAAACTCGTAAAAGTTGCACAGATTTCAACATTTCAATTTATTCCGGAGTATTTTAACCCTTTGCGGAGCAAGATAATTAGGATCATTTAAATTACACTGCCACCGGAATTTACGAACATAATTAGAATACAAGAAATTTTAAATTTTCACGTTAAAAAAAGGGCCTTTTTGCTATGTTATAAGTGTAAATTTTTGCTAAAAAATTTCCGGGATGAGTTTTTGCACTTGAGAATTAAAATTAGGTGTTCCATCAGCGGGAGCACTGCGACTGAAAGGGTTAATTGCATGAATGTAACATGAAAACAATGCACTCCTACCTTTTTTTTTCCACACCTGATGAAGAAAGAGTCTTGCTTTATTATTTTGTCCCGAAACAATTGTTTCGGATTTTTTGTAATTAATGGTGCTTGGTTTCTGTTGTGAAAATTTATGTTGCAGTACAGACATTTAAAAAAAAAATCCATTGCAGTCATTAAAATGCTTTTATTGAAGAATTTTTTTCAAAACTTATCAAGCAAAAATATTTCAAAATATTAATTAATAAACGTTGTGCGACAGTTAATGATGTTACAATAACCCATGGACATGAAGGTAGAAAGGTCGAATAAAATAGGGGAGAAGACGATTCAAATTGCGTATGTCCTATACTATAATCCGGAGCAGTTCTGAT
The DNA here is from genome assembly GCA_963930645.1 of Salticus scenicus. Taxonomy (NCBI): domain Eukaryota; kingdom Metazoa; phylum Arthropoda; class Arachnida; order Araneae; family Salticidae; genus Salticus; species Salticus scenicus. Next base: position 101,950,079 of record OZ005660.1, read on the forward strand.
TCTTATTCACTAGAGCAGATCACGGATATCTGAACTAAAATAAAGTCAATATTCAGAAAAACAGTGAAATTTTAGTGCCAAACACTTTCTTTGTTTCTCGAATAAAAGAATACAAATATTTTGAATTATTTTAAATTTGTGAGGTCGTGACGGTAAGTCACCACAGTTTGTTTAAAATTAAGCTGGATCCAGCAAAGTATTCAGTTGGGATAGTTAGATCGCTTCGGCGCCAGTGACTCGGCGAAATTTTAGGTCAGATAGTTTTTGTGTCGACATGGTGCTGCAACGAAGGAATTAAGTTGCGAGGTGTAGACGAATAGGAAGTTATTCTAAAAGTTTGGTTGAAATGAAGAGAAGGGAAGTTGGTGGAAAGTGGTATAAGATGGAGATGATTTTCGTAAAAGTATGGTGTAGTGAAGTCTTGTCCGACATCTGTCTACGACAAAGTTTAAGGCTTAGAGCCTGGAGAAAGTTATATTTCGATAGAGGAGATTGAGTTGCACTTAAGTTAAGTAGTTTAATGAGTGTTGCTGTGTTTTAGTGCGAATATTCTTGAATGGAAAATTGATTCAGCCGGGAATCCGCTGATCTATTTGAAAGTCACGGTATCTAAGTAAAGGTGTGTACCCGTCTCTACGACTTCTACTATTTTCTGAGTCTTTGTGCTTCTTATACCTAATATCAGGTTGTAACATATGAAATGTCCGATTCTCACCAGTAAAATTTTTGAAATTTGGTTCCTTATAAACTTTTTTGATGCAGTCGTTAATTATGTATCATTTTAAAGCTAAAACCTTGTCTTTTTCATGTGATGTGTTTCAAATAAAAATATTGTGAGTTGGTGGTAAGTTTATAGCTTTAATCGTAGGATGAATTCTAGAGATTTTAGAGTGTTATTTTTGTATGAGTGGAAAAGTAAGCGTAATGCTGCAGCAGCTGCCCGAAACATTAATGCTGCATTTGGAAACGGTTCTGTAAATGAACGTACCATTCGACGTTGGTATGCAAAGTTCGAAACTGGGGATGAGAGTCTCACAAACGAAGACCGGGGCAGACTAGACACTGTTGTGGACAATGAAGTTTTACGAGCAATAGTTGAAAAAAATCCATCCTGTTAGAGATTATGCAGAAGAACTAGGTGTATCTCTTACAACCATTTCACGTCATCTAAAATTGATTGGCAAAGTTAAAAAAAATGGATAAATGTGTACCGCATGAACTGAATGAGAATCAGAAGCGCAAACGTTTTGAAATCTCGTCTGCCCTTCTTCTTCGCAACCAAAATGATCCTTTTCTCAATCGAATTGTAGCTTGTGACGAAAAGTGGATTCTGTACGACAATTGTAAACGTTCAGCGCAGTGGCTGGATGATGACAAGGCTCCACAACACTTCCCAAAGCCGAAACTCCATCAAAAGAAGGTTATGGTGACTATTTGGTGGTCCTCAGCTGGTTTAATTCACCATTGCTTTCTAAAACCAGGCGAAACCATCACAGCGAAGAAATATTGTAGAGAGATTGATGAAATGCACCAGGAACTTACACGTAAACAGCCGGCATTGGTCAATAGGAAGGGCCCTATTCTTAACCATGATAACGCTAGACCGCATGTTTCAATGATCACTCGTCAGAAGCTGCACATGTTAAACTATGAAGTTTTAGACCATCCACCATATTCACCTGACCTCTCACCTACAGATTTTCACTTTTTCAAACATCTCGATAACTTCTCGCAGGAGAAATGCTTCAGAAATCTAAAGGATCCTGAAGCGGCATTCAATGAATTTGTTGCCTCCAGGACGACTACATTTTATGATACCGGCATAAAAAAAACTTGTTTCTCATTGGAAAAAGTGTATTGAAACTATTGGTTCCTATTTTGATTAATAAAGTTTGTTCTGTAAAAAATATAGTCTTTCTTTAAGTAGACCATGAAAATCGGGCATTTCATATGTTACAACCTAATACTTAAGTCAACTAAGTTAAGATGGGGTCTGCGACAACGCAAACATCACAAATTTAGTTATAATAAAATAAATATGTGCAATATATTTTTTAAAGTTAGGTTTTCTAAAAGAGTAATTTATTTACTAAATTATACTTTAAACTATTAATTGACTCCTGATATAAAATCAAAGAAATCCTTTTTAACCTTAGAAAAATTTAAATTGTATCTATTAATGATATTTATCTGACAGGCAAGATAATAAATCTACAACTAATTATTTGCATTGTTGACGGAGAATACATAAATTGTGTTCTTTGTATAAGTCCTTTCTTACAATATTAAAGAAAGTTTGTATTATTCAGTTAAATGAATTGAATGAACTTGGATTATTTAACTTATAATTTGATACTTAATAAAATTAGAATAAAATTAGATATATTTAGATAATATGTAAGTATCTTGCTCCCAGTTACCAAGTTCTTAGACCGTACATTTGAATAACAATTTTTCCGGGGTATTTACTGTAATTAATGTATAAGTTTATTCCCCAAATAATTATTACTTGACAGATTTTCTTTTTTTTTCTTTAAGACCGTTTTGACTTGCTAACCAGGGCCATATTGCTTTATGGGCAAGTCAGATATCCCAGGACTCTCAAACTTGGAGGGTTTCTAAATTGTTAAAATTTTATATGATTTTACCTCTACTAATATTTTTATATTTATAAAAAATTACCCAGAATGTATTGGGTCAAAATCAAGATAATTTTAGAAATTGTAAAAATTTTGTTTTTAAAATATTCTTTTAAATTTCGTATTGTTTGTGTTTCACATTGGACATTTATGAAAAGTGTAATATTTTAGGTATTATATATATTTTTTCCTAATGTGTCTTAAAATTGGAAGGACAGAAGAAAGTTGCCAATAAATTGAAAATAATGATAATAAATAAATAAATAAATAAATAAAATATAGGACTAACATAAGCGTTCAACCTTTACTACTCAAACTATGAACTGTGCATTAAAGTTAAATGCACCAGAAAAGTGTGCACCCCAGAAAAAGGGTCATGTTATTACCAACATTAAATAAAAAAAAAATAAAATTAATATATAGAATACATCTGTTTTGATAAGTATAAAGGTTTTAAGTCCAAAAATGTCGATTTTGAGTTAAGTACATAGTCAGATTCAGAAAAACATTCTCTATCGATTGGTATAAAGGATTTAAATCCATGTCATTTAGTCTTTGGGACAATCCATTGGTAAAAAAAGATTAAAGTCAGAAATTTAGCATTAATCTTTGGTATAAAATATTTAATTCAATTTTTTCCCTTTATTAAATGAAGGTTGAGAATCACTGAATTGTATAAAGGGTATAAATCAACATAATAACTTTTTCCTAATCGATTCTTCTGATTTGTTTTTATTTAGTTTAACTTTATTTTTCGTCTCTTGAAAAATCAAGAATATGGACTTAAATCCTTTATACTTATCAGTACAGATATATAAAAATAAATTAACACTTTTTTAAACAGTCATTTAAAAAATAATAATAATATTTTTTTAAAATCATTTTTAACTGTCCCATGTATAAAAAGACACCACGATGTGGTATGACTAAGCGGAAATAGGTCATCAATCAACTCTAACAAGCATAAACGTATGTTATATGCTAACGAGTAAAAATATGACTGTTTCCCAAAGTTTCCTATTACTAAGCTCATAAATTTTTATTCCTTCGAGTTTCTCCCTTTTTTTTTTTTTTAACCTGTCTTTTTGTGAGACAAAACAAAGTCACGAAGAGAAAGAAAAAACGGAAATATATTCCGGTCAATAAAAAAAAAAAGACCAGAGAGCATTTTCCGTAATTTTGCATAGTAGATACTGTCGTTTTGAGAGTATGTCAAAAGGAAATACTGTGTCAGTATTTTTGTTTAGGAACAATACACGAACGATTATAACAAGTCCAATTCTATTAAGGGCCGCGGTAGCCCAGTCGGTAGAGCTCCGGCCTCGTAATTGGAAGATTGCGGGTTCGGTACTCGAGCCGGCCAAAGACCGTCGTGTACACTAATGGCGGCTGGTGCACGTAAATTCTGTCGAGGCCGCAATGTCCTCCATGTTGCCATAAAAAATTATACCTCTGGGGGTCACCGAAGCGGGAGAGTCATCCATTCCGTGAAGGATCAAAATTGTGATGGCGTGTCTCCGGATCACCTCTAGGGGTGTGTCCCAGACCGTCGCCAATTGCCCATCTGCGCAGCACTAGTGCGACGTTAAACACAACCATCCATTTCTATTAAAGACTTTGTGATTTCAAAATGGCAAATCACTTGAAATATACGGTGGAAATTGCCTAAATATCATTTAACACCATCACAGATTCCTATTTGATTTAGTTTTCGAAAGCTGAATATAACAAAAAGAAACGTTCAAACAGACTGATATCCCGAGTATTAGTGATTTTTCAAATGGAAAATCACTTGAAATATACGGTAAAAATTGGCTAATATCATTGTACACATCATTGTTTCTTATTCGAATTCGTTTCCGAAGGCTAAATATAATAAAGAAACTTTCAAATAAACAGAAAACATGAGTATTAGTGATTTCTCAAATGGCGAAATACACGGGGAAAATTGGCTGAATAGCATTGTACATTATCACTGTTTCCTATTTGATTTGGTTTCCGAAGGCTAAATATAACAAAGAAACGTTCAAACAAACATATATCATTAGTGATTTCTTAAATACCAAGTCACTTGAAATATATGGTGGAAAATGGCTAAATATAACAAAGAAACGTTCAAACAATCAGAAATCATGAGTATTAGTGATTTTTCAAATGACGAAATATACGGTGAAAATTGGCTAAACAACATTGTAAACTACCAGTATTTCCTTTGATTTGGATTCCAAATGCTAAATATAACAAAGAAACGTTCAAACAGATCATGAGTATTAATAATTTTAAAATGGCAAGTCACTTGAAATATACGGTAGCAATTGGCTAAATATCATTGAACACTATCAAATGTTTCTTATTTGATTTAGTTTCTGAAAGCTAAATATAACAAAAAGAAACGTTCAAACAAACTGATGTCATGAGTATTAGTGATTTTTCAAATGGAAAGTCACTTGAAATATACGATGAAAAATGGTAAATATTTATTGTACACACCACTGTTTCCTATTTGATTTGGTTTTTGAAGGCTAAATATAATAAAGAATCCTTCAAACAAACAAAAACCATGAGTATTAGGGATTTTTCAAATGGTGAAATATGCGGTGAAAATTGGCTAAATATCATTGTAAACTATCAGTATTTCCTATTTGATTTGGATTCTGAAGGTTCTGATTTCATTTAATCCGTTAGTAGCCGCTAGTTGGTCGATTTGCCGCCCATACTTCAGCTTTTCCAGATTTTTTTATTCAATATCCACCAAAAATTTTTAGAAGGGGCATTTGACATACATAAAACGCGAATAAAATCGATTTAACGTCGATCACATCACTTCTTAAAATTATTGGTGGCAGTTAAATAAAAAGTTCGCAATCTGTAATAGGTGGCGCTGTCGATAGCGACTACTAACGGGTTAAAAGTGAAAAAACAATCGATAACTTTGCTTCAAATTATCACAGATTAATCGTCCAACCATTCGTTTTAAAGGTATTGACGAGTCCTTTTAAAAGATGCCCATAATGAAAATTTACCCCTTTAGGAGAAATGGGAATTTTCACTTTTCTGATTGGGAGAGCAATTCTCCTACATATATATATATACAAGAAAAACCTTTTCTCAGTAGATTATTACTATTATAAATGGTTATTTTTAATTTCATAATTATTAGTAAAAAATAATTCTCTCCATGCACATTTATACGAAATTTTGTCCTATACTGTCATGTTAAGAATATAGAAAAGTGAAACTGAACGGTTTTCACGAAAAATTGATAAGCAATAATGTATGTCAAGGTGCAACCACATTATTATACATAAAATTCTGTGCAGTATTTTCTGAGATATAGTTTCTCTCTCACTCTCCAAAAATTTTGTCACACAGACACACAGACAGACATTTTCTAAAAATGGCCAAATTATGGTCTAGATATCTCAAAACGTGTAAAACCATCGAAAACCCGAAGTCAAAAACTTTTACAAAACCAATACTTGGATATAGAAGAAAGTAAAAAAATTGTAAAAATTAATTTAGACCACCCATCAAAAATCTGTATTTTGAGAGAGAAGTTGAGTCTAATGAGCGACTTTTGTAAATTGCATCTGGTTTGAAAAATACAGTTTATTTATTTATTTATTTATTTATTTATATTAATTTTTATTTATTTATTTTATTTTTTATCATTTATTTATTTATTTATTTTATTTATTTTTATTTATTTTTATTTTTATTTTTTTTCGAAGAATCTATTAATTTATCTCAATTTCTTAATTTTATGAGGTTTTTTTTTTTTTTTTTTTTTTTTTTTTCCCATTAAGAAATTCTGCTATTTGCAAAAGAAACCTTTTTGAGTTTTATTCAAGCTGCAGTCCACAATAAATCGTCCCCATTGCGAATCTGGTTACATTACAGTACATTAAAACAGCAAAGACATACAAAGAATTCTTATATGTAATTCATGTAATAAATTCATATTAACGTAGTACATTCTTCTTTTAGATAGGTATCTAAGCTACAGCATTTCCGGTCTCCTAAGTGCATGAAATTTATCTCTTGTGATGGGGTTACAAGTTTTATTCTGAAATGACATATTTAGTAGCATAATTTTCAATTAAGAAGAAATAACTCAGATGAAAAATTATGTTCTTAAGGAAAAGATTTTAACAATTATTTTAGCTTTACAAAAATTTTATTTAAAAATATCAGTCATTGAAAAAAAAAAAAAAAAATGAAAAAATGAAAAAATTAAAGAAAAAATTAGGGTATTTAGTGTATATTCCAAAGTATAGTAACACTTGATTTTTTTTTTTTTCTACAAATTATACACTGAGAAAAAAAATATATACCGCCTTCCTCTAGAATGAATAAGTGGTCGGTCATTTTCTAAATCCTTTAACTAGAACTAGAAATATAGATTTCCGAGCTATGAGCATAAGGCACACCAATAAGCTGAATAGACAAAATGATCGAGATTTTCTAGTCTACATATTTCTAGATGGTGAAACAATATTCTGAATCTATCCTATTGCGAGAAATTCTCGCTTGATATTCTAGAATTGGGTCATAAATCAAGATTATAGTTGCTGAAACTCGCCTATAATATTCACATTTATTTACAGAGATTTTTAAATAACTTTGCCCTCGAGAATACATGCAAACGCTCTAGAATTCAATAGGGGTTTCTAGAACTCGCTTTCAAAGGGGGCTAGAATTTATAAGGATGATATGGAACTATTTTTTCCAGAGCCACAATTTAGATTCTAGATGTCAGTTACAGAATTTTTTCTCATTGTAAATAATATGAAGAAAAGAAAGTTTAAGCTATTATATTCTTTAAAAATATTAGCTTAAATAATTGCATAACTTCCAACTTTTACGCTTTTTGTGTGTTAGAAAATTTCACATGTTTCTACGACAGATTTCTCTGATTAAATAAAATAAAAAATAAACACTTTAAGGGAATGAAGAACGTTGAGACTTTTTTCTATATTTAATTTTTAACTAGTATGATGTGGCTACCACATGACTTTTTTCTATATAATTTTACACAAAATTTATTCAACACAAATTTTGTATTAAATTATCAAATTATTTTCCATTATAAATGCAGGCAATTTTTATCTGACAGAATTATATCATCACTAAATGTCGAAAGATGTCAATTTTTCGCAAATTTTGTTTTCCCGAGGGGGGGGGGGGGATCGATGCGCCCACATGCACAATTTTTTTTCCCTAGTTAACTACTACTATTATCAATAATTCATATGAATTTTACAATCACACAATTAAAATAACTCTCATTATGTACATTTATACGAAATTGTGTCCTATACTGCCAAGTTAAAAATGTAGAAAAAAAAGTGATAACAGCGCCACCTGTTGAGCAATTGTTCCACAAATCTAATCAGAACTAGTTTATTTAAGGGTCCAACCAAATACCATATTCGGTTAAATTTCATTCATTGGTTCGTGAGATACAACGTCCACAAAATTTGTGATAAAAACAGACACACAGACAGACAGACATTTTCTAAAAACAGCCAAATCGTGTTCAGGACATCCTAAAACGTCTAAATCCTTCGAAAACTGGAGTTTGAAAGTTTTCACGAATCCTATACTTTCTCTATATATACATATAGAAGAAAGTAAAAAAGATCAGTTCCGAAAAATTTTTCCACTATAAATTTTCAATGGACTTCCACGTTTTGTGAGCTCTAGAGCAGGGTTTATCCTGACAAAAATCTTTCTTTAGCATTTTAGCTGAAATACACAAGCAATATTTTAGCTTTTTTAAATGCTAATTTAATTCTTTCGATACTATTAACTTCTTTTACTTAACTTAGTTTCCTCCACTTTTGTTCACTGATGATTTTAACTAAACATTCATACTTGTGATTTAAGAAAAATGAATCAATGAAACATTAAAACTTTTTTACACACCATAAAATTAAAGACACTACTTTTTGTCTCCAAGGCGCGTGCTTTTTGCAACTGAAGAAAAAAGGCCATGTACTTTCGAAACCGGTTGTGCTGTTTTTAATTTTATGGTGTGTTAAGAAATTTTAAAGTTTAAACAATCAAACTTTATTTTGATTTCAAAAACAGAAAAAGAGTCAGCAGTTATGTCATACGTGCAGAGTAATATTCTGAATTCTGACATACTTTTAAGTATTTTTGCATTTAAATTCAACCCTTTTAAAAATCGAAAATAAATCCAAATTACTAAACATGTAACGATTCCGAAAAATTTCATTCGTTTCATAATTTTTATCTGTGAATATTTGAATAAAAAGTAGAAATATTATTAGAATTTTATAAAATACAAAGATACTTTATAAAATTATCCAGTTTTAGATTTTTTAGGTTACCAACGTAATTTAGCATAATATGATATCTTTTAGCAAAAGGTTACAAAAACTAATGCGGCTGTTTAAACCATGATCTAGCTAGAGCACAATTTGGCTAATTTTAGAAAGTGTCTATCCGTTTGTGTATTAATGTGTTTTTTTTTTTTTTTTTTTTTTTTTTTTTGTTTTTTAATTATTTTATTCACAAACTTTATTTTTGTGACAGTGTGAAATGATTAAAATTAACACGTTCAGCGCCATGTCAGCCATCGATGGCTGACACTGAACTTTCCGTTTAGGCCATGTCAGCCACCGGTGGCTGACAGCGTGGAATATGATATAAAACTAAAAAATTTACATAGTTTTAAGTAATTGCTGACAATTTATTTAAAATTTACTTAATTTTTATTTATTATAGGATTATATCGTTAAGGCATTTCAATGGATTTTATTCAAACATGATAAACATAACACTGTAAACATAACACGCTTCTAAGCAGCGCGCGTGGCCTGAATGAGATTTCAGGCGTGGCGCTCAACGTGTTAAACTACAGCAAACATAGAATATATAAATACCGAGTAATGCAAAATCCAGAGAAAAAAAAAACTGTATTATTCAAAAAGTACTCACTGCAACTCTATGCGGTTTTCACAAAAATGTACCGAAAAACATGAGATTTATATACAGTCGGTAACAAAAGTGTCCGAACACTAGCAAAAATTCCTATGTAAAAAAAGTACACTTCATACGGTTTTGTTAAATAAATCCTTGTCGAATCATGTTGTTAGGCTGATTAAGAACAGGATTCGACAAGGATTTATTTAACAAAACCGTATAAAGTGTACTTTTTTTACATAGGGATTTGAGCTAGTGTTCGGACACTTTTGTTACCGACTGTATATATAAGATTATCCGCTCACATTTTAAATAGATACTCCTTATCAAAGGACATCATATCCCGAATTCTGAAGCTTTTATTGCAGAATTTCCGATTGTGTAACGTCTGACTATCATTGTAATAAATGTTAGCAGTAACATTGAACATTTATAGTTGTACAGTCGGTATCAAAAGTGTCCGAACACAAGCAAAAATCCATATGTAAAAAAAGGAACACTTCATACGGTTTTCTTAAATAACTCCATGTATAAGAAAAAATATTAGTTATCTTTTTCGCTAACATACCGCATTGTATTCATATTATCCGTTCACATTTTAAATAGATACGCCTCATCAAAGACATCATATCTCGAATTCTGAAGCTTTTTTAGCAGAATTTCCGATTGTGTAACGTCTGACTGTCATTGTAATGAATGTTGGCCGTCACATTGTACATTTATAGTTGCACAGTCGGTAACAAAAATTTCCGAACACTAGCAAAAATTCCTATACAAAAAGAGTACACTTCATACGGTTTTGTTAAATAAATCCTTGTCGAACCCTCTTCTTAGTCAGTCTAAGAACAGGATTCGATAAGAATTTATTTAACAAAATCGTATGAAGTGTCCTTTTTTTACATAGGAATTTTTGCTAGTGTTCGGACACTTTTGTTACCGACTGTACTACGTTGTTGAAGGTACTGCATCGTTTTAATAAAGTAATTTTACAATAAAATGTCACCTGGTGAAGGATATTTAAACTGATTTTTTAATAAATGTTTTGTTACCTAAAAAAATCCCATGCTTTTCGTTGCATTTCAGGGAAAACTGCCATAGTGCTATGGCCAATACTTTTTGAATAATATATTTTTTATTTTTTCTATGACATTTGGATCAACCTGTATATGTATATGTGTGTTTATATATATATATATTGAAATACACATATTTAAAGAAACCAAAGTTTATGAGTTAACAACTGGCAACACAAACGAAACGATAAACTAACTCAGCAAAAATCTTAACAGAAAAACACAAAATGAAACAAAATTTATGAAGAAGTAATTTAAGAAATTTAAGAAAGGAAGGAGGCAAGCGGCAAGACTTGTGACTTGCCTGTGGGGTTAAACTAGTTTTATGCCGGCAACACTCCCCCAGACCTGCCAAGATCAGAAAAAAATAACAAAATACTCGGAAACCATACCTCTGAAATTCAAACTCCACCAACCTCGTTAACTGACATCAGTTCACTTCGGTATTTTTTATTTTTTATAAAACATTTGCGCAAAAAGTTAATAAACTTAACCAGATAACTTTGATCAATAGCTTGCTTGTAAACACGTAACATATCATTAATTTTATTGGAAGTTTCAGAACTTAGTTTATGTACACGTTTGACTCCATTTAATACATATTTCTTTCTTTTTTCTTTTTCTTTTTTTTCCTTTTTTCAATTGAATTCAGCACCAACGTCCAACGTTGTCAATTAAAAATTTATTAGTTATTTGACATGTCAAAGTTTACATCGCTTACAGGATGATTATAATCACCAATTCAAGAACATTATTCCCTTTTTCTTTACTACATTTCTAGATAAAATAAATGAAACACCTTATTACTCATGATAACTACAAGCGTCTTCAATTATTTATAATTTATGTGACTTGACGAACATTTTTACTTTTCTTTCACAATAGATTCTGAGGAAAACGTAATGAGGCATAATTATATAAAAAAGAGGAAACTACACAACAAATGAATAAGGAATAAATGCAAAATATGTATGATATCCGAGAACATTCGCGTGAGAGAATTTTTAAATTTCTTGCACGCCATGGCGTGTTTAACATCAATCTCTGTTTGCATGTTGATACTTATCTATTTGAAGAAAATTCTCTTTATCGGGGCATGAAAAACGTGATTTAGACTGGTCAGTGCCTTCAAGCACAGGAGTATGACCGAAAGAGAATTTTTAGAAAGTGTATTCCATCTTGGTCTTTACTTTTAGCATTAATTGTGTTACCGAATTATATTGCGAGTGTGTGTATGTGTGTGGGTAGGTTTGGTTTTACGTCGCACTGATGCTGCGCAGATGGGCAATTGGCGACGGTCTGGGACACACCCCTAAAGGTGGTCCGGAGACATGCCATCACAATTTTGATCCTCCACGGAAGGAAATGCTCTCCCACTTCGGTGACCACCAGAGGTATAATTTTTGATGGGAACATGAAGGACATTGTGGCCACGACAGATTTTACGGGCACCAGCCGCCATTAGTGTACACGACGGTCTTTGGCCGGCTCGAGTACCGAACCCGCAATCTTCCAATTACGAGGCTCCGCTCTACCGACTGGGCTACCGCGGCCCGTGTGTGTGGTGTGGGAAAATAAAACTAATAAATAAATAATTGAAATCCCAAAATACATGGAAGTCTTCATCGGGTGAGTGGGGGGGGGGGGGGGGAGAAGCACCACCTTCCCCATTCAGGGAAAGAAATTTTTAAGACGTTTCTGAAAGGATATAGGCGTTAGGCCTACAAAAGATGGATTCTGAGTTTTCAGAATTTGGTTTTTATTAGCATTTGATTATATATAAATATACTATTAGGATACAATAAAAAAAAACTTTTTTTTTTTTTTTTTTGAAAAATCTCAAAATGTAATAGTGACCAAAAAGCTGTCTTTTATATTGAATGAAAAACATACCGAATTTCAGAATTTTTGGAATAGATCTTGAGGGTCCACTTTTGCTCCAAAATGTCACAATATTCTAAAAATTGATTATTTTTTCGTTCTTTATAACTCATATATAAATATTTCTCATTATATTTAATATGAGGGGAACCCCCTTCCCCATACAGGGAAAGAAAATTTTAAGACATTTCTGAAAAGATGTAGGCGTTAAGCCTTAAAAAAAAAAAAAAAAAATGGATTCTGATTTTTTTAGAATTTGGTTTTTATTAGCATTTGATTATATATAAATATACTATTACGATACAGTGAAAAAAACTTTTTTTTTTTTTAATTTCAAAATGTAATAGTGACCAAAAAGTTGTCTTTTATACAAAATGAAAAACATACTGAGTTTCAGAATTTTTGGAATATATCTTGAGGGTCCACTTTTGCTCCAAAATGTCACAAAATTCCAAAAATTGATTATTTTCTCGTTCTTTATAACTCATATATAAATATTTCTCCTTATATTTAATAGAAAATAAAAGTTCGTTTAATTGACAAAAACTCAAATGAAGTGTATATTACTCAGTTAAAAGTTCAAAGAAAGTCTATTTTCTTTCACCACCAGGTGGCGCAAGACTTCCTACAAGCCATTCGTTATGCAGTATCTTTGCGTTTGCAATTGCCTTTGAACTTACTATTAGTTGCAAATTCTGCTACTCGGTTGATTTGCAACCACTATTTTTCACTTTCTGTTTATTGCATTTCTCATCTTCCTTTTTACTTTCCTGATTGACTCTTTCTTTTTTTTCTTGCACCAAAGAATGATATATACATTAAATAAGTCCGTCTCATTCGGAAAGGCAGATTTATTTCTTTTTTCTTATCAAGTAGCCACCATTTTGCATTTGGCTACAATTTATTAATGGACTTGGTGGAAATATTGATGAGGGTTGTCTACATATGAAGTTTTATGTAAATCGGTTCATAAATATCTTTTTTATAAAATTTTGAAATTTCCAAGCGGTTTCCAGTTGGAAACAAGATGACGGATAAAGCTGGTAAACGAATATATCAAATGCATTTCGAAGATAAGTCTACTCAAAAATTTGATTCGATTTGATTCAGTATTACAAAAGTTATCGTAATGACAAATTTTCATGTGGCCGCCACTTGGAAACAAAATGGCGGAGCAAGTTGCCTTGCGAGCTTGTCCAAGACATTTGAAGCACTATTCAACTTTGGTTTCAATCATTTTAGTATTTCAAAAGTTATCGTGATGGCACATTTTCAAGTGGTCGTCAACTTGGAATCAAAATGGCGAAGCAACTTGGTTAACGAACACATTCAAGATACAGTCGAATCTCGTTAACGTGAATCTCAAGAGGGAGAAAAAAAATTGTTCATGTTATCAGTAGTTCATGCTATCAGTAACTAACCTTCATATAACTAAACTTATTTTCATTTTGACGGGGACTGTGGAAACAGTTCATGTTAAAAGTAATCCACGTTAATAGTGTTCACGTTAGTGAGGTTCGACTGTGTTTCTAACAAGGAAACATTCAAAAGATGTTGTCTTCAAAAAATATTAAAAAAATATATGTGATTCTACTCTTTATAAAACACCAGGAAGTGAAAAAATTATCGGCTGAAATGAATTGAAGCGACCACAAAAAATTATCAAAATTAAGTATATTTGGCGATTTAGCGCTGTTAGGCGTTCAGTTCGTTAGCACCGAGATTGCCGTTTACGAAGAGAAGTACAGAACCGTGTTTTGTTTCTCCGCCAAGTACTCAAAACTAATCGCCTAACAATGTGAAATCGCCAAATATGCTTAATTTTGATAATTTTTTTGTGATCGCTGTAATTCGTTTCAGCCGATAATTTTTTCACTTCCTGGTGTTTTATAAAGAGTAGAATCACATATATAAATATTAGATCGTTGCAAAAGTTCGTGCGGACGCGGATCATTTTATTGTCTCCAAAGACGAGAGCTTCTATTGCCGTGGTATACATTTGTTACCCGAAAAATGGGCAAATGTTGTAGAAAGTAATGGAGAGAATTTTGATTGAAAATTGTCATTTGATTTGATGTATTTTTATGAATTAAGCAATAAAAGACCGCAAGAACTTTTGCAACGACCTAATATATATATTCAATATTTTTTGAAGATGACACCTTTTGAATGTTTCCTTGTAAGATAAGTTCACTGTCCAGCTTTGGTTCGATTTGGAGCATCATTTTGGAAGTTATCGTGATGACAAAATTTCCATTATAGATGGATAGGTAGATAAATAGGATGATTTCTAAAGAAATCAACCTAAAATAATTAATTTAAAGTTAATAGAATTTGGTTCGTCTATCTGTCCACACTTTTATTTCTGTATATGTTTTAAGAATGCTTAGAAACTGACATATGATATTCAGATGCACAATAGCATACTTCCTATTTAAAAATGCATAAATAGTTCTGCTGGTTTATGTACAAGGTCTTAACCAAAGCATTCGTATAATGAGAGTTATTTCTCTTAAGTATATTCGAATATCTTTTTAATTCACAGAACATAAAGAAATTAACAAACATTATTCTGAGGCAAGAATTGAAAATAACTAAGAATATTAATTTTTGATATATGTTATTTTGCACCATTCAATTTAAATTAGGTAAATTAAAATAGAAGTGATTGAATTATTATTTTTTAGGTAACTTCTAGCTAATAAAGACCTAATTACAAAAACAGATTATTTTTCTTTCTTTTTTTTTTTTTGAATGAATGAATGAGCGAAATATAAATTTACAACATTTCTGATTTTTATTCACATTTAATTTATGCCGATGATTGTTCCTTTAAAAATTTTTGACAGATTGTAATCTGTAAGTTAATATGAAAAATTTATCACGTAATCTTCGGTAATTTGACCCGCTAAAACGTAGATGAATTTGACAAGTTTCACTTCTTATATAAGTATTTCCTTTTTATTCTGACCTTTTTGTCATTGGTTTAAAACGGTGTTAAATTACAACTTTTCTCTACTTACCAGAAATCAAAAAATGATGAAATTAAAAGCAGATATTAATAATAATAATAATAATTTAAATCCATTTTCTATCTTAATATGAAAAATTGTTTTTGTAATTTAAATTGACAAATTTCTCCCAATCTTACTTTTTATTAGCTGCTAATATCTAACTACAATATCTCATAAACTGAAATCATGGACATTGTCTAGACAAGAAAGAAAAATCACGCAAGTTGCATAAATAATAAATTACTTTCTAACTGCAACAAGCCATTACACTGTTTAGAAATATAAAGTGGCGGCTACAATTTATTAGTGTTCTCGGTGGAAATATTAATGAAAGCTATGTACATATTGATTTTAAAGCAAATCCGTTCATAAATGCCCTTTTTAATGTGAATTTCAATTTCAAGTGGCCGGCACTTGGAAACAAGATGACGGATCAAGTTGGCAAACGAGCATATTAAATGCATTTCTAAAATAAGTCTCCTTAACAAATTTAATTCGAACTAATTCAGCTTCAAAAGTTATCGTGCTCACAAATTTTCAAGTCGCCGCCACTTTAAAATAAAATGGCGGAGCTGTTCAGTTAACTATTCCAAGATATTTGTAAAATAAGTCCAACACTGCTTCGAATAAATTCCGTCTTTCAAAAGTTATCTTGATATTAAATTCTCAATTAGCAGCGTTCATGTGTCCGCAACCTGGAAACAAAATTGCGGAGCGAATTTCTTAGCTAAATCATTCAAGATATTTAAATGATAAGTCAACTGTCCAACTGTGGTGCGAATTGATTAAGTATTTCAAACATTATGGTGATAATAAATTTTCAAGTGGTCGCCACTTGGAAACAAAATCGCAGAGCAAGTTGCTCCACGCACTTATCCAAGATATTTGAAGCATAAGTTCACTGTCCAACTTTGGTTCGAATTATTTCAGTGTTTCAAAAGTTATTGCGATGACAAATTTTCAAGTGGCAGCCGAATTTTAAGTGGCCACAACTTGTGAATAAAATGGCGGAACAACTTGGTTATTGAACTCTCAACTTGCGATTTCAACTTGGTCTCTGTATTTGTAAGATAAGTTTGCTGCCCAACTATGGTTCGATTTGGAGTATTATTTCATAAGTTAAAAAATGGCGGAACAACTTTCCCAACGAAATCATCAAACATATTTGCATGATAAATTCTTTGTCCAACTGGGGCTCGAACTGATTCAGTATTTCAAAAAATATCGTGATGATAAATTTTCAAGTGGTAGATTGATTTCAAGTGGCCCCGCTTAATTTAAGATATCCACCACTTTGTTAAAGAGGCTCATAAAGTTCATTAATAAACTTCTTTCAGACACTTATGTGGTCTATGTATACATCAAAATTCACGCAAATCTGGTCTTAAATGCGATTTATAGAATGTGCATTTGAAATTTTCATGTGACCGCCACTAGAAAACAAAATGGTTAAGCAACTTGATTAATGAATTCATTCAAGATATTGGGAAGATAAATTGACTGTTTAAGTTTGGTTCGATTTGGCGTATTATTTCGGAAGTTATCGCGATGACAAAATTTCTATTATATACATTTATATATAAGATAAACGCACCAGTAGTGGACACTTTAAGGACATATTCCGACAGTTTTTGGTGTATTTTCCTAAATTTTGGAGTTTCAAAAAATAATTAATATTTCAGACCTTTACTAACTCTTTCTTAACACGACTGTATTATGAAAATTGCTAATTGTAGCATTTATATATGTAAAAAATCAAAAATCTGAAGAGCTTAAAATGAGCCAGTAGTGGACACACTAAAACCCCAGTAGTGGACCCCTTTGAATTTTTGCTTTAAAATTCAACTCTAAAATTGCTAGATTACAGAGTTGTGTCCACTACTGGATCTGGCATTAAAAGTCACATGAGCCAGTAGTGGACAGGGCTGTCCACTATTTGTCATGATGAGATTTTTTGGCACCAGTAGTGGACACCCATAAAAATACTATGTGTTAATACAAGATTTAAAAAACAGCACAATAAATGAATTCTGCATACTTATTTTAGTCATATGGAAGCGAAAGGTAGAAGAAATCAGTTAAAAATAAGCAGAGAGCGAGCAAATAAATCTTCATTTCCTTATTCAAAGTGATAAGAAGAAAACTGCAAAATCACAAAAAGTGCAAATTTTTTTAGTTAAATTAACATTATTTTAAAACTAATGGCCGGATTTATTTTTAGTTAAAGGGTTTAACAGTAGAGGACTATAACTTCCTTCCTGAACATTGCTCGAATCTTCAGAGTTTTTAGGTAGCTTATTTTCCGAGTTTAAAATTAAAAGTGTCCACTACGGGTACAGGGTCCACTACAGATGCGTTTACCTTATATATATAATTTTTAAAACCTACATATAAAATGAGAGAGAGGGAGAAATAAACGAAATGATTGCAATAGGTCGATTTCAAAAGAAATCAACCTAAAATGTCGATAAATAATCTTATACTTAACGTCCTATCCATTTGTCATGTTTGTATGTATATTTTTTAAAAGAAAACTGAGCTTTAAAAAATTTAACAGAAAAATGAATACAGGGAGAAAAATCAGTTTTTAATCTAACACATAGATGTATGTGCATCTTCAGCTATCTGTAATGCATCGTTATGACCATTTTTCTTTTCTTTTTCTTTTTTCCTACAATTGTTGAAATTTTTCATTTTTTTTTTCAAAGCTTACTTTTGAGAAAAAATAATAAATATTAGTTTAAAAGTTATTAATTATGCTAAAGTTGGTAAAAATTCGATTAATGATATGATAACAAACATGCTGCCCAAATTTTTTTGTTTATTTGTTTAAAAACTACGTGCAAGAAAAGAAGAGAAAACATAGTATTACTTTAATTTTGTACAACAGTGTTTACCTCCATGGTGATATCTTAAAGTATATATTGTTTTTATTTATAGAAAAACAAATCTCACAAAAACATAGCTTTGCTTTTAAAGAGAAAGAATAAAAAAAATTCTCTATTGTATTTTAAAATTTGCTTGTACTTTTTTAAAATATATCTTAATATTTTTATATGACCTTATAAACTTATTATTTATGCCACAAAAATATGTTTTGTACATCTTAATAAAGTGTATTCATTTCAATTTTTTCTGTTGTATAAAGGTATTTTATAAATGCTTTGTGAAAATATCTCTCATAGTTCTTAACGTATCCGAATTTTTTTGTTAAAGAATTTTCAATACAAAATACGTTATAATAAAACTGAATAACATAACTTATTTTTGGGGCATTCTAAAATGATTTCCGGGAATGAGAATGCACACAGTCAGACAGACTATCTGAATTCATAAACATTTTTCACCTTTTTGGTAAGATGTTGAAAATGTTAAAACATTTATTTCAACTGAAATGAAAAATTAATATTTTAAACTATATTAAATTTTATATTTTTATTTATCAAAAATTATTATTTATAATAAAATATTGAATGAAAACATGCTTTATTTTATTTTATAATTATTTGCGTGGGTCAAATATATGACTTTTCCAAATCTGAAAAAAAATTTTAAGGATAATAATAATAATAATAATAATAAATTTCATTTAACTGTGATATTTTTTTATTTCTTTTGCTTAGATACTCAAACATGAAAGAAAAATTATTCTGCATTTCATTTAATAATTTCTATGAAAGAAATATTTGAAAAAATATATTTTAAAAAAAGAAAATGCTACGTCCCAATAAATTTTCATTTAATCTATTCAACATAAACAAGAAATTTAGAAAACAAATACTCTCTAAAATTTTCTCTCTGCTTTTAAATTCGAATATATAGAGAGAAATTTACAACATCCAACCTTTCTTTATCACTTGTTTCACCTTTTGACCTATATTTTAAAATTTTTATACCATTTCGAACATTTATCATCATTGAATTGTCTCTCAAACACAACTATATGTTTGACAGTTTTACTTTTTATTTTTATTCTTCATTTCATTTCATTTATTTTTTTTTATTTTCGACAGAAAAAGGACAACTAAGAGACATAGCAAAGAGAGAAATTATTTGCAAGAAGATAAAAGCAAAACTAATGGAACGTATCATTTTGTTTTATTCTCTGTATTTATCTTAAAAGAGAAATGTAAGCATTTATTACGTTTGACAGTTCAAGAAATATTTATTCATGTTGCACTAAGAAAAATCGTCTGCTGGAACTTTAAAAAATTGTGACAGTTTTATTGGAGGAAACTGTTTGACTTTGTTTTCTTAAATAATTCGATAGTTTATCTTATCTAAAATCAGTTTATTTCAATTTAATTTTCGGGTTAAAACTGACAATAAAACATATAAGTACTATTTTGAAATATTTTTCTTATATCACATTTTATTTTTAAAGTTCTTTAATATATTTATTTCTCATTTGACTTCTTTGGAATAAAAGCCTATATTTCCATTCAATATTTAAAAATTGAGCTATATTAAGTTTGTTCAATAAAATGTATATTCAGGCAACAGTTCTTATGGTTTTTCATATATTTTTTACATCTTTACATTGCATTTTCTCAATTTGCATTTTTTCATGAATTCATGATCGTCAAAATGCTAAACCTTCTTCAGATATTTAAGAAAAGACGTAATATATATATATATATATAATGTTTATTAGAACCTACTTAAAAGTATTAGAAATGGATTTTGAAATTTAATAATTAGTTTTTGAGAGAAAAAAAAATTAAAAGTACATGTCTATGCAAAACATTGCAAACAAAAATATGATTTTCGTTATATTTTTATTATTTAATATTTTTTTTAAAAGATATTATAAAATCCCTGGTTCTTTTAAGTGTGGTTCAATTAAACTTTCCAAAATATATAGATATACAGTCGAACCTTGTTAACGTGAACACTGTTAATGTGAATTACTTATAACATGAATTGTCTCCACAATACCTGTCAAAATGCAGATTAGTTTAGTTTTATGAAGATTAGTTACTGATAGCATAAACTACTGATAACATGAACAAATTTTTTTTATCCCTCTTGAGATTCACGTTAACGAGGTTCGACTGTATATACATATATATATATATATATATATATAATTTGAAATTTTTTAGTACCATTGTTGCACTCAGCAGACAAAAGATAGATGAATATACCAACATAAAATAAATTTTAACTGAGATTTATTTCGATATTTATCATTTTCAGAGGAATAGAGTTGATATATCAAAGATCCATTTAAATGCCAAATATAACATGTAAAAATTAATAATTTAATAAAATTATTAAAGAAATGCATAAATTCAATAATCGGAATAAAAATTGAAATAATACACAATTGTTTAAGCGCATTAGCAGCTGTATTCAAAGTGTATGTATTTTTTAGATTGGTGTTAATGCCAAATTAGGCCAATATTTATGTTAATTAAATTATATATACAATAAGTAGTAAATTTAAGAATTTTTTAATATATTTAAAAATTGTTGAGAATAAACAAAATACATTTAAATATTTGCGCATAAGCAGCATATTTAATTTAAATGTATATATAATTTGAAATTTTTTAGTACCATTGTAACACTCAGCAGACAAAAGATAGATGAAAATACCAACATAAAATAAATTTTAATTATATATATATTGACTCTTTTGTTAAATATTTGTAGAAGTTTTGGTATTGTGAAGATATGAATTCATGAAAAAATGCAAACTGAGAAAACTCAGTTTATAGATTTTAAACCAGTAAAAAAATTATCAAAAACCATAAGAATTTTTACCAGAATATATATTTTATTGAACAAACCTAAATACAGTTCAATTTATAAATATTAAATTGAAGTATAACTTATTTTATGAAACCTTCAGTTATTTGAAGTCCCCTTAACCCATTTTTCGCTGGTGTTGCCTTCACGCAACACCAGATGAAATTTCGTTTAAAAGTTAACTAAAAAAGATTATTTATATTAAGTATTGTTTTTAAGTAAGGAAAGGATAGCTGTTTATTTTAATACAAAAACATTTGATCTGAAAAATAATTTTATAGTTAATAATAAATTTCTAACTTACTAATCAATCCAAAACTTTTGAAAATCTTCATATTTGAATAAGTTTACATAACTTGTAAAAAAAATGTTTCATAATAAAATAATTACTTTTGAAGTCATCTGTAATTTTTGCTGTTTTATGCTCCCTCAAGGAAATGTCCGTAAACATTTATTTGTATTCATTCTATACTCTTATTCCACTGAAGTTGTACAAATACAACACCCTGTATTTAGTAAGATTAATTTTAATAATTTTATTTTAAATTATTGTAATATATGATCAAAATAATGAGTATTACTGTTTGTATTTAGAAAATAATCATTATTTCTAGTTTTGGCGGTTAATGGGTTAACACGATTTCACCATTTCTTAAAAATGCGTTGCCAAAATTTAAAATTTCGGTGACACTGCATATCACGAAATAAATAATAGAATTCCACAAAACTTTATGCTTAGTTGCACCTTACTGATGTTGATTAAATTTTGGCATATATCATCCAGCAGGTGGCTGTACCATGCAGAAACTTTCTCATTCATGGAAAGACATCTATAATGTCTTTCACCCCTGCACCAATCGTGATTTGTGAGATGGGCATTATGAAACACTATGCTGATTTTATTTGTTTGCATATCGGCCATCAAGTGGCACTGTTTTTACTGCCTCTCTGTGATTATCCGGATGACTATATCTCAGCACCTATTGTATAATATTGCATCAAAAAACGTACGTAAAATCTTTATTGCGAGAAACTATATTGATTAAACTTTTGTGCATCATAACCAGTAGTTCACGCGTTTATACCGAATGATACAGAATAAAGTTTTTGATGCGTACTAGTTTTTATATTATTTTCTTAAATTATTCAGTAATTTACTGAAAGCAATACTTTTTACGTGAAATTTTAAGTAAAGATAACAATGATGATGATGGTGATGATGATGATTAGAACATTTAAATATTAAGCTTTTATTGCATAGTATTTGGAAACCAGATTCCTACCACTCTTTTTTAGTCAAGCGTTTTTTTTTTTTTTTTTTTTAAGTGGCATCACTTTAGAAGTTTTTGACAAAAATATCGTCAGCAGAAATTTGAAACTTGCGACTGTTTTATATCAGAAATTTTGTCTTTTAAATCGATCAGTTTAATTTAATTTACAGATTAAACAAATGATAAAAATAATATTTTTTATTGTGAATCAAATTTCTTGAGGTGATGGTGGACGTTATAGATCTTTTTCTTTCTTTCTATTTTTTTTTTTTTTTTTTTAATAACTGTTTCTGGATATTAAAACTTTGTATTAAAATATAACAAAGTTAAGTATATTAAAATTTCTCAAAAACTGTTTAAATGTAATAAAATATTTTTTTTTTCTTTTTTTTTTTAATCATCATATAAAATGAATTATTGTGTTGAAAATCTTACTACATACATTAGAAATGTAGTCTTTTAATTTGATCATCTTGTATATGTATTTTAAGATAAATATTTAAAAAATAAAAGGTAAGTTCAAGAATTTTTTTTTTTTTTTTTTTTTACACAAAATGTACAGTAGAACTTTAAAATCTACCATTAAGTTAAAGTTTTTAACCAGATACGCTTACCAAAAGAATTGAAGGTTAATCAATACATTTAGACATTTTATTTTTTAATTTATTTTCTGCTTCATATTTCTTAACATTGACTCATAGAAAATGAATCAGTATAACTGACATTTTAGCAAAAACAGCTCATCCCAATCAGCCACGGTGGATTATTCGGTTCTAAACTCATAACAGGTGAATATTTATAACACAGAGATACATATCTATAAATCGTCTGCCGTGCGTCTCATCCGATAATCAGCCCGTTAAAGCCGATAAAGATGGCTAAAAAAGAAAAAAGTTTAGAAAGAAAAAAAGGGCACTGTGTTACATTTGCACGAAAAAATTTCATTGCTTCGGTAGGTTAACTAAGTGTAACTGAAATTGGCAGTTAGAATACGAAACTTTATTTCATTACAAAAAGGTTATTGTAGTTATAAAAGTTGAGTGGTTGTTTTATTTCCTAAACTCTCTGTTGTTCTAAGTCGTTTGCATGCTATTATTCAGAGTGTTACAAAAAAAAAAAAAAAAAAAAAAAACTTTGATTTTGGTTTCCTATTGATCTTAGACAAATAACAAATGCACTTTATGGACAAAAATATTTAGACTCTTTCTAATTTTGACGTTTTATCGAATATTCAAAGAAATAATCGTTGAAATCTCTTGGAACTTCAAAGTGTAAAGAACATGTATTCCAAAATGCACACACGCACACACACACGAAAAAAAAAAGCCTCTGATTCAGCAAAATTGGATTAAAAAGAAATCCCAAGATTTGACATAAGTAGGCAGGTTTCTCCTCTGGGGGTCTCCCCTGAGGAGACAGCACTATGAAAAAACTTCTGTACTATATTCTTATTAAGTATAGACTCATATCTAAAATGTGAGTAAAATCGGCTCAACAGAAGTGCTTTAAAGATGAATCGCAAGATTTGACACAGGCAGACAGATGTTTTGCCCCTGGAACCTGCTCCAAATAGATCCTTGAAAATGCGTGCATATTTTATTGTCATCAACTCATGTCTAAAATTTGAATAAAATTTTTTCGGCAGAAGTGCATTAAAAATTAATCACAAGATTTGACACAGGTAGGCAGATTTTGCCTCTGGAATCTACCTCTAGTTATACAGGTTCCTAAAAATATCAACTATTGTATTTTCATCGGCTATACATTCATGTGCAAAATTTGAACAAAATCGGTCCGCCAGAAATGCGAAAAAAAAAAAAAAAAAAAAAATTAAACCAACAATTTGACACAGGCAGACAAATTTTGTCCACTAGAATGTGCCCCTTGTCTGCTAAACTCCTAAAAGTACTGGCGAATTGTATTGTCATGGACTATGGACTTGTATACAAAATTTGACCAAAATCGGTTCGGTTGGTTGGGCTTAACATCGTACTGCATTATGGGCAATTGGCAACGGTCTGGGAATTACCCCTAAAGATTATCCGGAGACATACCATCACAATTTTAACCTCCTCGAAGGGAATGGCTCGCCCTCTCAAATAACCCCCCCAAAATCGGTTCGGCAGAAGGGATTAAAAATAAATTGATGGAGAAAGAGATTAAAAAATGTCACAGACAGGCAGTATTTTGCCCTGTGATCTATTCCTTGTGAATTAGATTCCTAAAAATGCTTTCATATTGTATTGCCATCAGCAACGAATTCATGTCTGAAAATTGACTAAAATCAGTTTGGCAAAAATGCATTAAAAATAAATCACAAGATTTGACACAAGTAAGCAGCTTTTATTGCCTCTAGAAATAGATCCCAGAAAATGCTTGTATATTATAATATCATCGACCAGAAATTTATGTGTAAACTTTAAGTAAAATCGGTTTGGCAGAAGTGGTTAAAAAATAATAATAATAATAATAACAGCAAATATTGTAATATGTAAGATAAATTATAAACATATTTCTAATCGTAATTGATTTTGAGAATTTTAAAACGTAAGAAATTGTTTTTAGAAACTCATTTGGAGTATTACTGAATTATTTTATTTTATTTTATTTATTTATTTTTAAGTTATATTTCTATTAATACGTTACTTCTAATTTTATAGAAAAGAAGTTAACGACTATTAACGTTACCGTTAAATTAACCGTTAAATTAATTAACCGTTAAATTAACGTTAACCGTTAATAACGTTAACGTTATTATTAACGACTACAAATAATTTATAAGTAAATGAAAAAAAACCTTTTTTAATATCTTTAAATACCGGTTATGAATAATTTAATAAAAAATAAACTACTAATAAAAATTGTTTAGCAAATTTGATCTGCATACATATTTCCCGATATTACAATGCATATAATCTGAACTATAGTTATTTTATTTTAGTTTTTCATTAAATGCTAAAAGAAACAGTAAAAATATAAAAATAACGCAGCATCTTTATTAAAGTCGGAAAAAAAACTAGATGAAAATTATTTTTCATTTATATTTCTTCAAAACCGCACACTTTATTTATAAACTAGAAAAATGCAAAATTTTAAACTTTAATGCAAATGAATTAATGAAAAATTACTTACCTGTCATTAAAATCAAGTTTAAATATATTAAAAAAAAAAAAAAAAAACTATAGAGCTATAATGACGTTAATTTTACCCTGCAAGTTTAATTTTTCATAAAGCTTTATATCAATTTTAATATTTACGCGTGAAATTTCCTTTCATTTCAAAAAAATTTAAAATCAACACCTAAACTTTTTTGGCAACAATTTAAAATTAAAATAAATTATGTATTTTTGTCTCAAAAAGGGCTTTTTCAACTTTTTCGTCACTGTCCGTTTCGATACTGATCATTAAAAAAAAAAAAAAAAGATTTTGATGAAATTTTGGCAAAAGAAGAATTTAGTTTAGTATGGAGGACTATCAGTTTTTTTTTTTTTTTTTTTTCAAATTATAACATTGATTTCAAATTATCCAATTATATTTTCGATTTCGATAAATGTCCAAGCATCGTAAAACTGGCGCCAACGTTTTATCCGCAGATTGAGAGTAATAGTCCTCCGTCCTAATAAATAAATAAATAAATAAACTTTATAGCTATAATGACGTCAGTTTTACCCTGCAAGTTTAATTTTTCACAAAGTTTTATATCAATTTTAATATTTACGCGTGAATTTCTTTTCATTTCAAAAAAATTTTAAATCAACTCGTAAAATTTTTTGGCAACAATTTAAAATAAATTATGTATTTTTGTCTAAAAAAATGCTTCTTCAACTTTTTCGACACTGATTATTATTAATTTTCTTTTCTTTTCTTTTTCTTACGAAAAAAAAAAAAAAAAAAAAGAAGAAGAAGAAGGAGAAGAAAAAGATTTTATGAAATTCTGGCAAAAGCAGAATTTTAGTTTAGTACGGAGGACTATTAGTTTTTTTTTTTTTTCCAAATTATAACATTGATTTCAAGTTATCCAATTATATTTTCAATAAATTTTCGATTTCGATAAATGTCCAAGCATCGTAAAACTGGCGACTTATCCGTAGAAAATAAAAAATAAAGAAAAAGGAAAATTTTAAGTTCAATGTTACGAAAGTGACTTTTTAAAATAAATTTTCAAGGACATAATAATTATTAAATAATAAATTACTTCTGTGACACAATTTTCCAGAAAGACATTTACAAAACGGGAAAATGATCGATAAATTATGCGTTGACCTAGTAAACTATTGTGTATGTTTAACTCTGGAATTATTTGAATGTTATTTGATAAAGATTAAAGAATATTGTTATTAAATTTAAATTTCTTTTACTTTACTTTTGTAAACTTAATTATATGTTACACCACACCAATGTTACGCCAGTTAAACCTATTTAAAGGAAAGTTGAGGGAAACAAAATGAATGTATCGTTATATTAAGGCTAAGGCCAAAACATTTTTAATTCATAAAGCATAAAGTGAAATATTTTTATAATTAGTGGAAGTGTGCTAATTATGACACGTAAAGAAAACTATTTTAATAATTAGATAAAACAATTTTCATCTCTATTTTTACTAAAAACCTTGAAAGTAATAACATATGTTTAATTAAAATATTTTTTTTAAATTACCAATTTAATTAGAATACACATTATATTTCAGTCACAAATATATATATAACATAAGTCATAAATAAATAAATATATATGTTTTATTGTATATATAATTATATATATACATAAGTTTGCCAATTTGGCTTTACCATTCATTTTTTAAAGTTTACATGCACTTTGATTACACAGCTGCAATGGCGATTTTTCTTATGTGCATTATTTCAATTTTTAATCATATACCTTGTTTGGCTGTTTGTGGATCTATGCATTTAACGGGTCTTTGATGTAGAACTGTTTTATCTAAGTTAAATCTTTCCTCTAAGTTAAATTCAGTTCTATATTTTTGTGTGTTGGTATTATTTTAGATCTATTAATTGCTAAATTTTAAGATTAAATTTTATTACGTTATCTATCATTTATATCTGCATTTAAATTCCATCTGCTGCTTATGCGCATTTAATTTAAATGTATTTTGTTTAATATAAACAGTATTTTCATTTATTTTAAAATCTTGTTTATGTTTTATTGTATATATAATTATATATATACATAAGTTTGCCAATTTGGCTTTACCTCATTTTTTAAAGTTTACATGCACTTTGATTACACAGCTGCAATGGCGATTTTTCTTATGTGTATTATTTCAATTTTTAATCATATACCTTGTTTGGCTGTTTGTGGATCTATGCATTTAACGGGTCTTTGATGTAGAACTGTTTTATATAAGTTAAATCTTTCCTATAAGTTAAATTCAGTTCTATATTTTTGTGTGTTGGTATTGTTTTAGATATATTAATTGCTAAATTTTAAGATTAAATTTTATTACGTTATCTATCATATATTCTATCATATATATATATATATATATATATATATAGTCATAAATATATATATTCAATTTAATTAGAATACACATTATATTTCAGTCATAAATATATATATATATATTCTTTCATTGATATTTCAAACCATATTCCATTGATATTCCATAATCAAGATAATATGCTATTACTAATAACACTATGCTGGAAAAAAAAAAAAAAAAATTAATATATATATATATATATTTCCCCGAGCCCTGATACCATTCCTGCTGATTCTTATGTAAAATGACCTCCTGAATCCGAATATGACCCCCCCTTTTGCCCCATCACCCACCGTTTTCTCGGAACGTCACCTCCTGCCCCAATTTTTACCATTCTTCGGTAATTGTATGGCCATGAATTTGATTTGGAGTGTGGAAAATAATTATTTTAACTCTTAAAAATAAAAAATATATAACGTTGTAGTAAGTGATAATAATAATTGATTAATAAAATATAATAAATGTAACTTATAATTTCAGTGGCAAATCTCCCCCTAAATCCCCCCCCCTTGCTGCAAATGTTCATGTTATAGAGTTTTTCACCTCCTTAGGTGCTCAAAAGATGTTTAACAGTTAAAACATTTATTTTCTCCTCAAACTGATAGCCATAAAATTACAGAAAAGTGGTAAAAATAGGGGAGCGACCCCAAAAAACGGTGGGTGATAGGGCCAAATGGCCGTCCTATTCGGTTTCATGAGGTCATTTTACATAAGAATTTGCAAAAATGATGTTGGGGCAATTTTCATGCTGAGCAGTGTAATTGTTGAGACTTCGACGACTTCAATGAGAATAAAGTTTGGAGTAATTGATGGTTATATATAACGAAAAATAGAAACTTGGTTTGTAATCCGCTCTACTTTCTACATACTTTATTTTAAAACTCACAAAACCTTTACGGTTTTGTAAGTTTCAGTGTTGAAGTGAACGGATTAAGCTTAGTTGTCAGAGCTAATGTCTTACACCTGGATGTAATTCCCTCCAAGTGGATTTTTGAAGGGGTTCTAGCCCGTATTTACAGTTTGTCCAATAAGTTCTCATACAATTTAAAACTTAAAATACACAAAAGTTAAAGAAAATAAAAGGCTTTTATTTAAAGTAAATTACAAAACAAACATTCAGAAAACTATCATAACAAATATTTAGGGATACTTCCACCTTTTTTTTTTTTTTTTTTTTTACCAGCTTTAGTCTTTCCTCGAAGCTATCACATGCGGCACGTAGGGCTTGCATTGGGATTTCATCCCATACTTTAAGTATAACGTTTTTGAATTGTGTTAAATTGCTGCATTTCACACCATTAAGCTTCGACAACATATAACCCCATGCAAAATAATCTAAGGGGTTTAGGTCGGGGGAGCTGGGAGGCCATTCTTCTTTTGGCAAAATGTCGGTCAAAGTTTCTCGGCACCATTGTTGCCCCTTGTGTGGGATGGCGCACCGTCTTGCTGGAAGCAATAATAATCGTCTCCATACATATTTTGAAGATTTGGTGATAAAACTTTCTCCAAAACTTCCTTCTGATACATTTCTGCATTAATCTTTACTCCCTTTTCAATAAAAACCAAAGGAAGTTTCCCCTTTTCGAAAAAGCCCCCCATACCATTAATGATGAAGCATTTTGAAATCTTGGCACAGTAGCTTGATTGTCAGGGATATCTTGAATGGATGCCGACCATACTCGATCATTCTGGGGATTGTGGGATTGTTGTAGAACGAAAAGTTTCTCATCAGAGAAGACGAATTCATCACCTGCGTGCCAAGAGAGCAAGGTGTTAACTCTTTCATACCTCTTTGCTTGTGAGGCCTTTGAAATTCCATGTTTTTTTTTTTTTTTTTTTTTTTTTTGTAAGTGTGGTGTATTTCGTCATTGTATTCCTGATTTAATCTATTGGACTGTTGGTAAGTGACGTCACGTCCAATCAATGATCTGTTCATTCCTTTTTACGTTTATCTCTGCTAGAACAGATCGCAGTCTTAAAAATGTAGTCGTTCATGTTACTTGTATTTTTCATATGTAATTGTCATAGTCATCTATTAAATTTTATGTGTTTAAAATGAAACGCCTCGTCATATTCTAGTTATGGCTTATAAATCTTCTCCTGTCCATAAAATACTATATTGGCGACGAAATGAAAAAGAAAAAAGCAAAAAGAAGTTTTGCTCTTCAACATTTTAATAATATCTACTTCAAGATGATTAAGAATGAAATCTGCAGTTCATAAAAAAAGAACGGAATATCTTCTACACATGTGTTTATTCAAAATCTATTTATTTCATAAAGAAAATTGATATTTCGAAAGTAACGAAAAGCAATCGGAGACGGGCAGTTGGTGAGTTTTTGTCTACTGTCAGGCCGGAAATGCATAGGCGCCACAGATAATTAGTTGTCTACGATTTTTTTATTTTTTCGGGAAAGAGAGAAAAAAAGGTATTTACACATTTATTTTATTTTTTTTCTTTCTGTTCTTTTATTAGATTGCATGTTTTTATTGTTAGAACTAGTATATTTTCATTAAAAATGTTTCAAAATTTTAAAGAATTCAATGATTCGGTTGAATCGTTTGAGATTTATGTAAGGAGACTGGAACAGAACTTTATATTGTTTGATATTAAGGATGAAAAAAAAGTTCGTGCCTTAATAACTTTTATCGGACCGAAATTATATAATTTACTTACAAATTTACTGTTCCCAGATCTCCCTGAATCAAAAACTTACACTGAATTAGTAGCTGTCTTAACAAAACATCTATGTAAAATTCCAAACAAAATAAGTGAACGCATTAAATTTAGAAAATGTTGTCAAGGAGATAACGAATCTGTGCAGGATTTTAGTGTTCGTTTAAAGAAACTTACAACACATTGCGCGTTTACAGGCGATTCGCTGTCAGAAAATTTGTTAGAACAATTTTTACGCGGATTAAAAAATGAAACAATCCAAAGCAAATTAATGTCTCAGGTTGAAGATTTAACATTTGAAAAAGCAGTAGAACAAGCCGTAACTATGCAAAGTACTGAAAATGACATGATAGAATTACAAAATAAAAATTTGAATTTGAATAAAGTTTCTGTTAGTGTTAGGAAACCAAAACAAAATTATTCTCAAAATAACTTAAGTAAACAAAACGTGAACAAAACTGCGAGTGCAAATAAAAGTAAAACTTATTGTTATCGTTGTGGAAATAGCTCTCATTTAGCAAATGTTTGTAAATTTATTAATGCAGTTTGCAATTTTTGTAAAAAACGTGGTCATTTGAGTAAAGTGTGTCGGAACGCACAAAACAATGTTACTCAAAAGAAAAATGTAAATGTTCTTGATACTGTAGACATTTTGTCGTTACAATCTGAAGGCACTAAACCTATAAAAATTTGGTTTTTGATAGAAAATAGTGCTAAAGCAGAAATGGAACTTGATACGGGATCGGCGATTTCCGCCGTACCGATAAATCGTTTTCGGAGATTATTTCCAGAACATAAAATGTTTCCTGCTGATGTACAATTAAAGACAGCCACGGGAGAAATTTTCCAGCCCGAGGGATTTGTTAGAGTAAATGTAACTTACGAAAACAAAACTAGGAATGTTAAGTTATATTTAGTTAAAAAAGACAATTTTCCTTTATTGCTAGGTAGGGATTGGATAACTACATTTAATATATTCCCAAACAATTTACAAACTGTTCCGGTAAACAAAGTACAAATCTCGGATAATTTAAATAATTTATTGAATGAATTTCCGGATTTATTTACAAATAACGTAGGTGAAATTAAAAATGTTAAAGCTGAATTACATTTAGAGAAAGACTCATCACCAATATTTTGTAAATCGCGAACAGTTACGTATGCATTAAGGAATGCGGTAAATGAAGAATTGGAAAGATTAGAAAATGAAGGGATAATAAAAGCTGTTAGTACTAGTAAATGGGCAACACCTATTGTTCCGGTGGTAAAACCTAATGGGAAAATTCGTTTATGCGGCGATTTTAAAGTCACGGTAAATAAATTTTTAAAGGTTGACAAATACCCGCTACCAAAAATTGAGGATATATTAGCAACTTTAGGGGGTGGATTACATTTTACAAAAATTGATTTAAACCAAGCATACTTGCATTTACCGATAGAGGAAAATTCACAAGAATTACTTACTATTAACACTCCTAAAGGCTTATTTAAATTTACGCGATTACCATACGGAATTGCCAGTTCGCCAGCAATATGGCAGTAAGCTTTATATCTTAGATCAATTTTTAGAAGATTGTGGACATATGATTTTGAAATCTCGCAACCTCGTAAAAACTTTCTAAGAGAGGTCTGTCTATTTCTCCGGATGCCCTCTCTTACTACTTTGATGACTTTTTCAGTCCGTGCAGTGCGAGGTCTGCCGGATCTACAGTCGGTAACAAAAGTGTCCGAACACTAGCAAAAATTCCTATGTAAAAAAAGTACACTTCATACGGTTTTGTTAAATAAATCCTTATCGAATCATGTTCTTACACTGACTAAGAACACGATTCGCTAAGGATTTATTTAACAAAATAGTATGAAGTGTACTTTTTTTACATAGGAATTTTTGCTAGCGTTCGGACACTTTTGTTATCGACTGTATACCTGTCCTGCACAAATGAAGTTTCATTTCCTTCGTATCGTCCTATAAACAAGATCACGTTTGACACCTAAGTTTTTCAGGTCTCTGAAAATTTTGCCTGCTTTCTGTCCTTCTAAATATTTTTTCATGATTACCTTTCTATATCCTTTCATGGTTTCTGAAACAAAATGAAAAATATTACAATTGATTCTATTACATATATTCTTTAAAGGCACATTGTAAAACAATGTTAAAAAACTTTTATAGCCTAGAATTAATTGTTTTTTATAAAACCACATTCAAAATTCTGTATGAGAGCTTTTTGGGCATCCGTAATTTCGGTATAAACCACGGAAAACTCAAAAGAATTTCTGAAAAGAATTTCAAAAATTTTTCAAGCTACTTCAAGAACGCACATTGAAGACACTTTGAAAGCGAGTGAAAATGATTGATCTCAGTAAAATATTTCGAGTCATTTTAGCACATAATACAGATTTAAAATATCAGTTTTGGGCTTTGGGGTTAGTATTTGTTTTTAATCTATTCTTATAACGCAAAAACAGAGACATACAGCCACACACACCAACCGTTAAAAACCTAATTTTAGGATTAAGAGGACCTCAAAATGTAGAAATGTAGAAAAAAAAAAGTTATGAAATTTCTCCCTGTAACAGTAATTTCTTTGCCATATATGTATTAGGAAAAGAAAAATGTTCACTGTCACGTCTGAATTTTTTTTTTTTTCTAGCACAACAATCAACTTTAGTTCCAGCTAAAAAAAAAAAAAAAAAAAAAAAAAAAGAAAGAAAGAAAGAAAAAGAAATAACATGCTAGTCCTTATTGAATATCTTAGGCAGAAAAATTATAGTATACATATTTTGTTTTTATGATTCTAATTTTTTTTAAATATATTTATTTATTTATTTATTTTATTTTATTTTTAAAACGAATACCATAAAATAATATAATTAATTAATTACAAATATATGATTATATTGTTTTTTAATGATTTAATGATTTATATATATTTTTTTTTTGTTTTTTAACTTTTTCCTTTAAATTTTTCTAAATATTATAAAAAAAAGTTTTTTTTTTTTTTTTCCCCTGATGTCTAAAACAACTTGTTCTGTAACTGAAGTTCTAAATTACAGTTTTACTTCGTAAAATTTTTAGAATTTTATTTTTTATACAATGTGTCTCAAAGATCTTGGCGAACAGTTATAAAATAAATTGAAAATGATAAAATAATTACGTAGTACATATTAGGAAAAATGTATCTGAAAAAAAAAGAGGAGATAGGGGAAGAATTTCAGCCTGTGCAACAAACTTAAAAATTGATCTTTTTAGCTGCTCTTTTTTTAAGTGGATATATACATATATATATATATATATATATATATATATTATCAACGATTTTACATGTTTTCAATTTAAGTAAGCTTCAATTAAAATTCTTTTTCATCGCTATGAAACGGTTGATCGTTCCCTTTCCCCATTTTTATTCGAAATTCCCTATAGGGGAAAAAAAATGAAGGCAGATATTAGCTCTCTATTTTTATCTCCATGGTGATGTTGAGGGTGATGGATTATGGGAGAAAAAAGATAAGAAGAGGAGGAAAGATACGCAAAAGCGGGTGGTTGACTTGGTTGATAAGAATGCACTTTGCATGAACGATAATAATAAAGTGGGTAAGCGATAACGCACAGTATCAACTTGAATAAATACTATCCTGGGCTTATCCAAAAATATAAATCTTAGAATAGTGTGCGAAAAGTAGTTTAGAACTTTGAAAAGCTTTATATTTTTCTCTTGGTAAAACAATTAAAAAATGGAAAGGAGAAAAAAAGGGAGATGGGGAGAACTTTGTAGTAAGAGAGTTATTTAAATCAATTTTTTTTTTTTTTTTTTTTTTATAATCACTTAGAATAGTTAAGTTAAAAAAGTTATAAATTAGCTAATATAAACAAATGTAAACTACAGCAAAATACTAATGTTAAATGCTGATTTTTTTTTTTTTTTTAAGGAAAGGCTTTTTTAAGTAAATACACACATACATACACACGCACATACAAAAAGTAACATTCGTTTCGACTAAATCGAAAATAAATAAATAAATCAATAATTTTATTCTGTCAATTCGATTAATTTGCAGATTATTAATCGACTATCAAACGTTAAGCGTTTAGAAAACGCGCACACGATGGTTTCCTATGATATATTTTCCTAAAACTAAAACATTTAATTTTTTTAATTACGTAAAAATATGTAAAATATTCTGGAATTTTTATTTTTATTTATTTATTTATTTTTTTTTTTTTTTTTTTTTTTTTTTTTTCGTTACAAAATTAAGAAAACTAAAGATATATTTAAATACCAAAAAGCTCAAAAATTAAAATATATACATAAAAAATTAATAAATTGATAAATCTAAAACATCAGTTATAAAAATTAATTGAAGAAAAAAAATTTCTAAGAGAATAAGGATGGTAAAGTCGGAGGTGGTGTTGTGTGAATTAAGGCCGATTCACAACTCGAGGGTTCCGGACCTGAGCAGATTAAACACCGTGGGAGTCTTTCTAAAGGTTCTAACTCATATTTACGCGAGTTTCGGAGAAAACTACGGAAAACTTAGAACAGTTACGCCGACGAACATGACCTTGGATCGAACCCGACACTTCCCGTCTAGTACCAACTTTGAGAGCTGACCTTTTCGGCCACTGATAGGCAAGTCGGAGGAGGAGCGATTATTATTCGATGCATCACAATGAAATATATTATTATTATTATTATTATTATTATAACAGGGCACCTAATGGTGTCGGTGCGCAATGACTATTTTCTAGACCATAAAGTGAGTAACCAGGGGCGCGCCGACCCGGTGTGCGAAGTGTGCGGCGCACACAGGCGCCAGTTAAAAAAAGGCGCCAGCCGAGAATAGATTATTTTGAAATATATATATATTAAAAACCGGATTTCATAATCCTAGTCTGAAGCCATGTGAGTTGTGTGGCCAAATAAGGCGCCTTTGAAACTGCATTGACAAAACATGAGCTCAGAAACAGCTTTGGAGATTTATTGTGAAAGGGCATGTTAAAAGGGGATTTACTTGGTGAGGATACGCCTACCCTCAGCAAAATTTTCGTTGTCTTTTTTAACATACCAAAATATCCCTTTGAAACTTAAAAGTGCACCTGAATCTCTTCCCTCTTCCTCTTCTGCCGAAAAAAGGCCACTAGGGGCGAGTAAAAAGACAACGTAATTCGATTTCAAAAGAGAAAATTTAATAGATCCAAGAATTTTATTTAGTTAGTTTGTGGGATGAGTTTAATGTCGCACTAGTGCTGCGCAATGGGTAATTGGCAACAGTCTGGGACGCACCCCTAAAGATGGTCGTGAGACATGCCATCACAACTTTGATCCTCTACGGAGAGTATGGCTCCTCCCGCTTCGGTGACCCCCAGAGGTATAATTCAGATGAAGACATTGCGGCCATGACTGATTTTACGTGCACCCGCCACCATTAGTGTACATGATGGTGTTTGGCCGGCTCGAATTCGAACCCACAGTCTTCCAATTACGAGCTTGGTACTCTACCGATCGGGAGACCGAAACCCCGGAGGATTTTATTTAGAGTAGTTTCTTCTTCTTTGCAGCATCGATGTAACAGGTTCTATTCAATGAAGGTTTTCTTTAGAAAAATAGTATGTTATTATAGTTTAATTATTTTCTTCGTTTTCGGAATAAACATCGAAGATGCTCGAATTAGCTGGAAAGGGAAACGAAAAGGAAATCTATGCAAGAATTAAATTTGAAGTTAATTTAAAGATCGCAGGCTAAATAATTAACAAAAGTTATAAAAATATTCATAATTTCAAAATTCCCAGTTTTGGGGAAATTTCAAAATTTCCAATTTTGTCTTAAATTCCCAGGGAAAAAAACCATTTTTTTTTCCGGGAAAAAACTGGGTGTTTTCTCTCTTGCATCTCTACGTGGAGGATCGAAATTGTGATGGCATGCCTCCGAACCATCTGTAGGGGTGAGTCACCAATTCCCCAGACCGTCACCAATTGCCCATTGTGCAGAAATAGTGCGACGTAAAACCCAACCAACCAACCAACCTCTATTTGCCTTCATAATTGTAGCGCTTGTTTTTTAGAATCTCTGTAGAAGATTTTTCATTTTCTGCAAAATGCTCTTTTTATTTGTTTCTTTTAAAATTTCATTTTATTTTATACATTTCTTTATTTCTTAGCTATTCAGTAAACTTATTATTATTAAGGTTTGAGATTCAGTTGAATTTCTGAATGATAATTATTCGTAAAACTTTAAAAAAAAAAGTTAATATAGGGCGCCAAATAAAACTCTGCACACAGGCGCCTGACAATGCTGGCGCGCCCCTGTGAGTGACAAAAATGTACGTACATCCAATTACAAAAATATTTCAAATTTTAATATAGATTATCTAAATCTAAGTCCGATACGACTGTATTATACTTTTTTGAAGATGGAGCAGTTTTGTTCTAAGAAAGGATGATGTATATGCAAATTAATTGGAAAGACCAATATTTCGCAGCGATTTCACTTATTTTTGAAGCAATGTATAATATACTAAACAAAACGGAAATTGTAATTATCAGTAACGCATAAAACATATATAAAACTGCCTCAATTCAGTCCTAATACTAAGCCCAAATTCTGATGGCATCGTTTTTAATTTTACGTTTTCAATAAGCTAACGTACGTTAGCTACGTAACAAGTACGTAGCTAAAATAGAACTGTTATAACACAAATATAATAATAATAATAAAAAAGACATCAAATTGAAAAATGTAAAAAAAAAAAATAATAATAATAATAATAATCTTAGCAATAATAATAGTTGTTATTCAATTTCATCAAAAAGTGGGGTAGGAGGATGTGTTTTAAGGGTAATTTATACGACTGTGTATTTCTTACCTTTTATTTATTGATTTT
This sequence comes from Salticus scenicus, assembly GCA_963930645.1. Lineage (NCBI taxonomy): Eukaryota > Metazoa > Arthropoda > Arachnida > Araneae > Salticidae > Salticus > Salticus scenicus. The sequence goes on from OZ005660.1 coordinate 101,987,721, forward strand.
AATGTTGTTGTTATTTTCTCTTACACATACACACACACAAAAAAAAAAAAAAAAAAAAAAGAATCTGAAATCTTTTTCTCAATTTCAACCAGATAAATACGGAAGCACAAATATATATATAAATATATATATATACAGTGAAACTTGAATAATTCGAACTTGTTTAATTCGAAATTCTGGATAATTCGAATTTTTTACCTTGTCCCTTGAATTTTGTATTAAAATAATGTTAAAAAATCATGGATAATTCGAATTCTATTTTGGATAATTCGAATTTTTCATACGACTACCTTTAAAATATTACAGTAAAATTTGTTCCCAAGATTTTTTCTCAGCTAAAGTGCATTATTTTTTTAAAACAGTCTTTCAAAAAAAAAAAAAAAAGGATAAGGAAATACAAGAGTATTTCCTACCTAGTACATCAGAAGAATATATGGTCCATATACATGAACTTCGAGGTTTATTTAATTGAAAGTCATGTCTAATGTAGAAGATTCTGTTTCTGTATCAGTTGACAGGTGGAAGTCATATGCTATGATACAAAGATTGCACTTAAAGAAGCAATCAAAATTTTGACTATTTCTTAAAAAGTGTTGAATAATTAACCTCGTAAAAAAAATATTGATTTAGTTTGGGGGGGGGGGGGGGAATGTAGCAATATTCTTAGATATAAAGTTTATGTGTTAAATCTTTGATCATAGAGTTTTATTTTTTAATTTATCTCTTTTTTTTTTTTTTTTTGACAAAATAGTATATGTAATTCGAATTTTTGGATATTTCGAATTTTTCTCTGGTCCTTTCAACTTCGAATTATCCAAGTCCTACTGTATATATATATTATATTTATATATATCCCTTCTCCTCAAAAGTGGGGAAGGGGAAGAAAGGAAAAAGAAAAAGAGAGAGAGCGAGAACAAATAAATAAATAAAATGAACTCTCAAAGAGCAACGAAAAGTTCGATTAAAAAAAAATTTAATATTTTTTCTTTTTTTCTTTCTTTTTTCTTTATTGAGTTCTATGCAAGCAACTTTTGAATTATGTCACCTGCTTCACATAACCTTGGTAAACAGAAGGCGGCTAATCTCAAATTTCCAAAATCATATATTAATTCTTAATTACCCCCCGACGCAAAACTGATTAGCAATGCATGAATAATCAGAAAGGTTATTCAATAAGTTCCGTATTTCTTTTTTTCTACTTTTTTCTTCTTTCTCTTTTTCTTCTCCCTAATCAGCTTCCCTGAATTTTTAAGAACATACTGTTTTTGTTAACCAAGGTCGCAAACAGGGAAATGTAAAATCTTTTCTTACTATCACCGTGAGAGTATTACAAGTTTTCTATGTACGGCGAGAGTGATGTTGAAGAAAAATACTAATAGATGGCAGTAGTGTCGCTGATGTTCAAGGAAGAAGAAAGATTTGGCAATTTATCGCTAAAAAAATGTGTAGATTTAGCAACTTAGTTTCTATTTTTATAGTCGAAAAAGATGCTCTTTTAACGATGTGATTTTTGTGAAATCAACTGTTATAATTTTTTTTTAGCGAGAGAAACAAAAGTTGAAATATTAAAATTATTTTTAATTGGTTTCTGTAAGAGCTCTTGAAGACGAAATTTTTTTTTTTTTTTTTTTAATTCTTTTTATTTTAGTTTTGATGAAAAATAATTTATCAATGAAAATTAAAGTTTTCGGTAGAATTTTTTTTTTTTTTTTTTTTTTTTAAGTTTTCTACCAAATGATTTTTATTTATTTATTTATTGTAGTACTTAATCTAAAAGAGTTCTTACACAAAAAATAAATAAATAAATAAAAGTTTTACTACATTTTTTAAATAAAACTACAAAATAAGCGAAAATGTTATTTTAATAGTTACAGAAAAAAGAACAGAAGTAGAATTAAGCTTTTACTATTATATTTTTCAGAGTTTCTCTCTTTAATTCAGACCGTCGCCAATTGCCCATTGCGCAGCACTAATGTGACGTAAAACCCAATCAACCAATCAACCTCTCTTTAATTCGTGCTATATTAAGGTATATTATAAGTTAAATCTAGTCATTATATTTTTGTGTATTATGGATTAAATTTTATCCACGAAACAATAAAAATAGGTAAAGTTATTAAATATTTACAAAAGTTTATCAGGAAATGCTACGTCATTTTCAGCACTTAGTTTTCATTGTTCGGACCTTTGCTTGCATAAATTGTATTTGTACGGTTATATGGCAGATGCGTACATGACATTTGCGTACAAGCTGAAATTAGTGACACTTGCGTACAAGTCCAGGTGTTCCAAATGTTACATATCTGTTTTCGAAAAATCAAGTGGCATTTCCGTACAAAATTTGTTTCGCTATATTTTTCGTTTGTAACACAAAGGGGTTGTATCCATATGTTAAACATGAAGATAAATATTCTTATATAAATACATGAATTTTCTCTTATGCATGTAGTCTTACGACTGACAAAGTTATGATCTTAACGCATATCAGGGTGTGAAAAAATCATGATTTTTTTAAAAAAATAAAAAAAAATCAGATTTTTTTTATTAAAATCGGATTCTTTTTATTTAAATCAGATTTTTTTGTTTTATTTACATTATTCGACTAAAAATAAATGTTAAGAAATTAAGCATGAAAACTTTTTTTAAATTTAAATGTGAATACATGTAAGAAGCAATAAATATAAATAAACTAAATTAAAAAAAATATATATATGAGGATATTAAAAAAAATAATAATAATAATAAATAAAAAAATTGTAATATTAGCCAACATAGGTACATTCTATCCCCCCCCCCTTTCAAAAAGAAAAATAAATAAGTAAAATAAAAATATAATAAATAAATAAATGATTAAGTGTAAATAGCTTAAAAGCATATAAGATCAATATATTTTTTAATGTTTTTATTATTATTGTCATTAAAATGTACATATTAAAACATTGAATATCACATTAACAAATTTTTTGAAGAGAAACTTTTTGAAGAATAATTATTCAATTAAAGGAAATTCAATGTGTATAATATATATATATATATATATAAAATACACACATTAGTTTGTCCAATTTATTACCAATAATACACATATAAATTCTAAGATTTCTTTAAAAGATTAAAGTTTTAAAAAATTAAGGAAACTGAAACAACTAGTCTAGTCAGGCCATTACCATTTCATTTCTAATTTTATAAAAGCCTAAGTAAAAAGGGAAAAATTGCTTAAGAATGCCTTGGCCAGTTAAAAAACATAGTAATCAGAATTAGAAATAAGAAAAGTTAAACATGAAGGACAGAGTGACAGACAAATCAAATGCTTCAGAGTTCAGATGATACAATATTTATTATCCTTAAAAAAAAAAACACTTAGGACAGAGAATTTAAGGCTTTGTATTAAAAAAAAAATGGTTGCAAACGAATGTAGTTAGCTTCAAAATAAGAATAGAAGATAAAAATAGAGTTGTAGAAAATTAAAAGAATCATTTTTAAAATTAATAAACACAGATATTTTATTTATTTATTTATTTATTTTTTTTTTTTTTGGGGGGAGGGAGGGGGTATTTGATGTAAATAACAAGTAAGTTCAAGTTTTCTTATGTTCTAAGACTATATAAAACTACATATTGACCCAAAATTGTAAAATTTTATATTTTTGATTTAAATCAATGATTTTTTTAAAAAAATCAAAGTGATTTTAATCGCGATTTTAATCATGATTTTAATCAAGCTGATTTAAATCGGCGTACCCTGACGCATATAAAAGTTGCAAGCTATAATAGCCGTAGTTATTTTCTGAAATGACATTCAATTATTTATTCACTGAGTCAAGCTCAATAAAGGTCCTTATAAATGCTATTAAGGTCTTTAAAAATATTTTTATTTCTTAAATACTTTTTTACTTTTTAACAAGTATGAATTTTTTGTCTCCAATAAAGAAAAAAAAAGTTAAAAAAAGATCTGTCTTCTTTATCAATAACGAATTGAATCATATTCCAGTTCCTGAAATTATTTGTCGTTCACCTATAAGCCTCTCTTCCCCCCCTCCCCCCCCAAAAATGTGTGTTTAAAAATGAAAAAAAATCGATAACTTTATTTTAAATTATCGCAGATCGATGGTTCAACCATTCGTTTCAAAGGTATTGGTGAACTCATTTGAAAGATACCCATCATGAAAATTTACTCCCCTTGAGGGTGGACTTCCCTCCCCCCCCCCCCCCAGGGAGTGAGGCGGGGCTCCTACATACACAATTTTTTTTTTCCCAGTTGACTATATCTATTACAAAAAACATACATTCGTTTCATTTGGTTTAGTGCAGTACAACGAAAAGCTTACTGTAACATTCCTATATGATATACATTTAGAATACCGAGTTTGGGATTTCTGCTACTATTTGTTCTTGAGATATGCTGATAAAACAGACAGACAGACACACAGACCATTCGCTAAAAACATGATTTTCGTATTCAGGGGACCTCAGAACATGTAGATACAATAAAAACGCACGTTCGAAAATTTGACCCTAAAACAATACTTTCTCGACACTATGGGCAAGAGAAAGTAAAAAGAAAAGAAAAAGAAGGAAAGAATAGAAAGAAAGAAAAAGGTTTTAATGCTTGCATCATATGGATACAACCCCTTCATGCAATGATCCTCAAATAAAGCGAAAGAAATGTTGTACGCAAGTGCCACTAGATTTTTTGAAAACACACCTGTAACATTTAAACCACCTGGACATGTACGCAAGTGCCACTGTTTTCAGCTTGTACGCAAATGTCATGTACGCATCTGTCACAACACCATTTGTACCATCTTGATTGTTTACGGTATAAGTACAGTATTTCTATGATATATTAAACTCATAAATACAGTATTCGTGCCAAATGAGCTGTAAACGGAATTTATATCATAAAATAGCTGTTTTTCTGGTTTTTTAATAAGTATATGCAACATGTACCACTCATTTACTCCAGGGTTGCGTTACATGCAATCTCACACATTTTTTTTTCTTTTAAGGTGCTAGACGATAATTTAAGGTACATGTATCAAAAACCAGTCGGTACATAGAATGGACACATCACAATGGTATCAGTACATGTGCCGTACGATTTTTTTTTTTTTTTTTTTTTTTTATGTATTACATTAATTGGGGGGGAAAAATCCATTTTTTTACGTTTGCATACAAAGTTTTTAAAGTTTTTATTCCTTGAGTCCCCCTGTATTTTCAGATTCATAAAATTCGCCCTGCAAGTGCCGACCCAGCTATCGATTTCACGGAAAATAATATATTTTCTAGAAGTAGAAGGATGAGACTTCTCTTAAAAGAGCACTTTAAAAAAAAAGTAAATACGCATTTAAACAGAAAATTTTGCTTTTTTTGCAGAAAATTTCCTTATTTTGCAGGGAGGGTAGAAAGGAGCCACGACAACCCCTTTTATCGAGCGTTGACTGCGTTCGCCCCTGAAATACCCCCCCCCCCCATTCCCCCCTAGTTTCTCCATTTTGTGTTATAGACTTTGTGAATGCATGCGACAAATGATGTATACATTCTGCCATCTTGTCATTGGTCCAAGTTGAATCACATCCAAAATTTATCACATGTCTCTTTTCCTATGGAAATTTTACCATAAGATATTTTAATATCAACCCGGAAGCACATTTATATCTAGATTTCCTCCTAAAAGTTTTAATAAATTAGGCGTAGTTAGGACTATTTTAGTAGAAATAGAAATTAATAAATACATGAGAAAGCATTAGGAATGCTTATGTTAACTGACTACAAAAAATTAATCATTAAATTTTCTTTTAAAAAATGTAGCTCTTGATTAAGTTTTTTTAAGAAATTTTTATTTTCTCACTTTATTTTCTTTAATTTGTTTTCGAATACTTATGCGAGTAAATTTTAGATTTGTGAAAAATTTCGATTTAAAGTTTTTATAGATTTGTATTATTATTATTATTTATTTATTTATTTATTTATGATTTTATTTTTTCAAATAAATTATGTATAAGATTTGATTATTTTGAGGAAAAAATGTTTTTGATAAACCTTATATATATTTCTGAGAACTTTCAATCAAGATCTAATGAAAGGAAATTTATTTAAACTCTATATTTAGATCGACTTTGACAATCTTAACTTACATAACATGGAATCGCGCCAAACTTAATAGGCAAAATACCTATTAAGCAAAAGATATAATATTAAAACAGGAATAAACTACTACGTCAGAAACGCCAAAGAAAAATTATTGAGGTGCATACAGCTGTTTCGGTAGCCTAAAGCGTACCGTCTTCAGTGCATTTAGAATGCACTGAAGACGGCACTGAATGCACTGACGGCACATTCTAAATGCACTGAAGACGGTACGCTTTAGGCTACCGAAACAGCTGTATGCACCTCAATAATTTTTTCTTTGACGTTTCTGACGTAGTAGTTTATTCCTGTTTTAATATTCCAACGCCAAGTCTCCTGCTATTAAAAGATATAATAATTCAATTTTGACGGCATATCGTCTAATAGGTGGCGCTTCATTTCTCTCCTCTCCTTTACGATTTCTGCGATAATTATCCATAAATTTCTATGGTAATTGGTAATGCATCGCATTTATCTTGATATACGAAAGACTTATTATACAAAACAATCAATTATAGTTTAAAATATAGTTTGGATAGTTGAATCACTCAACAAGGAAACTTATACTATGCATTTTGATGAATTGAAAGCTGTTTTTCAAATTCTAGAGGGTAAAAGAAGAAAAAATTTAAGTCTAATATTAGCATTATGAAGAATAATTGAACTTTGCTGTTGAAATATGCTTTGCTTATTACTACAATTGTTTTGCGCCTGCCCAATGATTGATATTTCCAAATGAAAGCATTTTTTAATTTATTACTCTTTGCCTGTATAGCTCATCTCATACCGCAATTCATCATTTAATATTATAATTTAGATGATATTTTTAAAATAATGACTTTTCTTTTACAGCAGACTGTATTAAGCCCAAAAGGATTCAAGAAATAAAAAATAACTACTACCTGTTTAGCTGTAAAAAATATCGTAATTACGGAAGAAAAATATTTAATAAAGTTTTGTAATAAAGAAAAAGAAATCTATCAACCATGAAATAAAGATTCAATCATTGTAATTTATCTCAGTACTTGTCGCACCCCCCCCCCCTTTTTTTTTTTATAACGCTTATATCAATACATATTATTTCACATACTATCCATTTCACATACCAAGTTTCACGCATTTATACATTATAGAAAAGCCGATATATAACCTTCCCATAAATGAAGGAAATCACAAGCATAGCAGCGCCCCCTATTGGACGATACATTTTCAAAAGTTAAGCAGCACCAATTCAAATCAAGATCAACCAAATATCACGTTCAGTTGAATTCCGTCCATTGATTCGTGAGATACTGCGTCTACAAAAAATTGTTAACACATGCACCCACACAAACACACACCTATTTTCTAAAAATGGTTGGATAATGTTTAGGATATCTTAAACGTTCAAATTCGTCGAAAACCGACAGTCGAAAAACTTCCCAGATCCAATACTTTCTTTTTATGTATCTAGAATAAAATAGTATATGTATAAATATTGGCGGATATATATGAATTCAATGGGGAATTTGCACTTTTTCTGATTTTATTCTTAAATAATAGAAAATGAAAAGGTAAGAAAATAAATACATGCATTTTCTTTATTTGAAATCTAATTATTGATTCCTAACAATTTTAACTCGAGCCGGCCAAAGACCATCTTGTACACTAATGGTGGCTGGTGCACGTAAAATCTGTCGTGGCCGCAATGCCCTCAATGTTCCCATCAAAAATTATACCTCTGGGGGTCACCGAAGCGGGAGAGCCATCCCGTGGAGGATCAAAATTGCGATGGCATGTCTGCGGACCACCTCTGGGGGTGAGTCCCATACCGTCACTAATTGCCCATCTGCGCAGCCCTAGTGCGACGTAAAACCCAACCAACCAACCAACCGGACCACCTCTAGGGGTGTGTCCCAGACCGTCGCCAATTGTCCATCTGCGCAGCACTAGTGCAACGTAAAAAACAACCATTCATCCATCCTAACACTTTTAACATCGCATTTACTCTATCGAGAAAACGCAGTACAACATAACGTCACGTCACTCTTTATGACAACAAACGGGAGTAATCGTTTTTTACATTCGATTTCGTGCTTTGCTTTGCTTTTTGAATCAGATTGGTTGGGTTTTACGTCGCACTAGTGCTGCGCAAATGGGCAATTGGCGACGGTCTGGGACACACCCCTAAAGCTGGTCCGGAGACATGCCATCACAATTTTGATCCTCCACGGAAGGGACGGCTCTCCCGCTTCGGTGACCCCCAGAGGTATAATTTTTGATGGGAACATGGAGGACATTGCGGCCACGACAGATTTTACGTGCACCAGCCACCATTAGTGTACACGACGGTCTTTGGCCGGCTCGAGTACCGAACCCGCAATCTCCCCATTTACGAGGCCGGCGCTACCGACTGGGCTACCGCGGCCCGGTTTTTAAATCAGTGAAATAGGTTTTGTATTTTATAATAATGATGGTATTAAAAAATTGTAGTATAAATATTGTATTGTAGCATTCTGCACTAATACAACGTCTAATGCTTCTCAAAAGCTATTCTTTAGCATTCCCCAATATCCCATTAAACGAAAACATTGGACAACTGCCATGAAAAGAAAACAGTTGAAAATAATGATAATCGAAAATGGCGATAATGATATTAAATGATTATAAGAGGAAAAAGAAATGCTCAGAAATCACATAAACGATTGATAATTACGAAAGTTAAAACGAAATTGCTGCTTGCTAACTAGACTAACAAAATGTAAACATTGAAGCATCATAAAGTGTGACGTCAGGCAGAGAGTTGAAGTCACGTTATTTTTGGTTAATTTTAAAGTTCTTTTAAAAATTAATGAGAACTTTTTTTTTGTATTTTTAATAAACTTTTTGAAATTAATGGGCCTAAAACCACCAAAAAAATAGGATTTTGTTCAGATCCCCCATGTGTGCAAATGCCTCATTGTAAAGAGAAAAATTTCTATCATTGATTGATAAACCTCCCTAAAAAATTCTCAAAAAAGTTAAAAGTGCACATTACTTTTGTTCATTCATTTGTCAGTTTGCCTGTGAACTGAATTTCACAAATATTTTTAGAATGCCTTAAATTTTTTTTATAGAATGTTTCCATGTATAGCAACACTAGTTCGCAGACATGGACTTTTAAATGAATTTGATATAACTGGTAAATAAGTATTTTATAAACTATGAGAAACGCCTGATTTTTCTTTTCATACTTTTTACTTTCTTCTATAAACAGAAGAAGAAATTGTTGAATTTGTGAACATTTTCTTCCTCCAGTTTGCAATGGATTTACATGATTTGAGACGTCCTGAATACTATTTGACTACTTTTAGAAAATGTCTGTCTGTCTGCGTGCATCACAAAGTTTGTGAACGCTGTATCTTACGAACCAACGAACGAAATTTAACTAAACTTGGTATTTAGTTGTATTTTGAACTAAACTGGTGCTGATTACATTTGAGAATTAATCATTCAACAGGTGGTGCTGTCATCCTTTTTTTTTTTTCTTTTCTTTTCCCCATAGTTTTTATTACGGCAGTATACGTAATTTTTTTTTTTTTTTTTTTTTTTAATATATATAAATGTACATAATCAGAATCATTTTAAATTTTTCTATGTGAAATTAAAATATATATATATATATATTCATAGTTTTAAACATTTATATTTTATTTATTTATTTATTTTTGTACATAGGCATAGCTGCCAATATTTTAATTTATTCCGGAGTACTTTTAGCTCCGCCTTTATTTCGCACCACCTTATTTATAGAAAAATTTTCTCCAATATATAACTTCGATAAAATAAGAAAAATATACTTTTAAAAAATAAGTGGTACGAAATAAAGGCGGGGCTAAAAATACTCCGGAATAAATTAAAATATTGGCAGCTATGCATAGGCAGTGCAGTGCTATTGCTAATACTGTTATCCAGCAATCGATACTTTCTTCTTATATGTACAAGAGAAATAAACAAAATTATAGATATTTTTTTTATTTTTAACAAAAGTATAAGAGCTTGGAAATAAATAAATAAACGGATTTTTTAAGCTGTCTTCTGTATAGCATAAAACTAATTTTCTTTGGAAAGTAGTTAGTGTGAATAATTCGCTGCTATGAAAATCGTCTGCATATTTCATGGAAAATAACTTTAATAAAGTGCAATTTTAATAAATAATATGTGCTTTGTACTCTGAGATTTTGATTTAAAAATTATATAGAATAAAGTTTTGTGGTGGCCTTCAAGAACTAAGAAAAAAATATATATATTCTTTCTTTTCTCAATAATTATATTTCTATGATTACTTCTCCTACATTATATATTTTATTTCTCTTTTAGAAATAAATATCAGTGCATTTTAATTTATTTCACAGCAATCATTTTTCTAAACTCTACATTCAAGAAACTCTTTTAATTAACTTCTTTGAAAGAGTCTTCGTTTAGGGCCATTTACAGAATATTATGGCAATTATAATTGGGAAATTACGTTCAGCCGATTTCACTATAATTAATCCGCAAAAATCTGAAAAGATACCACTTATTTCAAACTCTTATTAAAGTATTTCATAAAAATAAATTAATATTTTCATCATTCACTTAAAAAGAACCTTCTAACTAAGAAAACTTCTTTCAGTACACCCCATAAAAGATATCTTTTTAAAAAATAATAACATCTTTATCTGACTCTTTAAACGCAGTAATTATAAAACGCAGCCAACCGTGACCAGGATGGAACAAGACAAAACATCTTTTGATCTGCATCTTTTACTCCCTGCAGCGTTGGCAAATTTTAATCCTCGCCAACAGACGCATGCATCCCTGGCAACCCTACCGCATCCTTCTCCATGGCGAGTCCCGACGCCGCCGCAAAACGGTGGAGATCCTCGATTTGAATTCATTCATAAATTCTCTTGTCTTACCGAACTTTTTTTTTTCAGCGTCGGCGCCATGCCAACGCTACGTGAAAAAATTGCTGGATTACTCCGACAAATTCCACCTCACTCGGATAATGCAAAAAACGAAAATAACAATGCTGGAGTTTCTACTCAAGCTGGTCCAACACCTCAGGAATCTTTTATTCAAAGATATTTGAATGGGTAAGTTTAGTTTACATTCATCTTTTCGCTCGTACAACATTGCTGTAAACAAAAGCCACCTGATTCTAGTCTGTGAGTGAAGCTGTGTGATGTGACAATGGATGTAGTAGAGGATAGGATTGATTGAATTATTGCAACTGGATTGCAAAAAAAGAAAAAAAGTTTTCATTCGATTTATTTGAATGTTTGAATTAAAAAATGTTAAATTATTTTTTGAATATATCAGTTGTGAAAGTGTGTATACAATTTTATTTTGTAGCAAAGATGTCGGGAATGTTGGAAATGCCTCTTGATGGAAATTTTCAATAATTATTAAAAATTACACCCACCCACCTCCCACCACCTTTCTATTACTCCTAAAAATTTTCTTTCGCAGTAAAATAAATATTGAATATTTTTCTTTCCTTCAAAAATACTTAATTGCGAGAGAATAAAGCTGTGTGATGTGACAAAGAAGTGTATTAGGTTAGAGCAGAGGATAGGATCGATTGAATTATTGCAACTGGATTGCAAAAAAGAAAAAAGTTTTCATTCGAATTATTTGAATGTTTGAATAGTAAATGTTAAATTATTTTATGAATATTTCAGTTGTGAAACTGTGCATACAATTTTATTTTGTAGCAAAGATGTCGGGAATGCCTCTTGATGGAAATTTTCAATAATTAGTAAAAATTACACCCCTCCCCCCCCTTTCTATTACTCCTAAAGTTTTTATTCGCAGTAAAATAAATATTGAATATTTTTCTTTCCTTCAAAAATATTTAATTGCGAGAGAATAAAGCTGTGTGATGTGACAAAGGAGTGTATTCGGTTAGAGCAGAGGATAGGATTGATTGAATTATTGCAACTGGATTGCAAAAAAAGAAAAAAGTTTTCATTCGATTTATTTGAATGTTTGAATAAAAAAAATGTTAAATTATTTTTTAAATATTTCAGTTGTGAAAGTGTGTATGCAATTTTATTTTGTAGCAAAGATGTCGGAAATGTTGAAAATGCCTCTTGATGAACATTTTCAATAATTACAGTTGAACCTCGAAAATGCGGAATCGGCAGGCCGGATTTTAGAGATTTATTAAAAACTTTTTTTATGACATTATAATAACATACAAAATGCAATTTTTATGCTAGCGAAAATAAACGACGATCAAAATGGCGAATTAAATTATAAAATAGAAATATCATAGATTTAATTTAGAATTGAAATATAAATACATTGAATTAAAATGCTTAGACAACTGATAAGGACTGCTAAGTTACTGCTAATAAACTATTTATGTATTCATTAAAAAATACTCAAATAAAACTGTAGAAAGAAAGTAATTAATTTCTATTTTGATTTTTAAAAAATATTTCAGCAATTTAAGGGCCCTCTTCACTCACCGCCGCCGGAAGCCGAAGCTAATGTTATTCTATGGGAAATTTTTCTTTACAAATAACTTGTTAACTAATACATATTTTTAAATTCTGTTTTCACATTCTGAAAATTCCCAGCTGTTAAATTGACGGACCTTTTTTAAAAAAATATTTTTCTAATATTTTTCTAATATTTTTCTATTTTATTTTGAAGCTGCAAAATACGAATTTTCAATATGTGAAATGAATACTCCAAATTTTTTTCATTCGCAGTAAAATAAATATTAAATACTTTTCTTTCCCTCAAAAATATTTAATTGCGAGAGAATAAAGCGTGTATTCTAAGCATTTTCTATTTCATAAAATGTTCATTCATTTCTGATAAATTTGCTTTTAGATTTGAATCGACATTTTTTGGAAATGTTATTATTTATTAAATTTTTGTCATTCGGACACTAAAAAATATACTTAAAAAAATCTTTATACGTAGTAATATTAGTTTTAAATTATTATTATTATAATTATTTATAAAAATGTCAAATACAGAAGGTAATAATAGTAACTGATAATAATAATAATAATAAAAGTGAGTGAGTTTTTGCATAACTATCAACATGATTATTCTAAATTATCAATGAATGAATGATTGAATATGTATTACAATTGGTTGAAAAGCAACATACGTGTAAGAAATATAACGATAAAGGTAAATTTACCGGCATAAGAAATAAATAGTAATATTTAAAAAATAATATTTGAAAATTTGATGAAGTATTAATAACAATAAATAATATGCTTTGCATCATTTATGCATTTAACATTTTAAAATTTTAAACATAGTTATAATTTGTTTAAATATTATAAAGAATATTTATATATGTGTAATGTACAACAAACAAACAAATATAATATTATATACAATGGGGAAGGGAAAAAAAAATAGTTACAGGTACCAAAAACTACAATCGAAAATCATAAATAATAATAATTATTATAATCATAATAAAATTACAACAAACAAATAATATATATAATACATACAATGTGAAGAAAAAAAAAACATATTTACTACTAACAAGAACTACAATAGGATATTATAAATAATAATAATAGTAAAATTACAACTAGCAAATAATGTATATAATACATACAATGTAGAAGAAAAAACATATTTACAATTATCAAAAACTGTAATCGAATATTTTAATAATAATTATAAGACAAAAAACTTTTTGTATACAATGTTTTTAAATTTTCTGTTGAATCATAGCTATAGAACTACATTAGCACTTTATCAATGTGTATAAAATTTTTAAAGTGATAATGACGTCCATTTTTGTGAGATGCATAATTTAACTTTTTACAATTTTTTAACGTTCACGTTTAATTAAATGTATTTATTTTTATGGCGAAAGAAAATGAAATTGTAAATTTTTTTTGGCAACAATTAAACCATAGCTAATATTTTAATGGCTATTTTTAAAGGTATTAGGAGGTTATTATTTTCATATTTTAATTAATTAAAAAAATATTCGAAAATCGGGCTTCGAATTATTGTGTTGTCATCGGGTTCTGAGCTATTCTAAGTTTCGAATGTTTAGCTAGTAGGGAAGTTAGTTAAAAATCGATTTGCAAGTTTTGTACTGGACAAACAAACAAGAATAGAAGTTAATAAAAACATGGTAAAAATGTGAAATGTCTTTTTTTTTTTAATCAGATTATTTGTACGAGAGATGGAATAGAGAGTTTCTTAAAAACCAAAATGAGAATGTCTGTTGAAAATTTAACTTTTTGGTGTAAAAGTAGCAATTATCCAGGATCTTCTCCATCTTGGCAACCGTCACACAATTGCAACTACAATAAGAAACTATAGAGGTTATTTAAATAAGCTTTAGTATTATTAAGTTTATTTAAATAACTTCTATAATTTTCGCTTTGTCCAGTTTCTCTTTTTATAATCTAAATATTCAAAAGTTCCATCCTCTATTGACTTCAATAGACTACAGGCTTAAAAAAAGCTATTTCAACATTTTAGAGGTAATTTTTTGAAATCGCTAAATAAAATAAATGATAAATTAAAAACGTCAGGGCAAAAAAATTTCTAGCGTATCAAAGTTTTTTTTTTTTTTTTTTTAACATACAAAATAAACATAATAATAAAAAAAAATAAATGATATGTTTATGTAAACATTATTTTATAAGGATTATATTTCTTTAGATATGTGAATCCAATAGAATTTGTGCATTGTGACAATAATTGTCGTTATTGTGAAAATTATATTCAAAGAAGCTATTTATCAATTTTCATATTTTACAGAACTATTTTAAACTGTTGTATTTTTTTTTTTTTTTTTTTTTTTTTTAATGCTATTTTTATCATTAATTTATAATTATGTTTTCGCTTTCCACTATCATAAAAAAAATATATATGTATATATATTTCTAAGTATTTTAATTAATTTATTTGTTGTGCTAATAATCGCCTTTTATATAATCTAGAATTAAAGAAATCCCTCCTCCCCCCCTTCACTTTTTTTAAAAAATATTCTTTCTTTCTTTTATATATATATATATATATAGCGCATAATATTACTTTTATATTATATAATTTATATTATTACATCGTGTATTGTAACCATTATATATATATATATATATATATATATATATATATATATATATATATTCTTTAAAAAAACTGCGGATAAATTTGATAAATATATTTAAAGCAGTATTAATGTTTTTTTACTTGAATTTAAATTTAAATTGATATCCACAATAAAACATTTTTTTTCCTATTTATTGCGTTTTTAAAATGTAGATATAATAGAAATTTAAACTTGAAAAAAAAAACTAATTCACACACCATAAAATTAATGGAAGCATTTTGCCTCCAAGTCAGTAGTGCATGTATTTTGCACCTGACGAAGAAAGGCCACATCCTTTCGAAACCAGTAGCGCTTCCATTAATTTTATGGTGTGTGAAGAAGTTTTTTCAATTTTAAATATTGATTGTATACCGTAATTTACTGAAGATAAGCCGCGGGCTATCTTTTTTTAAAAAAAAAACATTGCTTTTGGGGGGACTGCGGTTTATCTATCAGTGCGGGCTATCTAATGATAATGTCAAATTCCGTCGTCCATACTTCTTGGAACAGTCGATCTTCCCCGTAAACGGAAGTTTAGTATTCGAGTTTCTCGAGCACTGATTCACGCTTATAATCTCTTATTTATAGGGGTGGGAATCGATTAAGAGTCTTAACTGGGTTAATCGTAGTTCATTAATCGATTAATCGGTCGATTAATCGGATTTTTAATCGGTTTTCATTTTTCTTTATATAATTTTATTTCAATGATGAATAAAACTCTCATATTGTATATATATATATATATATATATATTATTCCTAAGTTTGACTGAAAAAAAAAATTGTCTAATCAATTCATAACTGAAATTCTGTTTCATAACTGAAATTTAAATCCATTTTCAGAATAATAATTGGTAACTTTAAGTGTTCATTTTATATAAATATTTTAACTTATTCATTTTTTTTTAATGAATTAATTTTTCGATTCATTTTGAAAGAAACATTAATGAATTTACACATATTTTAGTTTTATATTTGCAGGCCTTGTCCATCTCGCTTGTCACTATTTTTAAATGAATTCTCAAAATTCCATATCATTATCATAAAAATCTCAAATTCGTACATTTTAGTTCTTCTTTGTCACTTCGGACTAGAACACAGAATGTTATTTTCTGTTTCTATTTCAATAGTTACTATCAGCAATTCTAAACAGACAATAAACGCTTGAAGATACTGTGAAACTCTGTTGACATTTCCCCCATCAGAGGAATAATAGAAATCTCAACCTCTCTCTCTTTCTCTCTCTTTTTTTTATCTTTACATTTCTATTTTTTTAAAGCTTCTTGTTTCTGAGAGTACTATTACCCTAGCCAACATTTTCTGTAGAAGGTTACAGACAGGTGGTGTTGCTCCAGCATGCACATGAAGCAGCATTTTCTTTAATAACTGTCCTCCCCATTTTCTCTATCAACAAAAGTGCAACAACTTTTTTTGAGAGGTTTTATTTTTATTTATTTATTATTTTTATTTTTATTTATTTATTTTTTTTTTTTTGCTTTTTCATTATTTGATGGATTTTTCTTAGAATATTCGTTAGCAAAATATGTGAAAAAATATTTTGTAGGCAGAACAACATTTTTACTTTAATTCGTAGTTTGAAAATTTTAATCGAATTTTGAAAATTTTTAATCGAATTAATCGATCCGATTAACTCGATTAAAAAAATTGATCGGGACTAAGCATTGATCGATTAACTGAACCGATTAATCGATTAATCGGCACAGCCCTACTTATTTATTAACTAATAATCCCTTTTTATGATTAATTTGCATATACGTCTGGAGATCGCCATCTTGCTCCCCTGTTTTTGATTTTTTGCATTGTATTTGTATACTGGCTTTAATTTTTGTTTTATTTATTTTTTTTAATACAGTGCCTTTTAAAATAATTTATTGCTTTTATTTATAATTAATTACTTTTATGACTTTGTATATATGCCCCCATCTTGTTCCCGTGTTTCTCATATTTGTTGCATTACATCTGCATACTGGTACAGTTTGATTTTATTTTCTTTATACCGAATTATTTTTTAAATAATTTATTATTTTCATTTATAATTAATAATTTATTATTTTTATTAACTTGCGAAGATGTCAAAAGACTGATATCTTTTTTCCTTATTTATCTGTCACATCATCGTAACAATGCTTGCATAAGCCGTGACTTACCTTCCGGTGCGGTTTATCTAAGAGCACTGTTTTTCCCCGCATCATTTTAATAATAAGCTGCGGCTTATATACACTAAATTACGGTACCAGTTTTTTTTTAATTTAGTATGATAAAAAAAATTAACTATATCTGTAATCACAAAAGACAATGTTGATTAGCTTACTTTTAAAAATGTCAACATTTTCAAAAATTATTGTTAACATAGCATTAAAGTGTGATCCAATCGAGCGTAACAATTTTCGATTGATAGCTAATACGTTCAATTCAAAACATTAACAAAGTTATTTCCTTGTAATTTCGATAAGTTCAGTGTGCAGAATAAAAGAAAACACACAGTGACAGTATTAAAATGTTAAGAAATTAACTGTGACACCCTGGGATCCGGACATAATATCGCCGGACAAAATATCGCATCAAAAAAATAATATGATCTGTTTGAAAATTTGTATTTCTGTCACGTGTGATCTCTGGTGAAGGCTACAGGGCCTTAGAAATCTAAATTAATTAATTAAAATACATAAATACATTATAGAGTGGAATTTTATTATTTTATCTATATTTAATTTTAAGTTATTTTATCATTTGCTTTTCACCATTCAAAATACATTTTAAAAATATTGTACATCACTGCTATCATCAAAGCTGAACACTGTTCACAAACCTTAATTAAAAATTTTAAAATAGATAAGCACGATTGAATTCTTTATAACTAATCTTTAAAAAAGTTAATAAACATCATAGTCTTTTAACTCTTTTAAGCAAAATTTATAACAATTTTTGTGGTGAGTTTGTGTGTATACCAGTGATCTGACTAAGGCATGTATTGTCATGAGATTTTATACAACATTATTAATAATTGTCCACTCCTTTTTGCTTTCCATTCATTTATGTAGGCGAGATTTTGTCCCCAACCCGACACCCTACCACTATTCACTGTATAAAACTATTTTATTTAGGCCATTTCATTCAGAGCCTGACTAAGGCAGGGGCATAAGGGGAAGTTGCCCCGGGCCCCCAAATCGAATAGAAAGTTTATTTTACGTTTCCTTCTTTGATGAACTTTTTTTTAAAACAAAATATCAGTACAGTGTAAAATCCGGCTTAATTGAGCCATCGTAATTGCAAAAATTTAGCTGAATTCCGCCCTAATGTCAGGAAGGATATGAATTTTTCGCAGTTAGATGACAAAGTTAACAATCAGAAATAAAATGGATCTATAATGAGGTGAAAAATTTAAATACATCCATAAAGTTCGGTTCTTCATTACGAAAGTAGTGAAGCAGAGGGGGCCCCCCCCAAAAAAAGTTTTTGGCCCAAGTAGTGAAGCAGAGGGGGCCCCCAAAGAAGTTTTTACCCCTGGCCCCAATTAGGCTAAGTTGGGCCCTGATTTCATTTCAATAAAGAGCATCCGATTCCTGCTTCCTCGCGGTAATTTGAAAATGAGTCCGCTTTATTTATGTCATTTTTTAATAGTGTTTACTGGGTTTTGCATATTGTTTGTTCTTCCGAAGAACGAAATAATGAGGTATGTGCCACATTGTGACCTGTGACGCATGACTGAAAGGCGGCTATTTAAAATTCAGTTCGAATTATTATTATTATTCTTATTATTATTACGTTATTTTGATCGACATTTATTTAACAATTGATTATGGCCATGGGATTAATTATATATGTCCCGGCCACATTGTCATATTTTATTGAAAAGCAGCTATTTAAAAATATTTTTAAAACACACTCTTTTACTTTTATTTATTTATTTATTTTTCGATCAACTTTTATCCTTCAGTTGTTCTGCACAGTGTTCTTCAAACAGTGAACATAATTAGATATGTGCCATATTGTGACACATGATTGAAAGGCGGCTATTTGGCGTTCAGTTCCATTTATTCAAGATTTATTTATTTTCAATACTGTTTATTTTTTACTTTGTTTTGATTAACCATTATCTTACATTTATTCTATGTAGTTTCTAAATTGTGGAATTGATTACATATGTGCCACACTGTGCCACATAATTAAAAGGCTACTGTTTGAAATTTAGTTCTATTTATTTTTGGCAATTTTTAAAACACATTTTACTTTATTTTGTTTGTATCGACCTTATTTTTCAATTGTTCAGATATTGTTCTACAGTTAAAAGGTAAGTTTAGGTGTGTCACATATAATTTGAAGGTCGCGCGTACTACCTTTTTCAATTAAATCAAAAAAATAATAATATATCAGAATTTGTTAAATACTTTGCTGTAAAATTGAATATTATTTATTTTACAACACTGAAATTCAATGAACACGAAATATGTCTTATTCTATTAAAAGTTATTACATTGATTTTATTTTTTGTTTTGGAAAATGTTGGTCATATTGAGGGACAATACAAAAAATTTTATTTTAAAATTATTCGATAAACACGAAATAGAATTTACTGTACTAAGAAAAATATAAAAATGTTTGTCGTATTGGGTAAGAGTACTAACTTTTTTTTTTTTTTTTTTTTTTTTTTTTTTGTAAAGTAATTTGGTAAACACAGAAAAGAAATTGTTGTACTAATACATGTTATAAGGTCTTTATTTTCAAAATTGTTTGTCATATTGAATACACATTAGAAAAAAAAAAGGGGGGGGGGAGTTTTAGGCGTAAATACCAAGGTTCGATCTAGTTGGTTACTATAGCTGCTCCTTTTACAAAATCACGAAATCTCATTTCATAAAAAGGCTCCCTTCACAAATTCAAATTCTTAACGGCCCTCTTCACTCACCGTCGCCGGAAGCCCGAGCCAATGTTATTCAATGGGGAAATTTTCTTTACAAATAACTTATTAACTAATGCATATTTTTAAAGTCTGTTTTCACTTTCAGAAAATTCCCAACTGTTAAATTGACGGACCTTTTTTAAAAATGAAATTTTTCAATTTTTAATATTTTATTTCGAAATTGCAAAATGAAAAAATTTCACGTATTGAAAATTCGTATTTTGCAGCTTCAAAATAAAATATAAAAAAATAATATTTTAGAAAAGTGCGTCAATTTAACAGCTGGGAACTTTCAGAATGTGAAAACAGAATTTAAAAATATGCATTAGTTAATAAGTTATTTGTAAAGAAAAAATTCCCATTGAATAACATTAGTTTCGGCTTCCGGCGGCGGTGAGTGAAGAGGGCCCTTAAAATAGGCTCTTTAACAAAACTTTGTTTTATAAAAATGATCTCTTTATAAATTTTTCAGGTTTTCAGTATCTTTTTAAGTGTCTACCAGTACTTGGTTCAGTGAAACACTACTTTGATTTTTAACATTATCTGGAGTAACTGACTTTTTTTTTTTTCCCCACAAAGATATTTAAATTTTACAAAATGAGCCCCAAAAATTAAAACTCTAATCGACCCATGAATGTTGTTGAAGTACTTATCGAAACTTGCGTACATACGGGCTGGGACCCCTTAGAAAGACACCCACAGAGGCCATTCCACCTATTGGCCTAGGACCCTCATGTAGTCAATCGGCCTTAATCCCAAACACCAACACCACTGTAACGTCTATCTTTTACAATTTCACTAAAATATGTCGTTGAATAAGTACTGCAGGTAAAATACGAAGCTGAAAATCTGCGTTCCATTAAACTCGAATATCTTCGACTGTATTGGTATTTAAAAATGTTGAGTTTATTGTTCGTACAAAGTATTTTGTAAAGAAAAAGGCAGGTTCTAATCGATGAATGCGCTTCATTCAGCGTAACTTCTCGAATCAGTACAATAAAACTGTGATTGCAAGGAATATTCTCGAAACATTTCTGTATTATTATAAATTAAACGATTATTCTCGAATTAGTTTAATAAAGCTGTCGCTCGTTTCACAAAAGTCACTATTCGATGAATGTTCTGGAAACAGTAGGAGCAAGTTGACTTCAGTCGATGTTTTTTCTATTTATATATTTTGGCGATGGTACTACGCTAGAATTTAATGGAAAATTCCATAATTAAGCTCCTATTGAATGTACGTACAGCCTCGAAACTTCAGAAAACCTAAACAGTCTTTTTTTTTGCTCAAATTTGTTTACCAAATTCGTCGCCAAAGTTGACTTTAATGGAAGAGAATGGAAATGTCATTTATTTTCACGTTGCCTGTAAAACTACTTTCACTGCAACAGCATTATTCGTGCAGGGGAAATTATTTAATCAGTTACAACAGTATTTAAGTACCGTTAGCCGTTCCACAATTTGTTTATTTATTAGTTTAAGAATTATGTGATTTGTTTACTTTTTGCGGAGATTCGCGATAATTTCATTTTGTCCAGGAATTCTCTGGATAATTAATTTGCAATTAAGTAGTGTACAAAAGTAAAATTTTGAATATATTCACCTAAACTGCTTCTAATTTATTGCATTTTTCAACTGGAAACGTTTCAATTATTAGGGAGTGTATTTCTAAAACTAATACTTCATAAAATAGCTATTGGACAAAGCGGTTACTCAAACTACTACTCTATGGTCTTTAGATTTAATAAGCCCC
This sequence comes from Salticus scenicus, assembly GCA_963930645.1. NCBI lineage: Eukaryota > Metazoa > Arthropoda > Arachnida > Araneae > Salticidae > Salticus > Salticus scenicus. The sequence continues at coordinate 102,009,619 of OZ005660.1, forward strand.
TATGTATATACATATATATTTTTAAAAATATGTTTAACTAAAACATTAATGTATATAGACTTTTCTTTAAGAAGTTACATGGGTTTCGAAGGGTTAAAAAACACAAAAAGAATGCTCTCTCTCTCTCTTGCTTTTTTTTTTTTTACATGATAAATTTTATGTTAAAAGAGTATTTTTTTTTTATTATTCAAAAATAATTATTGTTGAATAAAATTATTGTTAATGTATTTTTTATTATTAAAAAAATTTATGTAAATGAGCAACATTTAATTTTTTTTTATATATATAAAATTTTCATTAAAAAAAAAAAAAATCGAAAATTTAAACCAGTGGATCTTTTTTTTTTTCGGTTGGTTGGTTGGCTGGGTTTTACGTCGCACTAGTGCTGTGTAATGGGCAATTGGCGACGGTCTGGGCATGGCTCCCAGGCAGCCATGGTCTGGGACTTACCCCTAGAGATGATCCGGAGACATGCCATCGCAATTTTGATCCTCCACGGAAGGGATGGCTCTCCCGCTTCGGTGACCCCCAGAGGTATAATTTTGATGGGAACATGGAGGACATTGCGGCCACGACAGATTTTACTTGCACCAGCCACCATTAGTGTACACGACGGTCTTTGGCCGGCTCGAGTACTGAACCTACCGATTGGGCTACCGCGGCCTTTTTTTTTTCCTCGGAGACTCTTCAGAAAAATGACGGGCTCGATTTCACAAAAACTAATGCACAAAGAATTAAATCTGAACAAATAATTAATATATATATATATATATACATTTTTACCTTACATATTGCCTTGTAAAATTAGTTGTAACCGGGAAAAAAAAAATCCTTGATTCAAGCATTGATTAATTCTATTTTTAAAAAGTGTACAAAATTTCAATAAGATCGGTACATTAGTTTTTGAGAAATCGCGTCCACCGCTTTTATGAAGGGTCTCCGGAAACCAGCACCCATTCGATGGATTTTCCAAATTCTTCAATGAAATTTTTATTAAATGTTGTTTAAATGTGGCTCTTTTATGTACAGTCGAACCTCGTTAACATGGATCTCAAGGGGAATAAAATATGTGTTCATGTTATCAGTAGTTCATACTGTCAGTAACTAATCTTCATATAACTAATTTTTATTTCAGCGGGAATTGTGGAAACAGTTCATGTTAAAATTAATTCACGTTAACAGTGTTCACGTTGACGAGGTTCGACTGTACTAAAAAATATGAATAAAATTTTTTATTTATTATATATAAAATAATAGTAATAATAATAATAATAATAATAATAATCAAAATATGCCTTTTTTAGCATTTAAAAACCATGTAACTCCTTATTTTTATTTATTTATTTATTTATTATTATTATTTTTTTTATGTTACATTATTTATTGACATTTTTTTGCTTCTATAGTAATATAATGCATAACTTTGTGTTGCTTTGAAACATGTCGGTGAACCAAATTCTTTAGGGTGCTAATTTCTCCTTGTTCTGGTGTGCGCTCATGCATTCAAATGCCTGGGAATATGGGAAGCTGCTTAGGAGGGGAGAGGTGCATTGTATTATCTATTTTTAGAAGTATACATATACGTTTTTGAAATATTTCTAGAAATTCCTCCTTTCGACTCTATGCTCCATTGCAATATTTTTACTTCTTCTCCATTTTACTTCTCTTTCTTAAAATAAATAAATGCTCGAGAGCTCGAGACTTCTATCTGTAATTTCTGGATATACTTTTTTTATTTGTTTTAAAATATTGCTTAAAAAAGAAAGAAAGAAAAAGAACTGTCTCTTTCATGTTTGCCACGTCATGCAAAATGGCATGAACAATCGAAATATCAAAGATTTCAATTTATAAGGAAGTGTTTAAAATATTTGTTAATTTTATTTTATAACAAATACCAACAGCACACACGCTATTTTTTAACATGTTTTTATTAACTTCGATTCTTGTTTGTCCGGTACAAATCTTGCAATCGATTTTTAATTAATTTCCCTACTAGCTAGACATTTGAAACTTTCACAGTAGCTCAGAACCCGGTGACAACACACTACTTCGAAGCTCGATTTTCGAATTTTTGATTAGTTTTCTTTTAATTGATTAAAATATGAAGACAATTAATAACTTTCTAATAGCTTTAATAATATCCATTAAAATATTAGCTGTAATTTAATTGTTGCCAAAAAAAAAAAAAAAAAAAAAAAGAAAAAATCACGAGTTCATTTTCTTTCGACATAAAAGTAAATGCATTTAATTAAACGTGTACGTTAAAAAAAAATGTAAAAAGTTAAATTATGCTCCTCACAAAATTTGACGTCATTATCACTTTAAAAATTTTATACACATTGTTAAAGTGCTCTGTAGCTATTCGACAGAAAATTTAAAAACATGGTATATAAAAAGTTTTTTTTATCTTATAATTATTTCCTTTTACATTGTCATAAACTAAAAGTTTTTTTTTTTTTTTTTTTTTTTTTTAATGGAGAATCCAGAATTAATTTCAGTTAAAGCCAAAAAGGACTAAGGCGAAAATCGAACTAAGGTCTTTGACATATTCTGCCACTGCTCTAACTAACGAGCTAACCCGATCGAATCTTACTTAAAAATTCCATCTGTGGGACTTAAAGATTGGACGTTTTTATTTTCAGAAGTGATGCAAATTTCCAATTGTCTGTTATGCGAATTGTGCAAACAGATATCGACTGACTACAGAATTTGCAAGTTATACACAGAACAGCTGCGCCCCATGTTCGATTGCTGATTTTTCTCTCATTTTAAAATCTACGATACCTGGAAGACTCAAGGAATTTGAAAATTTTAATGAGCAAACAGGAAAAACTCCAGGAATTTCAAAATTTAGTACAAAAATTGGTAAAACTCAGATAATTCAGATTTTTTTTTTTTTTTTTTTTTTTTTTTTTTGTATAGTTATATATTTTATTATGAAGGAAAAAAAGTCAATTACTTGGTTTGTTCCAACTTTAGTAAGTTAATAAAATTAATAGACCTACATATGTTCAATTGAGTTATAAATATGTTAGATTTTAATGCTGCGTGATTGCGTGTCATCTATTTCACTTTAAAAAAAAGACGGGGAATCCCCCCCCCCCACGATTTGTGTAAGAACATTCATCCATATTCAATCAGAAACTGCATAATACTATAGCGGTCTACTTGAAAATAAATAAATAAATAATAATAATAATAAATAAATAAATAAAGATAGGGTATTTATTTAAAGTCAGGAAAATTTGACTAAATAAAAAAAAAAAAAAAAAAAATCTTAATTTATGAAATTTAGCAAGCCAGAAGGTTAAAAATGACATTGAAAAAGCAGCTAAAATAAAAAATTTCAAAAGATGCATATTGTTAAATTTTCAGGAATTAATCTTCAAATACACATGCATTTAATGCATTTACATATAAAAACCAAATTATATATTTATTCATTTATTTTTAAAGTCGCCTAATTTTTTTCGCAAATGAAAGCCATAAAATACCTTCATTCCACGTATAATTTGTGAATATTATACTATGATTGAAACACATGGCGTTTTATGACAACGGTTTCAAGGCTAGGCGACAAATTAGTGTTTTTCAAGGAGACAGAATCGAGTTTTTCGCAGCGAGATAGAGAATGGCTAATGAAATCATGTAAATTCTAATGAAGGTGAGACGATCAAATCTGAAATTTCCGACATGTAAGATGATAATTTTTTTTACACATGTTGTCAATGCGTCTTTCAAAACTTAAGGCGATGCAAGTTCCTTTTGAAATATTATAAATTTCGATTAAAAAGCCTTGTAATTTTTTTTTTTTTTTTTTTTTTTTTTGTATTTAAACGAACATGGCATTGAAATAAACATTAATATTGATATGAAAATTAATTTGAAATATATTATCCTGCTCCCAAATTACTTCCTTATAATCGGATTAATATTAATAGATACGTGATGGTTTTAGTCAAATTAGTATTTACAACAGCGAAAAAGGAACTGGCTAGGATTCGAACCTGAAACTTTTGAATTAACTTCTCAAAGCTCTACCAACGAAAATAGCATTAATCTACGAATCTAGATGTAAAACAATATCGTGCAATAAACAACTGATTGTCCAAGGGAAATAAATCTGAAAGTTTGTCTTGGAAATATTCCATTTTTCACGTTACACAAATGTACGAATTTAATTTGGCTAGAAGATAATAATCATTTGGAGCTAAATCTGGACTATAAAGAAGATGAAGCTTTTTGAAACCGATTTCCTGTACAGCATCTTTACGTCAAACAAAATCTCAATACAAAAGAATATTGTCATGGAAACAATAAATTCTGCGACTCAGTTCCCCGCTGCTTTTCTTTCACAATTTTTGTAAAAAAGAACTTGTGTAATATTCCCCATCTATTATTTTGTTACTTTCTTCCATGTCTATTAGCGGTATTCCCATAGATATGGTAATAAGACATAGATTGATCATCGGGGGAAAAAAGCGATTCCTTTTTACTCGGAGAAAAGTCCACAATATAGCCGTCTTTCTGCGAGTGAGAATACACATAGATAATTTAGAAAATAAAAATTTATGAACTAAATTTATGTACTTATGAATAATTTATGTACTAAAGGTGAATGAAAAACTGCAGATAATTTCAAATTTATTTTCTTTTTCTTTCTTTCTTTTATATATTTATTAATCTAGTTAATATTTAAAGTTAAGCTCTTTTTATGTACTAAAACTAACGTTCTTTACTTACACCGCTGCTAAAAAGAATTTCTAAAATTCTATGTTACTTATTGATATAAAATCTTAAAAAATATCAAACTTTAAAAAACGTATTTCATTAAAAATCAAACCAGTTTTTATTTCATAATAATAACAAAGTAAAACTATCGAGTTTCAGTGGTTTCAATACCACTATATGGCTGATGCCAAAAACATTTTTTGGCATCAAAAATTTTTGCATGATAACAACGAGATGATAGATCTATATAAATTACTATATCTATGGGTATATATTCCTTGACAGTTGCGAAAAATAGTGATCTAATTTATGTGTCGATTTTTTTTTCTTATCAACTCACAATCGATTTTTTTTCTTATTGGTGCTTTTTCCAATTTCTTCATTCCCTTGATTTCGTCTTCGATAGAGGAATATGGACCTTTATTTAATTTCCAGTTATGGTCGTCTGCTTCTTCGTCTTGTTAAAGTTATAACAACCTAACAACTGCTTATAGCGATAGCGATTGACAAGCTGTTGTTTTTGAAATGATAAAAGACGTTGAAGTATCTATGGAGCAGAGACTTTGTGCATTTAAAGATGTTTATGTAAAATATACGAAACATTTGTTTTTGATGTAATCTTGCTATTATTGCCTTGACATTTAATCTGGTGTCATTTAATATTTCCTCTTGGATGAGTGTAATATTTTCTGATGTCAATGCTTCCTAATGGTCAACCTTGACGCGGATTATCTACGGATTCCTTGCGAAAATGTTCTGCCTGTTCTTTTACTGTATAACAACATAGAGCATTGGGGAACATAAATTTCCAAAATTATTATACAGTAAAGCAAAATTTATATGAAAATACCAGGGTTGGGTTTTTGACGTCAAAAAGTGGTTTTTGACATGACAAAGGTTTAAACATGGTTTAAACCGTCAAAAACCTGTCATAAACCTCTATACCGTCAAAAACCTGTATTGTCAAAATTCAACATCTATAAATGAGCTAAAATCTGGTTAGAAATAGGATTTAGTAATATTTGCCATATACAAGTGAATATCTAAATATTATGCTGTTTATAAATTAAGAAATCTGAAAACAATTTGTAGATAATTTATAAAAAATTAGGTAAATATACTGGTTTATAATCTAAGAAATATATACAAAGTATGCATACAGTTATATTTTGCATGTTTATGTTTATTTATATTAATATTTATGAAATTCTAAAATTCCGAAGTTACTTATGAATTTTCACATAAGACATGAAAACACAGGAATACTGGATTTTTTTTTTCTTTAAGTAAAACATTATATATGTGGGCAGTAAATTAATATGAATTTGAAAATAATTATATTTATAATCTGCATTTATTATACTTATCATTTATTAATGAATTTTTATCTGTTTATTATTATTATTGATTGTAAAAAAATTTGTACCTGTTTATAGCTTGGACTATTGGTGTTCGGTGTTTTGGGAGTAAGGCTGATTGACTACTCTAGTATCTTAGGCCTAAGGGGTATTGCCCTCCGTGTGGGTCTGTCTACAGGGTCCTAGTCCGTATTTATACAAGTTTCGGAGAAAAACATGAAAAACTCTGAATGGCTAGGCCAAAGAGTGCGCCCTGGGATCAAACCCTACACCTCACGTTTACCAGCTTTGAGCATAGTACCACTTGGCTGCTGGTGGGCCGTACAGCTTAGACTAATAATTTTTTTAAAAATCTGTACGGGTAAATATTACATTTATTACAATTTATACATGTCCAGAAAGCATTCATATTTCTCGTGTTTCACGGTAATTATATGAATTTCAGACACAATTCAAGCTTTTTTAACATTCAGAATTATTACTTTTTCTTAAAAACTTGCAATATCAGCAGTCATTAAAAAAAAAAAAAAAAAAGTTATATTTTTCTATAAAATATTTAAATACAAAATATTAGGCTATGCATTTTTATTTTACTGGTTAAATACATAATACTAAAAGCACAATACTAAAAAAACTGAAATATACAATGTTGTATTGCAAATAAAATGATTTGTCAATCAAAATGATCTATCAATGATATATGAATCATAAATTTTTAGAAGCCTAAAGTTTTGTTTTTATATTAATGAAAATGTTATAATAATGTTTCTCCAAAAACATTAATAGGTATTATGTTTACCTTTTAAAACATACTGATAAATAATATCTTATTGAAAACAACTATATTTTTAAAGTATCGCATAACTAAGTTTAACATGTGCTATATCAAGCATAGTTATAAATAAATTTCATAATAATATATAAAAGTATCACAGCATATTTTGAATGAACATAGAAATAATTCATAGTAAAATTTTAAAAGCCTAAAGTTTTGTTTTTTATATTAATCAAAATGTTGTAACAATGTGTTTTTCAAAGAACATCATTCTATTTACTTCTTAAAAAATCTTTCTAAACTATATTTTATAAAGCTTATTTTTCATACGACAATTAAATTATAAATATAGGTTTTTGACAGTTTTGACATTTTTGACAAGGTGGTTTTTGACATGACGGTTTTAACCATGGTTTAAACCGTCAAAAACTGTCACGTGTCAAAAACCTGCCAACCCTGGAAAATACTAATTAATAAAGTTTCTTAAGTTAGTAAATGTTTATTATACTTTCTTTTAAGACAATAAAAAAAAAAAAAAAAAAAAAAAAAAAAAAAGATTTATTGTAAAAAGTAAAAAAAAAATCATACTATTAATGCATGACTGGGTACTAATTACATATATCATATATTGAGTATTATATTACATTTCTTAAGGACTATATGAACACATTTGGAATATTGATTATATATATTGCGTATCTTTAATAATAAGCATACGATTTATGTCCATACAGACAATTATTTAATAACATTAAAAATCTTTAACATTCGTCTGATTTGCTGCTTGTCTATAAGAATTAAAAATTCTGTGAATTCAATTGATTTTTTGATAAGTATTCTTCGATATTTCCTGTGTTTTTAGGTTGATTTCTTTAGAAATCGACCTATTGCAATCACTTCGTTTATCTATATATATATATATCTATCTATCTATAATGAAAATTTTGTCATCACGATAACTCCCGAAATAATACTCCAAATCGAACCAAATTTGGACAGTGAACTGATCTTATAAATATCTTGGATGAGTTCGTTAACCAAGTTGCTCCGACTTTTTGTTTTCAAGTGGCAGCCACTTGAAAATTTCAAAGCGACATTGTAAAAAGCATATTTAAAGCATGATTTGCTTGAATTTTGATGTAAATTCAGGTCACATAAGGGTCTCAATGAAGTTTATTAATGAAGTTTATCCGACATTTTTAATAAAGTGGCGGATATCTTAAGTTAAGTGGGGCCACTTGAAAATTTAAAATCACGATAACTTCCGAAATAATACTCCAAATCGAACCAAATTTGGACAGCGTCTTAACTTGTGTTATGGATATCTTGGATGAGTTTCTTAACCAAGTTGCTCCACCATTTTGTTTTCAAGTCGAGACCACTTGAAATTTTCAAATTCAAATATTAAAAAGCGTATTCCGAATTTGTTTGAATTTTGATGTATACATAGACTATATAAGTGTCTCAATGAAGTTTATTAATGAACGTATCCGCCATTTTTAATAAAGTGGCGGATATCTTAAGTTAAGCTGGGCCACTTGAAATCAGGCTACCACTTGAAAATTTAAAATCCCGATAACTTCCAAATAATACTCCAAATCGAACCAAATTTGGACAGTGTCTTAACTTGTGTTATGAATATCTTGGATGAGTTTCTTGGATGAATTCGTTAACCAAGTTGCTCCGACTTTTTGTTTTCAAGTGGTAGCCACTTGAATATTTCTAACCCTTATTGTAAAAAGCGTATTTAAAGCAAGATTTGCTTGAATGTTTATGTAAATCTAGACTACATAAGGGTCTCAATGAACTTTATTAATGAAATTTATCTGCCCTTTTTAATAAAGTGGCGGATATCTTATGTGGGGCCACTTAAAATCAGGCTACCACTTGAAAATTTAAAATCACGATAACTTCCGAAATAATACTCCAAATCGAACCAAATTTGGACAGCGACTTAACTTGTGTTATGGATATCTTGGATGAGTTTCTTAACAAAGTTGCTCCACCATTTTGTTTTAAAGTGGAGACCACATGATATTTTTAAATTCAAATTGTAAAAAGCATATTCCGAATTTGTTTGAATTTTGATGTGTACATAGACTATATAAGTGTCTCAATGAAGTTTATTAATGAACGTATCCGCCATTTTTAATAAAGTGGCGGATATCTTAAGTTAAGTGGGGCCACTTGAAATCAGGCTACCACTTGAAAATTTAAAATCACGATAACTTCCGAAATAATACTCCAAATCAAATCAAATTTGGACAGCGTCTTAACTTGTGTTATGAATATCTTGTATGAGTTTCTTAACCAAGTTGCTCCACCATTTTGTTTTCAAGTCGAGACCACTTGAAATTTTCAAATTCAAATATTAAAAAGCGTATTCCGAATTTGTTTGAATTTTGATGTATACATAGAGTATATAAGTGTCTCAATGAAGTTTATTAATGAACGTATCCGCCATTTTTAATAAAGTGGCGGATATCTTAAGTTAAGCTGGGCCACTTGTAAACAGGCTACCACTTGAAAATTTAAAATCCCGATAACTTCGAAATAATACTCCAAATCGAACCAAATTTGGACAGTGTCTTAACTTGTGTTATGAATATCTTGGATGAGTTCGTTAACAAAGTTGCTCCGACTTTTTGTTTTCAAGTGGTAGCCACTTGAATATTTCTAACCCTTATTGTAAAAAGCGTATTTAAAGCAAGATTTGCTTGAATTTTTATGTAAATCTAGACTACATAAGGGTCTCAATGAACTTTATTAATGAAATTTATCTGCCCTTTTTAATAAAGTGGCGGATATCTTAAGTGGGGCCACTTAAAATCAGGCTACCACTTGAAAATTTAAAATCACGATAACTTCCGAAATAATACTCCAAATCGAACCAAATTTGGACAGCGACTTAACTTGTGTTATGGATATCTTGGATGAGTTTCTTAACAAAGTTGCTCCACCATTTTGTTTTCAAGTGGAGACCACTTGATATTTTCAAATTCAAATTATAAAAAGCATATTCCGAATTTGTTTGAATTTTGATGTGTACATAGACTATATAAGTGTCTCAATGAAGTTTACTAATGAATGTATCCGCCATTTTTAATAAAGTGGCGGATATCTTAAGTTAAGCGGGGCCACTTGAAATCAGGCTACCACTTGAAAATTTAAAATCACGATAACTTCCGAAATAATACTCCAAATCAAATCAAATTTGGACAGCGTCTTAACTTGTGTTATGAATATCTTGGATGAGTATCCTAACCAAGTTGCTCCACCATTTTCTTTTCAAGTAGAGACCACTTGAAAATTTCAAATTCAAATTGTAAAAAGCGTATTTCGAATTTGTTTGAATTTTGATGCATACATAGAATATATGCGTGTCTCAATGAAGTTTATTGATGAACTATGGATTTTCTCGCCAAAAGTCGCCAAAAAAGTCGCCAAGTGTAAAACTCGCCAAATGTGGCACCAAATCCATTACCTGTCATACTGGAGCTTTTTAATGCGTTTTTAAGGGAAAATTAGGCTATTGTAACTTTAAAAAAAACTAGAAATGCAGAAAATTAACATTTAATCAACTTACTAAGCCTCTTTGACAGAATTTCTACAAAAAAAAAAAAAAAAAAAAAAAAAGAGAATTATTTTCAAATTTGCAACAATATCTTAGATTAATTAGTTCACTAAGCAACTTTCTCTGCCATTTTGATCCAAGTGGCAGCCACTTAATTTTTCAACACGATGACTTTTGAGATTCTGAATTAATTAAAACTGTATTTGTACAGTAGTGTTATCTCACAAATGCATTTGATATATTTGTCAACTTGGCCCACCATCTTGTTTCCAAGCGCTGGCCACTTGAAAATTTTAAATTCCCATAAAAAGGTATTTATGAACCGATTTGCTTAAAACTCCATATGTAGATAGGCCTACATCAATATTTCTACTAATTCGGAAAAATTTGTAGCCGCAATTTTGAAAGAAAATGACGGCTACTTGATAAGGAAAAAGAAATCAACCTACCCTTCTGAATAAGCCGGAAGGACTTGTTTCCATTTAAGATGCTTTCTAGGAAAAATCCGTTTTATTTAGTATGGAAAATAATGACAGGCCGAAAAATTTTGCGAATTTTAGTAAAGTGAAAAAAATGTATAACCGATACTAGCGGCGTATAAACGAAGAATTTTTGCATTAAAATGAATAGGAATGAATCGGGACTTCACTGAAAGGAGGTATAAATGTAAAAGACGTATAAACAAGAGACGTATAAATAGTGCTTTACTGTACAAATTATATATGTATTAAAAAAAAAAAAAAAAAAAAAAAAATCTATAGTGACTCCACTCGACTATCCGAACATTGAGTAATTAACAGTTTTGTAGATAAAGTAAAGAAAGAGGAGTTGTTAAGCAAACAAAAGAGAGAAAACCATAATAGAATGTTTGAGTATTTTTCTCCATATATTACACAATGTTTTATCTAACGCTACTGAACTTTGAGCCCATAGATCATAATGATAAATAATTTTTCCTGGTGTCCCTGTAAAAAACTATAAGTGCTAGATTCACCAAAATCTATAGGGTTCGTTCTATGGTGACTTACAATATACGTACCAACTTTCAGCTTATTCGAACAAAGCGTTTAGACGCTAGCGTGTTCACTCACAGACATACACACATACATACACACACACATACATACATCATCGTAAAAATAATGGAAACGGACTCAGGGGACCTCGAAACCTATAGAAACATCAAAATCTCAAATTCGGATTTTTGACATGATTACAATACTTTCCTCACTATAGTGTTCGGAAAGTAAAAAGCTTATTTGCTGTATATGTCTTATTTGCATAAATTTTCATTAATTAACCAAACATATACACATTACCTCAAACATGTATTTCTCTTTACACTTTAACTTAACGTGCCCTAATTAGTTCGTTCCGGATTTCCTCTCGTTTGCATACTACATGGCAAGATAATGTCAGCACAGCGGAAATTAACTAGATTTTGAACTTTCACAAATGTTAATAAACACTAGTGCATTAATTCCACTCTGTTGCCATATGTCGTCAAATAAATTACGCTGAACTTATCTGGGCAACCTAACGTAACTTGACATTCAAATAAAGTATTTCATGTGATAAGCTCATTAAATAACATTCATTCATGCGATGGGTTGAATTAACTTTCACTTCTGCTGAAAATATAATTAGAGTAATGTTTTTTAGGACTGAGGGCCTATTAGTCTCAGACAGGGATTTTTGCGTTGTCGTTTTCGATAGTTGGACATTTGTCGAAATCATTTTTCGATAGTTGGACATTTATCGAAATCTAAAATTTATCGAAAATATAATTGAATAATTTGAAAGCGATGTTATAATTGGGAAGAAAAAAAAAAACTAATAGTCCTCCGTCCTAAACTAAATTCTGCTTTTGCCAGAATTTCATCAAAACCTTTTTTTTTTTTTTTTTTTTTAAAGAAAAAGAAAAGAAAATTAATAATAATCAGTATCGTTACAAGAGATATCGAAAACGTTTTTTTTTAATAATTTTGAATTAGGAAATAAATAGTGCGCGTGCAATAATATGAAATAAAAATAAATAAAAATATGAATTTAATGATTTGATTTTTATATAAAACACGATCGCGTGCTATCTTAAAAAGTAGATGTAAAATTTAAAGTTTAATTTTCTTGGCAACAATTATAAATTAAAATAAATAATTTAAGGAAAGTTTGTTCTTTAGATATACGTCCTTGTAAGATGTCAAAAAATATACGACAAAGTATTATATCTCTTTATTCTTCTATTTTTTTTTTTTTTTTTTTTTTTTTTTTTATGAGGCTATAGCAACAACAACAAAAAAAATTGTTTGATTAAATTTTTTTTTCTTTTCCAACTTTTTTTTTTTTTAACTGAAGTAATAGTTGTTTTTCATTCATTCAAAATTCGCAAAACTATTGTCATGAAAATGATCTGCACGCGTACCGTTAACTTGCATTATTTAAGTTGCATGATCAATACTTTGTTATCTGGGACAGAATTGGGGGGGTATTTATTGCTATACAAAAGGAGTTTTTTTTTTTTTTTTTTTTGTAAAAATTCTTTATTTTTTGTGCAATTGTCATCAAATAATTTCAATAGCAATATTTTCAATAATATTAATTATATTTTCAGAAAATTTTTTGTAAGAGTTAAAAAAGCGCATCAATTCAACAAACTTTGGAAAATTATTTTCTTATTGCTTGTTTGTATCTTTTGATTTGAGTTTCATGTCGTTTTTACGTACCGACAAAATTATTAAAATTGCAACTAACGATCTAGGAATAAGTTTATGGTTAGATCGAAAATGAAATTGAATATAATAAATAAATAAATCAAAAATAAATGTTTCAATAAATCACAATCAGTCTCCACGTGTTATTTAAATTTGTTGTAATTTTATTTTTATTGGTCTATGTGGCTTCAGTGATCTTTTATCTGTTGCTTGGCTTTTACTAAGATTAATAATTTATTTATATATCTATACACAGTAAAGCACCGTTTATACGTATATCAAGAGACTGGCGTAAAAACACGTATAAATGAAAACACGTATAATCGAAATTTTAATAATAGCACTTGGATTACTACAAATTTAATGACACTTAAGCAAAATTTATATGAAAATACTAATTAATAAAGTTTCTTAAATTAGTAAATGTATATTATACTTTTTTTAAAGACAATAATTATTAAAAAAAAAAAAAAAAAAAAAAAAAAAGATTTATTATAAAAAGCGAGAAAAATTATACTATTAATGCATGACTGGGTATTACTAATCACATACATCATATATTGAGTATTATATTACTTAAGAACTATAGGAACACATTTTGAATATTAATTGTATATATTGCGTATCTTTAATAATAAGCATACGATTTATGTCCATACAGATAGTTATTTAATAACATTAAAAATATTTAATATTCGTCTGATTTGCTGGTTGTCTATGAGTATTAAAAATTCTACTGTGAATTCAGTTGATTCTTTGAGCAGTATTCTTCGATTTTTCCTGTGTTCCTCCATTTAAGATGCTTTCTAGGAAAAATCCGTTTTATTTAGAATTATAAAATAATGACAGGTCGAGAAATTTTGCGAATTTTAGTAAAGTTTAAAAGACGTATAACCGATATTAGCGACGTATAAAAGAAGGATTTCTGCCTTTAAATGAATGAGTGAATCGGGACTTCACTGAAAGGACGTACAAATGTAAAAGACGTATAAAGGAGAGACATATATGAACGGCGCTTTACTGAATATGTATTCTGGAGGAGTGTAGTTTTGTTTACATAATATATTGATATGACTAACACATGATTGAATATGTATTCTGCACATGATTGAGACATAATACATGATTGAAAAATTAATATAAATTATTGATAATATTAGTAGTAAACTAGGAAAAAAAAATATGCATCTACGAATATCGCTCTTATTCATCTCTCATTTTAATAATCTCTTATTTTAATCATCTAATTAAAATTATTGGTTTAAATTTTGATTTTAAAATGATAATCATTTGATTCAAATCAATTTTTAGAATTATTTTCGAAAATAAGCTTTCATTTTTATAAAATGAATGATTGAAATCAAAGCTTTATATATTTACTTTAAATATAAGTAATGTTTAAAAGAAAAAAATTCTTTTGAAGTAATTTTATTTATATTTCAAGTTCTTGTTAATACTTGTGTGTGAAAATGATTACAATCATAGCTGAATTTTGTTTACGAGGGAAAATAACTATTTTTAAGGTAAAGTTTATATATTTAAAAGAGTTATTTATTTTTAATCATTTGATTAAAACCAATTTTTAGAATTATTTTTAAAGGTATCATAGATTCAGTATCATTGAAATGTTATCCATAGCTAAAGCGACATCTGCTGGCATTGAAAGGATATTATTTAGTTTAGACTTCGTACAGTCGGCTGCAAAATTATTCGAGCACTAGCAATAATCCTTGCCAAAAAAAAAGTACACTTAATACAGCTTTGTTAAATAAATCCTTGTCGAGTCATGTTCTTAATCAGTCTAAGAACATGATTCGACAAGGATTTACTTAGCAAAACAGTCTTAAGTGTACTTTTTAAATATAGGAATTATTGGCTAGTGCTCGAATAATTTTGCAGCCGACTGTATACAATAAATCTAGAAACCAATATAAGGTGTTTGATAAAATATCAAAACTTGTATTTTTGTTTAAAGCATTGAATCACGACAATATTATTACAGATGATATTATAATTTTTAATGTCATTATGCGTTCTTAATAAAAAATATGTGTTATGTTACAATTGTACCTATTGTATTATACTGAAAAAAAACAATACTTTTAATTTAAGTATAGATGATTCATTACTATTAATTTTAATGTATACTTCTTAGTAAATATATTTTATTTAAATATAATTAAAATTTCATATTGGGATTATAATTGAATTCCATTTAAATAAAATGTTGCGTAAAACCATTTTCTTCAAAAAAAAAAAAAGATTTTAATAATAGTGATAATAATAATAATAATAATAAATCTGATTTCTATGTTTTTTTTTTTTGTTTTTTTTTAACACTTTGTTTTAAATTGTACATAAAACACGTTTTAAAATTTAACATTTTATACGCTTATATAAGAAATGGACAACTACATTTTGTTTCTTAATTTTGCCTCCTTTTGACTAAAAATTAATTTTATTTCTCTACTATGCCGCACTTGTCGCCTAATCTTTCCTTCTCTTCTGCGTAGAAATAAATCTGTATACTTTTAATGAGCATTATTTTTAATGAACGTTTTAGAATAATATGTCTTCATTAGTATTTTCTAGAATTCATTTTGCTTACACTGAAAGATAATCTCAACGCTATCAAAATTAGCTACATAGAAACCTGCATAAACACTAACGACGCGAGTGCATTAATTTCTTCTGCTGCCATCTGCCACAAAATAAATAAACGCAAAGCTTCATTTTATCTGGGTAATGTAACATGACATTCATGTAAATGTCCCATTTGTTACGGTCACAAAACAACCTTCACTCATTCCACGTATCAAATTAGTCTTCACTTCTCCGACAATCCAGTCGACTTTGATTAAATGTTCCTTTGCCTCTTGCCCAGTAACATACTTTCCCATTCTATTTGTTTCGATTACGATTAATTTCATCAACATTCGATGCTTGATTACATGGTGAATAAACTACGTAATGACTGTTGGATGCGTTTATTCTAGTGTTAGGAGGATATTGATTATATTAAAATGTATTGCTATAGATATAGTTTCAAGGTATAAATTATATTGCTAGATGAATTTATTCTAGTGCTAAAGTAGGAATATTATTTATGTTACTGTACATTGTTATGATAATTTAAATATATGGAAATAAATTTATCGAGTAGAATAATAAGCTCACATTAATCCGCCATCAATAACAAAGTCACAGCCCTCTGTTTACTATTGCACACAGGGTTGGGGTTTAGGACGTCTGAAACTGGTTTTGGACAGGACATGTGCTTTTTACCGTCCAAAAGTGTCCTAAACTGTCTAAAACTGTACGAAAGTGTCTAAAACCTAAAATTATAAGAAATTCTATTCCCTACATTCTCAGTAGCCATTACAATTAGTAATTAAAAGTATTTTATATTGAAAATTTTAGATTTTTTTTTTTTTTAAGTTAAAAGAAAGTTACAATTTAATTATAGCTATAAAAAATTTAAATTTCAATAACTCAGAAAATTTTCTTACAATAAAAAATGTAGGATAGGATATTCAAAATTAATAGTTTGACTTTGTTTTTTTATTCCGAAATACTTACATATCCAATATTTTACAGAAATTATGTTTAAAAGTTATTTTATTAAAAGTTCTTTCATAAATTACATAGATTAAAAGATACAAAAAAATAAATGAAATATAAAAGTTATAATTAGGCAATAAAGGTTAGAAAAAGTAGGTCTATGCATTTTCAAAAATGGCAGATATGTACCCTGAATTCAGTAGCCTGAATTCAGTGCCAATTTTAGCATAAATCTCTCTAACTTTTATGTAGTAGAAAAATGAGAAACACGATTCGACTTAAAACCTTGAACTTCCTTTGGATTACATCATTAATAAAATAATAATAATGAAAAAATAAAATGAAAAAGTTTAAAAGTTATTTAAATATCACTTATTTAAAAATAAGGGAAGTCTGTGCGATTGAATTATCTTATATGACTAAGTTTGGGAAAATTTACATTTATTTAGAATTTGAAGAGGACTTTTATTTATTTATTTATTTATTAAATAATATTCTTGTAGTATAGAAATAATAAATAAATTATTTAATTAAATTTTAACTTAATAATTTGATATAAGAATTTGTTTTTATTTTTATTTTTTATTTATTTTGTGTGTGTGTGTGTGTGTCCCCTTCTGATTAGTTATTTCATGCTAATGTCCTATTGGTTGGTTCTGTCGCTCCTCCCCCTTGGGTTTTTCCCTGTTTTCAGTCTTGCTTTTGCCTCCAAGGTAGCATTTTTTTTTCCCACCTGAAGAAGAAAGGCTACATCTTATCGAAACTTTCAGTGCTTACATTTGTTTGTATGGTTTCTGAAGAAGTTTTTATGCTTAAATAGTTATTGTACACCAGTTCTTAAATTTATTACTATTTCCTAAAACGTCACTTGAGAATTACGTGAATTTGTGTAAGAAAATATAGAAGAAAGTTTTGTGATGCCCTCAAACTCAACATATAAATTTTAAATTGGAAAAAAGCAAAAAAGAAACACTGTAATTGTAAACAGTTCTTGCTCATAATCGTCGCGATATAACTAGACGTTCATACGGTCATGAATTCAAGTAACGTGTCAAATTAGGAGTCAATTTACAAATCAGCTCGGCTAGCATTTATTAAGCGTTCATTGTCTTTTCCTCCCTGTAACATACTATCACAATCTATTTGTTCTGTGAATGACAATGCTTTTCATTGAAGAATGACCTTAAGTCGCATAGAACGAACTAACAAGGACGAATATTGGACAGGAATATGTTGGCATTTCGAAAGATAATATTGGACAATTAAAGATAATGAATTTTGAACTAAGGAGTTGAAAGAAATTACGTTTATAAGTTTAACCCGTTTACGCCCGAATTAATTTTGCAAAATATTTTTGCTGATTATTTCACTTCTAAATTAATATCGACAACTGACAGTAAAATACAGGGTGTTTATAAAGTTCCGGACCCATTTTGATGTTTAATAACTCATAAAATAATAAAGATAGATTAAAATTAATAACATAAATGGTTAGATAGACTCAAAAAGTTTCATGACCCTTGTGAATGAACTTCCACGTGTGCCCCCTTCGTCGCATGGAGAATATCAAGTCGATAGTCAATTTCACGCCAGGTAGCGGCAAGCATGTCACAGCGGCAAAATCTGTGCTTTCTCTTGTGGTGTATGCATTCTCCTTAATATCCGCTCGAATAAAACATCACATACAAAAGTACTACATAGAACAAACACATCAAAAGTAAACATAACATTGCAATAGTTGCCAAAAACAAAAGAGAGAAAAATGCAATTAATAAGCAGACGATATTTAGAAAAGTACAGATATTTAGACTGGAAAATGAAATTTTCTGAAATTAACCACACGCGCAGACGATATTTACAAAAGTAAAGACATTCAAACCTGAAAAGAAAATATATGAGTTATTCCATCAATAAATGCCATAAGTTTGTTTATATCTTCATTATTTTATGAGTTACTAAACATCAAAATTGGTCCGGGACTTTATAAACACCCTGTATATTAACTTAAACAGTTCTTCTGATAGTTTTAAATTTAAAGCCTATCTTCATTTACTGACGTTTAGTGTTCTAGCGAGAAAACTTCGAGATAGAAAAACTTTGAGATAACAGATTAATTTCCTATTATATGTTGACGAAGATCTCGAAAGTAAAGTAGTATAATATATATTATTATTCAACTTGATTTAAGTTAGTATACTTGCGCAAAAAGCATATATATGTGCGACAAATGAAAAATCATAAAACGACTATCCAAATTATGAAATAATAATTAAACTTTCAGGGATCATTTAGAGTGACGCTATAAACTGTCACTAAAAAGCAGAAATCATTCCAAGAAACCACAAAAAATATACGTGCCATTTTGTTAGCTGTCCTCAAATGAGGACACTGGGCGCTAACAGGTTAAGCAGTTTTGAAATATATACAGGGGTCGATCCACGTTTTAATTTTTGGGTCCCTTTTTGTCATAAACAAAATATTTTTGTGAAATTATTATTTATTTTTGTGGAAAAATATTGTTTTAAACCTTCCCTTTTAACAGTCATTCTATATAGTGTTTAATATTCAAGTTAATGAACTTTCCTGTAACCAATTAATTCCAATTAATTAAAAAAAATCTGGTGGGAAACAACAACACGACTTCCATGATTACCCACTATTACACGTATAATATGCATTTTTTCGGAGATTATGTGATCAGAAAACATAAAATTGACCTAACGAAGTAGAAACCTAAAATTCTTCCTGTTAAGAAAAACTTGATACTCGGTTAAAGACATGTAAAACAAAGTTTACATAGCGAGTTTAAGGATAAAAAATTGTTGGATTATTTTTTAAAACACCGATTTCCGAGATCTAAAACTGACCTACCTAAGCAGGATGATTTTTAATTTTCCTGTAATGACCACGTAATTCATGAGAAAGGATATCTAAAATGGATTTATGTTACAATTTTGAAGAAAATCGTCAGAGACGGTTTTTAGATATCAACTTTTACCAAAAAATGGCATACACAATTATTGACTGGAAAACAATAATTAAATACAAAAGGATATTTAAAAGGGAGTTAATATAGCGTGTTTGAAAAAAATCCGTACAGCCGTTTTGAAAGGAAAACATTTGCCAGACCTGAAATTGAGCTGTTTATACAGGACGCTTATCAATTTTCCTGAACTAACCAACTATATCATTCGAAAGGACATCTAATAGAGTGTTTATATAGCAACTTTGAAGAAAATCATTAGAGCCGTTTTTGAGATACGGACTTACGGTCCCATTTCTTGTTTCCGATGTCCCATTTCCGGTTTTCCAATTTTCACCAAAATTTGGAAAATTCATCTGTACACCAGATCTGTCTCATTTCTGAAGTTTCGTATTTCTATCTTTATTAGTTTCGAAGATATGATAGCCAGAAGATTCATACATACACGCACACTGACCAATTGTTGTCAAAAAGGAGACCTTGAAACGTGTAAATCAAGTGAAAACTCGATATCGAACTTTTGGACCGAATACAGTACTTCCATTACCTACGGTAGTAGGGTAATTCTGAGTTCATATTTTTTGGCAGATTTTGGAACACCTGAAATTTTAAGGCACCCTAATTCAAAATTTTAAAAATTGAATGGCACTTTATATTTTTTTCTATAAAATATTTGCATTTACAATCTTTGTAAATTTTGTAAAAAAAAAAAAAAAAAAAAAAAAATCACTTTTTTTTCTTTTACTCGATATATTGTTTGTTCATTTTTCGACGTATTTCTGAATTCGTAGATACTTTAAATTCATATACTTTAAAATTGATATTAGCATTTTACTTCTTTTCCAGTTTCATAACCGCGAAAAAGAAAAAGAAACTCAGGATAATTCGAAAAATTCTAGAAAAAAAAAAAAATTGTAACAGTGCCAAGTTTTAAAGTATTTTTTTTAAATGTATTAAATTTTTATTTCCATTTCTTCATGCATTCTTTTATTTTTCTGCCTGTGAAAAATGTCTGAAACATTGCATTGGATGAAATATGATATATCACAAGAAAAACTGGAATAAGAAAAAAATTATACATTTAATTTATATATAATATAACGCATTAAAATAGTAAATATAAAACTCAATAAAATTTAACATACAAGCGAAACATTATCAATGCCAATTTCATCCAAAAATTATATAAATTAAGCCATGAATAATAGATTAATGATAAATTAATGATAATATTCACGATACAGTGAGTATTGAAATCCACTCACATCAATGATGAAATATATAACCAACAATATCAATAAAAAAAATATTCAGTAATTCAAAACAAATAAGATGAATATAACAAATTATGTACATATGATGTGTTTATGTTTATATATAAAAACAATGTAATTTGAATGCGAATACTGCAGATGCAATAAAATAAATAAGCCTTTACACCAGAAAACTTTGAGTCCATCTCTTTTTTTTCTTTTCAGTTCTCCAACGCCCCCTCCTTAATTCTCTAAAAAATTCTGTATATGCTATGAAAATTTTTCTGTATTCACTGTTGTATGTAAACAGTAAAAGTAACCTCTCTGTGTTATGATATGAAAAATAAATTTGATGTATCAATCAAAAAATAAATTTGTCCCACTACTTAATAAAATCTCGTAAAGAGCCACTATATTTAACGCAAAAAGCTTCGCACAGAAGTCGACATCATTAAAAAATAAATAAATAAATAAAACAGTGTATAGCATTAGGGGAAGAAAAAAAAAAAAAAAAGAAGAAGAAGAAGAAGGAGGAGGAAGAAATAAACTTTTTATGTATCAAAAATCTGCGTATCCATTCGATAGAAGCTGAGATATAGTAATTGCGCAAAACCTTAAAAATGTAGCAAAGCCCTCTGTTGGATGACTTGTACCAAAATTAAATCAACACAGATTTTTTGTAATAAGCATACGATCTATTAAATATCGTGCGATTAGATGTAATACCAATACAGGTTGAAATCTAACACAGACAATTATATTACGCATTAAGTTTGATGTATACGTTTGCTATGAACGTTGAGCTACGTTGTAACAAAAATGTGAAATTTGCTGTATAGAGTAGGAGAAATGTTAGGGTGATACATAAAAAACCCACTAAAATTTCATGTAAATTCTTAAACTACAGCGTCTACAAAGTTTTGGTAACACAAAGACCTTTTCTGGATACAATTCAATTCAAGACGTCTCAAAACGAATAAATTTGCCAAAAGTCAGAACTAAAAATATTTTTTTCAGTCTAATACTTCTTAAGCATATAAAAATAAAAACAGTAAAAGATACTGGAATTGGAA
Organism: Salticus scenicus; assembly: GCA_963930645.1. Taxonomy (NCBI): domain Eukaryota; kingdom Metazoa; phylum Arthropoda; class Arachnida; order Araneae; family Salticidae; genus Salticus; species Salticus scenicus. The sequence continues at coordinate 102,031,638 of OZ005660.1, forward strand.
AACATTTAGAAAGTTTTTATTTCAATTATCAATTTAGTTCATCAGTCAACAGCCATTTCTTTGATTTACAAAAGTAAAACATTATAAAACAAAATCAAACACTTGTAAATCAGAGTAAACTTATTCAAATTATTTAGCTGCATATCATTTTCATCTGCAATCAACATGATTTATCTGCTTTTCCCCCTGCGGTCCCAGTTACAGTGACTTTTTGACTCAAACACGCCGCTACTCAATTAGCTACAAACCTGTGGCTTGTTTCCGCAATTCATATCTCGACATGACGTCACTAATAAGCTAGTCTGTGGCCGAGATTAAAATTTTGGCTGATATATGTTTTTTCCTGGAATTTTAACTACAACAGGAGGTAGTCATTATGTTATAAAATTGTTTCAAAGACATTATATAAGGTTCTTGATTATTATTTGCTGTTCACTATGTGTTTTATTTCTGTACGAATTAGAAAACAAAACCTAGTTATGAATTAGTCTTGTCATTGTTAACAATAATAAGCAAGAATAGAATGAATTGGAGAACCACCCAGCTTTAATTGGCGTGATAAATTGGGACTTGGCGCTCTTTATAATCTCATTAGGCCATCTCAAAATTATAAATGAGTGAATAGTTGCTATTTGTTAGGTTTTTTAAGGTTATAACAACTGTAAGTTTTTATTCACTAATAAATAGCACTCTCTATCTTAGAGTCATTATATGAAAACCAAAGCTTAAATTTTTGGAACGTGATTTGGAACGACGCCAGTTCTCTTAATTCTGAAATAACTATAATAAGTTTAGTTGTTATGAAGATGAATTGAGAGAGAAAGAAACGCAACTTTTAAAATTTAATTTCTTTATCGCTATTTAAAAAAAAAAAAAAAAAAAAAAAAAGTTAATATGCATGAGTTTTTTTTTTTTTTTTTGTCTAAGAAAGAAATGAAAGGAAAGAAAGGAAAATAAAATCTGTGTGTGATTTGAAAAAAAAGTTAACCATTTTGATTTTCAGTGTCATCCTATGCATTTCAGATTACGGTTGCCCATCGCATTTTCAACAATTTTTTGCTAAATAAATATTTTTCCTAATTTAACATAAATTGTCCATGTCCATATCGCAGTGCTAGTGCGACGTAAAAACCCAACCAACCAACCAACTTAATTTAACATAAGAAGTAAAATATGTACAATTTTTCTGTGACTTTAACTGCAGACATTTATTAAACTTTTATAGCTTTTACGCTAGAACTTCGTTATAAAATATAAAGTTCCGTTATAGAATTTCTAAAATTATAGTTTCGTTATAAGATATTCTAAAAATATAAAATAATTCAGTAAATATTTTTATGAATTGTCAAATTTGCATCAATTTCCTAAGAGCTGCGTATTCCGGGAGAAAAAAAATCCACGTTGAAAAAATAATGATAAATGAATAAAGTTATGTCATTAAAAAAAAAAAAAAAAAAAAAAGCCTTTTTCGTTTACAGTTTAAAATTATTTGTTTTAAAGATTACAAATGAATTTCATTAATTAAGAAAGAAATTAAATTAAATTAAATTATTAATTAAAAAAGAAAAAACTGATATTCAAAATTTTGCAAATCAGGAAGTTATTTTTTGTAGGAATCTCTTCTTTCATCGGTAAACATAAAAATAATCCTTTTTCTGTAACATTAAATGATTTCTTTTCTTTCTTTTTTTTCTTTTCTTTTCTTTTTCTTTTCTTTAATTGTACTTAAAAACTTCACCATTTCATCATAAAATATTAACTATATATTAGTAAATTTTTATCATTAATTGTTTAATTTACACCAAATATCAGACATTATTTGGTGACACAATGTCAGACATTTCCTGTACCAGACATTATATAGTCTGATACAGGAAAATCACTTTGAAGACACGGGCGTCGGCAGAATGGGGCAAGGGGGGGGGGCACTTGCCCACCCCCTGGAAAATTCTACTAAGGATTTTTTCTTTAAATTTAAAACTATGCTATCAGAATTTTATTTAAAAAATATATTTTTTCAGGTTATGCCCCCCCCCCGCCCCTGAACTTTTTTCTAGCGACGCCACTGTATTGAAGAAGATAAAAACAGGCCATATAAAAAACTCTTTGGGTTAAGATGTTATTTAGAATTATTTGTTTTAGGGGGTGCAAGTGAAATTTATTTATAAACATAAAAATATGAAAAAGACAGTGCTGTAGAAAATTTTTCATTTTGATAATTTCTCCAAAATTTTGAATTGTTCATTTTATTTTCCTTTTCTTTAAGTGAACACAGAAAAAATAAATAAATAAAAATATTGAGATATTTTTCCCATCAGTATAATTTTTCGAATTGCAGTGATTTAGCGAGCACGTTACACAAGAGTGTGATATACACAAAATTATGGAATGTATATTATAGGTAACGGAAATCATGGAAATTTGTCAAAATTAGTCATGGAAATCATGAAAAAATCAGGGAACTTCTTTTCTGAATTTCTGTAGCCACCCTGTTATACCAATTATGATATTTGAGAAGGGAAGTACACGGAAATCCGCTACGTTTTTCAAAACAGTGGAAGAAAAAACTTCTTAAACGGGAAAACTAATAATAATAATAATAAATTTTACTAAGAATTATTCCAGTGGTTTTTAACATTATTAAAAGCAAACTTATAGTATTCTATAAAAAAGATGAATTTTACTATTTAATTTTGAACACACAAAAAATAGTCAATAAATTAAAATTTATATAGGTAGCTAGCTCACTTTTATTTATTTATTTAATTTAATGTTTACTGACATAATATTTGTCTTTTTCATTCCCTGATATTCCTTTCACAGAAAAAAATAAATCAAAAAAATCAAAAATCATGTAGTATTCTGTTTCAGCTTTTTTTTTTTTTTTTTAATCTGTATTTGAAAATAGTCCAACTGTTTTAAGTATTTAAAATTTAAATACTTCTTTCCTTACAAGGAAACATTCAAAAGGTGTCATCTTCAAAAAATATTGAAAAAAATATATGTGATTCTACTCTTCATAAAACACCAGGAAATGAAAAAATTATCGGCTGAAATGAATTACAGCGACCACAAAAAATTATCAAAATTAAGCATATTTGGCGATTTAGCGCTGTTAGGCTTTCAGTTCGCTAGCATCGAAATTGCCGTGTGCGAACAGAACCGTGTTTTGTTTCTCCGCCAAGTATTCAAAATCAATCGCCTGACAATGTGAAATCGCCAAATATGCTTAATTTTGATAATTTTTTGTGATCGCTGTAATTCCTTTCAGCCGATAATTTTTTCACTTTCTGGTGTTTTAGGAAGAGTAGAATCACATATATTTTTTTCAATATTTTTTGAAGACGACACCTTTTGAATGTTTCCTTGTTAGTAAGACTTCCCTCCTCTCTTATTGATATTGTAAAAAACTTTCTCTCTATTTAGAGTCTTATTATTTATTTGTTAATTCATGTTCGTCAAATGTGCTTTAAAATAACTTTGTTTCACCATCTTCTTTTTAACCTTTAGAAATAGTATTTTTACATATTAGAAAAAGATAGTATAGAATCTGAAATTCTAAATGAAAAGTGGCAATGTAAAATAACTTATTAAGCTGGAAAAAAACTTCTTAAAAGGGAAAATTTTAATATTGTACCAATTTGTTATTGAAAATGTGAACTTCTTAAATGGGAAAACTTCTTAAACGGGGATTTCTTAATGGGGTTTAACTGTAATTATAGTTGATAAAATAAATTTATGAAAACAGTTTTCCGATAAAAACTTCGAATTATTTTCTATATTCATTGTTATTATTATTTTTATCATCATCTTTTATTTATTTTAAGGAAATTGCGTTGGAAATCAGATTTTTAACTATATAATACGGTAATGTGTCCTTACGACAAAAAAGAAATAATTTATGCAATATAATTATAAAAAGAAAAGTTATAGTTATTTAGTAATCTATTTAGACTCTTATGGATTAATGTGGCAATTTAATCATCTGTTTATTTTTGCATTCTACTACTTTTTGTTACTATATATATATATATATATATATATATAAATAGTCATGTGTGTGTGTGTGTATTTATATATATAGTTACAATATATTAAAAGTCTTTTCCTCTGCATCAATTCTTCTGTTGCAGTGAAAGTAGTTTTACAGGCAAAGTGAAACTAAAGCGGCAGTTCATTCACTTTCATTGAGCTCAGCGTTGGCGGCAAACTTGGCCACTTATCGACCAAATTTGGCAGAAAAACAGTAGTTTAGGGTTACCGAAGTTTCGAAGTTCTCCGAGGCATACCAACTGAGATCTGGAACTTCAATGGGTTTCTGGATAGAAACTCTGCCTAGTAGTCCCATCGCCAAAAGGTATAAATAGGAGTGAGTTGACTTCTGAGGGAGAGTGTGTTGTGTAGTCAGTGAGATTCAGAATTGCTCAGGGACCTATTATTCTGAACGATTGCATTTTGGAGATTGAGCTCTAAGCGACTGAACTTTGCTCCTGACCTAGCGAAGATTTCTGCTCTGGAGTAATTGGATGTTATTTGCTTTACTCGTGTAAAACAAGTGACTGTTTTCTTGGACTCAGAACATTTACCGAATAGTGACTTTTGCGGTACAAGTGACAGACTTCATTGAATTGTCCCCAGAAAATTCGAAGAATTAACAGTACTTTTGGGCTGTTTCGAGAATATTCGTTGTAATTACTGTTTTGTTGTAGTAGTTCGAGAATATGTAACAGACATTAATGTTATTAAGTTAACAGTGTTTCCTTTGCTGTTGTAGTTTATATAGAGTGACTGGTAAATTGGAAAGGTTTTACACGACTTTAAATTTTTTCAGAAAAATAAATTAAAAATTTCTCAAAAAATATTGTTTTTCAGAAAACTGGACTACAAATTTAAAAACCAGCCTCGACACCTATTTTATTATTTATTTTACGATTAAGCAATTATAATTTATTTTAATGTTAACAATTTTTCTTAATATATGTATATCTATATATATTAATTTTAAAAATCATAAATAAATAAATACACACACACACACATATATATGTATATGTCAAGGAGGTTATTACTTTCAAAACAATTCGCAAAGCTAAAATTTGAAAAACTGTCTCTTTTTTATACCGTTACCGTCTCTTTTTTATACCGTGCTCATGTCGTAACACGAGCAGCTGCTGGTATAATAACAAAGAAATAGATTCAACTTTTATCTTTTGCAGGAAATAGCAAAACCGGATCGGGACAGAATGGACCGAAGCTATATGTAGATAAGTCAAACCGTTAACATATTAAATCTTGCTTTCTTGTTATCGTTATATGAGTGATAAAGACAGAAAGTTTGTCACAAAATTGATTGTTGAATTTGTTTAAGATAAGAAATATAAAAAGATATCATTAAAAATTATCACCATCAGAACAATTATTTAAATCCCCCCCCCCCCCCCCCCCAAACCAACAACCTGGTATTGAACGATGAAAAGTAAAATGTTGTTAAGAAAACGCCATAAAGTGCCGAAACGCTCAACAATTGTTTCAGATATTTTCTAAAACTAGTTAAATCGTGTTCTGAACCTTTCAAAATGTGAAAATATTTTTGTGATTAAAACGAATTTTTGTAATTTAATTTTTTAAATTATGTTATTAGCAGCAGTTCTATGTATAAACTAAACATTTTCCCTTTCTATTCTCTGAAAAACAGATTAATAAAATACGAATAAAATAAATAAATAATGATGTTCTTTTATTGTTCGAAGTAAGGATATGTCCTTAGAGATATGATTCTGTGAACAAGAATCAACCCGCTGGTGCAGAAAATTTTAGTTGTTTGTTGTGGTTTAAGATATTATTTTTATGGGATTATCTTCGTTGGAAGGGGGGAAAAAAATGGCTCGTGATTATTTTTCAGGGTAAGCAAGTTTATCTTGTTATTTTTAGAATTTCTGAAGAAAAAAGAAAAGGTTTTTTTATGTTTTAAATCTCAAAGGATTCTGCGAAAAAAATTGTAATAAAAGTAGAATTAGAGAAAAAAAAATGTTTTTGCTTTTGTTATGCATTATTAATAGAAGGTAATTAGATTTTGTGCTAGATTTTTTTGTTCGATAAATTAAAAATAGCTGTTATTACATAAATTCTAATCCTCAAGGAGGGAATCAAAATATAGGGATATGATTTATCAAACATGTTTAAGCATACCAACTTTAGTATCCTAAAAATAACAATAGATATTTCTCAAAGAAACAAAATTATTCCATTTTAGGTTAAAGAAAAATTCTTTAATCTACCCCATTTGAAGATTCACTTCATATAAATAAATTACCATATGTATGATATATATGATATGGGAACTGGAAACTATGTGAAACAGGGCAAAATTCAGACAACTAAAAAAGAAATAACAATAAGAAAGAGCAGAGGCCATGTAACAATTCATCATTACAGCCATCATACACTAGGAAGGAAGACGTAAATTAATGAACAAAAAGTCACATATAGAAATTTATCTTATACAAGGCAAAAAAAAAAAAAAAAAAAATGTTTAAAAAAATTAATATGATTTTTTTCTGAAACATTGGTCAATGAGATCATATATAGCAAATATGATCAACGAATAATAGAAAAAATAATAGTAATAACTAGAAGAAAAAGAAACAGCAGAGACCACTAGGGCTTAAGACAGGTGGAGCGGGTTAAACTAGTTTGCCGTTCGTCCACCTTTCCTTAAATCTGCTGCAAGACCATATAGTATTAAAGTAAAAAATTAAAATGAAGATAATAATTACTGAAAAATAATAATAATAAACAAGAAACATTAAAAACTTAACGAAAAAATTATGAAAGATTGAATTAATTAACATAGTACTGTAAAGTACAGAAATCGTGTTTTTTTTTTTTTTTTTTTTTTTTAATGAGATTTGGCGTTCGAAGTGTTTTTTGTACATACTTAGTTAAATAAAATGTAAAAGCTGCTAAAATTAAAATTTTACAATTTGTTTTTCCCCAAAAACAAATAAAAATCCTAGAAAAATATTTTTTCTTTCTCTATTTCAACGATGGGACCCAAAATTATATCATTATACATATATATTTAACACATTTTCTTATGCATATATAGTAGATAAAGTATTGTTTTTTTGGCCAAATTTTCAAAATTGACTTTTTGTTATATTTACAAGTTTTGGGGTGCCCTGAACCAGAAAAACAGGTTTTTGGCGGTTGGTGTATGTGTGTGTCTGCATGTCTGTTATCTGCATATCCCAAAAAGAAATAGCAGCCGGAAGTGCGATCTCAGTATTATAAATCTATATCATACAGGGATGCTACACTAAACCGTTCGTTAAGATAAAAGAAATAAAATTGTACTTTTAAAAAATTAAAGAGCACGCTATTATTGAAATGTGAACTGAAAAGCACAAAATATCTGTCTTTATAGAATTAAAATGCAGGGTAAGAAAAAATCGTGTGAGTGACACACCATAATATTTACATCTTTAATTAAAAAAAAAAAAAAAAAAAAAAAAAAAAATGAAATTGTTGGCACTCAACAATATACAAATACGGCCAAATCTTGTACCACATATGATAGAGTTTTATATATAGAGGGATTTTTTTTTTTTTTTTTTGCCCCTAGAACCTGCCCCTGATAAGAGCCTGGAAACACTTGCACGTAGTGCGTTGTTCTTTTGCACATCGACTATGAAGTCTTGTGCAAAAATTCAGGTCAATCACAAAAAGAATTTTGTGATTGATGTCAACGATGTGAATTTTATCCATCATATTTTATACATATTTCTTCTATATCATCATGTAAACTGACAAATATGTGTGTTTAATTTTAAATATGTAGAATTTTTCATTATTATTATTACAGTAAAGCACCGTTTGTACGTTGTCCCTTGTTTGTCCCTTCAAGGGACTGACGTAAAAGGACGTGTAAACGAAAAGACGTTTAATCGAAATTTTAATAATAACACTTGGATTACTACAAATTGAATGACTTTTAAGTAAAATTTATTTGAAAATACTAATTAATAAAGTTTCTTAAATTAGTAATTGTATATTATACTTTTTTAAGACAATAATTAATTTTTAAAAAAGTCTAGAAATTACGTAATATTAACTGAATAAATAACATAAAGAAGGAATGAGAAATAAATAATTTAGAATTAAACAAAAACCATTTAAAAAAAAAATCTTCACTTTCTGGGCACGAACGTTAGACCTTTAGGTTCGTAGCCTTGAGCTTTACCCCACAGCCACAGCGTTCATGTAGGGAAAGTCTTTTTTTACAATATAGATTTTTTGTTTGCTCCCAGAGCGGTTACAAACATACATACAGTTCAGAGGGACGTCCAAGAGAATTAAAGTAGATTAAAATCTATGAGTGAAATTTTTGGTAGGTTGAGTTTAACATCTATAGGCTGCTCTGAACGAAATGAATTGAGCGTATATTCTTCATACGTATAAAAAGCATGTTTTGCATAAAATACGGTATGGAAATTATTGATCATTCGTTTATAGGGCTACCCAAAAGAATGTGGATACATCAAGGCTATAGTTGGAAGTTGCTTGGAAATGCATTTCACCTTATATTAGGTGTTTTCATATTGGACTAAATTAAGTACACAACAAATAATTGAAGGGAAATCAAACTTTTATTTCGAAGTTCATATGGAATTGACCAGTTTAATCAAGAATTCAACGAGTTTTTTTTTTTTTTTTTTTTTTTTTTTTTTAATGTAACTATTGTATTTAAATAGAGGGTTGTAGATCCCTCACACAGAATTATATGACAAATAAAACTGTTTCTAAACCTTTCTTTTTAAATTAAATTCAAATACAGTACTTGTTATTTTACCCCTTAATGCAGGGTAAGAGAAAGTCGTGTGAGTGACGCACCAAATTATTCAATAAAGAAATGGGATTCTAAAGACCTAAGAAAATGTTATATTCCTATATAAATGTACAATGACGTAAAACTGCAATTTACGACTTTGTGTCTTTTAAAAATGAAAAAAACTACAAACAAAGCCAGGAGAAAGTGGATTTCATAAAATGGAAACAATTTTCTTGACTGAATACCGCCATTATCTTATATGAGTTGGAATTCTTGAGACTAACTCTGAAATTTATCATCACATAAAATTTAAACTGGGGAAAAGTCCATGTTTGAATTATCTACATAATTTAGTCAGCACTTTTCCAGATGCTGTGTTTTTTCTAGAGAAAACAAATCGGTTATTACTTAGGGAGTGTTTTATTTCAAAGATAGACAACCAAGAAACAATAAAATGTATAATTTATCATCAGTTTTTTTTATTTTTTAAAAAGTTGTTGTTGTACGGTTTAAGTCCGATGACTACGCTAGGGTCCTAGGTCTATAGGTGGAATGCCTTCCGTGAGAGGTCTTTCTAAGGAGTCCTAGCTCGTATATATATGCGAGTTTAGGAGAAAACCAGGGAAAATTCCGAACGGCTAGGTCGATTAGCGCGGCCTGGGAACGAACCCGGCACTTTGCAGGTTTTTAACGGGAATCTATCAAATGAGTAAATTTTTATTAACAAAACTTCATTTTTCTTCTCATTTATTTTTTCTTTTCCTTATTTAATGAGATAAGGAAAAAAGAAATAAATTAAAACTTTTTTTTTTTTTTCAATCAAATCAATAAACCAATATCTCTGTGGAAACAAACAACGTATGGCGAAAAATAATCTAATTTTGCAATCAAAGCGGATTTTTTTGTTTTTAACTTTTTATTGTATTATTACATTTATTTGTAAATTTTCACGAATCATGTGTTATTTTATTTTTTTATTTTTATACCATACTTTTTATTGATTTATTTTAACCTTGAAATTTTAAATACCTGTTTTCTATTTTTACAATAAAATCAAATTCTATTCTACATTTTTATAGTTGTTAGTAATTATACTTCTTTAATTTATTTAGTTTTTGTTCCATTTACTATTAGTAAACTCAGAATAAAGGAAATTCCTTGCTTATTAAGAATTCTATTCACTCACGTTTACTCACCTGCCTAGAATACCCGATGATTAGACATTAGACATAAATAATTTTTCTTACCTATATTGTCTGTATTTCATTTCAAATGTTGCACTTTATTACTTTCTTCTGTATTCAATAGAAGAAAGAATTGGATTCGTAAAAATTTTCGACCCCGGGTTTTTGATGGATTTACACGTTTTGAGAGCTGTAGAACACGATTTCACCCTTTTTAGAAACTGTCTGTCTGTCTGTGTGTGTGTGACAAAATTTTGTGGCAACTGTATCTCAGGAACTACTGCACAGAACTTCATACAAATTGGTATGTAGTTGCACCCTGACATAAATTAGTGCCTATCAACTTTTGGTAAAAATTGTCTTACAGGTTGCGTTGCAATCATCCCGCTTTTTTCTAAATTTTTAACGTGGTGATATAGGACAAAATTTTGTATAAATGCACATAAAGAGAATTATTTTTTAGTAATCATTATGAAATTTACATGAATTATTTATAATATAGATAGTCAACTGGGAAATTTTTTTTTGAATGTGTAGGAGCCTCGCCTCCCCCCCCCCCTGGGAGGGGAAGTCCCCCCTCGAGGGGAGTAAATATTCAAGATAGGTATCTTTCAAAAGGTCTCGTCAATACCTTTAAAACGAATGGTTGAACTATGAATATGTGATAATTTAAAACAAAGTTAACGATTTTTTTTTTTTTTTTTTTTTTTTTGGTTACTGAGTGAATTTGTATAGGAAAATATAGAAGAAAGTCTTGTGGTGGCCACAACATACTAGTTTTTCTTTTCTTTCTTTCTGTCTTTTTCCCCCAAAAAAATGTAAAAGGAAAAAATGATAAATTTGTTTTAAAAAGTCATAGATTTATGGTTCAAACATTTATTTATTTATTAAGTATTGGCGAGGTTTTTTTTTTTTTTTTTTTTTTTTTGGAAAATACCCATATTGAAATTTTACACTTCCATGGGGGACGGCGGGACTTCTATATGTACGTAAAAAAAATTCCTAGTTGACTATTGGCTATTATAAATAATTCTCATTCTGCACATTTGCACGGAATTTTGTCATATTCTGTTATATTAAAAATTAGGATAATACTGGATGGCAACTTAAGCTGTTGGGCTATTTTCCACCATAGATATAGTAATAAGACATAGATTGATCAGCGAGAGGGAAAAAGTGATACCTTTTTTTTTTTCGGGAAAAGTCACTGTAATGGCTGCCTTTTCCCGAGTAAGTCACTCACAGGAATACACACGGATAATATAGTAAATAAAATTTATGAATAATTTATTTACTAAAGGTGAATGAAAAGCTCCAGATACAGTTTCAAATTCATTTTTCTTTTTATTCTTTTTTTCAATACTCCCTAATGGCTGATTTTAGAACTTTTTTTCAGCATCAAAAATTTTTGTTCGATAACATGGGGATGATAGATCTATATATATTACTATATCTATGTTTTCCACAAAAGTTCGTAGAGGCACTAATTAAAATATGAAGGTGCAACTGCATGTGGATTTTTATGAAATTTTAAGCATTAGTTTTTAAATTTGAATTACCGCAAAGTTATCGTCATCATACAAACACACATAGACAAATAAACAGACAGACAGAATTTTTCTAAAAATAGTTAAATCATGTTCTGAACCTATCAAAACTTGTAAATCTGCTGTGCTAAATAAATATTTTAGCAAACTATCATTGAATATAGCCCCATCGTTATTATTATTATTATTATTATTTTCTAATTATATTAAAATTGCCAGGAATATTTTATACTTAATGTTTAAAATCTATATAATATTTCTTTAACGTGGTCCAGTTATGATTATTTTTTTAGTAACGATACGATAATATAATATTTTTCAAACGTGGACCAGTCACGATTATTTTGTAGAAACGATATGATAGTGACAAGAAACTACGCGAGGATAAAAAATAATATATAAGCAATATTTAAGCACGTGGACTCAGTTCGGTGATCTAATAATAATAATAATAATAATAATAATAATAACGACATTTGTTTGAGATCATTTTATAGAAAATTTTGTTTTTAAAAGTTGCATTTTTACAATCTGCGAAAGCGGCATTTTAAACCTATACTAGCAATACTTTGAAGGTATAAAAAAAATACGAACTTTTGTCATAAATTGGTTAAAAAATGCAACAATAAAAAGTATAATCAAAAAAAGGTAATAAGTTTCTTCTTCTTCTTCTTCTTCTTTTTTTTTTTTGTAACAAAAAAAATATACAAAAATGAATCAATAAAAAAATAAATTAAAAGTCATCGCCAACTTGGCGGCAAAAATTTAAATATCGCCATAAGGGTCCGATACTAAAGCTAGTATGAAAACTGGGTCGTCATTCGTCAGACATGAATTTTATTTTGAAACTTTTCTTTGAATGATTTTGCGTTAACTATCATTAGCGTTTCATCCCACAAAAACTAATAATAATTTGGCTTCTGGTGAATTAAAATTTATATTGGGTGGAGAAATTGGCATAAGACTTAAAAATTCAAATTTTAAAGGGGGAAAAAAAAAAGAAAAGAAAAGAAAAGAAAGAAACTGCGAAAATTTCACACTGGTTTGCTAGTGACTTAATAAAATACGTGAGGATAAAAAATAATACAGCAATATTTAAGCACGCGGACTCAGTTCAGTGATCTAGTTAAAAAAAAAAATATGACATTTGTATGATGAGATCATTTTATAGAAAAATGTATTTTTAAAAGTTGCATCTTTACAATCTTTGTCAGCGTCATTTTAAATCTAGCAATATTTTATGATGTAAGCACCATATCAACTTTTGTCATAAATTGACCAAAAAACGCAATAATTAAAATAGGTATTAAGTTTTTTTTTTAACACAAAATTATGCCAAAATTAATAATTTAATTAATAAAAATACCTCGCCAACATGGCGACAAAAATTAAACAGTCGCCATGGTGGTCCTATACTAAATCTATCCTGCCTCGCGAAATATGAAAAATGCGTCATCAAATATGAATTTTATTTTTAAGCATTTCATTGAATGGTATTGGCTTTATTATCACTCGCGTTTGATCCCACAATATTAATTTGTTTCTAATAATAAATTTGGCTTCTGATGAATTAAAATTAAAATTGAGTGGAAAAATTGGCCTAAGATTTGTGAATTTCAAATTTTAAAGGTAAATAAGAAAAGAAATAAAGCGCGAAAATTTCGCACGGCTTTGCTAGTAATTAAATAAAAAACATTTAGGTTTATCAAGTAGACCTCTGGCTTTAAATTAAAATCTGCCAAAGACAATTTATTCATTCATTTATTATTATTATTATTATTATTATTTGTATTGTAATTTAAGTGTATAAAAAAAAGACGCTTTCATAAATAAGGTTTTTAAATAATAATTTAGTTTCTTCGTTTCTTAATATATATAAAAGAAAAGGAAAAGAACATGCCACTAGTTCTGAATCACGTAGCCTACGAGTAAAATTCTAGTTTGCCTTGTAACTATTGTTGATAAACATTTTATTATAGGTTTTAACATTAATTTTCAAAAAATATTTCCTCAGCCTAATTCTGATACAATAATTACTATTCAAGCGACCTTCAATATCCCACAACAATCAACGACCTTCCTGTTTTTCTTCCTAGTCGCTGAAAGAGAAAATTGATTGTTGCCACAGAAATTTAATAAGTTAATTTTCAAAAAAGACGCATTGAAAGAAAGAGAAAAATGAAAGAACATTAATTTAAAATTTTACGTAATACTACTTCAGTTTTTAACACCTTACAAATGCTACTCATTGCTGATATTTTACGATTGTTTTTTATTAAGTTCTTTTTTACCTCAAGCAACCATCGTTACTTTTTGGAAACCTGTTTCACGATTTCCTCCGGCGAAAAGGTTAACTGGGTAATGCTTAGTAAAAAAAGGCAAAGGAAAGAAAAGGTGTTGCTTTACGATTTTTTACTTTCGATATTATAATGCTTAGTTTTATTGAATCACATATCAAGGTCTCGGTTTGCAATGATATTTTTAAACTGAGTTTATATGAAATCGTTTGGCGGCCAAGAATATAAAATGTGTTGATTGAATATTGAATGCTTTTATAAAATTGAGATACCAGTTACGGTTTTATATGAGTTTGTTTATTACTTTTCGACATTTTTTTTTTTTATACTTAGTTGAGTTTTTTTTTTTTTTTTTTTTTTTTTTTTTTTCTATAAGAACAAGGAAAAAATTGTTTCTCAAACTCAATGTTCAAGATTTTGATTTTCGTTGCGTTTAGAAATTGAAAAAAATAGTAAAAGGACTATAGATATAGTAATAAGACATAGATTGATTATTGGGAGGGTTAAAGTGATACCTTTTTTCACTCGGGAAAAGACGGCAATTTTACTCTCTTATGGATGTATTTCCCCCAGTGAATATACACGGGAATACAAACAGGTAATTTAGCAAATAAAATTACAATGCACTAAAAGAGAATGTAAAACTCCAGATACCCATTTTTCTTTCTTTCTTTTCGTCCCCCCCCCCTTTTTTTTACTGTACTCTAGTATACACATGTCTGCACAAAACTGTCTTTCTTTCGGCATTTATTATTATTATACTTCTTTGAGATAAAAATTGTCTGCATTCATCATGAAAAATAATTTTAATAAATTATAATTTAATAAATTATTTGTATTGCGTAAATTTGTATGGGATTATATGTGGAAGAAAGTCTTGTGGTGGCCACAACATACTAGTTATATATTAAAACTTTCGCGGCTGCTAACTACATTTAAAAGAATTTTGAGAATTCCATATTACAACTTATCCCATTTCTTTTCATATATTTATTAGAACACTTTGAAGCCGCGCAATATTTCGGCATTTTCAAAATTCACTACCATTCTATTCTGTTACTATTTTCGAGTTTTAACTCTCTAATGGCTGATGCCAAAAAACTTTTGCGGCATCAAAAATCTTTGCTCATTAACATGGGGATGATAAATCTATATAAATTACTATATCTATGAAAAGGACAAACATGGGTGTTGTAGTCTTAGAAAGAGAGGGGAGAAGGTAGAAAAGAAAAAAAGTTATTTATTTTTTTAATAATTAAAAGTATGCATAATAATCATGAAAATTTAAATAATAAATAAATAAGTAAAAACTGCCGTACCCTAGATTTCAAATCTCACCAATTTTTCTTTATTCATTTATTTAATGTTTCTTATCTTTTTTCGTATTAATTAAATTTTGCCTAAATAATTTAGGGCAGAATTAAATATTTTGAGAAAACATTATATTTGGGTACATAACTATATTATATTAAAATAATTACAATAAGGAATAAGTTTATTTTAAAAATTCTTTATTAATTGATTTTCTAATTGATTTTCGCTATGCCTGTGCACTTCAAAATGCAATATTTAATTTATTTAAAACTCAGTGTTATATAAGCACTGACAGTTTCTTTGCTGGTTGCTTTACTTCATTTATTTGTTTTTGTTTCCATATATTGTCATCTGTTCATCGGATGTATTATCGGATGAACAATAAAAAACAAGTATATATAAATGCTTAAAAAAAAAAAAAAGAAAAGAAAAAAAAAAAAATCGTTTTTCAGCTGATTTCCATTGTACCTGCGCAATTCAATATACAATCTATATAATATTTCTCTAACATGGACCAGTTTCAATTATTTTTTGTCGAAACGATACGATACGCGAGAATAAAAATATAATATTCATACATGAACAATATTTAAGCACGCGGACTTAGCTCAATGGACTAATAAGGAAAAATGACGGCATTCGTCTGATGAGATTATTTTACGAAAAAATGTATTTTTAACAGTTGTTTCTTCAGAATCTTTGGAAGCGTCATTTTAAACCTAGCAATATTTTAAAGATATATACAGAACATTTGCGTCATAAATATACTAAAAAACACAGTCATAAAAAAATAATCAAAATACGAATTATTTTATTTTATTTATTTATTTATTAAAATAATAATAATAATAAGTCATCGCCAACATGGCGACAAACATTTACAAGGCGTCGTGGGAGTCCTATTCTAAAACTATACTGCCTGTGGAAGTATGAATACTGGGTCGTCAACCATGAATTTTATTTGGAAACCTTTCTTTGAATGATTTTGGTTTCACTATTGCACAATATTAATTTGGTTTTAATAATAATTTGGCTTCTAGTAAATTAAAATTTTAATTAGGTGGTGAAATTAGTATAACATTTATGAGTTTCAAATTTTAAAGGTAAATAAGGAAATAAATAAAGTGTGAATATTTCGCACGGGTTTGCTAGTATTTAATATATTTAAAGCTCAATGTTTATATATCTTTGCCAAGTTTTTTTTTTTTTTTTTCCTAGTTATTTTCTTTCTTTCTTTCTTTCTTTTTTTTATACATTGTCCTCTATTTGCAATATATATATATATATATATATATATATATATATATATATATATATATAAATATATATTATCTCAAAAATACTCACATATTTTATTCATTTAAAATAGTAAATAAATATTCAGCTGTCTTTTTATTGTAATAATTTTAAACGATTCGCTTCTTAAATTTTGATGTAAAATTCTAAAGCTATTTTTTCCCTTGTCATTATTGACTCATCTTGTTCAGTAATATCATAAATTTTACATATTATTTGTCACCTGCTTCTTGATTAAGTTTTAAAAATGATTCAAAGAATACAAACGAAATTGAGAAAGAAGAACGGAAAAGAATAATTTTTGTATGCGATTTTTATTTATGAAATTTCCGTTTCCTTTTCGTATGATTCATGCACGAGGCATATTTTTTCTATGTCAAGTCTTTATTTTTTAATATATTTATTTTTTCCTTTCATTAAGGCTGCAATTTCCGGAAGTTTTTTTGGTTAATTAAAAAAGATGATAAAAAGTTATTTTGTGAACTAAAAGTTTAATTACCTATAAACATGACTAATGTTATGACCTACTTAAAATTTCTTCAATTTATATTTGCTGTATTTAATACTGCCACCTAGTGTATATTCTTTTCAGTGGAAGTAAACATTAATTTAAAGAAAAAACAAAGCCGTGTATAATAAGTCCAGTTCCCCCCCCCCCCCTGCATTTTTAGAGTACTTCATTGGTTTCCACAAAGTAATAATAATGTAAAATCTGTCAAGGGACACCTATGCTAAAGCTGTACCAAAGAAATTTTAAGAAAAGAATGTAGTAGCTGATACTAGGGTATGATTCTATTACTGCATGTTTTTAAGAAGAAATTTAAAAAATCAAATCATTTTTCTACAATATCTGTTAATATTTTCTAGTCAGTATTAATGATATTTATTAATTTTTAAATGAATCTTTAATTCCATGTTCCATTTATGGAACACTGGCGTGTAAAATGTTAATGTTTTATAATATTTATTTTTCACGTGAAAGCATATTTCATTTTATGCTGAAAAAAAAAAAAAAAAAAAAGTAAATAAAATTAGAAATTCTAACTTCTAAACTTTCATTAAATTATTTATTTTAATTTATAATTGTTGCCAAGAAAATTAAACTTTAAATTTTACATCTACTTTTTAAGATAGCACGCGATCGTGTTTTATATAAAAATCAAATCATTAAATTCATATTTTTATTTATTTTTATTTCATATTATTGCACGCGCACTATTTATTTCCTAATTCAAAATTATTAAAAAAAAAAACTTTTTCGATATCTCTTGTAACGATACTGATTATTATTAATTTTCTTTTCTTTTTCTTTCAAAAAAAAAAAATAAATAAATAAAAAAAAAAAAAAGATTTTGATGAAATTCTGGCAAAAGCAGAATTTAGTTTAGGACGGAGGACTATTAGTTTTTATTTTTCTTCCCAATTATAACATGGCTTTCAAATTATTCAATTATATTTTCGATAAATTTTAGATTTCGATAAATGTCCAACTATTGAAAAATGATTTCGACAAATGTCCAACTATCGAAAACGACAACGCAAAAATCCCAGATTGAGACTAATAGGCCCTCAGTCTAAAAAAAAAAAAAAAAAAAAAAAAAAAAAAAAAAAGAAACTTTGCAGTTAAAAAGGAGGTTAAAAAAAAAAAAAATTAGAATAAAAATATATACTATAGATTTTGAACTTTCTTTTCTTCCCTTTAATAATGTTATGAAAAACTTGTCGGCTTTCTTGTGTGAGAAAACAGTTCGTAGTTTGTAAAGAAACTGGCAGGTTCTAGTCGATGAATGCTCTTTATTCAACGTGACTTCTCGAATCAGTACAACGAAACTGTAATTACAACAAATATTCTCGAAACAGTCCAGTAGTACTATTATTTCATCGAATGTTCTAGTGGCAGTCCAATGAAGCTATCACTCGTACCGCAAAAGTCACTATTCGATGAAGGTTCTGGAACTGTCCAGGAAAACAGTCACTTGTTCCACAGAAGTAAAGCAAATAACATCAAATACCCCGGAGCAGAAATCTTCACTAGCTCACGGACAAAGTTCAGTCGCTTGGAGTATAATCGCCTGCAATCGTCCAGAATAGGCCTCTGAACAACACTAACTCGCATTGACTTCACTCTCTCTCGCAGAAGTCAACTCACTCCTATTTATACCTTTTAGCGATGGGGCTTGGTGATAATTCCTTCGAGAATCCCATGGAAAGTTCGAGATCTAGGCTCCCGTGCGTCGGAGAGCCTCGAAACTTCGAGAACACTAAACTACTGTTTTACACCAAATCGCTAAATTTGTCACCAAAGTTAACCTCACTGAAAAGGAATGAACTGCCTCGTTATTTTCACTTTGCCTGTTAAACAGTTTTCACTGTAACAGAACATCTGAGGCAGGGAAAAGACTTAATGCATTGTAACAAGAATTATTACAAGCCAATTCCATATCCACACTTAGCAACTCTCCCTTATTTCAAGGGAGACTCCTTTGTTTTAGGATTGTCTGCCACTCTCCCTTGTCCTCATTAATTTCTCTCTTTTTCTGAGCATTTTAAAGTTGTACATATGACTCATCAAAAACATCAAAAAGTCTTCGAAATTTTAAGCAATATTCTCCCTTTCGCAAAGAAGAAGAAAAAAAAAATCTTGCTTTCATAAAAAAACACTATTTATAATTAATAATTATAAGATTTTTACTTATTAAATAAATGCAACTATATAGATTTTTTTAACAATTTACATCATAGATTAAACGATTAAAAACTGGCATATATCGAAGACCTGTCAATGTTGTCTAGGCTTAAAAATAACTTTTATAAAATATCCTTTATTTTGATCTTTTAATGTTGGCACGGTTGGCACATATGCATATTCCTAATATAAAATGTAATTTTTGCCATTAATTGTTGACTAATTGTCATAGCTTTTCAATGAAAATTTATATGAGCCATAAAATTTTAATATTAATAATAAAAAATCAAGTTGTAGAATTCTTTTGTTTATCGTCTGCTTTTAAATCCTAATACCATAGATATAGTAATAATAATTGATCATTGATGGGAAAAATGTGATTCATTTTCACTCGGGGAAAGACGGCCATTTTACCTACTAATGGCCGTCTTTCCCCGAGTGAATACACACGAATAATTTAGTAAATAAAATTTATGAATAATTTATGTACTAAGTGTGAATGAAAAACTCAAGAAACAGTTTCAAATTCTTTTTTTTTTTTTTTTTTTCAATACCTTCTAATGACTGATGCCAAAACTTTTTTCGGCATCAAAAATGTTTGCTCGATAACATAGGGATGATAGATCTTATATATATTATTATATCTATGCCTAATACGGAACTAAAAGAAGCTTTCATTCAATAAAAAGGAAATGAAAACGACAAACAAAAAAGAGGAAGCATATAATTTTTTGCATAATATTTATTGTTTTGAAATAACATGCTTTTTCCGTTTTCCTGATCACGTAACTCACGTGCGATTTATTTTATTTATTTATTTTTATTTTATTTTTTACCACCATATATCTTCGTTATTACGAGCTTCTACCTCTCGATTAAATGTCGCATGGAACATGTCTATACGATGAATGGTTTTCAATTTTGAATCGAACATTCGGTCTTCCGTGAAATGGAAAACATCAATCTCTCTGATCCTGGTCGTCACATGATATATTTTTTCAACCGTTCCTGTTCCCTTTTCCTTCTCTCCTTTGAGTTATGACACTTTCATGTACATATATATGAGTTTTCTTTCTCACTCTTATGTTCTTTCATTTTTCTCACGTCGTACTTAAAGAGGAAAAATGAAAGTGTAATATTTTTTTAAAAAAATTCTCTGGAAAATCGTTAGTTTTTTTTTTTTTTTAAGATTATTATTTATTTATAAATAAGAAGAGTTTTTTTTTTTTTTTTTTTTTTTTTCTTTTGACCTTTCTTAATTAAAAAATAAATGAATAAAAAGAGAAAAATAAAAACTAATTTCGTTGTACGGTTGAACTTATTCAAAATGCTTACAAAAATTTTGTTTGATTTATGGGAAATTAGAATATGTGGGTGAATCGAATTTATTTTTTTGTTGCAAATCTAAAATAATTTTAGAATTTAATTCATCTGTTTATAAATATTAAGCTATTTTTATTCTCTAGGATTTCTAAAAAGCTTGAAAATATATACTAAAGCATTTAATTATGGAAAGAAAATTGTTATTAGTAGCAATCAAATCACACAATTAAAATTAAAAATAGGCCTATAAATTATTATTTCATATTAAGAATATTTAAAAATTTAAAGTTGAGTGGTTTGAGGTCGCACTAGAACTTTTCATTGAGCAATTGGCGACGACGATCTGTAATTAACCCCCTGTACGGAGACAAGCCATCACAATTTTCACCCTCTGCAGAGGGGATCTTCCTTCGCTTCAAAAATATTTAGAGAAGTAAGAATTTCAGGACTGGCTTTGTATAATTTAAATGTGGCGTAGTGTATTTTGCCAGACTAGAGAAAATTGCAAAGTAAATTCTATCAAAATCCGCCGTATATTTTAAACATTTTTAGAATAAATTTTAAAAAGTAAATCTTCGTATTCATCAGTATAACCAGCCAATTTTTTCGTTTTATGATTATAAATCCTTCATAGAAATTTTAACTTAAAATAACTCATCTATGAATCAGGGCCCGATTAAAAAATTTTTGTTCTAAGGCCTCTTTCAGTTTTTCGCACTGCTTTAAATTGATGAAATTATAAAAGGTATTAGAGGCATAGTTAGTAGGAAAGGCATTGGGGCTTGCTAGAACTCCTGCAATACAGGCTGGCTCATCAGGCATTTTGTTTCCCACTCAGCGATTGTTGCCCACGCGGTCCGAATTTCAAGTGTTATCAAATCACATAAAATGGGGGTTTTGTAGCCGAAAATTGCTCAAATCATACCAGAACAGCTTTTAGAATGTTTAGATTTCCAACAGATGAAGAAAGCCGAAAGAAATGGGCTATTAATTGTTCAAAAGAAAATTGTACGCTTTGCTTTCAGTCACAAATATGAAGTGTAATTATGATATGTTTTCTTGCATTTTTTGTATCAATTACTTGTTTTTATTGCTGTTTGATTATCTTTATGTTGTATTTTACAACCTACACTACTTTTCAATGTGTTTAAATATTTAAAATTAACTAATTTAACAGTAGTAGTGATGGCTACTTTTTACAAGGGTTATAAGGAAATTTCGCCAAATATTACCACCAAACTTATCAAGTGCAAACAAATTCGCTCTTCTGTATAGGCAAACTCGCCATTTTAGGCGATAAAGACGCCGAGTAATACGTCTGCAACTAAACGTCGCCAAGCTATATTTCTGCTGGGCAACAATGATCAGCTGTGAGTCAGCTCGTATTATAGGAGCTTTAGGGCTTGATGACCCCTGTCCACCTATCTAAAGTTGATGAAATATAATTTAGTCAGTCTATCGATTTTTGCCATCTGAACAGAATTTTCAACAAGCCAATCGAAAATGTATTTGGCCAAAAATGAATCTATTCCAGCTTTTGGCCGAAAAGATAAATAAAATTCCTCCAGTCATTATAATATCAGATTTTATAGTAAAATTTTATTCGTATAAGATGTAAGTAAAACACGGTTGATTTCGAGGAGAAAAATTGCGAAATGTTTTTTAACTGTTGGTAAAATTTTATGCCCCTTTCGTCTTGGAAGAATGCCCTTCGTGCCCAGAAAATGGGCACCCCGAATGCCCGTACGATAGCCAGGCTCTGAAATGAAACATGTTGGAAAAGTTTTTCCCACAATATTGCATATCATAAACATTCTTTGTAATTACTTATGAACTGCAGCGAATGTTTTTTGTACGATGTCGCGTATCCGTTTCACAGCTAGAACTTTGTTTAACTCTTTGACCGCTTTGTTTGGTAACTTTACCCCATTGTTCATTTGGATAAATCGTGTTATCCTTTGCATCTATTGTTTGCAACTATTCATGTTCATATTGTTTCTAAAAGGGAGCAGACGATGTTCCAGGTAATGTATTTGTGTGTCAATTATTTCACGTTGCGTATTCTTGGCATGCACAAGTGCGTATCTGACGTCACGTTTCGCACGGCCCTATGCTTTGTTTACATTTGCCGATTTGTTTAGCAAAGAAAATTGCTGATAAAATTAAGAAACTGCAAAATCTTCCGCAACATCATTGTCACCAAGTAAAAGAAATATAGGGTTTGTAAAGCAGCTTAACATTTTTTTTTCCCCTGCAACTTATGTAATTTTGTTTTAAAGGGACTTACTACTTATTTTTACCAGAACCAAAAGTTAATGTTATTCTATGGGGAATTTACACCTTTATAACACATTAAGTGATGCATATTTTTAAATTCTGTTTTAGTTATCGTTTTCTATATTACATTCTATCAGTGGCGTACCGTGACATTTGAATCTGGGCATGCTCTGAAGCGAACTATGGAAAGAACACTACTGATCAAGACGATATCATTTCATCAAATTTAAGCTTGCATTTTTCCAGTTTCTTGGTTGGTTGGTTGGTAGAATTCAAGTCAGATTGACTACACTTGGGTCCTAGGCCTATGGGTGGAATGCCGTCCGTCGTGGGTCTTTCTAAGGGGTCCTAGCCTTATTTACGCGTCTTTCGGAGAAAACCATGGAACCCGACACTTCCCATCTACCAACTTTGAGAGCAGAACCGTTCGGCCGCTGGTGGGCCTCCAATTTCTTGGTAATTTTAGATATATCATATATCTAAAGGACTCTTATATTAACTTATTGAAGGCCCATTTGGTCGCTTCATTGATCGCTGTATTTAAATGAATTTTCAAAGAAATTTAATCACAATTTTTTATATCACTTTAGAAACAAAAAAGAGAAAAAAAAAAAAGAAAGAAAGAAAGAACAAATAGTGAGAATCGGCAAGAAAAAATCCACTGAAATCGCTGAAAACTTGGCTTCAGGTGTTCGCTGCTTTCTGCTGTGTCTTTCACGACCACACTATGTCAGATTGGGGACCCCACTGCTAGTGGCAGCGCCTTAAGCCAGCGTTTCAATGTAGGTGCTTAGCTGATCTCTGATAGTTCTTGCACAAGAAGTTAATTGTTACAATTTTTAATAAAGTTAAAAATTTAATAAGTTTAATTCTCTCTATAATATTACCATTTGATTTCGATAGAAACAATACATTAAAAATAATAAACCTTCTTCTTCAAAAGAGGGTATTACGCCTTTACATAAACAATTTTTGAAAACGCAACTATTATGTGTATTAAAAAAAAAAAAAAAAAGAAAAAAGAAAGAAAGAAAGAAACAGTATTAAAGTTTTATCATATAAAAACTATTTGATCGCATGACTTAATGCGAAAGAAGGAAAAATAAATAGAATAGCGATCTTTTATAAGAAATGCAGATGGGTAAAAAAAAAAAAGAAAAAAACACGCAATTTAAATAAAATTTAAGAAAAAAAAAGCAGAAAAATTAACGGAACATTCCAAAATAAATAAATAAATAAATAAACAAATAAAATAATCAATTTAAGAAATTCAGATTTCAAAATAAGGAAAGAAAATAAGCACACACACACACACAAAAAAAAAAAAAAAAAAGAAAAGAAAAAGAAAGAAAGAAAAAAAAAGAAAGTAAAAAGAAAGAAAGAAAAAATTCTATGCACACCTGTACGATCAAAGCTACGCATCTGTTAGTTTTTTGTAAATCTGCGTCAGTGGCCTGAACTTCATAGCGCATACAGGCACACATGAAGAAGACATTTTTCTTTATTCATATTATTGAATAAACAAATTTGTACATACTTTTATTTCTGGCGGAAGTCTTCGCTTAGAATAAGTTATTTAGATTTAAAATAATAATAATAATAATAATAATAAATAAATAAATAAAAAAAGCAACTTTTCTGGCACATAAAACAACTTTTGGAAATTCATCCAAATTTTATTTTGCAATTTAATCATCATTTTCAAATCAATTCTTTTTTTTTTTTTTTTTTTTTTTCCACTATAGTAAAATAAAGTATAGGTTTTTTTAATTTATCAATCAGTCGGAAAAGCCATCTCTCCTCTATGCGAACATCTCTACCGAAGGTAACAAAATCCCTACGCTTTAAAAAATACCCCCAAACTCCAGAATATGCTCTCCTAGGGTAGCATGCCTTGGGTCGTTTATACAGCGGGACTCCCCTTGTAGTTTCTACGAGTGAAAATTAGAGGGACGTTGAATATTCCCTCAAACAGCAAAAAATCCCTATATCAGGACATGCTTTAGAAAGGCAGCATGACCTAAGCAATAACCGGTCAGCAGAAGAGAGGGAGGGTATCTCCGGGACGATACTGGTCAGCAGACGTCTCCTAAACAAAGCGGCAGGGAAGTAACGACAATAGTAAGGGGGAAAATAAACACTCGGATTTATCCAGGAATAATGTAACAAAAGAAATTTCCTTTCAGAATAATTTTTCAAAACTGAGTGATTGATACTGTATAAATGGAAGCGAGTGTTTAACAAAATTAGTTCAAATAATTTATTTTTAAATAAATTCTGTTTAAAGTTTAGATAGTTTTTAGTGGGTATGCGGCGCATGCCTAGCATACCCAGAGAATACGCCACTGCATTCTATATATATATATATATATATATATATATATTGAAGCCTGTAAAATGCAAAATTTAATTTCGTGAAAATTCACATTTTAAAGCTTCTAAATAGAATATTGAAAATAAATAAATAAATAAATATTAATAATAATAACAGACCTAGGAGTGGATAGCTATTCTAGCTATTTGTCTCTTTTAGTCTCTTTTTTGTACAATTAGTCTCTTTTCTAGCTTTTTTTTCATGCTTTTTCCAATGATATTTTTTCTTTACCCATTTTTCCTCAAAGATTCACTTTCAGATCAATGTGTGTGATAGATTTTAACTCTTAAAGAGAGATGTCACAAGTATTGTATAGAATGTAAAATACAGAATTAAAAAATGAAAATTAGATTCAAGTAAAAAAGTTGCATGTTGGGGGTACCTCATATATATTTTTTAATGTAAACTCAAAATTACTGTTCTTTCACTTGCGTCACTTTTCTTGTCATGGTGTGATATATTTATTCCTTCGCCATATGCAAAGGGCAATGAAGTAATCACGAAATTTATGTTCGTTCTCTTTATTCAAGATATAGGTAAATCACATTTAACAGCATTAAAAAGAAATGCTAAGCTTAAAACTTATTTTATGTTACTAAATTACTATAATATATATATATTTTTTTCTCTTTTTGTAAATACGAATTTTGTTTATTTTGCGAGTTATTGTTATTAACGTAGTAAACTTGGACAAACATTTTTATGTCACATTTAAATATAATTTTATTGCAGGTTGGTTTAGAAAATTTTGTTATTGGGCATATCGTGTAGTACATGTAAAGTAACTGTTATTCTGTCCTAAGCTTCCAATTTTATATTACTGGTTGGTAAGATTTTTGGTGAATTCCGCACCTCGTTATATATATATATTAGTATCTAATGTGTTATTAAAAATTATTTTACATATAAGTAACATACATGATACTCTTATTTTAGTTTTCAGGAATTAGAATTTAGCAGCATCTGTGATGCATTTTAATTTAAAACCTCCATAAAACAATTTTGTAAACATTTAGATTCTATGAGATTTAGCAAATACTTGTAATTCTGGTGTTGCTATGAATTTTGTTACTAAGATAATTTTTCTTACATATGGTGCAGGACAGTTTTGGACAGTTAGGACAGTTTTGTACACAGTTAAAAAAAAGAAAAAATCAGTGGCGGACTTTCAGTTCTTGAGGCCAGGGTCGAAATTCTCACTGGCGCCCTGCCTTATTCAGAATTTGCATGAATAAAAATGAGTTTTCTTTTGGTTTTGGAGTTTTCGCTCTAGGGTCGCATTTTGCTCTTTAAAGTTCCTTAGACAGGAACCTATGACTTAAAGTGGAATTGCAGAGGAGAAGAAAATAATTGCACAACAGCTTCATCAGATATATATACTTACAAATTAACAACCCCCTCCACCTTTCCCTTGGTATGTTAGTGTAATATGTACATTAATTTCACATCTCTGTTCATAATATTCATTTATGAGGAAAAAAATTGTCTCTTTTCAGTCTCTTTTTTAAACATTTTAGTCTCTTTTCTGTCTTTTTCAAGAGTGCTTTACCACTCCAAGGCCTGTAATAATCATTTTTAGAAAATTGTTGTTTCTATGGAGGACTATGGACAGTGAATTCGTCATTTCTTACAAGGAAAATTACGTAAAATTTACACATCCAAAAACTAGACGTTAACTTTGGTAAGTGAATTCAAAATAAAGTCAGTTTGCATTTCTTAATATTTTAAATATCGATGAATAAATAATTCTTTGCAATGTGTGATAGAGTCGAGAATCAGTATTTCTTGGCAGAGGTGTGCGATTTCTTGAATAAATTCGAATTAATAAAATCCTATGCGGCGTTATCGTAGAGTTAAAAAAAGAAAAGTAAAAGTAAATCCAGAAACTGAGATAAATCACGAACCGTTTACTGAATTTTGAAAAACTACAGGTATAAATTTAAAACTTTCTTCTATAGGAATTTTAAAAACCAAAGATAATGTATATAAAATGAAAAGGTGTATAAAAATAAAGGCATTTTTATCTTTCTTGACCTCATGTGAGAATTATATGTATATATATATATATATATTTTTTTTTTTTTTTTTCCCTGTAACTCACATTAAACATTAACCATACCCTCTTGTTAAAAGTAGGCTGAAAACGTACGACAAATTTAATGATCACATATTAATATCTAGATAAATAAATAATTATAATAATAAAAATTCACAATCATTTTAATAATTTTCACACGTATATGTGTAATTAGTAATATAATTTAAACATAAAATACAAAATTTTTGTTTGTTTTCGTTTTCAAGATTGTCGTTAATCACAACTTTACATTGACTTGCATTTATTCTACATTTTTAATTTCCAGTAGCTTCACTTGACAGACTGATTCTATTTTAAAAGATTTATCTTCTCAATTACAGAGGGCGTATCAAAGCGCTTCCTTAACTTGATTTGTAAAACTACACAATGACTCTGAAATAAAAGGAAATAGGTTTAAGTGAATTTTATTTTTATTGGTTTTGATGAAATAAATGGTGATATCCCTGTGTAACGTTTAAAGTTGGTGTTGGATAACGTTACCAATTCACTCGAGCAGATAAGGCGCTTGATTTTAAAAACATGTATTTCTTTTTATTATTCTTATACATCGCGTTCAAAAAATACATTGTTTACTTTCCGAACACGATAGTGAGGAAAGTATTGTAATCATGTCAAAAATCCAAATTTGAGATTTTGATGTTTCTATACGTTTCGAGGTCCCCTGAGTCTGTTTTCACTATTTTTACGATGATGTATGTATGTCTGTGTGTATGTATGTGTGTGTATGTCTGTGAGTGAACACGCTAGCGTCTAAACGCTTTGTTCGAATAACCTGAAAATTGGTACGTATATTGTAAGTCACCATAGTACGAGCCCTATTGATTTTAGTGAATCTAGCACTTATAGTTTTTTTTACAGGGGCATCAGGAAAAATTCTTTATCATTATGGTATATGGGGCCAAATTTTTAAAAGTGTGATAGCGTCTATACGCTTTATTAATCCGAGCAAAAAATTTGTACACATGTTATAGGTCACAGTTGCACAAACTGTATAGATTTTGGTGAATTTAGCACTTATAGTTTTTTTACAGGGGCACAAAGAAAAAATCTTTATCATTATGGCCTATGGGACCAAATTTTTAAAAGTGCTATAGCATCTAAACGCCTTATTCAATTGAGCTGAAAATTTATATGAATATTATAAATCACTGTTGCACTAACTATAAGCATTTTGCTGAATCTTGCATTTATAGGTTTTTACAGGGACACAACGAAAAATTCTCTATCATTATGATCTATGGGCTCAAAGTTCAGTAGTTTTAAATAAAACATCGTGTAATATATGGAAAAAAAAATACTCAAACACTCTATATGGTCTTCTCTCTTTTGTTTGTTTAACAACTCCTCTTTCTTTACTTTATCTACAAAACTGTTAATTACTCAATGTTCGGAAAGTCGAGTGGAGTCACTCCAGATTTTTTTTTTTTCTTGCACTATCGTTCTTTTACAAGAACGCACTAAAGCTTTAAGATGAAAATCGATTGTTTTAATCATGGAAAATATTTTTTCTTTAGAAATAATTTTAATAAATAATTTTCAGAGTGTAAATTTATATAGAAAAATATAGGAAAAAAAAAAAGTTTTGTGATGGTCAAAACACATACTATGTTTTAGTTAATTTTAAAATCATCCTATTTTCAAAAACTTATCTCTGGCAAAAACAAATGCGAAATCTAAATCTTCTTGAACATTTCATAATCGATTATAA
The DNA here is from genome assembly GCA_963930645.1 of Salticus scenicus. NCBI lineage: Eukaryota > Metazoa > Arthropoda > Arachnida > Araneae > Salticidae > Salticus > Salticus scenicus. Next base: position 102,060,572 of record OZ005660.1, read on the forward strand.
TCTGAGCTTTTAATTTTTGATTTGTTTTTCTCTTTAATCTTTCTTCATTATAACTTCTCATGTTTCCGCTCTAGAGATTTCTTTCTCCAGATGCTCCTTATTTCTATACTGCAGGCATGTTTCAGATTGAACAACCTTAGCTTAGATGGTGAACTGATACTGTTCTTTTAAGTCCAGACTATTATTACTTACGTTTTCTCTTTCTTTTTCTTTTTCTTTCTTTTTTTTCCCAGCACAGCATCTCAATTTCGTTCTTTAAAACTTTTTGTTTTACCGTCTTCACTAAGTGAACTTCAGTAGTTTTTTTTTTTTTTCATTTATTTTCTTAAAAGAATTGATAAGTTATACCTTTCATTCTTCCCTAAGGAATATAGTACTTGAGATCCATTAAGGCGATGTCAGATTGATATGTATCGAAGCACGTAATAGATTTTCTTTGATGTTGTTGAGGTTAGAAGTTAAAGATATATGAAGATATTTACCTAAAGACACTTGATTTTTTGGCTCGATGTAATTGCTTTAAATTGAATTTTTCTGCTTATGTAATCTGTTTCTGTTTAAAGATTGTTAAAGTAGATAAATCAACGTTTTCCCGTAATCATTTAAGGCTATTATACAATAAACTTCAATGGGATTATATATATGCATTAAAAAATTAAATTTTTAAGCTTACAAAAAAAGATCTGGAGTGACTCCACTCGACTTTCCGAACATTGAGTAACTAACAGTTTTGTAGATAAAGTAAAGAAAGAGGAGTTGTTAAACAAACAAAAGAGAGAGAAACATAATAGAGTGTTTGAGTATTTTTCTCCATATATTACACGATGTTTTTTTTAACGCTACTGAACTTTGAGCCCATAAATCATAACGATAAAGAATTTTTCGTTGTGTCCCTGTAAAAACCTCTAAATGCTAGATTCACCAAATGCTTATAGTTAGTGCAACAGTGATTTATAATATTCATATACATTTTCAGCTCAATTGAATAAGGCGTATCGCACATTTAAAAATTTGGTCCCATAGGCCATAATGATAAAGAACTTTTCTTTGTGCCCCTGTAAACAAACTGTAAGTGCTAAATTCACCAAAATCTATACAGTTCGTGCAACTGTGACTTATAACATGTGTTCAAATTTTCTGCTCAGATTAATAAAGCGTTTAGACGCTGCCGCACTTTTAAAAATTTGGCCCCATAGGCCATAATGATAAAGAATTTTTCCTGGTGTCCCTGTAAAAAAACGATAAGTGCTAGATTCACCAAAATCAATAGAGTTCGTTCTATGGTGACTTAAAATATACGTACAAACTTTCAGCTTATTCGAACAAAGCGTTTAGACACTAGCGTGTTCACTCACAGACATACACACAGAAATACACACATACATACATACATCATCGTAAAAATAGTGAAAATGCACTCAGGGGACCTCGAAACATCAAAAACTCAAATTCGGATTTTTGACTTGATTACAATACTTTCCTCACTATAGCGTTCGGAAAGTAAAAAAAAAAAAAAAAAAAAAAAAAAATATGCTTCAGTCGCTAAATAGATTTTCAAATTATAATAATTTATTTATTCTTGTTCCATTATTTATGAAGTTTGTTTTTATCCATAGTAACATAAATAATTCACAACATCCGTGTAAAAAAAAGTGGCGAAACATTGCTGCAGGAAAACAACAAAGTAATGTAAAACAAGAAACAATTCAGGATTTTTCAAGTAAAAACTTTTTAATTAGCATGACAGACAGTGTAAATTGCATTTAGTATATCTGTATAACTTTTGTATTTTTTAAAATGTTCATTTAAACATGCATGTTTAATTTTATTTACTATTTTCGCTTTAATCGAATATTTCAGTTATTCGAGCTTGTGCTTCACATTAATTCGGATAATCGGGACTCTACTGTATTTATAAAATTTCTCATAAGAAGAATTTATTTTCTAAATTAATTACAATTAATCAATATCATATATGCATGCACGCACATACACACATGAACATACATCTAACATAAATTATTAAGTCTAGGAGAATGAGGCAAGGGCTCTTAAAAATTCATCAATGAATCAATTATAAGAAATAGTATATTCATTCATCAATTTAAACCCAACTTTATATATATATATATATATATATATATATATATATATATATATATATATATATATATATATATATATATATATATATATGATATTTTGTAACGCTCTTCCCATAAAATCGTTAACGTGATAGTTTCTGGCAAAATGAATTTATATGCGTACGAGGGTAAGTGCACCAGTGATTGACACTTTTAGAGCAATCTCTGATGTTTTTAATGTTCTAGAAATCAGAAAATATTATTAGAAATCTAAGTTAGTACATGTGGTATGAAAGACATTCAGAACCACATATATGTCAAAATATGTACATTTGATAACAATTATTATTATTTTTTTTTTTATGAATTTTTGTTTGACACCCACTCGATGTTCCAGTAAATGACACTGCCAGTTTTTCATTTTATCAGTAATTGTTCCCCTATGTTCCAGTGTTTGACACTGATAGTTATTCATTTTTCTAGTTATTAGAAACCTATGCTCCAGTGTTTGACATAAAATGTTAAAATTCTTATATGTAAAATATATGATTTATTATTTTTCTTATTTGTTAATTATTTCGCGATAGATGTCAATTACTGGAGCATGCCAATCACTGGAACACCTACTCTATATCTGTACTGATAAGTATAAAGGATTTAAGTCCATATTCTTGATTTTTCAGGAGACGAAAAATAAAGTTAAACTAACTAAAAACAAATCAGAAGAATCGATTAGGAAAAAGGGATTATGTTGATTTACACCCTTTATCCATTCAGTGATTGCCAATCTTCATTTAATAAAGGGAAAAAATTGCAATAAATATTTTATACCAAAGATTAATGCTAAATTTCTGATTTGAGTCTTTTTTTACCAATGGATTTTCTCAAAGACTAAATGACATGGATTTAAATCCTTGAAACCAATCGATAGAGATTTTTTTTTTTTTCTGAGTCTGACTATGAACTTAACTCAAAATCGACATTTTTGGACTTAAATCCTTTATACTTATCAGTACAGATATGTAGTATATGTAATACATTTCAAACTTCGATAACATGATTTTTGATTAAAACTAAAAAAAAAAAAAAACTCCATTCTTATCAAATCTAAATTCCATCTTCAAACATTAACAGTTTTTTTTTCCACTGTCTTCTGTGTGTAATTAATTAAAAATTATTTTTTCATTGATTAAATGCACTGGACTTTACTTTATATTCTTATGCCAACTGTTACAAAAAAGATTTCCACTTCTGTTGGAACGCCTTATCCAGATCATTTTGGTTGTCAATATGGATTATGTTTGATGGATAAGGGAATTTACTGGTCTTGACTTTTTTTTTTAGGTTGGAAAAACGAAGTAATCCATAAGATCGTATGACAGTCTGATGACGGATAGTTTGATGTTTATTTACTTACAATATGTAGCTAGAGCAAATAAGGATCTTCTGCTGGAGTGACTGCATCTTCATTTTTTATTTGCGAAAAGTACTGTCGGATAAAAAATACGCTAAACTATCGACAATATTTCGAGGTTTTTATATTTCACCTGGACTAAATTTTGCTAGAATTTCTCCGATTCGTTAACTATTTATACGTGTATATATTAGGGCGGCCCTTAAATGAGGGGGGAATTTTATTTTTGTTTTATTTTCTAATTTTTCAAATCCGATACACATACCCTAATTTTTTTTTTTTTTTTTTTTTTTTTGACCCAAAACACCTTTTAGCAAGATATTAGGATTTTCCCGTTAATTCGGCACGTGTTAACATTATCCCAGAGAGCTGATATTTTGCATACAGATTTTTAGAGTCAAATAGAGAAAAAAAATTAGAAGGTACGCGTATCGGATTTCAAAAAATAAAAAAATAAAATAAAATTCCCCTCCCCCCTCATTTAACCTACGCTTTCCCAATATCAAGGCGTTACTGCAGAAAAATTGCTTTCAGGTGCTGCTTGGCACGTTTGGCGAAAATCACCAACATCGCACCTTTTTGTATCGTTTAGAAGCTGCAACATTCCACTGGCTACGCTTGCTATCTCTGACGAATTAGCGCACTTTTTGAATGAGGCGAGCTTAACTAAATTTCAACTTCAAAATGGGGTCAAAATGACCCCATCTTGGAAAAGCGAGGGTTAAGGGACATCTTAATGTATATATTAAAAAATTAAATTAAATTAAATTAAAATTAAACATACTGTCATCAAATATGGACAATGTAAAACGAATTGCATAATATTAGTAGTAATTCTACATTCATATAATTTCTATAAAACTGCCTTTTTTTTTTTTTTTTTTTTTTTTTTTTGCCCGTCGCATTGTAAGCAAATGTAATTTTTGAAAAAAAAATATATATATATATTTCAATATTATTATTCTTGTGTAAATAAATATACTTCCTTTTATGTTGGGGGAAAAATTATTAACGGCTTTCAACTGTCATATTCAGGTGAAGATTGTAACAACCCAACATAAAAAAAAAAAAAAGTTGATATTGAAAAACTAGTATGTTGTAGCTATCACAAAACTTTATTCTATATTTTCTTATACAAAATCACTCAGTGAAAATTATTTATTAAAATTATTTTCTAAGATGAATGCAGACGATTTTCATCTCAGAGAAGTTATAACCAATAAATGTCGAAAACCAATATTGTGTCCTACAGAAAACACCTTAAAATGCATCTTTTCAGGTTTTTCTTTTTTTATGGGGAAAGGAAAAAAAAAATCGTAACTTTTTTTTTAATTATCCCAAATGTGTCATCCAACAATTCATTTTAAACGCATTGACGAGATTATCTGAAAAATACTCAATACTCATAGTAAAAATTTGCAACCCCCCCCCCCCTCTACTAACCCCCCCCCTTCCCTATTCCTCCCAGAGGAAACGATTGTCTTACATTATACAAACTATGCTCTCACAAATTATGTTATTGGAAAATTTAGAAACATTCTACAAAATTTTAAAACAATACTTATGATTGAATAATATGTATTTTTTTGTAAATTCGAACATTTTTAACCCGTTAACGCCCATTGTCCTCATTTGAGGACAACTAATAAAATGGCACATGTATTTTTTGTGGTTTCTTGGAATGATTTCTGCTTTTTAGTGACAGTTTATAGCGTCACTCTAAATGATCCCTGAAAGTTTTATGTGCCTGTGCTGTTAATTATTGTTTCATAATTTGGATAGTCATTTTATGATTTTTCATTCGACGCACGTGCATTTGCTTTTTGCACAGGCATACTAACTTAAATCAAGTTGAATAATAATATATATTATAATACTTTACTTTCGAGATGTTTGTCAACATATAATAGGAAATTAATCTGCTATCTCAAAGTTTTTCTATCTCAAAGTTTTCTCGCTAGAACACTAAACGTCAGTAAATGAGGATAGGCTTTAAATTTAAAACTATCAGGAGAATTGTTTAAGTTAATACATTTTACTGTCAGTTGTCTATATTAATTTAGAAGTGAAATAATCAGCTAATAATATTTTGCAAAATTAATTCGGGCGTTAACATTTTAATGTTCAAACAATAATTTTAACTTTTCAAAATACTGTATTTATTATATGTGCATATATCATACTCATCTATCGACTTGCTAAAATGAAAATGCTTTAATCGAATACGTTCTTTGTATTATAAATCCAGAACTCAGAAAACAAAAAAATCACTATATTTAAAGGGGACTAATGTGCAAGTTGTACCTGACGGGACTAAAGTGAAAGTTGTACCTCAAGGGACTAATGTGCAAGTTGCACCGAACGAACAAACTATTTCTTTCAACGAAAATGCCTAATAACCCTGGACGATAGGTCTAATATATCGTATCATATCATATATCGTATTTATCGTAATATAACTCAATATTTATTTCGCTTCCTTCTTCGACTCGTTTTAATACGCATTTTTTATATGCATGAGCAGCCCCCGAAAAACAAAAACATTAAATTCATTTTTTTACTTATTTTTATTTCATGTTATTTCACGCGCACTTTTTATTTCCTAATTAAAAATTATTAAAAAAAACTTTTTCGATATCGCTTGTAACGATACTGATTGTTATTAATTTTCTTTTCTTTTACTTTCAATAATAATAATAATAATAAAAAGATTTTGATGAAATTCTGGCAAAAGCAGAATTTAGTTTAGGACGGTGGGCTATTAGTTTTTTCTTTTTCTTTTTTCAAATTATAACATCGCTTTCAAATTATTCAATTATATTTTCGATAAATTTTAGATTTCGACAAATGTCCAACTATCGAAATCAACAACGCAAAAATCCCAGATTGAGACTAATAGGCCCTCAGTTCTAAAAAAAAAAAAAAAAAAAAAAAAAAAAGAAAGAAAGAAAGAAAGAAAGAAAAGAAAAAGAAAGAAAGTACAGTGCAGTATAAGGGTTGTGATAATTTTTCCAATTAGTTTCTTAGTCGAAGCATCACGTGATACAAGAGATCTCTTACATGGATGAGTGAAGATTCCTTTGAAATATTACATGATAAAAATTAGAAAAGGAACGTGTTTAGAACAAGATATGTAACTTAAACAATATATGTTATATGTCATAAGCTTGGAACATTTCCACGTCATATGTAAAAAATATTTCGACACATTTAGTGAGAAAGGGTATTGTATTTTTACCGTGTTGAAGTTGAAAATTAGTTTTTGAAGTTATTGTCTTAGATTTATGAAAGTTTGCCCACATGTGCATTGAAATGTATCAATATTAACTGCATTAAAATTTCTCGAAAACTTATTAAAATTTTAAAATTTTTTGAAAATTTTTAAATGCTCTGCTCGCTTGAGGTTTTTTTTTTTTTTTTTTTTTTTTTTTAAGTACGAAGGATTATTAGTCTCAATCTACGGATAAAACGTTGTCGCCAGTTTTACGATGGTTGGACATTTATCGAAAATATAATTGTATAATTTGAAAGCAATGTTATAATTTGAAAAAAAAAAAAAAAAAAAAAAAAAACCTATTAGTCTTCCGTACTAATCTAAATTCTGCTTTTGCCAGAATTTCATCAAAATCGTTTTTTTTTTTTTTTTTTTTTTTAAGAAAAAGAGAAGAAAATTAATAATAATCAGTATCGAAAAAGTTGAAAAAGCCCTTTTTTAGACAAAAATACATAATTTATTTTAATTTTTAATTGCTGTCAAAAAAGTTTACGAGTTGATTTTATTTTATTTTATTTTTTGTAATGATAAGAAATTCACGCGTAACTATTAAAATTGATATAAAACTTTGTGAAAAAATAAACTTGCAGGGTAAAATTGACGTCATTATAGCTCTAAAGGTATTTATTTATTTGTCTTTTAGCTCGTCCTTTCATTCTGCCTTATTATTGTTTACCAATATATTCTAAATATATTTGTGCATTAATTTGTGGCTTGACTGATAAGTTATCATTATTATTATTTCTATGTTTGAATGCTGATACTTCATACAAATTTTTCAGAATTCAAGCATCAATTTTTTTTTTTTTTTTTTTTTATTAACGTATCAACCAATCCACAAATTAATGCACAAAAATGTTTAGAATATATTGATAAACTGTAATAACGTAAAATAGAGGGGGAATTTTAAAAAATCGGAGTTTAGCATTTTAAACTTTTCAAAAAAATTTAAATTTTAAATTTAATTAATTAATTAATTTATTTTTTAAATAATTTTGAAAAAGTTTCATTAGAATTAATATTGATACATTCAGAGATATTTTTAACTCCTCCACAAGCGTATTTTATGCATTAAAATCTAAAAATACACCTTAAAATTTTAACCATGAGTATTAACACTTTGTAATTTTAGGTTAAATTTAGTGTACTTTATTAAATGTGTCTGGAAAAGTTTATATTATTTCTACAATTCAATGCTCTGCATACTTTTTTTAAATCAATTAATATCTTCTCTTACAATGGATAAAAAGTTTTTATAATGAAAATTATTTTGAGTAAAACTGTAAACATTTGCATCAATAATAGAATTTCTCAGATTCACGTATGGCCTTATCATCTTTCAATGTTGATTGTAATTATAAACTGAGTCACATTATGATCCTATTCTGAGCTCTGATATTATATTGTACAACTTATGCTGAAAGGAATATTATTACAATTGGCCAGTCCATATAATAGAATTTGAACTCATAATTGAAACTTATAACATCAGTTCATATACATATATTTTATTTTTGAACTTATCAAGAAAGAAGTAAAATTTAGCATGATTTCACGAAAGATCAACTTTTTTCTCTTCCACTCTTTTTTTTACTCTTAATAATGTCAAATTCACTCCAAAAAAGATCAAGGAGTATTTTCACTCCGAGAAAAAAATACTAGCAATACCTCTGGATACATTTCAATACACAAGTGTATGCAAACTTTTATAATTGTTAGTCAAGTAATTTCAAAGAACGTGTTTTTATCATCCACTTGAACAAAGATGGAATTTTTCAGTTTTTTTTTTTTTTTTTTTTTTTTTTGTAAGTTTAACTTTTTAGTGATTTATTTATTTATTTTGTTATTTTTTTTCCTTAGGTGTTTATATTTTGCACCAGTTAATCAAATGAAAGTTTTATCCGTCCAAATTAATTATTGAATCCTAATGCATAGCAATTTATTCTTTTACCTATAAAGAGAGAGATTGAAAATTGAAAAAAAAAAATATTTATTACTGTTATCAGGTGTCGACACAGATTTTAATTTTTGGGACTCATTTTTGTGAAAAAACAAAATATTGTTGTGGAATTTTTCATTTATTTGTGTGTGTGTGGGGGGGGGGGGGCGTGAATGGATTATTGTGTAATTAGCCGTCATTATGTGTAATGCTTAATATCAAGTTAATATTGTTTCATTGAACCAAGTACATGTGCACATTGAAAAGTAATACTGAAAATATGAAAAAATTTTGTATGAGAATTATTTTTATAAAATGAAATTTTGTGAAAGGACTGGTTTTATGAATATGAATTATCTGAAGTGACACATTTTATGAAATAGAATTTTGCGATTCTATTCTAAAGTAGTAAAACGGTCCCAGCTTTTGATTAGATCAGCCCCTGCTAATGTAATTAAGGATTTAGTCATAAAATCTCTGGTATTTTATTTGGATGCCTTGCCTTTGTAAGTTCCAGTTCTTTTGTCGTTTTGCCAATCTCATCCCTGTTTAAATAATTCTATGTACTTTATGAAATGTCAAATAACGAATAAATAATCCAAAAATTGTACTGTTTAACAAAGAGTAATATATACGTGATATTGTGAAAGCAAAAACATTCTACACTCTATAACAAAAAAATCGACGCACCAAGAAAGAGTTACCCAGATAAGACGAAAATTGGTAGACATGATGTACATGCGAAAAAAAAAAAAAAAAAAAAAAATGATTACAGTTTCAGAAAATTTGAATGGTTTAATGAAGAGAAACGGCCTCACAAAAGTCAACAAGTAAATAATCATTAATCCACTTCTGACCCTTATGTAAGCAGTTATTCGGCTTGACATTAATTGATACAGTTGGCAGACATGCTCCTACGAGATATCATTCCAAATTCTGTCCAATTGGTGCCTTAGATTGGCAGAATCCCGAGCTGGATCTCTGTGCGCGGACGGGCATTATCATGCAGAAATAAACTGTCAGGATTGCGTGATATGAAGGGAAACACAACGGGATATATAATGTCGTCGACGCACCGCTGTGCTGTAAAGATGCCATGGATGACAACCAAAGGGGTCCTGCTATGAAATTAAATGACATTCCAGACAATCACTCCTGGTTGTCGGGCCGTATACCTAGTGACAGTCGGGTTGGAATCCCTCTCTTTTTGGGGCGTCTCCAGATGCGTTTTCGCTGGTCATCGGGGCTCATATCGGAGTGGTACTCATCACTGAAGAGAATTCTATTCCATTTAGTGACATTCCAGTTCGAACGATTCTGATATCACTGCGAATGTGCTTGTCGGTATACAAAGTTTAATAGTAATCCACATAAGGGGCTCCGTGAGCTCAACCCCATTTCTCTGAGCCGCCCATTAATGGTCTTTGAAGTCACTGAAGTACCAGCTGCACGTAGGATCGATGATAATGATGAATTGGGGCTATGAGTACTGCTCTGACGATTGATCGTTTCTCACGTTCTGTCCTCTCTCTAGGCCGACCGCTTCCTCCCTGACGCTGTGTTCGGCTATAGTTCACACATTCCTGTCAATATCATCTAATAGTGGCATCGGTCCTATCCAATTGTCAAACAATTCGCAGATTAAACCAACTGGCTTCTTTGAGCCCAACTATATACCTCTCTCAAACACTGTCATCTGCGCATATTTTTTGCGCACCTGTATACGAGGCATAGTTACTGTCTATCTGAGTAGACGGAATGAAATTCTCGAAGAATTTTTAACCTGGAATCAAAATTTCTCATTTTTAATATTCTGCCAACTGCGCAGTTAAGATGCGCTGCTGCGTCACATGCTCATTCCATGGCAGCCAAACTGTAAAATTTTGCATTTTACATCGAAATCTGTATGCATGTCAATTTTTGTCCAGTCTCCTTCTTGGTGCGTCGATTTTTTTGTTATAGAGTATATTTGTCTACACGCGTATTATAAAATACAAATATGTATAATAAATACAAATATTTATCAAATACAAATATTAATCTAATATTTTCACCTTACGTACATACATTTTTAAAATCAAGCATATTTAATTTGCTAAAAACCGTTGCATTATCCCATAAAAACTTATTGAGAATAATAATATTATTAAGGATAACTTAAAAGAAAGAAAAAAATTATATTTTATCTTTCCAGACATTTATAAATATCTTTTTTTTTTACGATATACATTATACTAATTTATCAAACACTGAATAGTCTTTAGGTTTTAAGAAAATCCGAACATTATTCTATGTCGGAAATTATTTAAGAAGATTTAAAGAAAAAAAAAAAAATCCCACAGTGTATTATTTAACGTTTACAAAAGCAAACCAAGGATACAGGAGCATCCCTCCGTTTCTGTTATGGCAAAAATTATGTTAATCTGTGATTAAAATTGACAGCAGACATGTATTATGAAGAAAAGTTACAGATTCGTTCCATATGACTGAGTTTTGAATCGTATAATTATTATAAAACTTACACTATCTTAAAAATCTAAGATAAAAGCGGAAATATGTGCGTGTAAAAAATAAATGAATAAACAGATATGTCAAGTCTCCTGCTTTTGGCATGAGTCTCCTGATTTTTGCTTGTTTTTCCATGTTCCTGATTTTTCACTCATTTCTCCTGCTTTTCTGATTTTTTATCTATCCCTCTTAGCATAATTTATGCTTAAAATTTGTGGGATTGGGTAAAAAAATTTGAAAGAAAATTGAAATTTATCTTGCCCTGCAATTTATCAAGTTCAGTTTGAATGTGAATTACTATACAATGCTTTGAAACTCATTTTTGCTAAGAATAAATTTTTAACTTTCATTTTTGCATAATAAAAAATGTCTTATTATTAAAAGTGTTTTTTTTTTTTTTTTTTTTTTTTAAATGCCATAACTATTGAAAACTTAAAGAATTCAAATTTCATTAGAATATAGCTGATATTTTCATTTCTTTATTACCTTTTCTTTTACAAAGATAATTAAGATTCTTATTGTTTTATATTAGGAGCAGAATGATCAAATCTGTCTATTTTGACTTAAATTTTAAACAACTGTGTGTCTGACGTTTTTTTTTTTTTTTTTTTAATAGTTTGTTTTACTGAAAGAAACATATATTATTCATTTAATTTTAATACTGATGCTTTGTAAATACCTCCCAAGCTTGTAAAGCTTTACTTAAAATTGAATTTGCATTATTTTACTCATTTTTCTTACAAACTTTCTTGTTGGAAAAAGTCTCCTGATTTCTGTTAAAAAATCTCCTGCTTTTTCGTCATTAGAAGTTGGCATCTCTGAATAAATAAAATAAAAAGTCTTATTTATTTATTTATTTATTATCTTAGAACATCGCATCACTAAGACATTTTGAAATGATATATTGTGTTATTATTATCACTAGCAAATCCGTGTGAAATTTTCGCACTTTATTTCTTTTCTCATTTCCCTTTAAAATTTGAAACTCATAAATTTTAAACCGATTTCCCCGCCCATTTTAATTTTTAACGCATCAGAAGCTAAATTATTATTACAACCACATTAATATTATGGGATAAAATGCTAATGATAGTTGAACCAAAGAAAGACTAATCAAATGAAGTTTTTAAAATAAAAATCGTGTTTGACGACCCAGTTTTCCTACTTCACCAAGCAGTATAGATTTAGTATAGGACCCCATGGTGATTTTAAATTTTTATCCTTTTGTTGACGATGTATTTTTGTTTATTTAATTAATTAATGTATTTATTTTGGCATAATATTTGGTAAGAAAAAGTTAGTAATTATCTTAATCTATACTTTTTACTTTCTCTTACCCATAAGGTAGAGAAAGAATTGTTTTTGGGTCACATTTTCGAACGCGAGATTCTGTTATATTTACACGTTTTGAGGTCCCCTGAATACGAAAATTATGTTTCTAGCAAATGGTCTGTGTGTGTGTCTGTCTGTTATCAGCATATCTCAAAAACAAATTATGGCAGAAAGTTCAAACTTGGTATTCTAAATGTGTATCATATAGGGATGCTACAGTAATCTTTTCGTTAAGATCAAGCAAATGGTTCGTGTACAGGGACAATCAAGAGAATTCTAATACATTACGTCTATGGGGGAAATTGCAGGTATTCTTTAACCACATTTCTTGCGACCATGGAAGCCTCTGCGCAAGTGCGGATTGAACGAGTCCAGTGTTAAAATAGGGGTGACTGAGAGAAAACAAGCGATAAGGGAACACCGAATAACTGGATGTTTGCCAAATAACTATCTCTCGGCCAATTTTGCATCCCTCTAAACTTTTGGACTCGACCTCACTGCTAGGCGTAGGAAACGTGGTCGCACAATAAGTAGAGTTTAACGTCTATAGACTGCACTAAAACAAATGAAACGAATATATATTTTTTGTAATAGAGATAGTTAAATGGGGGAAAAAAATTGTGTATGTAGGAGCCTCGCCTCCCCCCCCCCTCGAGGGGAGTAAATTTTCATGATGGGTATCTTTCAAAAGAGCTCGCCAATACCTTTAAAACGAATGGTTGAACCATCGATCTGCGATAATTTAAAACAAAGTTATCGATTTTTTTTTTTTTTTTACTTTTAACAAAAAATAAACTTAGAAAAAAAAAATCGTTTTTTTTTTTTTTTTTTTTTTTTTTTAAATATTGAGAATAAAATGGATTTTTTTTTTTTTTTTTATCTTTGGTGTTATACTACTTCTCTAATAAGGAAACCGTCTGCATTATCATAAGAGATAATTTTTTTAAATAATAATTTTAAGAAATTATTACTCTTCCGAAGCCTAATTTGAATTGTTTAACACAGGTTTACATAACAGTACTCGTTATCTTACCTTTTAATCTGCAACCTGTATTTATAGTGTTAAATTTCAGGGTAAGAGAAAGTCGTGTGAGTGACACACCAGCTTATTATTATTGTGTTTTTTAGTCAGATTATGATAATAGCTGATATTCTGTTTGTATTTTTAAAGCTTCCCCCCCCCCCTTGTTTGTAAAGATGCAACTTTAGTGCATTTTTTGTATAAAATTATCTAATCTCGTTTCTCTCTCTCTCTCTCTCTCTCTCTCTCTCTCTCTCTATTCGTTTATTTCCTATTATCTCTGAAAATCACGTAACAATGATATTTGAAAATACCTATCGTATTATTATTATTATTATTTAGATATTTTCGATTCGGAAAATTCAGTTTCTTCTCGATTTATATAGAAATAACTATTCCATTCTAAATTCTAAATTATTATTTATTATTATTATTATTTTTTTTTTTTTTTTTAAGGAAGGGGACATTTATTTTTTGGAAATAAATTTAACAAAAAAATAAATTCAAATGATGAAGATGCAAACTTCGTATGGTGCAAACAACATCATTTGCAAATTATGCAACAATTATTTCGGTTCGAAATAATTAAGCACAATTTTTCATCAGTCGCAAAAAATAGGCACGAATGCAGTGTGAAAGCAACAATACATAAAACTTATGAAAATTATAGTTTAAGTTGAGTCTAATATAATATTTTTTTTTTCTTCTTCTTCTCCTTTAATGTCAGGTTTACATAATTCCTCTCCTCCATTTTTGTTTGTATTGCATATATTTTGAGTTATATCTATTCTTACATATATTTTTTATTAAAATTTAAACAGTTTGTAGCTTGGTATTATTATCTTATTTCTTTAAAGGTAAAAATCTCCATAACCATAACTGAACTACCATTAACCTGAATTTTGTGGCTCCATGAAACCCATGACACCGCATAATGTTTAGACAGAAAAATAAAATCAAGGCCATGGGTGTAATTTTGTTCAGAACTTGACCCTTGGTTTCAAAGGAACAGTTAAGGTGAAAAGTTATGGCATTGCCTCTAGCTTGGGCAGGGAACACTGAAAATTTTGACCTGACCCCCGCCATATAACACAACTATAGAAAAATATTCCATAACCTTTTTAAAGATACACCAAAAAAGGTCACTGTAAGCTGTTTTATGTCAATAGGCCCATGTTCTTTGGATAAAGCGAATTTAGCTTGTCACAATCCTTAAAACGTTCTTCATCAGCCATTTTTTTTTTTCTGTCACTTATCTTTCACCCGGGAGCCAGATATTCTATCATGAGTTATTTTTTCATTAGAGTACATCAAAGAAAAATTCTCCCAAGGGAAAGTCTGACTCTAAGATGTTCACTTTTGATACGCGTTGACTGCGAACTGAAAGCTATATTTACCATTCGGCAGGTTAATGAATTAAAAAATAAATAAATGTTTGCTCACCTGTTTTAATGTTGCCATTCGTGTGTGGAATTTTGATTAGAATTTGAGAATGACGTCTATTTGCTTTTCCCACAGTTTAGAGCAGACGATTTTTGATTAATTTTATGCAATTCTTTTAAAAGACGTAGCACCCATCTTGTAATTTTTCTCTAATGGAATAAGATGTGAAGAGTCATTTGCATCAAAATGTGAGATAAGTAGCTATTTATATGTATATCAGGTACAGATGTGTTAATCATTTGAATATTTTTTTGCATTAATAAGTAAATTAACTTAATTTTGCAACGCCCTTCAAGTAATTTTCTGAAACGAAATAACAGCGTTGTTTAAATGGGAGAGTGGGGATGAATGGGACATTTTTCATGTTTTTATTAATAACGTTCACCATATGTAATTCAGAATTTTTGTAACATTGCTCATAAGCGCACTTCAGTAATCAGTTACAAATAAACATACTAACTTTAATAAAAAGTTATCATTTTTAATTAATATATATATATATATATATATATATATATATATATATATATATACATACATGTGCATTGTCCCATTCATCCCCACATGTGGGGATGAATGAATGCTTCATTCTATTCTGTATTACATTAATAATCACCAGGATTTATTTAATTAGCTTGATTAAAATTGTGATTTTAATCAAATTATTGTTAGTTTATTTATTTTTTTTATTATTTTTTTTATTATTATTATTATTGATATTATTGATTTAAGTTTCATTGAATATTCTAACTTAATTTTTTTTTTTTTTTTTAATCATAATTATTATAAACAAAAATCGAAAGAATTAATTTCAATCTATTTTTCTCTAAATCCATGCTATTTTTATAATTCCATGTTATAACTACTGAACTACAGGTTATAAAAATATTGAAAATCTATTTACGATTTGTTTTAATATAATTCTTGTGTACAATTTTAAATTAGCACATGGTGGGGAATCTCCCATTTATCCCCATTCAAACTGTCCCATTCATCCCCACCACCACATGATCATTTAAAACAGGAAATATGTTTAATGAACAATTGTCAATATTCTTCTTGAATATCATAAACACAGTAAAAGATTATGTCTTTTCATCATATAAGAGTTATATTAACTTTAAGCAAATAGTTAATTTCTTAACTACTACCTAATAGAATCTGTAAAAGTTACTTTGGCAGCAGAAAAAGACTCTTTAATTTTTTTCTGCCCTTCTATAGATAGCACAACTCTGAAACTACACTTGATGAATGACCTCAGTTCTGCCATATATCAGAAAAATTGTCAAGTTTCTGGTGCATGCAAAACATAAAAATTTTGCTACTGTCCCATTCGTCCTACGTCCCATTCATCCCCACTCTCCCCTACTATAAAGCTAAATAGAAAAATATATATATATTTATATAATTTTTTAAATGCATTTTTATTAATTTATTTACAAAAAATGTAGTTGTTTTTATTTGTTTTGTACGCACAACGTAATATTTAAACATTTTTTAGAAAAGATGGTCTATTGCATTATTTTATTTTATTTTTTGTATAATTATGTTGGCATTGATATCATTCTATCTTCATTTTCTCTCAATGACATTAGTATTTTAAGAGTTTAAAGAGAAAGAAAGGAAATATCCGTTTGTTTATTACTGTAGCAGCAAAAAGCATTCGTTGATTTTTTCACAGTATACACAATGATGCAAATTTTAAAATTTAAATTTGGAGTAAAAACAGTTTATTTATTTTTAAATTATTTCCTAAACAAAATAAGGTAGTCTACATGGTCTACCCAGACTCATTTTTTCTGTGTGAAATAAACAGAATTCAGTTTTTTTTTTTTTTTTTTTTTTTTTTTTCTAAAAAAAAAAAAAAAAAAAAAAAAAAAAAACATTTTATAACATTCTGTATCTCGTTTATTTATTTAATTTCATTATTATTATTATTATTATTCCAGATGATTTGAAGATCTGATCTCCCTTCTCAGCCGTTTTTAATTCTGGGGCGAAAAATTCCTAAAACGAACTAAACAGTAAAATTTAAAAACCGCTATGTGTTTTTATCATATAAATATGTTTAAATGTTTAAATATGTACTACTCTTCCCTAATCAAATTAATCTGCATTGTTTCTAATAGCGTTATGTCCTTGGAATGAATTTAACAAAATATGATCAAAATGTTCTTTTTCACAGGATTTTCAGAATTCTTCCACCCTACCCCCTTTTTAGCTTCTTTTCTCGTTATTTCCATGCAAAAATGCGGTGGTGGCAATCCTTCTAAAACCTATATATTTAGAAAGATAAAAATAATACTCACTCTAAGCTAATTTGGCCCATTTTAGCACACGGCGACCCTTTTTCAACACCTGGTGGCCCCAGGCCCTGACTAACGGCAGGGCATACGGGGCAAATGCCCTGGGCCCCCCTTCTGGGAGGGCCCCCCTACATTCGTATGCAGAAATTTTGCAACCTAAAGAGCTCTTATGCCACTGCGAGGGGGCCCCCCAGAATAGGCTTGCCCCGGGGCTCCAGGTGGTCTAAGTCGGGCCCTGGGTGGCCCTTTTAAAAACATTTTAGTAACAAGTGACTTCTTTTAATATTTTAAATGTTCAGAAGTCTTTAGATATTTTTCTGCCTGGCATGTAACTTTCTATCAATAGTTTTACTGCTATCCTGGAAGAACAATTACATGTAGCCTACATATATACTAGTAAAATTAGTAATTTACTTTTGTCATATACAAAAATCACACCATATAAGACCGCAAATAATGCCCTTTTTGAAAATAGGTTGCCCTTTTTATTGAATTTCCCCTGGCGGCACTAAAAATATTGAATTTCCCCACTAAAAATATCTCCTTTTATAATTTGAAGTAATGTTTTATTTTCATGTAAGCGCAGAAATAAAGATTACTATTACATATTTGAAATTATATACACGTGGCTTTTAAATTCTTTTTAAAGAAATGGCAACAATCAGTTCCAGCTGTAATAAATCTTTTCGAAATCCGTCACGTATCCTAGCAACGTAATGAACCAAGTCTAGCTTTCTCTTTAGCCCGGAGCGTTTGACCCATCCTGGAAATTATTGTAATGATCGACATGTTCTGCCCTAAACATACGAACAACATAAATCTGTGCTACATTCATACATAGAAACTGTTCTAAATCTCTTGATAATCGTTCAGAATCCGTTCATCTGTGATGATCCCTTACTCTGTTTTATTCACTGAAATGCGACCGCGTGGTGTTGTTCTCAAGCGTTCTTCCTGCTTGCTACGTTCGAATGCTTTTTTTTTTTTTTTTTTTTTTGTCATCTGTATCTCCCCTATAACCGCCCCCTTTTTAGAATAAAATAAAAAAGGATAAAAAAAACCAGGTCGGAACTGAATGTGGTTTGTCATATGGTTGATTGAATTATAGATGGAGCGGGTATATATCTCTCTATCTTTTACACAGAATGGAATGAAAAAAATAGTGATCTCTTTTTTTTTTTTTCTCCCTCTCTTTCGCTTTCTCTTCATACAGTTAATTTTGTGTTAAATGGGACTTACGTGAGGATTTTTTTTTTCCGTTGTTTATATTTGCAGTATTTTTGCTCTGTTATTTTAATTATGCATTTAAATAAAATGCTTAGAAAGTAAGTGCAGCCAAATATACATTTTTAGTAAAACCGTTGCCAGAAAAGAGAGAGAATTTACAGATTTCCCAAAACATTTTGAAGAAAACCCACCTTTTCCGGGCAATATTTAAATTTCCGTTCTGACAACCCGGTTTCTCACAAATCTGCAGTTTCCACATTTAAATTCAGCGCACTAAATCCTATGTTAATACTGATGAGCTTTTCTAGTTAGAATTTTAGCAGAATTTAGTAGACCTGTAGACCTAGGATCCTATTGTGGTCAATGGGCCTTAAATCCTACAACCAACCAACAAACCCATATTAAAAAAAAAAATCTGAACCTATCGCAAAAATTTACGCATTGATAATATTGTATACCAATAGCCTTTAAATTGCAATTCCATATCTTTGATACATAGGACACCACAAACATCCATGCCGGGATTCGAACCCGAGGCCTGTGGATCCAGAAAGCAGCACCCTACCGAGTTCTCTACCAGGCCAGCATATTACTTCTGTTTATATTCATGTAACTAGTCGTTCATTGATGTAACCAGTCGTTCATTTCTTACTCGCGTTCTTGAACATAAAAGATCTTTTAAAAACCATGATATTAAATGAAAAATTGTCCAACATACCACAGAGACCGACCATTTACCTGATTTCGATCAAGTTAAAATTATTGTTCTAAATTACTCCAGTTATCATTCTAAGATTTTCCTTGAAGGATGGCTTACAAGACTTCATCCTTCTCCTTTAATAAGGCATGTGTAGTGCCTGTTGAATGTATTGCCCTTCTATGATGAGCAGTGGCGGATCCAGAACTTAACTTTTTTTTTTTTTTTTTTTTTTTTTTTGGGGGGGGGGGGGCTAAGACTTTTCAAAATGTTATTCTATACCAATAAAAATTTTACTATTGCAATATTCAATTGTGAATGTCAGTGTTTTTTTTTTTTTGGGGGGGGGGGGAGCCCCCTACCCCTTAAATCCGCCACTGATGATGAGTTGTCCTTATTCAGTTGTTTAAATTTTACTATTGATCTAGTGTTGCCAGTTATAAAGATTTATCCTTACCCGTTGGAAGTTTTATCAGTTTTCTTCACATGCAAGGACGGAGTAGTACCCTCTTTCTCCAGGATATCCTGAGGATGAAAGTACATCCTAAACTAAACATTAATGTAGGAACTTTTATCGTCAATGCAGGGACATCTGGAGCTCTCCGTAATATAGTATATATTTTAATATTTAAAACTGTGCTTCTAAATACTGTATAAACTGCATCAACTTATATTGTAATTTATTTTTTGATAAAGTAACGCGACGTAATAATTTATAAGTATATTTTTTAATGCATATAACATTTAGTTATAATTAGCTTACATTTGCACATGTTCATAGATATTGGCGCTGAAGAAAGTTTTGTGGTGGCAAAATCATACAAGCTTTATGTTTTTTTTTTTTTTTTTTTTTTTTTTTGCATTTACTGAATTAAAGCTGTCTTAACCATACAACCAAGTTTTTTTTTTTTTTTTTCCTTCTAAAATTGAAAACACCTTTTTTTTTTTTTTTTTTTTTTTTTTTGTGGTACTGGGATCTCTATTATATTATTGTAAATATTTGTTTATATATATATGTGTTATAAAATTTAATTTGCAATAAGAAAATTCAACACTAATTTTTGTAAATTATATTATAGATTATTATTATTATTATTACAGGGTTCATACTCAGGGAAAATCTGGAAAACAGGAAATACTCAGGGAATTTGGAATTTGTTGAAAAAAGCCAGGGAAAAAAAAAAAAATTCATTAAAAGTCAGGGAAAATCAGTTAAACCTGGAAAAACAGACTTTTTTTTTTCTCTCAAGTTATGTTTTTCTTGTTTAGCTTCGTATCAAAATTTAAATGATTAACTATTGTGAAAATACGCATGTAAATAATGATTTCTACCTGAATTTCTATCATGATCGGCAGTAATATGACATCATACAGTGGAAGTAGCGGTATTTTGTCCTGTCTAGAAGAGCGTTCCTTATAATATGTCACAAATATTTTCTTGAAACTTGTCTGGGAACTCAGGGAATATTTTCCATATTTGAGTATGAACCCTGTATTATAAATTATCATTATCATTTGTTTTGCGTATGTGTATAATGGCTTTTCAGAAAATCAAGCAATTATTATTTAAATCCTTAATAAACTTTATCGAATGCAATACGCAATAGCTTTGATACCTTTTAATTTTTTCTTTCAACGACACTTTTTTAAATTCATTAATAGTCCAAATGGTAACTGCAGAAGAATTTCATTGAAAACTTCTTGCGGAATTTTCATCACGTACAAAGCGCATTCATTAAAAGCTAATTGCTGCCAGTGTAATCGAAATTTCACAAGACAAGGTTACTGAAAGCTTTGTAACTAGAATCGGAAGTGGGGTAATTTCGTTTTCGTTGACCATTTTCGTCAAACGCGAAAAATGTTAAGGCGATCACAATACTTTCTTCTTTATCATTCTGTATAACAGCACA
Source organism: Salticus scenicus (assembly GCA_963930645.1). NCBI lineage: Eukaryota > Metazoa > Arthropoda > Arachnida > Araneae > Salticidae > Salticus > Salticus scenicus. The sequence goes on from OZ005660.1 coordinate 102,081,727, forward strand.
AACTTAACAGGCAGGGTCCGATTAAGCTCTGAAGCTAGGGGAAGCTCAGCATCATTTTGGGACCGCCTTTCATTTCGGAAAATCTTGTTTTCTTTTTACATATTGTAATATAAAAATGCTATAGACCAAAAAATAGTGTGAGTTTATTATTATTACTATTTTATTTTATTTATTTATTTATTTATTTTTTTCATACATCTGGGTGGTTTCTACACAGAACATTAAAATCATACAACTTTTTAATTAAGAACATTCAGACTTTTGAGGTTAAATAACAATTTTTTCCCGAAATAGTGAGTGTTTTGTCTTGTTTTAGGTGACCTTTCTCAGAAAAAATTCAATCTCAGTGTGAAAATATGAAACAAAAAATTCAAGACCATGTTTTTAATCCTTATGGGGCCCCGTCTTAAATTTTAGAGGGGAAGCTTGTGCTTCCTGAGCCTTTTGGATAATCAGGCCCTGTTAACAGGAACAAATAATGAAAACCGTAGGCTTTTCACAATAAACATTTTACATATGCAGTTTAGTGCAATTTTAAACAACAGATGCTGAGAGGTAGCCATGTGGAAAATCGCAGATAGCAGGACTACTTGTCGACTGATATGCACTCAAATGAAAATAACATTCTCTTTCGAAGTGGATATATCATGTATCAAGTTTGGTACTTTTATACGCTACAGCTGCTGAGATATAGTCTTCCCGTACACTGAGGAAATTGCAACATATCAGCCTCATCCGTCGGCCGATATGCACCCAAATTGAATCAGAGTAGGTTTTCATAATTGTCCTCTCTTGTATTAAGTTTTGTGCAATTATACAAAACAGAAGCTGAAATATAACCTTCCGAAGCAGAGCAATGTCACCTGTTGGACGATTTGCACCAAAAATTCACAAGCACCTTTTTTTGTCAAGGTGAAACTAAATATAACTTTGTATGAAAATTTGCTCATTTATTCTTCAATTAGAGCTGCCAGAAGATTTTTGTCACACACAGACAGGCGAACATTTTCTGAAGATGGTCAAAACGTGTTCAAGACATCCCAAAACTTGTAAATATATCGAAAACCGGAAGTTGAAAATTTTTACGAATCCAATACTTTCTCCTATAAATATAAGAGAAAGTAAAATGGTACAATTGATTTTTATATTTGAAATATGCTTAGAAGCCGTTAACCGTGACCATTGACCGCTATCAAGCAGTGCAAACCCATCTCGACATTTTGAAATGGAAAGTTGTACGATAAATATCTTTATTTTTTCCTTTTAATAAAATATTTCCATATTTCCGTATGACCTATCAAATGAATTTCATAAAAATTCTCTTGCTTCAGTGTTCTTCAACCGTAAAAAAAAAAAAATCAAGAATTTTTTTTTTTTTTTTTTTTTTTTTTTTATATAGTCCACCTGCTTGTGAAAGTCTGAAAGCATTTTAGGTTTGCTTTCAAATGGTACTGCAGTTTTTGCGGTTCTCGAAGCGTGACTTAGAAGGTATAGAAAAATTTCACATATTTGGGACTATCATTGCATCTTAAACATATTATTGAAATCTGATAATGTGAAATCCTTTGCGAAAAATTCGCACATGGTGTGTTACATGATAAAAAAAAAAAAAAAAAAAAAAAGCTTCACTTGAGAATATTAGAAAATGTGCGGATTATATCAGAAGATGATTATGGGATCATCATATCATCTTTCCAGAGGTCGATCCAGGTTTTAAATTTTGGGTCTCCTTTTTGTGAAAAACAAAATATTTTTGTGAAGAAAAAAAAAAACTTCCAATTTAGTCATTCTAAGTAGTTTTTAAATATCAAATTGAACCAATTAATTAAAAATACTGAAAATATAGAAAAAGGACCACTTTTATAAAATAAAAAGGCACATTTTATAAATTTAAATTTTGTAAAGAGTCCGTTTTTATGGATTTGAATTTTGTGAAGGGTCCCCATTTATGATGTGGAATTTTGTGAAGGTACAGCAAAGGGGGCCCAATTTTTGCCTGAATCGACCCATGCTTTCATTATTATTATTAATTTCTTAACAAATTCTTTCTTACATATTACGTAAGTGCGATTTGATCCTGATAGGAGCAAAGACAAATTGGGCAAATGTCTTGGGTTTCTATTTTCGAAGAAAAGGGAGAGAGAAAAAAAAAAAATCTCCACAACCCTAAAAACATCTCCATTGATATCAATCAGTTCTGTATTTCAAAAGTGGATCTGGATTTCTAAATAGAATGTAAAATGGAATTACGAAAAAAAATCAATCAATTAGATTAATAATATTGAGGCAAATTTTATCTTATATCAATAATTATCATAATTGTATCATGGTTCATTAACTTTTTTAATTACTCAAGAATAAATAATAAATAAAAGATAATTTTAATATTTTATTTGACGAAAAAAATCAATCAATTAAATTAATAATATTGAGGCAAATTTATCAACAATTATCATAATTGTATCATAGTTCATTAACTTTTTCAATTACTCAAGAGTAAATAATAAATAAAAGAAAATTTTATTATTTTATTTTACCAAAAAAAAAAAAAAAAAAAAAAAAAATCAATCAATTAAATTAATAATATTGAGGCAAATTTTATCTTATATCAATAATTATCATAATTTTATCTTATGATTACGGCAAATTTTATCTAATATATTTTATATTTCACAATCTCACATATTATTTGTCACAAAATACGCATAAAATTTCACGGGGCAAAATCTAATGTTAAAATTAATCTCCCCCCCCCCCCCCCTCACTCTTTTTTGGAAGTACTTACTTTTTTTTTTTTTTTTTTTTTCTTTTTGAGTTCCATCTTACAAAATTTCTGCTATTACATATAATCTTCAGTTTTCCACGAAATAGCAAAATATTGCCATCTTTAAAAGATAGTGTACGTTGTATTATTTATTTATTTATTGTTCAAAAATTTCAACATTCAGATATATATATATGTATGTATTAATAATTAACTTAACAGTGAATCCACAAAATAATACATAAATACGTTTAGAGTAAATTATTAAACTATAACAGCGTAAAAAACTAAAGATTAGTTAGCTGAGTACATTTACAAAACTTTTAATTAATTAATTATTTTTATTTATATTGTTTTGGAGAAATTTTATAACTCTGAAACAGTAATTGACTATATGTAACTTCTACTTAAATGTACAGATGTTAAATACAGAAATATTTTTCCATCGCAAATATGCCAACCACCTGACATCTCTTCCCCCCACCCCCCCAACACACACACACACTTTTTTTTTTTTTTTTTTTTTTTTTTTTTTTTTTAACCTTTTATATTCATAAAAATAAAGCATTGGAATAATAAAACTTAACGGTTTTATACGTTTTAAGACTTCTTGAAAGGATTTTAACCATATTTGGAATGATGGTTCTCACTTTGCTATAATTTCTCAAAATATGCTCTTGAATATAGATTTATTTTTGAATTCGAGAAGTTCATTGAATTTTATATAAGGTTATGGAATTTTGTTTAAACTATCCCCCCATCCCCCTTTCAAAAAAAAAAAAAAAAAAAAAAAAAAAACTATATTTAAAGGTTTCTACTTTTATCCACAAAATGTACATGTACATAAATAACACACGCATACACAAAAAAAAAAAAAAAAAAAAAAAAAACTGTTTTCACAAATTACACTTCAGTCTATTTTTCTCGTTTTAACGTTTAAAGCATCTGAATACAAAAAAAGCAAAATATGTATAGTATAACAGTAAAACATGTTATTACAATAGTGCAATACCCCATTATTATGTGGAATATCAAATTTGTGCAATATTGTGCAGGGGAGGAGGCATATGTTTGTACTATCTTCAAGTATACCAAAAGTGTGTCAAATTTTCCCTCATATGATTGATAACTTCTCAAAAGTCGTTTTTCGTCGTTATCATATAACATCTTACTTTTATTATTATTATTATTAAATCTCTTTTCCTGACTTACATTCTTTAATTATTTTATTTTATTTACTTTTTTAGGACTGAGGGCTATTAATCTCAATCTGGGATTTTTGCGGTGTCATTAAAAGAAAATTAATAAAAAAAATGATTTTGATGAATTTCTGGCAAAAGCAGAATTTAGTTTTTTTTTAATAATTTTGAATTAGGAAATAAAAAGTGCGCTTGCAAAATGAGATAAAAATAAGTAAAAAAATGAATTTAATGATTTAATTTTTATATAAAACATGATCGCGTGCTATCTTAAAAAGTAGATGTAAAATTTAAAGTTTATGGGGTGCGTGTGGCAGCTATAAAAACTGTTTTAAGAAATAGAATAGAATAAAGAAAGCAACGATGTTGGTTGCATTTTGTTGTACAGTTTATGTTTTTGAATTTTATAGAAGTAATATCTACCGTAGGAATAATTTCTTATGTTAAAACTATAGGGAATTGTTGTGCGAGCACAAGCGATGCTACTTTTTTATTTATTTATTTCAAATATTAATTTGATATTAAACATCATGTAGAGTGACTACTTAAACGACAGTTCTACGCAACAATAACTTTTTTATCGATAATAATAACAGTAATAGTAAGTCACAAAAATGAGCCCAAAAATTAAAACTTGCATCGACCCATGGTATTTAATAAATAAAAAAGAATGCATGTGCATTTTGTAATCCGAATTCGAATAATTTTATCATTTCAGTGTATATTGCCTCACAGGCAGTTAGTTATCTGTATTTGTTTTGCCTATATGTTTGTCGATACCTTTTTAGCAGTCCTTCATTCATTGTGCTATAACAAATATACTATACAAGATGGTTTCATTTAAGAATTATTAATAATGAGCTGTATGCAAAACAGCAATCGCAATAAATTAAACATTTATTATTATTATTATTAACATGGCGTGTTTATAGTACGTGATATAAGACTACACAGCTGTCAGTCCTCATAAAAACGGCTATTCAAACTCGAAATTCAAAACATATCTGTACTATTCTAATTTGTAATCCAAAACTCATCCAGCATTCTAATTCGAAATCCAAAATTAAACCACCACCTGGTCATTCCTTTTCGTCCTTGAGCGATATAAAGATAGAATAGCTTCACAGGTGTTCTTAGTCTGTGAAATTAGCAACATCTGGTTGTGGAAAATATCCTCTGCTCTGGCCTACATTATTATTGGAAGTGTGTTTTCAGTTATATGTTTTATTGATAATTTTTCACTTCCGTAATTAATACAGGGATTGGTATCTTAAGTTTTAATTGTGGGGGCCCATTTTCGTGAAAAATAATCATCATCACAAGAATTCTGTTTATTTTTGTGAATGAATAAATAAAATGTCGTCTGAAAATCTTCAATTTTAGCAAATACTATTCAATCGAAGAATTACTTTTAACATGAACTGTTTTCACAATCCCTGTCAAAATGAAGATCAGTTTAGTTATATAGAAAATCAGTTACTACTGACAGCATGAACTACTGATAACATGAACAGATTTTTTTTATCCCCCTTTGAGATTCACGTTAATGAGGTTCGATTGTACTTTGTATTTAGATAAAAATGTTTATTTAATATCAAGGTAATAATGTTTTTATTGGGTTCCTGGAGAAAAAAAGCAACTCCTGCATTACTACTTGGAAAGTAATGCACGCAAATGTGAGGCAGAGGGAAAATATTTTATTTTATATTTATTTATTTATTTTATTTGGTACATCTCTCTTTCTTTCTAACCTATCTCAGCCAAACTTTGTACAATTATTTTTGTTAAAAAAAAAAAAAAAAAAAAAAAAAAGTAGGGTTTAGATTTAACTGTGAGCTAATAGGGGAGTCAGAAGAAAAGAATAAGGTTGTTTTTATACCACTTTTTTGCAGATTTTCGTAAAACTTGAAACGGTTATTATTTACTAATTTAGAAAAAAAACACAATTGTGTTTAATATAATGAAGAAGACCCTTATGCATATCTAGCTCCCACTGTTTTTCTCTTTTTTTCCCCTATGTTAGTATATGTACAAGTTTTGGCTGAAATCGGATAAAGAATGATCAACATCTTTTTCTTTTCTTTTGACACTCTTTCCCTTCCATCCATTCTAGATCCATCAATATATCCAATTCTCACTCCAATTATTTTTTTCCTTCTTAAAACCTAATAATTATACAAAATTTCGCTGAAATTGGAAAAGAAGTGATAAAAAACGTTGCTCCCCCTTTCTTTGCCCCACTCCTATCTACCCTCCCCCCCTTCCATATATATCTTAAATACAGTCTGTTCTCAATTAGTAAATATTAATTATACAACGTTATAAAGTGATGTTATCTTACAGATTTTCGGTGTCAATCTAGATAGTAAAACCGGAATTGCCTGAAACAAGTATTTTATTGCTTTTGTCGCCAAGATAGTCCCCAATATTTTCGATAAGTTCCACACCAAGGCCGTTTTTAGATGATGACATATAGTTGGCTTTCAAAGCAGATAAACTATTCCTGTAAAAGTTGTTTTTAGATGATGACATATAGTTGGCTTTCAAAGCAGGTAAACTATTCCTGTAAAAGTTCTTTTTAGATGATGACATATAGTTGGCTTTCAAAGCAGATAAACTATTCCTGTAAAAGTTGTCTTTAGATGATGACATATAGTTGGCTTTCAAAGCAGATAAACTATTCCTGTAAAAGTTCTTTTTAGATGATGACATATAGTTGGCTTTCAAAGCAGGTAAACTATTCCTGTAAAAGTTCTTTTTAGATGATGACATATAGTTGGCTTTCAAAGCAGATAAACTATTCCTGTAAAAGTTGTCTTTAGATGATGACATATAGTTGGCTTTCAAAGCAGATAAACTATTCCTGTAAAAGTTCTTTTTAGATGATGACATATAGTTGGCTTTCAAAGCAGGTAAACTATTCCTGTAAAAGTTCTTTTTAGATGATGACATATAGTTGGCTTTCAAAGCAGATAAACTATTCCTGTAAAAGTTGTCTTTAGATGATGACATATAGTTGGCTTTCAAAGCAGATAAACTATTCCTGTAAAAGTTGTTTTTAGATGATGACATATAGTTGGCTTTCAAAGCAGATAAACTAGTCCTGTAAAAGTTGTTTTTAGATGATGACATATAGTTGGCTTTCAAAGCAGATAATCTATTCCTGTAAAAGTTGTTTTTAGATGATGACATATAGTTGGATTTCAAAGCAGATAAACTAGTCCTGTAAAAGTTGTTTTTAGATGATGACATATAGTTGGCTTTCAAAGCAGATAAACTAGTCCTGTAAAAGTTGTTTTTAGATGATGACATATAGTTGGCTATCAAAGCAGATAAACTATTCCTGTAAAAGTTGTTTTTAGATGATGACATATAGTTGGCTTTCAAAGCAGATAAACTATTCCTGTAAAAGTTGTCTTTATATGATGACATATTGTTGGCTTTCAAAGCAGATAAACTATTCCTGTAAAAGTTGTTTTTAGATGATGACATATAGTTGGCTTTCAAAGCAGATAAACTATTCCTGTAAAAGTTGTTTTTAGATGATGACATATAGTTGGCTATCAAAGCAGATAAACTATTCCTGTAAAAGTTGTTTTTAGATGATGACATATAGTTGGCTTTCAAAGCAGATAAACTATTCCTGTAAAAGTTGTCTTTAGATGATGACATATAGTTGGCTCTCAAAGCAGATAAACTATTCCTGTAAAAGTTGTTTTTAGATGATGACATATAGTTGGCTTTTTTCAAAGCAGATAAACTAGTCCTGTAAAAGTTGTCTTTAGATGATGACATATAGTTGGCTTTCAAAGCAGATAAACTATTCCTGTAAAAGTTGTTTTTAGATGATGACATATAGTTGGCTTTCAAAGCAGATAAACTATTCCTGTAAAAGTTGTTTTACGGCATTTAAACTATAAATGCACGAAAACAAAATTTCTTTGCGCCGTATCTGATCTATTTTTGTAAATTATAAGTAATAGTTAAGCTATATGGCTCATTTTCAGAAAATTTTACAATTCCAATTTTCAAAATACACACAGTTGAGTCCTGCGCGGGTCACGTAAATCTGACCCGCACCCGACCTGCGAAATGGCTTATGACCTGCATTTAAAAAAAAAAAAATTAATAATAATTTATGTTAAATAAAAAACTGAAATAAATTATTTTACACAAAGTATATTACAGTAAAGTCTCGTACGACGCGGTGGCAGAAATGACAAATAAATAAAACAGTTTTATTTTTTAACACCACTAAATTTTTAGTGTACCAAATCTATTGGTTCATAAACTCGATTTAGTTTTTATATAAAGGAGTTGTTTTGATGTAAAATTAGTGGTGTTAAAAAATAAAATTGTAATATTCATGAGGCAAACTTGCACCCGTGTTGTACGAGACTTTACTGTATTATTGAACAGATTGTTTAGAGAATTAAATGTTACTTGAAAAATTATTTAGTATATAATTCTATTAGTCCTTTGTGTCACCGTGTTGCATTTCTGAAACATACCAAAAAGTCAAAATTATTTCTACAGCAAACTTTGAAATCTGATTGACTGTTGCTGTCTTGCAACAATAGAGTTAGCGCAAAATGTTCATAAATTTCTCAACAGATGGCGATATTTTGTGATGTTTTCACATCAAAACTTAATTTATAAAGAAAGTAAATTTAAATGTAAATTCTGTAAGCGTAAACAGTTCACATGGATGCAGTTTGTGAGAAATAAAGCTGTTTATGAATTAGCTTTTGTTATAACAAAATTAAGAGATTTTCAAAATTTCCATCTAAACCTAAAACTCGAATATTTTGTTGCTTTTTTAAAGTGTATTCTGAGTTGTTATTATTATTATTATTATTTTTTTAAATAAAATATTGAGAATGTTAATTTTTAGAAATGCTTGATCCCCCCCCCCTTCGCACACGCACACACCTACAAAAAATTATGTACAAAATAAAATAATAAAATTAAAAAAAAAAAAAAAAAAAAAGTTTAATAATCAAATAAGACTTGTTTAACCGATAAATTTATTTCAGATTCAATTCGTGAATTAGTATTATGACTTTTATTTTTAATAAAAACAAAATTATCGCTTTTATATTTAATCGAAATCGATTGCATTTGCCTTATGTTTGCTCATTAAAAGAGAATAATTTATTTTCCGAGAAAATTACATTTTTGAAAAAAAAAAAAAAAAAGAATCTTAAAAGAATGTACGTTATGTTTTTATTTTTATTTTTATTATTATTATTCAAATTAACCACGAATTCTTATCCGAAAATTGAAATTTTTCTTACTAATTTTGAGATGGAAATTAGGTTTTCTTGGAATCAATTTACTAAGTTTTTTGGAGGACGTATTTCATGATAATTTATTTCTTTTCAGTTGTGATTTCCCTTGATTAACTATTTGCTTTTTATATTTTCTTTTTATATGTTGGCATGCGAAAAACCATGTTTCCCAGGTCGGTAGCCCAGTCGGTAGAGCGTCGGGCTCGTAATTGGAAGATTGCGGGTTCGGTACTCGAGCCGGCCAAAGACCGTCGTGTACACTAATGGTGGCTGGTGCACGTAAAATCTGTCGTGGCCGCAATGTCCTCCATGTTCCTATCAAAATTATACCTCTGGGAGGTCACCGAAGCGGGAGAGCCATCCCTTCCGTGGAGGATCAAATTTGTGATGGCATGTCTCCGGACCACCTCTAGGGGTGAGTCCCAGACCGTCGCCAATCGCCCATTGCGCAGCACTAGTGCGACGTAAAACCCAACCATCCATTCATTCTTAAAATTTAGAAACATTTTTTTTCAAGCATTTAAAAAAGAAAAAAAAAATTAAAATTCCCATAAAGAACTTCTTGTTTTATTTTTTATTTTATTTTTTTATTCTTATTAATTACATTCTTATATTATAAACGAAACCTTGAATCGACTGATAGATTATTATCTCCAAAAATCTCATCCATAAAGGAAGTGTTCTCTTATCATTGTCCTAAAGATAATAAGGAATACAAATCGTCCATTCTTTTGACTCTAGCATTAATAATACTCCAACTTTTTGTTTTATTTGGCTTCTATCTTTATTTGGGTTTTTTTATGGAGCTATTATGAAAAAATATTTTCCACCTTTTCTGATAATTATCATGGCGTTCTTTAAATTGCATAGTATTCAGGTTTAATTTGGTTCGTCACTGTACTGTCACTTTTGGCATTATTAGTCAAAGGAGGGATTTAATTTTAATTTCAGGGGACCCATTTTTGTGAAAAGAAAAAAAATATATACAGTAACCGCCGCTTAATAAATTCACTGGTTAATAAAATCAGCCGCTTAATCTGATTAGATTGCCAGGACCGGAATCAAATCAATACAAACTACTTTTAAAGCCGCCGCTTAGTAAAATCAGCATCGCCGGTTAATAAACTCAAAAATATCTACTCTGTCTACTCAGCAGCAAAAAAATATTTGTACACACTCAAAAAATTTTATTTGCATTGCGATTTTTTTTTTTTTTTTTTTTTTTTTTTGACAGAAAAAGAAATTAAAACACAGCAAACCCTCCTCCATCGCTCATTGTCGAAGATTTCAAGCACACTTGCAGCACAGTTACAAATTAAACATGCGCATGCGCCATAACTTATCTCTGCAACAATTTGAAGTAATGTATTCTTCAAAGCGCAGTAATAAGCTACAAATTTGATTTAAAATGATTTTTTTTTTTTTTTTTTTTTATTAAAAAGCAATTTCTAGTTCTTATTTTGAAATTACTATAATCCATAAGGTTTAAATGGAAAGATTTTAAATTTATAAGAACAGTTTGAACTTTTAGCAAAGTAATGATGATTTTCCTCAAAGAAAAGCGCATGGGAATGTAGAATGCGTTTAATTTACTTATATCGAAGGAACAATTAATTAATTATCTCTCAAAAATTAATTAATGTTGTTTACTAATTCCATTATTCGTTACCTTTTGAAGTTTTTTTTCCAAATTCAGGAAAGTAATACCTTTTCCTTAAGGGCAGGAACGTCCGCCGGATATAAAAATCAGCCGCTTAATAAAATCACTTTTGCTCAGGACGAATGTGATTTTAATAAGCGGCGGGAACTGTATATCATTAAAACTTTCAGTTTTCACTGAAAAAAATTCTGTGACTGACATCTATAAACTAAATTGTGGCTGTAGTACAAATAATTCTGTGTCATCCTTATAATTTCTAGTTCCTTTTGCTAGCGATTCTAAAAAATCCTATTAGAATTCTAGAGTATTTTCCTATATTCGTGATCAATCTTTTTAAAAAATCTTTGAAGAAAAAAAAAGGTGTTAAAAATTTAAGCAACATCCTGTTTTCTCGTTTTTTTCTTTTGCGCATAATTTTTAAACGAATAAACATATGAACATAAAATTTAGAAGGCATGTTCGTTATCATATCATTAACCGAATTTTATCGAACTTTAACATAAGTAACAATTTTTAAGCTAATAAATATTCATTTTTCCCCTCAAAAATAAGCTTTGGAAAAAATGAAAAATGATCATAAGGATGCATTACAGACAGGTGAAGATGCACATATGCATCCATGTGTTAGATTAAAACCGGATCTTTTTACCTGTATTCACTTTTCTGTTTCAATTTGTTATTATTTATATTATCATTAATATTATTAAACTACTTATTATTTAATTTATTATTTATTATAATCATTTAAATTACTTTTTGGCTATAATTTATTTTTTGTCTATAATTTAACTAAATATTTTAAACAAAATTTGATGGTTTCTCGCGGGCCCGCGAAACGGCACCCGCCTATAGAGAAGTAACTATTTTATTTTATTTTTTCTAACTATAAATATTAAACATACTATTTCCATTTTTATATGTTAAATATATTTTTATCTCTAATTTAAAACATCTTTTAAAAATATCATGGATATGGGATTTAATTTATTTACCACAACGTATTTACTTCGCAAAAAGATGCAACCTGCAAAAGAAATATTTTCACACAATTATTCTTGGATTCACTAGAGAAAACGCACCTGCATGATCTCCAAGATATTTTGTTGTGTTCTGTGTAACAGATGGCATCACCTTGAATTTAAAAGAAAAGAGAAGAAAAAAAGAAGGGGGATGGGAGGATGGATGTGTATTTAATACACAAATAATATTATTTTTTATTTTATTTATCTGCAGTTCTTTTTATTTCGTCGGGAAAAATGAATAAATATAAATTATTAATTTATTCCATAATTTTAATATTATTATTATTTATTATTATTTTTGTCGTAAACAAAATTTTATTTAAGACGAGAGGCTTATTTTTAAAATGTGTGTAATGGGTATATTGTAACAAATGTTCAATGTTACAATGTCTATAAGCTTATTTAATTATTAATAATAACAGGAGACTTGGCGTTGCAATATTAAAACCCGAATAAACTACTACGTCAGAAACGCCAAAAGAAAAATCTTGGAAATGCATACAGCTGTTTCGGTAGCCTTAAGCGTACCGTCTTCAGTGCAAAAGGGACTCCATTTTGCACTGAAGACGGTACACTTAAGGCTACCGAAACAGCTGTATGCATTTCCAAGATTTTTCTTTTGGCGTTTCTGACGTAGTAGTTTATTCGGGTTTTAATATTTCATTATTATTAACACGTGATGTATTTAAATTCGGTATTTTTGTTTTATTATCCTTTTCTGTGGCAGTGGATTATCGTGAAATGGTGACAAAACTTTTTTGTTGCCTTAAAAGAAAAAGTTCTCTCATCTTTAATGTATGCATGTACTGGGTGAAATCTGTAGACATTTTAAAAATTCACAACTATTGAATGAATTGATACAAATTGAACACGGTTTGAAAAAAAAAAAAAAAAAAAAATCGTAAAGAGTTTTTTTTTTTTTCTTGTAAAGAAAAAAAATAATAATTAAGCTATTTGTTGATAGAGGGCGCTGTGCATGACCAGATCACACATTTTCGTGAAAAACTGTACTTATTCGCATGCAGATGTTTACAGGCATATAAATCCTATTCTATGTGTTCGTCGTCACCACAAATTACAGTTCGCAAACGAGTTATAACACTGCTAACTGGAGCTTCAGTCGGTGGTTTTTACCAGAGGGTAAACATCTTCACCTATAACGCTTGATCCATCAAGTCAGCATCGCAGTTAAAACTTCATGTATGCACAAGAAGGAGGCAAAGTAAGAAAATAAACTGTTCTAATCGTAAAATTGTGCAATTTGTACTTTCATTTGCATATTTTTCTTTCACATCCGTGTGAAAAATTTAACTATATATTTTTCTTTACCAAAAAAAAAAAAATCCCTCTTCACGAGAATGATTTTTTTCGAAAACCGTGTTCAATTCTATCAATTCATTCAATAGTTAGGAATTTTTTAAATGTTTACAGACTTACGGGTCACCCTGTATATCCAAATGAAAATTACATGGCATTTTTCTTTTGTCAAAATAAATTAATAATACGAGTTACAGATTACGAAAAAATTGCGATGCAACATTATTTGTTATACATATTCACTTTTCCATAGATTTTTTCCCCCATAGATTTTACGGGCGGCGGTAGCCCATTCGGTAGAGTGCCGGCCTCGTAATCGGAAGATTGCGGGTTCGGTACTCGAGCCAGCCAAAGACCGTCGTGTACACTAATGGTGGCTGGTGCACGTAAAATCTGTCGTGGCCGCAATGTCCTCCATGTTCCCATCAAAAATTATACCTCTGGGGGTCACCGAAGCGGGAGAGCCATCCCTTCCGTAGAGGATCAAAATTGCGATGGCATGTCTCCGGACCACCTCTAGGGGTGAGTTCCAGACCGTCGCCAATTGCCCATTTGCGCAACATTAGTGCGACGTAAAACCCAACCAACCAACCATAGATTTAAAAAAAATTTTAAATTGTCAACATTTTAATTTTTAAGCAAAAGATAATTTAGAGAAAGAAAGAAGTAAAACATAGAAATAAAATTTAAATTTTGTTCATAACAAAATTTAATTTTGGACGGGTGGTGGACCCCCCCCCCCCCCCCACGCACACACACACACCTTTCTTTCTTTTTTTTTTTTTTTTTTTGTAACTGAATGTTTATAGACACCCTGCTTCATTCAAAATGCTCTATAAAATATACAGCTAAAAGATGATGAAGTTTTTTTTTTTTTCTTCTTTCTTTCTGTGTGAAAGAAGTAGATTAATCTTGTCCTCTTGTCCCGAAAAAAGATGTTGTAGTAAAGAGAAAGAGAAAGGTATGTGAAAAAAAGAAAAAAAAATAAATGAAAAGAAAAAAAATCAATAAATAACCTAATTTCTTTGTTTTAACATATTTTTCTGCTGACTTATTATATATAAATAAGATTATTTCATTCTTTTATTTATTTATTTATTTATCCGAAATTCTTTTCCAGAAACAATTAGATTTGTGTCACAAATCCCAATTCTTTATTTAAAAAAAAAAAAAAAAAAAAAAAAAATCCGGCATTAATTAATCACCTTCCTTTTATGTGTGTGTAATGAAATTAAATGGCGGAAAACTGAAAAGTAACTTGGCGCGTTTTTCTTGGCGAGATAGTTTTTGTCCTTTTGCGTAATAGGTCAAGGACATTTTTAACCTATTGTTTCAAGAATATCAAAATGGGGTTTTATTTTTGTATTTACTTTTTCTTTTCTGCTCGCGTGAATTTCTACAGGAAGCTCAGATTTTACGATGAAAACTGGCTAAGGCTAGGCGTTGCTCATTGAAGGAAAGTGAATGATGAGGTGTAGTAATCTTGTTTTTGCTTTTTGTTGTTTGTTATTTTTTGAAGTAACTGAACTCTGATCTAACAAAAATCGTGGGTGAGGAAACAATTTCTCATTCATACAATAGTATGCCATTTTTGATTATGTAAAACTGTTTCCTAATACTTTTATTTATTTATTTTCCGAACATATGTTATGTAAAAAAAGTATAATATTACTTACAAACTTTGAATAAACACCATGAAATGCAATAAACTCGCAACAATTGTTTCGGGTCGAAAAAACACACGACCCTTCATCAGGCGAATAAAGTAAGCACGAGTGCTGCAGTCAAAGCGGCAACGTTGACCCGAAACAATTGTTGAGAGTTTATTGCATTTTATGGTGTTTATTCAAAGTTTGTAAGTAATATTTTTTTCAACGCCAGTTTTGTGGTGCTTTTTTAATAAAAAAAGTATTGTACACCTCAAATAATTATAATATAAGAAAAAAAGAACTTTTATGTACCATGTTTTTAAATTTTCTGTTGAATCATATAAACTTGACAGTTCTATATATTAATAAATACTTTTTTTTTTTTTTTTTTTGATGAATTATCCCATCAACTTGAAAGAAAATGACCAAATGCGTAATAAAGAGAGCAATTATAAGAAATTTTCAGACATTTATATTAATTGAATAAAAGTATTAAAAGAATGCATTGTCATCGTGTTCTGAGCTATTCTAAAAGTTTCAAATGTCCAGCTAGTCGGGAAGTTATAGCTATAGAACTATATTAGTACTTTATCAATGTGTATAAAATTTTTAAAGTGATTTTGTTGATTTGATTGTGAGATGCATAATTTAATTTTTTACAATTTTTTATTGTTTACGTTTAAGTAAATGGATTTATTTTCCTGTCGAAAAAAAATGAACTCGTAAATTTTTTTGGCAACAATTAAATTATAAATAAAACTTAAATGGCTAATTTTAAAGCTATTATGAGGTTATTGTTTTCACATTTTATTAATTAATTAAAAGAAAACATTTATTCATTGAATAAAAGTATTAAAAAGCGTCATCGTGTTTTGAGCTCTTCTAAAAGTTTCAAATGTCTAGCTAGTCAGGAAGTTAGTTAAAAATCGATTGCAAAATTTGTACTGGACAAACAAACAAACAAGAAAGCGAGTTAAAGAAAACATGGTAAAAAATGACTATGATATTTTAGTGTATTTATATGTTTTGAAGTCACCTAAATTCATTTTTTTCCCCTCCTATTTTTACGATGCTGCATATATGCGTGTATGTGAACACAATCGTGTCTAAACTCTTTATGA
Source organism: Salticus scenicus (assembly GCA_963930645.1). Lineage (NCBI taxonomy): Eukaryota > Metazoa > Arthropoda > Arachnida > Araneae > Salticidae > Salticus > Salticus scenicus. The sequence goes on from OZ005660.1 coordinate 102,097,750, forward strand.
TTGAACGAAAAGCAGATAGGTACGTTTTAGGTCATTGTCGAAGAATCTGAACCTGAACTCTGATCTGACAAAAATCGTTGGTGAAGAAACAGTTTCTCATTCATACAATAATATACCATTTTTGATTATGCAAAAACTGTTTCCTTATGTTTTTATTTTTTACTTTCCAAACATATGCTATGTAAGAAAAGTATTGTATTCACAAAATAATTTGACTATGAGGTTTTTGTGTGTCTATATGTTTTGAGGTGACCTGAATTCATTTTTGCAATTTTTACATCGATGCATGTATGTATATGAGTAAACACGATGCGTCTAAATGGCCGCCTTATCCGATTGAGTGAAAAGTTGATAGGTATGCTTTAGGTCACTATCGCAGGACCAAGACCTGTATAGATTTTAAAAAGTGTGTGCTTATGATTATAGCTTTTTTACTAGGATACAAATAAAAACTTTTTTTCATTATAGCCTATGGACTCAAGTTATTTAAATTGCGATAAGAAATCTAAATTTTCGAAATTGAGTTTTTGTTACATTTACACGTTTTGAGTTCAGTTTCAATTAAGATTTCATTTTTTAAAAATACAAAATTTTACATAGTAAAAATTCGCATTTTACAACTCCAAAATTAAATATTAAAAAAAAATCGGTTTTTAGAAAGCGATAACTTGTTTAACAGTTGTGATTTTTGTAAATATGAAAACGGAATTAAAAAAATAATAATTAGTTAATGAGCTATAATAGGACAAAATTCTCCATAGAACAAATAACATTGGCTTTGGCTTTCGGGGAAAATGGGTAGCAAAAGTGAAAAATAAAATATTACGCCAACCTAATATTTCATTATTTCTTCTTAACTATTAGAATAATATATTCTGGCAAAGAATTGCATCATAAAATGAAACTTCGGACGAACCACAACGAGATATTCCATCTTCATCGAATCGTCATAGTATGAGTAATCCAATGCGTGATAAATTTCATTACCTCATTGTATTGCTAAAATATCGTCAATTAAAAAAACCATTTATTCTATTCCTCTAATGCAAAATTTCCTGTTTGTTATGTTTGATGATTTCTTGAACCTCTACAGCAAATAATTGCAGCTTTGTTTGTCTATTAAAATAATAATAGTGGCAATAACAATAATATTGGAGAGATACTTAAACGAAAGCATGCGGCCATTTCTTCATAGCTGCACTATGCGTCATACAGTAACATTAGGAGTTTAATGATTTGTCCAAGAGTTCCTTTCTTTTCTAAGAGATGCTTTAGTGAGCTTGGTAGCGCGCCTAGCTCATAATCTGAAGATTACGGGTTCGATAGCCGAGTTGGCCAAAGGTAAAGTCCGCCTTGACCTTATTTTTGTTATTTGTATGTTCTCCATGCTCTGAAATTAATACTTCTGCGGATGCAGGGCCTGATTACCCAAAAGGCTCGGGAAGCACAAGCTTCCCCTCTAAATTTTAAGACGGGGCCCCATAAGGATAAAAAAACATGGTCTTGGATTTTTTGTTTCAAATTTTCACACTGAGATTGAATTTTTCTGAGAAAGTTCGCCTAAAGCAAGATAAAATACTCACTATTTCGGGAAAAATCTATTATTTAACCTCAATAATCTGAATGTTCTTAGTTAATAAGTTATACGATTTTAATGTTGTGTGTAGAAATCACCCAGATATATGAATGAAAAAAAAAAAAAAAAAAAAAAAACTATAAACACACACTAATTTTTGGTCTATAGCATTTTTATATAACAATATGTAACAAGAAAACAAGATTTTCTGAAATGAAAGAGGGCCCCGAAATGATACTGAGCTTCCCCTAGCTTCAAAGCTTAATCGGGGCAGCCATCGTTTCCGCAGAAGCTCAAAATTGTGCTGGCATGTCCCCGGATCATCCTTAGAGGTGAATCTCAGACTCACCAATCGTCCACAGCGTAGCTATAGTACAGTGTTAACCCATTCCGTCCCACTCAGTCTTTTCTGAAATAGTGTAATGATAGATTCAGGCGATGGCCGTGACAGAAGGGAGGTAAAAGGTTTTGAATTTATTATTACAATTATTATTTATGGATTTAAGTGTGCACGAAATCAAGAAGTTTTATTACGAATGTCTCTGAGTTGTGAGAATTCCTTTCGGGGTACGAATCTACATTGCGATCGTCAGCACATTCTTCCCAAGGTCTGAGCTTTCGCTTCGCGTAGAGTAGACAGTTGGCCTCAATCCACACGCGCGACATCCGGAGTAAAATGATTCAATGAATTCAACTTTTCTACTAAATAAAAATATAAAAAATAATATTGAGAACAAATATGCTTAATTCGTTCAAATATTAGTCAAAAATATAGCATACGGTAGGTGCTGAATTCGATCCCAAGTCTTGCTCGTCGACCTAATCGTTCAAAATTTTTCGTGATTTTCTTCGAAACTTACGGATATGATATGGCGATACAGGTTAGGACCTCTTAAAAATTCCACACTTTCCCGAGTCTTAGTAATAGGTCCTAGATCTCTTTTGTGTAGATAATTGGCAAAAGAGTCGGAATTAGAGCGTTTACGTATGTATGAAGAAAAGTACTGTATTTTTTCGAAACGAATCGTTTGTGTAGCGTTTTTTGACCAATTTTGTACCTTCGAGTGATTTGTAAATAATTAGTAATAAGTTAGATAAGTGCTGTTATTTTCTCCTAAAAATTGAAGCATAGGTAAATATACTTTTTTTCTTCTGTAATTTAAATTATTAATTCTTTCTTCTTTTACAATTTTTTTTTTCTTCCTTTATTCAACAATTCAATTTTTTTTATTCAACATTAAACAGGGGTGGCGCTAGCTAGGGGGCCGAGGGGACACAGCCCCCCCCCCGTCGGGGAGTCTGTGACCCCCCCATCAGGGCATACTCCTAAAATCTCTCGGGGGAACAAATACAAAATTTTCAGTTTTTCTACTTTTAGCATCATTTTTCTTTCCTTTTACAAATTTGGAGCATTCCAGTTTTTCCATTCTATATTCAATAGAAGAATGTATTGGATTCATAAAAATTTTCAGCTTCCAGTTTTCCATGAATATGCACGTTCTGAGAGATCCAGAACACGTTTTGACCACGATATTTTTAGAAAATGTCTGTCTGTAACATGATGATCTCAAAAACCACGAGGAGTGGAACACGACAAACGACAAATGGAATTTTACAAATATTAACAGTAATATTATTAACAGTATTGCAGTTTTTGATAAATACTCATATAATAAACTCTCTTTATGTAGTGCACCCCTGTCGGGGAGGTGGTGTCCCCACGTCGGGGAATTTCTGGTGCCACTACTGACATTAAAATAACATATTTTGAAGTATTTCAATACGATTATTGAGGATTTGAGAATTGCACGTGCATTTAGTTTAGTGGCGACATCTATTAGAAGAAAGTTGATTCATTGATCAAACACGTAATTTTTTTTATCACCATTCAGAACATTTATGATTCTGTTTTTTTTTTTTTTTTTTTTTTATCATTATTATTATTAAATCATTAACTCATAATAAATACTTGCGAATGTTTAATAATTATCTACTTCTGAACAATTTTAGACACTTTATTTAAAATATTTCTTTTATTGAGATTTTCAATAAAATTTTACAATTTTTAAATCAATCATACGCTTGTCGTTATTCATTTCATACTGTTTTATTTATATCAATATTCCTTAAAATTTGGTTGAAAAAACGGGGAATATCTGTTTTGTTTATTGTCATTATTTATTATTATTTGTTTCATTTTCATAATTTATATCACTTTCATCATTTTTTTTAAATTTAAATTATTGTGCCTTTAATTTTGTTTTGATTATACACATTTTAATTATGTCTGTGTTTCATTTTAGGCAAATCAAAAGAAACCAGCCAGAAATAATTTTCGGAAAATGTTGTTACGATCTGCCAATGAAAAAAGTTTCCAAACTCTCCAAAGTCGTCCTCGCTGCTCATACTGGACCAGTCGGTGGATTGACCTGTGTTAACCGGAAACAAAAGCCCTTCGAATATCTAGATTTAGATGTTGATTTTATTGATGAGGATTATGAAGGGAGTTCTGAAAACATCAATAAATTAAACATAGATGAAGCTAATGCAAACATAGAAGAAAAACCTAATGATCAAGTTAGTGCCAGTGACAAAAAAATATCAGTGTCTCAAGGTATAGCTTTATTATTATTTTATTTTATTTTTATTGATAATATATGCATGAGACTTATATACATACACATATAAATAAATAATATATTTTCCTCCTGAGATTATAAAAATAAATAAAAGTTCATTGTTTTTGTTTTGTAAATAGAGATTTTATACAATACAAATTTTTTAGATTTTCATCTGGCATATTTCCAAATAATATATTTTCTCGTCTAAGTCTATTTTTATTAAACATTTTAAATTGTTTGAAGGTCTCGATTAACTTCATGTATCAAATATACACAAAGTGGGGTTTAGGGCCTCCTACTAATCAGGGCCCGGGGTACGTGCCCCATGTGCCCCTGCGATAATCAGGCCCTGATTGATTGTCATTTAAAATAAAACCCAAATGTGCTCTAAAATTCATTGTAATATTGTGTACAATATTTCTCTAATAAGTACTATGTAAAATGTCTATGTCTTATTACTATATCTATGGCTGGAAGGTGCATGCATAGTTCTTAATTTTGCTCTTGTTCAAAGAGAAGAAAAATCAATTTTACAAACATAGCATTAACAATTTTATATATTGAAGTGATAAAAAATATAAATAATAATAATAATAATATTTTATTCAAAAACTAGTTTTATAGGTATTTGATTCCGGTATTCTGTAGTAAGCATGACAGATGCTCATGCTGAAATTATAAAGCTTGAGGCTCCTTCTTACGATTTCATCGCCTCTTTTCATGAAATCACACCTAACTCTATGAAGAAATTTGTTTATAAAATTACTCATTATCTAATTTTTTTTTTTTTTTTTCCCGTTTTCATATTTGGAAAACTCACAACTGTTCTATTAGTATCAGAACTCATTTTAGAAAAATTGATAATTTTAATAATTTAAGTTTAAAAGTGCAAAAAGTTAACTACGTCTCTCTCTCTCTCTCTCTCTCTCTCTCTCTCTCTCTTGCAATATATATATATATAATATATATATAAAACGATTTTTTGTAAAAGAGTACTGATTTAATGGTTTTAAATTTGCTGAATGTGAAAAAATAATTTAAAAAAAAAATTAAGTAAAAAATAATTTTGTTAATAAATTTTCCCATAGAATTATGTGGGATTCCGTAACTGGAGATGAGGAAATTGTCAGAAGGAGAGGAGAGCCTTAATCTAAGTTTGACAAGTATACACTGGAAGGCTTGATCTTGATGCAAATGTATTGTGCTGTCTGAGATGATATGGCAAAGTCACTTTAAGGGGATTCTTTACTTATCGTTTCCGAAAGTCAAAGCCAATGTTAAAATACGGAGAACTTTTCCCCAATATAACTCATTAACTAATCCATATTTTTAAATTCCGCTTTCAGATTCAAAAAATTCACAATTTTTAAATAATTTATCGCTTTCTAAAAATTGATTTCTTTAATTTTTAATATTTCATTGTTAAGCTTAAAAATGCAAAATTTCACATTATGAAAATTCGCATTTTACAACTCCAAAATAAAATATTAAAAATTAATTTTTAGAAAGCTATAAATTGTTTAACAATTGTGAGTTTTCTGAATGGGAAAACCAAATGTAAAAACATGGATTAGTTAAGGAGTTATAATGGGGTGAAATTTTCCACAGAATAACATTGGCTTTGGATTCTGGTTACGATAAGTAGAGAGTCCTCTTAATACCAAGATTGTTATAGTTCTATGTCCATATACTTTCATGTCTATCAAACATTTATATGAATAATTCTATAATAGATTTTCATGTTATTATTATTATTACTATTGAATTCTCTATACATAAAGTGTTATTATGAAGCATGTATTTAATAAAAAGCAATTAATTTTTAGATTATTCAATTTATACTGATGAAATTGCTGGTATTAAAAACTGGGACCAGCCTGATGAAAGGGCCTATGGCATTGCCACATCTTTGTATGAAAAACATCCTGTAACCAACACTAATGCAGGTAATATGACTTCACTGTACATGTACTTATCACATAGTGTATTGTATGATCTATTTAAAATGTAAAAAGCAAATTTGATCAGTGTGTGAATCAGTGGCGACTCATGAACCGAAAATAGGTGAAGAGCTGAAAAAAAAAAAAAGTAATTTTAATGCATAATTTTTATCAAGCATAATTTTAACTGAAAATAGTCATTTTATTTAAGTGTAAATTTATACTCTATAAATGAATACAGTATAAAGTATTAGGTGAAGTGCCTCTTCATCTATTTTTGGTCCACGAGCCGCCGCTGGTGTGAATAATGAAATTATTATTATTATTATTTTGACTTCATATTTTATTTTTATTTGTTTTTATAAAGTTGTTATTTGCTTTATTTATTGCATAAACTACTAAGCATTTTCTTTTTTTTTAAATGGAGATTTACTTTTTTTTCTGTAATAAAAGGCACATTTAATAAAGCTTGTGTTTTGTTAATCTAAGTTTATATTCTCTGATATGTGGTATTTCTGTTACATCATCTAATCTGTTACATCATCTAAAGTCTTTATTCATCTGATTTGCTGCTTGTCTATGAGTATTAAAAATTCTACTGTGAATTCAATCGATTCTTTGATCAGTATTCTTCGATCTTTCCTGTGTTCCTCCATTTAAGATGCTTTCTAGAAAAAATCCATCTTATTTAGAATTTAAAATAATGACAGATCGAGAAATTTCGCGAATTTTAGTAAAGTGGATAAGACGTATAACCGATATTGGCAATGTATGAACAAAGAATTTTTGCATTAAAATGAATAAGAATGAATTGGCACTATCTACATATCTATACAGTTTGTGTGAATGTAAGCTATCATACTACTAATATTCAGTTCAATCGAATTATGCATTTATGTACCTATCATGTTCATTCACACACATATATACATTACTATAAAAATAGTGAAAATGAATTCAGAAAGTCTAAAATGTATAGGTACTACACTAAAATCTCAATTTTTTTCATGATTACAATACTTTCCTAACATAGTATATGTTCAAAAAGTAGAAATATACTAACATAACATGCTTTCTGTTTAGTAATTACTCTAAAATATTCTGCAAAATTTTATAACATTGCTTGAAATAACATTTTTCATTATCATATCTTGTGAATTTCATATCTTTATCGTTAAAATAAGATAAAATTTTTGAGAATATGTTGGATTAATATCGAAATTGATGTAAAATTCAAAAGTTTCCAAAAAAGTTAAAAGATCAATATACATTTTTTTTCTTTCTTTTTCACTTTATAAAATATTATCCAATATAATATGATTAATTGCTGTAACTTCTGATATGATGACAATATATTTATTGAGGCCACCTTTTTTATCTTTTCGAATCTTACTTAGGTGTGCACAATGATCCTACTTCCATGGCTCTGATCAGAAGTTACATGTACCATTCATTGTCTGAATTATTAAAAAATGATTCTTTGTGTGTTTGAATCCTTTAAGAGGACCCCACATTTTTAATTCGGTGCCACTGAAGTAGTTTTCATGCAAAAGCTTACATTTCCATTTAATATTGATGAATTAAACTAAGTATATTGGCAAAACTAAATTCAAAACTGGTGTACACTCAATAGTTAAACTTTAAAACTTCTTCACACACCATAAAATTGAAGACAGCACAACCGGTTTCGAAAAGGCGTGGCCTTTCTTCTTCAGATGCTAAAAACACGTGCTACTACTGGATGCTTCCTATTGGTTAGTTGTGTTGCTCCCCCTCCCTCTGAAATTCGCCCTGTTTTCAGTCTTACTTTTGCCTCCAAGGCAGTGATGCCAGATTGGGGATTTTGTCCCCATTTTGGGGTTTTTTTAAAGCTTCTGGGGACATTTTTGGGGACCAAATGTTTGTGGGGACTTTATGGGGGAATTCTAAAATTTTTGGGGACAAATCTGGGGAGTTCTTCAACTTTCTGTCAATGTTGGCAACGTAATGATTTATCCCTACGACTAGAGACTTTCAATACCTTTATTGTTATTTGGGGATTTTTTTCAAAAATTGCCTTCATTTGGGGAAAAATCTGAGCTTAAATCATAGAAAAATCTGCTTGATATTTTTTTTTTTTTTTTTGAAAAATTTTTATTTTCCTTTTTTAGTAGAAATCCGGTTGGGGATTTTTTCGAAAAAAAAAACACCTGATTTGGGAAAATTTGAAGACCTGTTTGGGGAAATAATTTTCGACCATCTGGCATCACTGCTCCAAGGCAGTAGCACATGTTTTTTGCACCTGAAGAGGAAAGGCCATGTCCTTTCTAAACCAGGTTCTGCTGTCTTCAATTTTGTGGTGTGTGAAGAAGTTTCAAAGTTTAACTATTAAGTATATTAGGTTTGTTCAATAAAATATATATTCAAGCAACAAGTCTGATGATTTTGGATATTTTTTTTTACACATTTGAAATCTTTAAATTGTGTTTTCTCAGTTTGCTTTTTTTCATGAATTCATGATCTTCAAAATACTGAAACTTCTGCAGATATCATGCTTTTTTTTTTGCAAATTTTTACATAGTGTTGCACCTTTGATCTTTTTTCTCAGAAATTAATCAATCAATTTCAAAATCCATCCCTAATTCTTTAAAATAGGTTCTATTAAACAGCAGAAAGAAAAAAGGTGTTAAGTTTTTTCTTAAATATCTGCAGAAGTTTTAGCATTTTGATCATGAATTTGTGAAAAATTACAAACTGAGAAAACGTAATTTGAGGATTTCAAATCTGTAAAAAAAATATATCAAAAACTGTAAGAATTGTTGCCTGAATCTATATTTTACTGAACAAACCAAACATAGTTCACTTTTTAAGTATTCAATTAAAATTTTCAGATTCCGGTTTTCCACGGATTTATACATTTTGAGATGCCCTGAAAATAATTTGACCATTTTTAGAAAATATCCGTCTGAGTGTCTGTGACAAAAAATGTGTGGCAACTGTAGACGAAGATGTAGATATAGTATTTCATGAAATTTTATACTTAGTCACAAAATTCTTGGAATGTATGCCAAATTCTATCAGATCCTATTTATGTCTTATACTTCATTGTATAAAATAAAATGATTCTGAAAATATCTTCATTTTGGTAAAAATGTCATCAGATGTTTTACTGTGAAACATGAAAATACATGGTTTTGTAAAAATATAACATTTTTTTCATTAGTCATAACACTCTGTGTTTTCTGAAAGTAGTAATGTTTAGTTTATATGTAGTACTTTTGTGTTAGTTGGGCTTGATATCTGCATATGTATACAGTTTGTGTGAATGTAAACTATCATACTACTAATATTCAATTCAGTCGAACTATGCATTTAGGCACTATCATGTTCACTCACACACATACATACATCACTATAAAAACAGTGAAAATGAGTTCAGGAAGTCTAGAATGTATAGTACACTAAAATGTCAAAGTCAAATTTTTTCATGATTGCAATACTTTCCTTATATAGTACATGTTCAGAAAGTAAAAATGTTCCAACTTAACATGCTTTCTGTTTAGTAATTATTCTAAAATATTCTGCAAAATATCATAACATTGCATGAAATAACATTTTTCATTATCATATCTTGTGAATATCATATCGTTATCGTTAAATTTTTTGAGAATATGTTGGATTAATATCGAAATTGATGTAAAATACAAATGTTTTAAAAAAATGTAAAAGAAAAATTTTTATGTTTTTATTAAAAAAAATAAAAATAAAGTGATACTCTGAAAAAATAACTTCTAAAATGTATTGATATAATTTTTTTTTTTTTTCTTTTATAAAATATTATCCAATATAATAAGATTAATTGCTGTAACTTCTGATATGATGACAATATATTTATTGAGGCCACCTTTTTTATCTTTTCGAATCTTAATTAGGTGTGCACAATGATCCTACTTCCATGGCTCTGATCAGAAGTTACCATTCATTGTCTGAATTATTAAAGAATAAATTTTTGTGTGTTTTAATCCTTTAAGAGGACCTCACATTTTTAATTTGGTGCCACTGAAGTAGTTTTCATGTAAAAGCTTACATTTCCATTTAATATTTATGGATTAAACTAAGTATATTAGCAAAACTAAATTCAAAACTGGTGTACACTCAATAGTTAAACTTTAAAACTTCTTCCCACACCATAAAATTGAAGACAGCACAACCGGTTTCGAAAGGTGTGGCCTTTCTTCTTCAGGTGAAAAAAACACGTGCTTCTACTGGCTGCTTCCTATTGGTTAGTTGTGTTGCTTCCCCCCCCCCTCTGAATTTCGCCCTGTTTTCAGTCTTACTTTTGCCTCCAAGGCAGTAGCACATGTTTTTTGCACCTGAAGAGGAAAGGCCATGTCCTTTCGAAACCGGGTTCTGCTGTCTTCAATTTTGTGGTGTGTGAAGAAGTTTAAAAGTTTAACTATTAAATATATTTGGTTTGTTCAATAAAATATATATTCAAGCAACAATTCTTATGATTTTTGATATTTTTTTACACGTTTGAAATCTTTAAATGTGTTTTCTCAGTTTGCAATTGTGTTTTCTCAGTTTTGTCAATTCTTGTGTTTTCTCAGTTTGCATATTTTCATGAATTCATGATCTTTAAAATACTAAAACTTCTGCAGATATCATGCTTTTTTTGCAAATTTTTACATAGATTTCCACTTTTAGTTTTTTTCTCAAAAATTAATCAATCAATTTCAAAATCCATCCCTAATTCTTTAAAATCGGTTCTATTAAGCAGCAGAAAGAAAAAAAGGTGTTAAGTTTTTTCTTAAATATCTGCAGAAGTTTTAGCATTTTGATTTTGAATTCGTGAAAAAATACAAACAGAGAAGACGTAATTTGAGGATTTCAAATCTGTAAAAAAAAAATATATCAAAAACTGTAAGAATTGTTGCCTGAATATATATTTTACTGAGCAAACCTAACATAGTTCACTTTTTAAATATTAAATGAAAATATAAACTTTCGTATGAACACTTTTTCAGTGGTGCCAAGTCAAAAGTCCCTGTAATGGTTCTTTTTATTATTATTAACTTATATATATATGTATATATATATAAGCAAAATAATTAAAGCCAGATGAAAATTTAATCCCGAAACACATGAGGGCCTTCATCAGGGGAGCTTCCCCATGTAGGGAAAGGAATATGAGAAGTTTCTGACGAAACGCTGGTTATTTAACCAAAATTATGGGGGGAGCTCCTCTGATGAAGCCCCTCATGTGTTTTGGGATTAAATTTTCATGTGGCTTTGATTATTTTGCTTATTTATTATAGTTTTATATTTCCTTTTGTTGCATTTGCGCATTGGTTTATAAAAACTTTGTTCTAGTTCTACTTATTTAATAATTCAAGTTTTACTCCCTCCTATATTTAAATTTCCTTATTAAATAGATATATATGAAATTCCGATTTTCAACTGATTTACACATTTTGAGATATCCTTAACATAATTTGTCCATTTTTAGGAAATATCTGTCTGAGTGTCTGTGACAAAAAATTTGTGGCAGCTGTAGACTAAGATCTAATGTATAGTATTTCGTGAAATTTTATATTTAGTCACAAAATTCTTGGAATATATGCCAAATTCTATCAGATCCAATTTATGTGAAGCTCCAACCAAAAATAAAACTTCGTGAAATTCTGTTCATTTTTTTTTAATGATATATAGCAATCATAAAATTTTCTTAACACACAGACAGACAGACATTTATTTAAAAATGGTCAGATCATGTTCAGAACATCTGGAAATTTTGAAAATCAGAAATCTAAAACTTTCAAGAATCTAATATTTTCTACTTTGTATATATAAAAATGACAATAATTTTGAACTTTAGAAATATTTATATACTAATAACTCCCCATATTATTTATTTATTAATCTATTCATTTTGAAATATTTTCTTGTAGGTGAACCTGTCGCAGATGCATTTGCTGTCTGCTTGCGTGAAAACAGTGCTGTCTTGGTTTTAGCCGATGGTGTTAACTGGGGAGAGAAATCTTGTCTTGCAGCTCGTTGCGCTGTCCACGGATGCATGGATTATCTCAACAATGCGTTGTACAGGGAAGGTGGAAGGATAGAAACCACTATGGTAATAATCTTCATCAATCAAATATACAGTGAACTCTCGTTAAAACAGACAATCAAGGGCCGGCAGTTTTTGTCCATATTAACGAGAGTCCATTATAACAGGAGTTCATAAACTGAAGTTCTATATGAACTCTAAAATTACTATTATGTACGCATACACAGTATAATACAAATAAAAATTTGTTTCCTCAAACCCTTTTATTCACTAAAAATATAAACATGTGGGAAAAACGATACTTTTTACAAAACTTCTTTTCTTCATACAGTACAATATAGTACAACTTGATGTAGTACATAAAGAAAAAAGGCTGATAGTACATAATGGTTAGTTAGTCTATCTTAAAAAAAGAAGTTATCTTGTTTGTTTTTTAAGGTAAACGATCTTTCTATGTCATTTTCAATTTTAGCCGATTGTTCAAAAATATTATCTGGAACATTTTCAGTCAATTGATAAAATGTCCTAATTGCCATCAGCATATGACGGACATCTAGTATATTTAATGGCAAGATTTCCTCGTCAACTTTTCATGTTAAAAAAAAACTTGAATTTGAAAAAAAAATTGGGAATTGATTCTTTTTTGAAGAAAGTGAGCTTTGAGGGGGAAAAAAATGTCCATCTTAACGAATGAATTGTACGTATAAAGCAATGTTTATTACATGCGATTCCTATAGGCCTTAGCTGTGGATTCTGGTTTTGTACGTAATAATGAGAAATCCATCTTTAACGGGGCCATCTTAACGAGAGTTCACTGTATTGTAAATAGTAATTTGTGAAATAAAATTATATTTGATACTATTTGATTAATTAAAAACACTTCCACACACAGAAATGTAAAAAATGTCTTTATATAAAAGCTACAAATCTAAATATTACAATTTTGAAACACAAAAATTTTTTCTGTGTAGTTGACAACTACACCTGATGATGCTATTTTGAGCAACTCTATACATACACCTGATGGTGCACAACTATATCTAATAATGCTATTTTAATATTGGCAAAAAGCTTCGCGCCTCAAAATTTGTAATATTTTAAACTTTTAGCTTTTATATAAGCCATTTTTAATTTATGTGTGGAAAAAAAGTTTTTAACTTTTCATTTATTAGTCTCAGTGCTTATTTTGCATGGGAATAAAGTTCCCATACTTCTTTGATTTTATTGAATTTTTGCATGTTAGAGGGAATGCATGGGAACTCACTAATAGTGCATACTGAAACTTACCAGCCCATCATTTCTGAAAAATTAAAGTCTAAAATTATCTTTTTTTGATTTGCTTACTAATCTTTTCTTATAAAGACACCTTATTTGAAGTGTAACTTGGGATACAAGTTTTTTCTTCTGTGTAACTTTACCAGTGAAAAACTAGCAATTTTATGTTCCTATTACACACAGCGATTTTTCACACAACTTTTGAGCCAGTTGTTAATTTGAGCCAATTTTGTTGGCTCAAATTGCTTCAACGCCCAGTGTAATAGGAGTTAGGAATACGAATAGTTTTTTCTGGCTAGTCATAAAAAGTTGTCTGTACGAACAGTTTCTCCTACAATAATAAACCAATGAGAAGGAAGCTCGTATTACGCACTGAGAACAGATAGGGGCTGCCATGAAATCATTCATCATTTTCATTTTCACCCTTTTACCACAAAAATTTCTTGTCGGACCTGGAAAAGAGCGATAAATAAGTGCTTAATGAACACGTACTTTACACCATGCAAACCAGTTTTTGGAAGATCTTTGACTCAACTTTTGCAATCCTCTTTCGAACTTCAGCCTCCAGAAATTGGAGCAAAAATTGGTTCAAATAAAAGTTGTGGGAAATTTTTTTTTGTGTGTAATAGAAGCCTTACACTGTCACTTTTTACACAAATGCCAGGAATTATTAAAATTAACCATAATTGAATACAGTTTGTGTTTTTATCTTCATTTTCATTGAAAACACAATTTAATCAAAATATCAAAGGCAGAAAAATAAACAGCAATTTGCTTTTTAAGAAGAAAACAATCGGTTTAACTAGAAATATCAAATAAAAAATTACAAGATGTCTTGTCGATTTTTCATTAAGATTTTATGACTTGGAAAAGTGGGGTAAAATTTCTCAAAATTCTCTGATTGTCTTGAAAATGAGAGAAACATATAAGCATAAGTTCTGAAAATTAGCATTCCAGTACTTGTTTTGTTAGAAATTAAACCCTGCAGTTTACATGTGTTTTACCATTTCTTTTTTAAAAAGAAAAACAGGGTTCATACTCATCAAGGAAAACCTGGAAAACAGGGAATACTCAGGGAATTTGGAATTTGTTAAAAACAGTCAGGGAAAATAAAACTTTTCATTAAAAGTCAGGGAAAATCAGTTATAAAACCTGGAAAAAAATCATGTTGTTTTTCTCTCAACTTGTATTTTTCTTGTTTAGCTTCGTATCAAAATTTAAATGATTAAGTATTGTGAAAATACGCATGTAAATAATGATTTCTACCTGAATTTCTATCATCATCGGCAGTAATATGACATCATACAGTTGAAGTAGCTGTATTTTGTCCTGTCTAGAGGCGCGTTTCTTGTAATATGTCGCTAATATTTTCTTGGAAATTGTCTGGGAACTCAGGGAATTTTTTCCCCATATTTGAGTATAAACCCTGAAAAATTTTACTGCTAAATTTAAAGTAAGCATCAGCCAAAATAATATTAAAACCAATTAAATTAATTTCCTATTGTACTATAATACAGAGAACTTAGGTAATTATATGAAAATTTCAACCTCCTTTTTTTTTTTTTTTTTTTTTTTTTAATAAATGTTTTTAAGCATTTTGAGGTGTGAGAAAATCCAAAAGAAGAAAAACTCCTATAAGTATCCATCTGTGAGTTAGTCAGTTTGTTATTATATTAGTTATTTAGTTTGTCTGTGTATAGGCATTACCTCATGAATGAATGACTGCAAAGAGATTGAATTAGTTTTAAAACATCACTAGCAAAAATTCTATCAATTTTCAACATTTTTTTTTTTTTTTTTTTCAAATGAATATGTAGTTTCTACATCTATTATTTACTATTCTTTTATTTCTTAAAAAAGGAAAAATTAATAACAATATATTTAATATACATATTGTTATTAAATAATATGCTTGTCCATTTTCTACACAAAACAAAATAGAGCAGAGTTGTGTCAGATAATGATTTATAACCCTAAATTGGTCTGCTCTTTTCTGATCAGGTCTGGTTAACACATGTACTGACTATGCCATGTCATAGGGACTCTTGGCATAGAGGACCAAAATTTCATTTCCAGTTTAATAAAAAAAAAATTTTAAATAAAAATGTTTCTGAAAACAGCACTTAACAAAAATTTTACTTCTAAAACAAAAGGAAGAATTTAAAAAAGAAAAAAAAAAAATTACTCAAATATGTGTTTTTGAGTGAAATAGTAGAGAATTTAAGGATTTATTTTTTCTCCAAAATGTTTTTGAAACCATAGAATTTTTTCTTTTCTTTCTTTCTTTTTTTTTTAAATAATAATAAGTGTCCTACCATTACTAATTTATATGCTCATATAATGTATTTTAATGCATCTAAAATGTTTAATTATTTCTATTGGTATAGTAAGGCATGGTTAGGAGTTCCATTGAACCTAGTTCAATGCACTTATCACCATTACACACAATGTAATGCACTCGGTCCAATGATACCTTATCAAGCGCATCTTCGGCTTGATAAGGCTCTACTTCTGACGTCAACACTACTAATAAAAATTGCACTTTTTAAGATTTTCTATTATTTTGAAAGTAATTTAGTAATATTTTTTATTACCATTTTAATTAACTTATGATTATTTTTATAATGTGTAATGGCTTATTATCTTTTTGGTTACGTTGTTTGATTTCTTATTGCATTTTATTTTCAGGATGTATTCGTCTGTCTTCTCCGTTCATTTCACGCTGCTCACAATTTAATCCTACAAGAAGAAGGGAATCTTACCACACTCTGCGCAGCTGTCGTCTGCCAAGTGCGAAATTCGGACAAATTCATTGTCTGCACCTGCAACGTAGGAGACAGTCTTGCTTATATTTTCAGTCACAAACATGGTGTGAGAGAAATTACTCAAGGTAAAGTGTTATTTTGGATTATGATATTAAAATTTATTTATTATTATTTTTTTTTTATGATATCTAAATTTTAAGTAGTCATTATTTCCAATATTATTAATAATACTAAATTAGGTACTTGCGTATTAATGCCACCGCAGCAGAAGTTGTGCTAATGCGCCAATAAAGAGCAATCTTGTTGTTTGCACACAAGAGACATAGAGGGACAGCGAGACATCATTTGGAATCTTATTTATCAGAGTTCATATGGCTAAGGCTCCTATATATACGAGCTGGCGCATCAGGCATTTTGTTGCCTTAGGGTTGCCACATGTACCCAGCGCGTTTCTCTGATAAACAAGCGACAAACATTTTTTTTTTTTATCATCTTACGTTACTTTAGAGTAACTTGTTTTATTATATTTCATAATTTTAGCTAAGTAAACTATAATATGGAAGTTTGTTTAACGATAAACTGCTATAATCATTCAAGAAGTGAATATAAAGTGTTCATAGACGTTCTATTACTGTGTAGTTGAGTTTTGGCGACATTTTGTAAAAGAAACAGAAACCGCCCTAAGAACACATTGCACATCTATAGGATATCCTCAGAATAAAATGACATCCTGAGAATGTTGAGTGAAAAAAATGTGTTTTTAGGAATATTATTGTTGCTTATTGCTCTTATCTTGACCGGATTAGCTTCAGATCAAGATTTCTTAAAATGATTAGGGAAGCGGAGGCAAAATTTTTTGTCCTCTTCGGAGGCAAAAAAATGGCAGTGATGCGCCAGCCTATTATTTTATATAGGGGCTCTACATATGGCGACAGCATCAGGTGAAAGAAAATAGAGACTGTTTTGAATCTATGTTAAACTCTATATTGGCCCATTTTCCACCGAAATCTGATTGACTACTTTGTTTTTAAATAAAGTGTTTTATTTTATGATTCGGATTTATGATTATAAAAATTTTAGGTGTAGATTGGTGGCACTACGTATTAACTGCGGTGGCGTTAATACATAAGTACCCTAAATTATTTATTATTTTTATGTATTATATTTATTTTAAATATTTTTTTTAAGTTGCCTATAATTTAATTAACCCTTTGTTTCGCTCTGTTCTCGCTGTGAGGATGCAATTATTAAGCTCCAGCTGCAAAAACTCATCCTGGAAATCTTTTAGCAAAAATTTATGTTTTTAATGTAGCAGAAAAGGCCGTTTTTTTTTTTTTTTTTTTTTTTTTTTTTTTTTTTTTTTTAACTAAAATTTAAAATTTCTTTTAATTTAATTTTGTTTGTGAATTCCAGTGGCAGTGTAATTTAAATGATCTGAATTACCTTGCGCCGCAAAGGGTTAAATGTTTTGAACATAATTCGGCAGTTTATCATAGGTCCCTGTAAAAGAAACTTGACAAATTGCTATCTTGCTTTTGACATACCTTAGGCTGAGAGTTTTGTCAAATAAGAGTAAATTTAGCAAATTATTACTTTACAAACTATTTTCTTTCATTACTTTCTTATTTACATAAGAAGAGAGTATTGGATTCATAAAAATTTTCAATTTCTGGTTTTGTATGGATTTATACATTTTGAGAATGACAAGAACATAATTTGATCATTTTTAGAAAATATCTGTCTGTGTGTGTTGCAGTTGTTTTAGATGAAGAACTTAGGCACAGAATTTCGTAAAAATTTATATTTAGCTGCACCTTGGCATAAATTAACACCTATTAACTTTTGATGCAAATCGCTCAAGATGTGTTGCTGTTGCTAGGAATTTCAAAGGCATTCGCAGCAAAAAGTATGAATAGATACATTAACAGTAAATATGTATAAATATTAGTTTAGAAAGTTGTTATTCTTTTTACAAATTAGACTATTAAGGGCCCTCTTCACTCACCGCCGCCGGAAGCCAAAGATAATGTTATTCAAAGGGAAATTTTTCTTTACAAATAACTTATTAACTAATACATATTTTTAAATTCTGTTTTCACATTCTGAAAATTCCCAGCTATTAAATGGATGGACCGTTTTCAAAAATGTATTTTTTTAATTTTTCATATTTTATTTTGAAGCTGCAAAATACTAATTTTCAATATGTGGATTTTTTTCATTTTGCAATTTCAAAATAAAATATTAAAAAAAATATATTTTTAAAAAAGGTCCATCAATTTCACAGTTGGGAATTTTCTGAATGTGAAAACAGAATTTAAAAATTTGTATTAGCTAATAAGTTATTTGTAAAGAAAATTCCCCCATAGAATAACATTGGCTCGGGCTTTCGGTGATGGTAAGTGAAGAGGGCTGTTAAACTTTAATGTGAAACAGTATCAGATTTCTCAGAGAAACAATTAATAAGTTCACATGATGTTTTAGTGGATTTAATGTGATAATTACTCGGGGTTTTAAGATTTCATAGCATGAGTACCAAAAAAATAAAATAAAAATCAATAAGAAAGGGAAAAATTTCTTTATTATCGAACTCCGTTAGCTAAAAGAGAAATGATAATTAAAAGAATTGAGGTTCATTCTAGAAAGAAAGAAAATTCTATTTTGATAACCCTGAACTTTTCCCTGATAATATAAAGTATTAGGGTCCAGTATTCAAAAAAAGCAGTACAGCATTGTGGTGATGCTGCTATACTGGAACTTCTCTCATGTAAAGGAAGGCTATAGCTCAGATTCTATTGATTGTGTATAATTGCACAAAACTTGATATGTGAAACAGCCATTGTGAAATATTATGCTGATTCAATTTGTGTACTTATCAGCTAACAGGTGTTATCAGCTATTATTTCCTCCAGGAACAGAAAAACTAAATCTTAACTTCTATGACATATAACTGCACAAAACTTGATATGTGTGATAACTGTTTTAAAAACAAATGCTGATTTAATTTGGATGTATATCAGTGAATAGGTGGCACTGCTATTGCTTACCTTCTGTGATCTTCCACATGGCTACATCTCAGCATCTGTTAATTAAAATTGCATCAAACTCCATCTGTAAAATCTTTGTTATATGAAGCTATGATTAATATTTTATACATGTTAAACAGCATATAATGCTGTTATATAAAATATATAGAAGAAAGTTGTTATGGCCACAATAGAGTAGTCATTTTAGGGTTACCTATAATTTAATTAAACATTTTGAACATAATTTGACAATTTATCATTGGCCTGTAAAAGAAACCTGTGAAATCACCAAATGATTATTCCCAAACGGAAAAATATGCTTTTTAATTTAAATTGTTTTTACTTGAAGAATTTAAATTATTATAAAAAAATAAATAAGTGTAGACCTTACCTTTCAGCATAAAAAAAACTTTGGTGATGTACTTTCTTAATTAGGGGGATTCCCCTTATCATCAACACCAAATTCCATGGTGGTATTTGACTGCGGTGAACTTTGAAACTGATGTTTTCATTTCTCTCTCTCCTTCAGGAGGTGGCGCCATGCTGGGTCCACCATGCCGGGTTCGAGGCGATCAATGGCAGTGAATCAAAAGCCGGCCTGTACCCAGCATGGCGCCACCTCTTGAAGGAGAGAAAGAAACAAAAACATCAGTTTCGAAGTTTGCTGCAGCTAAGTACCACCATGAAATTTGGTGTTAATGATGAGAGGGATCCCCCTAATTAAAAAAGTACTTTACCAAATTTTTTTTTTTTTTTTTTTTTTTTTCAAAGCTGAAATGTAAGGTCGACACTTTTTTTTTCTGGGAAAATATAATTTGTTGTAATTGCTACCATACTTTTGATGCCCATTAGGCTGATATTTTTTTTTTTTTTTTTTTTGAACAAGAGTAAATTTAGAGAAATTATTACTTTCCAAAATAAACATCTCCTTTTATTTATATATATATATATATATATATATATATATTTTAATGAAATTAAGGAGTATATTAGAAAAAAATCAAAAATTGACTGCAATCAAAGATATAACTTTAACTATCATACTTAGAGGGATTAAAATTGTATTTACATTATTCTCACGAATTATTATATGAGGAAAATGAAAAATTGAGAACAATTTAAGAAAGCTAGCAGGGTTTAATTTAGCTTTTTTAAAATGGTACCCCATTTGTGAATTTTTAAAATAAATGGTGAAGAAATCAAGTAAGTTTGTGAAAATTAATAATACTTCCCAACAATTGCCAGAAATGAGCAAAGCAGTTTATTTAACTTTAAAATACATTTAAAAAATAAAATGGAACAGTTGTAAAGTAAATATATATGTAAGCGAGTTATTTATTTTGTGTGAGGTTTGAAGGTGTTTACTTAGATATTTACCATTGTCTCCACTAAATATTCAAATTGAAGATATTTATTATGTGTTTGATGTAACGAACTTATAAAAACTTTAGTGGACAGCTACACTACTGAGAATTGACTTTGTAAAGGTGCCTCTTTGCTGAAAATTCATTTTGTGAAGGTGCTTCTTTGGCAAAGGTTGATTATGTAAAAGTACCTCAGTAGTGGGACACTAAATTTGTTCTGGATTAACCTCTGACTAGTGAAGAGAGTTTTTCCCTGTATTGATAGATCATAGATTAAATACAAAAGTAAATGTATTTGTTTTAGGGATGGAAACAGACAAGTCCATTTGATAATAGGGGCTCTAGTCAGAACTGATCAATTTTAGAAAGATATTTTAAAGTAAAACTGAAGTTCTATGATTAAGGATTATGGATAATTCTGATTTAATTTCACTCTTTGAACGTATTAAATGACTCAATAATAAATTATTTTTCTGAAAATCGTTTAAAAAAAAAAAAAACTAATAATATTTATAATAATAATTAAAGTATTTTTTCCCCTTATGCATTACATTAGTTTTGCAGAAAGTAAACTTAAAATTTGTATTTAATTTAATTTGTAGATGATAAGTTTAAATATTGAAATAAATAAATCAAAATATAAATATTTAAAATGAGAGGCATGTATATGAAATTACTATAAAGCAAACAAATAGAGTGAGTTAATAAAATAAGTCAGATACATGCAAAATAAATGAGTACCTCTACTTTCTTTTCATCCCCTACTAAATGAATTTCTGTGGATTCGTCTTTATTGGCTACTTTCCAAAATTCTGCACAATCTAGATGAAATCCGTAAACAGCAAGTATTTTTAAAAATATTTCTCAATAAGTTAACATAAGATTTCATTATCAGTGGGGCTGTTAAAATGTAATCAAAATTTGCTTATTGATCAGTTTATGATGTATATCTGCTTTATGTTTATGATTACAAATTTTAAACTAAATTGAACTTATATCTTTCAGGCTCTCATGACATTCACTCTATGAGGGATATGCGGGATGCTCTAGGTGCTCTTGGACCTGTTGATGGTGTAAACCCTGAACTAAACAACCTTACTGTATCAATGACTATTGCTGAGCAAGGCGATTATGTTTTCTTGTGCAGCGATGGAATTTCTGACAATTTTGATCCTGTAGTCGGAAAATTTGCCGTACCTAAAAGGCCAGAGAAACCTCACAGGAAACCTTCTGAGGTTGCTAAAGCAGAAGCAGCCAAACAGAATAGTGGTAGTGTGAAAAGGCAAAATAGCAACAGTCAGGAGGTTACTGTCAAGAGGCATAGCAAGCTGGAATCGATGCTTCGACGACAAAGCAGCAATTGTTCGGATAACAACAAACGTACAAGTTCTCTGAATTCTGAAATTGTGCCTATCGAAACCCCTTTGCCTGTTGTCGAAGCACACCAAAGACATCAACTTACTCTTTTGCGAATGGAGGATCTCCTAAATAACGGTCAAAATGACAATGAAAAGCCGTGCGATTCTGCTCAAAAACTCTGTGAAACTTTAATCGACTTTGCCATGAAATTGACTGTTGCTAAGCGGAAAATTCTGGAAGACCCAGATTTATACCCTAATGGGGAACCTGATACCCAAACGGAACAGCGTTCCCGTCGTAGGAAAGTTGGAGATAAATTATGTACTGTTCCAGGAAAACTTGACCACGCATCAGTGGTTGCTTGCCGTATTGGGAATTATAAACCCCACTCCCCTATTAGAAGGGCGAGAGATTCCAGTAAGTCTCACTCTAAATCACCTGTTGCTACAAACAAAAGCAAATCAGGTCATCATCATCACCATAGTCATCACCACCACCATCATCACAAAACCAATGTTGCTAATAATAACAATAACATTAGCTCTAATTCTAATAAAGTATCGAGAGGCATGAAGACTGATGATAATCCTAGACAGTTTGAATCTAGTATATAGGAATTTTAGATTTGCTCGAATTTTTCCCTCCCCTTTTCCTAAGTTTTTACACTGCCAATTTATTTTCGTGCAGTGATCTCAGTTTAGTATTATATGGACTATATACATCCATATAGAATGTTTTTAGAGAATTTTTATTTGGCATAAATGTATTAAATTTATTTTGTACATTTATTTAAGGCTTTCTTACAGGGGATATCAAAGTCATATTCAAGCCCATGGGAAAATTTGCTCATTGTTATTCTTTACGTAATACCTATTTTTTAATTTAATTTTCACATTCAGAAAATTCAGGACCATTAAATTGGTCCTTGTTTTCGAAAAACTGAATTTTATATTTTTCCAAGGATGTGAGTTTGCAGCTTTTGGTAAAATAAATATTTTAACTGTCTTTTATTGTTTTCATTCTTTTTAATAACTTTTTTTTTCATTTCTCTGGTGCTTATTTGTTACATCACTTAATCAAATAAAACTTAATTATCCTAATACTAAAGCATAATCATTTTATTCTCTTTATATATATATATATATATATATATAGATTAAATATAAAAGAATATACATGTATTTACTACTCTAATAATTTTGTCATAAAAGTTCTAGTATTTAATTTTAGCATATCACCTTTGCTTTGTTTCAGCATTATTGTCTATTTACCAATCTCACCCTTATTTTTAAAATTTATTTTAAAGTTATAAACTGGATATTTTCCCTTAATGAAATTTTGTATTTTAATTTCAAAATAAAATATTAAAAATAAAAATAATATATATATATATATATATTTTTTTTTTTTTTTTTTTTTTTTTTCTGGAAAACAAAAGCTGATTTGACATTTATGAATTTTCTGATTGTGAAAACCAAATGTAAAATGTAATGAATAATTACGGTACAAATTTCTCCATATGTCAACATGAAGCTTAGGTGACCTCGACGTTCTCTGATAAGAAGCCTTAAGGTTCCATTTGAATAAATCTGTTTTGAGTATTAGTAAAATTTAATTTTGCCTGACTTAGCCATTTTTCTTTTTATTACCCTGATAAAACATAAATAAGCTAAAATTTATCCATTCCTAATACAACACTTATATATTTCTATTATATTTAAACTTATAATGAGTGCTGTTATCAAAGTAAACAAAGTTATTATGAATTTTTTATTTGAATAAAATATTGTTATGATTGGAATTTTGTTATAACAATTATATAATCTGCTGCCTTGTTGATACTTAGCAAACTGCGTATATGAATTTACTGTAATATTCTTTGGAAAATCTGTCTTTCATTAGAGCTTTTTTGTAAAATTTTTTATGTAATTATGTCGAGTTTAGTTGTTTAGAATAAGTAATTATGTATTTAATAATTAATAGATAATGAACTATATATATATATAAACACTTAATCATTTTCAGTATTCTTTATAAAGCTTTCTCAATATTATACATGGTATTTTTCTGTTTGACTGCAACTTGCAGAATTTGGCGAGTTTATTTCAAAGCTCCCATGATAAACTGCCAAATTATATTCAAAACATTTAGCTAATTTAGAGGCAACCCTAAAATAAATAATTAAAATGATAATATAATGAATAATTTAATATAATCATAGTGACAGGGCCCGATTAACCTTACAATTGAAGGGAAGCACAAATCCATTTGGGGGCCCCACTGACTTCTTGGTCTAAAGACTCATACAAACATCTTGAAAAATTTATAAATTTTTCATTAAATTTTGTAGTTACCAGGAATTGAGGACAAGTAAATTCGCTTAAAATATAGACAAGCAAATTCACTTGATTTTTGTACCAACATATAAACTGGTGAAAGCCTATATTCACCACAATATATGAAATTATTCCATTATAAATGAAAGTGTAAAAGCTTTATTAGCATATATCTTATATAATCTAGAAATGATAGTTGTTCAGTCAGGTAGGACTGTGACGTTTTATAATCAGACAAGGCTTTTACACTAGAAGCTTACAATTCGGGGCCCATTTTTTTTGCTTAATTTGGGGCCTTTTCAAAATTTTCCAGAGGAAGCGCATGCTCCTCATGCCTATCGGGTAATCAGGGCCTGCATAGTGATAATAAATATAAATAATAATAAATTTAAATCAAATGAATTTAGAAATATCTTATTTATCATATTATTGATTACAAACAAAAGAATATCATGTGTATGAGTTGCGAAATGTACCAGTACCATAGCAGTCATTTAACTGAAAAGTACCAATAATAATCCCTTATGGTAATTGTAGAAATATTAATGTAACAGAAAACTTATAGAAATTTCTACTATAAGCATAATATTTATTTTATTAGTTTAGATTTTTTATGATAGTTCTTTTCTTATTTAATATTGATATTTTAAATCACCACATGTCTTATAATAAATAACAAACTTATATTTACTATTCAAATATTATGAGCATTTATCTTTAAACATAATAAATACTATAATTACCTCTATAACTCATATAAAATAGTTAGTTTCACCTGTGACTTCTTTTTTTTTGGGGGGGCACGCCATTTATATAACTGAAAATTTTTTCAATAGCGGTAGAGTAACTTAGTAACAAAATTAGAAATTTAGGTGGACAGTTTTACTTCTCGATTCTATACATTTATAATATTATGTTGAAAAATTTCACATCTGTTTAATTTATTCTTTTAGTTTATTTTTCAAAATATTTGCATGCAGTTTTGTTTCATTTGAAATAGGGGACTATTGGAATTGTTTTTAAAGATGTGATAAAGGTTACTTTAAAAAAATTTGAGTAATGTAATTTAATAGTTATTAATACTGCTGACATGAAACTGGTTAATGATAAATTTAGACTTTTTAAACAGTGAAAAAAAATCTAAAAAAATTAACAATACTTTTTTACTAGTTTAAATAAATGCAATTATTAATGAATTTCAATTTACCCATAATTAAAGATCATTTCAATTTGAAAATTTCCAAATCATAAAAGATTTAGCTTTAATTGAGCTTTTTCTATAGAAAAAAAATCTTCAGAT
Source organism: Salticus scenicus (assembly GCA_963930645.1). Taxonomy (NCBI): domain Eukaryota; kingdom Metazoa; phylum Arthropoda; class Arachnida; order Araneae; family Salticidae; genus Salticus; species Salticus scenicus. The sequence continues at coordinate 102,123,355 of OZ005660.1, forward strand.
GAGAATGTAATTTAGTATTTTATTTTGAGTATGTAATACCTATCCTCACATGCAGACAGAGTCCATGTTATTTTTTTGGAGATATTTGTTTGCCATTTATTGATAACACATATACATCAGATATGTATGCTTGACGCAGAGCTCACTTGAGAATGTAATTTAGTATTTTATTTTGAGTATGTAATACTTATCCTCACATACAGACAGAGTCCATGTTATTTTTTGGAGAAATTTGTTTGCCATATATTGATAACACATATACATCAGATATGTATGCTTGACGCAGAGCTCACTTGAGAATGTAATTTAGTATTTTATTTTGAGTATGTAATACTTATCCTCACATACAGACAGAGTCCATGTTATTGTTTGGAGAAATTTGTTTGCCATATATTGATAACACATATACATCAGATATGTATGCTTGACGCAGAGCTCACTTGAGAATGTAATTTAGTATTTTATTTTGAGTATGTAATACTTATCCTCACATACAGACAGAGTCCATGTTATTTTTTGGAGAAATTTGTTTGCCATATATTGATAACACATATACATCAGATATGTATGCTTGACGCAGAGCTCACTTGAGAATGTAATTTAGTATTTTATTTTGAGTATGTAATACTTATCCTCACATACAGACAGAGTCCATGTTATTCTTTGGAGAAATTTGTTTGCCATTTATTGATAATACATATACATCAGATTTGTATGTTTGACTCACAGGGATGAGAATTTTCAGACTTTTGTAGGAATTTCAGACTTTTCTTAATTTTTTAAAAACAATTTTCGGGTTTTTGCTTCTAAATATTCTGATTTTTGTTCAATTTTCTTTTTTTTTTTGACTGTTTCTAAACAATTTATTTTCATATATTCTCCAATTTTGCTAATAGAAAGTATGATTTTGTGTATCTGTTTCTTTATTTATTACTAAAGTTAAATTATTTTCGAGTTTTGCTGATACTTTCAGACTTTTTGTCTATTTCCCACTCTCATCTCTGGACTCAGAGCTCACTTGTAAACCTTCGTTAGATAAAGACAGATAGCACATGACAGAATTATAATATGAAGAATTGGAAAAGGCCAGTGTGGGAATCGAACCCACTCTTCTACCCTCGAAGGTGATTAGCGATGTGGTGACATAACCGCTCGACCACCAGAAATTTGTTTATAGAATTACTCGTTACTTGATATATTCTTTTAAATTCGGTTTTCACATTTAGAAAACTCGCAATTGTTAAATTTGTTCTGACATGAACAAATATAATGGTTCTGAATTTTCTGAAATGGAATTTAAAAAATTATATTAACTAATGAGTAATTCTCATAACAAATTTCTCCATAGAATAACATGGGGTTTGCTAGTGATTATAGGTAGAGCATTCCTTTAAAGGAGTTGGGGACAAAATATCGCCGACGTAAATGAATACAAAGCAAAAATGAGTTGGTAATTGTGAGTAATGTTGTATAAAATTTCATCACAACACATACCTTAGTCAGAGCACTGACATTCTGACAAACCTACAACAAAAATTTTTGTAAATTTTACTTAAAAAATTTTAAAGACTATATTTATTAACTTTTGTCAAGATTAGACATAATGAATTCAATCGTGCTTATCAATTTTAAAATTTTTAATTCTAGTTTGTGAACAGTGTTCAGCTTTAATGTCAGCAGTGATGTACACGATTTTTAAAATGTATTTTGAATAGTGAAAAGCATAAGATAAAATAACTTAAAAATAAACATAGATAAAATAATGAAATTCAGCTCAATGATTTATTTAATTATTTATTTATTTTAATTAATTAATTAATTAATATTTATAAGGCCTTGTGGCCCCCATCAGAGATCACACGTGACACAAAATCAATTTTTCAAATAGATCATACTATTTTTTTTATGCGAGATTTTGTCCCGCGATGTTATGTCCGGATTCCCCCTTTAAAGTAATTTTCGCTGAGCATTTTTGTCTTATTTTTTTTCGACAGAAGTTAGATTCTAAAATATTTTATTTAGTGTGCTTATGAAGAAAAACTTTTCATAATTATCTGATTTTTATTTTGGTTTGCTGCCAATAAGCAGTATGCTGTCGCATATTGTTCTTTCTTTTTTGGTAAAATTGTAAGATGTTAGAAAGTTTGCTTTCTTAGCTGTGATTTCAATAATGCCGCTAGGTTATCCAAGTCGTTTTAGTTTTACATATTTCTGTCTGGATCAAGTTTTGCAAAAGTAGATGTGCTTTTCAATAATGATACAAATTCAATATCCTTAGGATAAAATAAGTTTCGAGAAGACTATTTAGTTGTGGGGGCATGGGAGTAATTTATCAGCATTTTTATATCAATTCTACATGGTTCCACTTCCCAAGAGTGGGAGGTTTATGAAAAATCACACTTTACAAAAATTAGAAGACGTATAGAATAGATAATTCTGTATCTATTTATTAAAGATAGTATTGATTTAATAGAATGGCAATGCCCATTCATATATGTTTGTTTAGTTCTCTTAAAAAATTCTCAAAAATCAAGAAAACTGCTCGTCTATTAAGCATAAATTTTTTTTTTTTGCAATGTACGAGAAATAATTCAGTTTCTTTTAAAATACTTTTTCTTAATTTAAAAGCATTTTAAAAAGTGATTTTTATCTAAAATTACTAAAATCATATTAAAATCACCTTGTATACAAGGTGGCGGGCTATGCTAGAGGAGGAGAGGAGCAGAAGAGGAATTTTAACTTTTTCTTAATTAAAATTTAAAATTACCTACTCTGCTTACTCCTTGGGCTCATTCAGCCAGACCCCCAGCCATCTTGAGGAAGCTCTTGTCATTTGACAAGAATTTCCTGAAGATGGCTAGGCACCCAGCTGAATGAGCCCAAGAAGTAAGCGAGTAGGCAATTTTAATTATGTCTTTTCCAATTAATTGTTAACTTTTGATACTTTTTCTTTTCATTTCATAATTTATGGTATCATATTTATGGTATATAATAAGTTATGGTATAATTCTATGGTATCATTGGGTTTCAGGAGCAGATAATTCCTAATCTCGCTGATAATCAAAACAAGGCCCATGTTATTCAATGAGAAAATTTGTTTCCACAGTTACTCATTGCTTAATAAATATTTTTACATTCAGAAAATTCACAATCATTAAAATTGTATTCGTTTTCAAAAAATTGATTTTTCACATTTTTAATATTTTATTTTCTAGTTAAAAAATCTGAAAAATGCACTTAGTTATATTTTAACTCAAAAAGTAAAATAGGAAAAATCAATTAAAAAAGAAAAAAAGTACAATTTTAACGATTGTAAACTTTCTGAATGTGGTTGGTCAGTTGGTTGTTGGGTTTAAAGCCAAGTGACTATGTTAGGGTACTAGTCCGAATTTACCCGAGTTTCAGAGAAAACTACAGAAAATTTCTAACAGCTAGGTCAATAAGTGTGATCTGTGATCAAACCTAGCACTTCCCATCTACCTGCTTTGAGCGCAGAACCACTTGCCTAGCATTTTTTATTGGCATTTATTGATAACACATACATCAGATTTGTATGCTTGACTCTCAAAGCCTGCTTATAAATCTTCGTCAGATAAAGACAGATAGCATATGACAGAATTACAGTACGAAGAATTGGAAAGACACCCAGGGCCAGCACGGGAATCGAACTCGCTCTCCTACGCTCGAAGGCGATTAGCAGTGTGGTGACATAACCACTCGAACATGGAGGGCCCAACCACTTGCCTGCCGTGGGCCCTTTTGATTGTGAAAACAGAATTTTAAAAACTACATTAGTTCATGTGTAATTGATGAAACAGATTTTCCAATGGAATAACATGGACTTTGATTGTCTGCAAAATTATGTATTGTTTGCTCTTAATTTGAATAGTATTATGACAAGATCTGAATGATGCATAAATAGTGTGGTGAATTTTATCTATCTAATAAAACTACAGTATGCTGTTTATTGGTAGCAAAATATTTACATATCTTTGCGATAAAAATGTTATTGATAATGATTTTTTTTTTTTTTCTAATGAGATTAAATTTGCTACTGATAAATAGGATGCTGCTATATTATTGCGTCCTTTCTCTCTTAAAATGAAAGAATGAAGATAACTCAACTTGAGTGAATTTTCATTCATTTTCTTAGAAGAAACATGCCCTTTCATCTTGAGTTAAATTCCGTAAACTGAATGAGTTAACATAATGCACTCAAACTTGAGTTATTTATTGTATTTGAGTAATTTATTTATTTTATTAATGATATTAATACAAATTATTGTAATAAGCTGGATCCCTTTACAATGGCATTGCCCGTTGTATTTACGTGCGGCTGAAGAAATGCATTGCAGCGAGAGTGATGTTGCCACTTACAAGTGGTTGAATGAGCAGAAACAACTCAATTATCAATAAATATTGATAACTCAAATTCGCTTTGATTTTTAACTCAAGTCGATTTAAAAAAAAACTCCTGCTTGACATAGTGAATTAACTCATTTATTTTAAGAGAGTTCATTAAAAAAAATGATTAAATAAATAAATAGATTAATAGTTCACTAAATAGCTTTTCAGGTATTAAATAGTTATTTATAAGTATAGTCTCTATAACTAGTATCATTTGTATTAACTAATAATATATAATTGCTTGCCAGGAATCATTGCCTTATTTTGGTAAGATATAATTTCTTACACTTTGATAAAATAGCTATAGTTCATATTAGCTGTTTTTTTTTTTTTAATGTTCTAAAGCTAGATTATACAAGACCTATAAAAACTTAAAATTAATTATTTTTATTAATTTGATACAAATTTTATAATTAATTACTTTTAGATTAGTTATTGTAAAATTTACAGAATTTTTTTTTTTTTTTTTTTTTTTTTTTAACTTAAAAGAAAAAAGTAGCTCTTTTAAATGAAGAAATGTTGTGTCATTTCTTATGCTGTAATTCTTCTGTGCCAAAAACAGAAATTTTTTAACTCAGATTGAAATCTGGAATGATATAAATATTTTGATTGTTATCCTTAGAAAAATTATCTTTAACTGTGCTTAGCATTAAACATATTATTTCTGTGTCTTATACATCAATGGTAGTTTATAAAATGCGTAATTTTTCTCATCTTATCTGTACAAACACTGTGTTTGACTGCCACATTTTTTGTAATAAACTTTGAAATATATAATCACTAATCATTGGTATATAATATAAAAGTAATAATTTTGTACAAACAATAGCTATCCATCAAATTTCAATAAATAGATTCTAAATTTTAACTGTGACTGTGAGCATCAGCACATAGGGAAAAGTAGGGTACATGCCCATTCTGGAAATTTCTAATCAGTATTTTTATTTATTTTTTAATTATTATTTAAAACTTTAAAAAATGTATCATTATCTAAATTGCCAAATAAAATTTATATCCCAGAGTCAATTATAGCTAATCTGACTTGTCTTATCTCAAATCATTTCCAGCAAGCAGAGTTTGAGTCAACTTAACTGTAAGTTTTTTGGCGTCAAGTGAGTTTAGAAAAAACTGCATAATTTTTGTAAATAAAATTTCTTGGTTTAAATTTGTGTGCATAAAAATTCGTTACATTGTAAGAGAGGCTTATAAACATCTTTGCTTAGTCATCTTATCCAACTAACCAATTATATAAGTATAACTAAATTTCTAAAATACACTGAAACTCTTGTAATTATAAGTTCGCCCTTCTGAAAATTTTTCTGGCAATTCCACAGGTTGTGAGAAATGCTATAAGAAATGTTAATATCAATTGAGACAAATTTTTTTCCTACGAAAATTTGAACAATTTTTGGATTAAACTAAGGTAAATTTTATAACGTTGTTTAAAACAAAATTCAGTTATATCAAAAATGTTCATTAAGATCATGCTAACACTGAATGCATAAGAAATGTTACTAGAACCTGTAATATCATTTGCTTAGCTATACAAGAACATCAATTTAATACTAATATATATATATTTTTTTTAATAATTTCCCTAGTAGCATTAATCCATCATGTTCTACTTAGCCTCTCACTAACTCCTTGGAATTTTCTTCAGTGATAACATAAACGTATCATTTCAAACAGTATTTAAGATCGCCTTTCAATGAAGAAAATTTCACCAAAAAAAGATATCGAACCTATAACAAATCATATGAAAACTCAATGAAATTAATATTTTTCGCTTGAATTTTGATTAGAAAAGTTTTTAAAAATCATCAAATTTTGATTATCAGATTCAACTATCCCTAATGTGACATTTCATTATCAGCCTCTCATCAATTCTTCAGATTTTGATAAAATGCCATACAGTGACCAATTATATTTTGCTGCTAGGGTACATTAAGTATGTTTCTTTTTTTCTTTTTTTTTTAATATTTTTTTTTTAGATATGTGTAAAAATATTTTTCTCTTCAAATTTATAAATAGATTCAAGTTTTTTCTTTTATAGTAAGTAGTTTTGAGAAGTTTGTATTTCTTTTGAAAAAGCATTTGTGTAATTTCTTCTCTATTCTAGCAAAACAATTTGATATATTATTATAGTACCATCTTAGTATAGAATGCATTTTTACAACATTATGGTAATTTTTAGCTCTTTCCCTTACAGGAATAATGAACTGATATTACTGACCAGTATTACTCTTTATCAGGAAAAGTAGTGCATTACTAATATTTTGGTTATATTGATATACTAAAATACTATTGTAAAGCCATTTAATATTGCGTACATATAATTTTGGTTTACTACTACTTTGCCTTTGGGACATATTTAGCAAAACAATTCTTGTAAGACAAATGATTTGAAATTTTCGTAGTTATTTTTTATGTAATGAAGTATTAGCAGTGGAACTAAACATTATTAATTATTCAATAAAATTTTCAGCCTTTACTTAAACAGTAGCGCACCTACAACTCTCAAGGCCGGAAGTAAAAGTCCCTCTAGAGCCCCCTATACCCTATCAGAAGGCTCCTTGTACTTCTCCACTTAAACTTATAACCATAAAAAGGCATTAAAGTCAGTTTTAAAATTGATTTAGAAGTCCAAGCAAACGTCGGAGCCGGGGACATTGGCCCTGCTTGCCCTGTCTGAGTTAGGCCTTACATAAATAGGTTCTTTTGGTTTTTTGTATTATCACTCTATGGTCATGTTTTGTACATAATAGGGAACCTATGGCTTATACAGGAACCTATGGCTTAAAGTGAAATTGCAGTGAATGTTTTAAGTCAAAATAATGGCACAACAACTTCACCAGATACAACATATATTTAAAATTTAAATTTCTTCAGAAGCCTCCTCAAGACCAGAGGCCTGAGGCAACCCTTCCACCCCCCAATTCCCCGTTGCTATGCCACTGTACTTTAAAAGCTGAAAATTTTGATTTATTAATAGTATGCTTGCTGATAGATTATACCTAGTTATCAAATATGGATTTTGTAGCATTAGTATAATTTACTGCTTTTGTAAAATATAAATATTTATATTTCAAAATTCTTTTCAAGTATAATCAGTGTATTTGTAAATATTAATACAGGTGCTATATGTTATACTTGCAGTTTATTAAATGGCTCATATATTTCTAGTTCTTCCAAGCAAAACGATCAAATTTGTAGTTAGAATTATTTGTATCATGAGCACTGATAAGTATAGGTATTTCTTATATTTAAACAATGTACAAAATGAAAGTCGATTAAGTAAGAAAAGCAAATTACAAGAAAAGAATTGTGTAATTATTTTAGGATGACTGAAAACTGATAAATATGTAATATTTTAACTAAAATTAAAATAACCTTACATACTTCTTGGAAAAAAGCCTTAGTACTTGCGGGAAGGGGCCCCTCCCATCGTCAGAGGCAGCACTGTGGCAGCTTGCTTTGTTGTTCTGTGATGACTTGTTCTCTTGCAGTCTTCGCGATTCTGCACCAGTTACGGTTAATTTCTTGTGCTGGGTCGTTGCCATTACAGGTAAGAGGATTGAATAAGATTTCAACTGTTTCGCAATTTGCGGCGTAAGTTGCGTTATTGTAATTAGCAAGTTTGCGAGTTTCGTTGAAATTGATATTGATAGGTTCGTTAGCATTTACCTTGGTGAGTGTGGTGGTTATTTTCCCAAATTTAATATCGTCAGAGTGTTCTTTAATACGTTTTTAATTTTGCGTTTTGTCATATCTATGTAGTAGCCAGCGTCTTTGTTTTCTTTGGAAACTTTTGGAGGCTTTTTTACAAGAAGTATGTAAGGTTATTTTAATTTTAGTTATAATATTGCTTCTTGTTCTTCGGTAGTTTCATGTAATATGTTATTAATAAAAAAACAAATGCAATTTACATGTGTATGACAAAGATATCGGCAGTAAACTTCTGAATTGATGTTGCAGAATTTTTCTCTTTTTTTATAGTTTATGGTAAAAATATGGCTATAAACTTGATGAATCAACTTTGGAAGAATTGCATGCTATCTTTTACTTTTGTAATTAATACTTTTCTAACTTTCTATATTTCTTGTAAATGTCTTTTATATTATTTGAATTAATTTTCTTGTTATATTAAAAGTAGTTCAGTTATATTTTCAAAATGTCAAAGCCATCACCATAAGGATTACTCTGTATTACAGGATTATAATAATAGTTTTGTGATAATCACATCTTTGTTGCTTGAATTTTCTTCCTTGATTTAAAAATATTGATAAATCCTGTCTGTGATTTATGTAAGCCTAGTCTAATTTTTAATAACTGCAATTTAACCCGTTAGCAGTCGCTAGTTGGTCGATTTGCCGCCCATTCTTCAGTGTTGCCAGATTTTTTTATTCAATAGCCACCAAAAATATTTAGAAGTGGCATTTGATATGCATAAAACACAAATTAAATAGAAGAAACGTCGATCACATCGCTTCTTAAAATTATTGGTTACAGTTAAATAAAAATTGCGCAATCTGTAATAGGTGGCGCTCTCTATAGCGACTACTAACGGGTTAATGATAAAGGAATGATCCTGCTAAAATAGTCTGTATTTGATAAAATGGTTAATATAGAATTTTAAGTATACTTAATAAACTAGTTTTTAAAATCTGGTATAAGTTAAAATATCATTAAACTTCTAAAAATATCTTAATTTGTATAATAATTCAATACACCAAAAGAAATTCATATGATTGAAAACAACTGAATTAGAGACCTTTATTAAAATCAAACATTGTATTTGATATATCTAATAAAGTGTTCCTTACATGAAGACTATGTTAATTAACGAAATATAAAAAACCTTTAAAGGTTTTTTATATTTGATATTTCTGATATTTGACAGCTTTGAAACTTATAGTTGCAGTGACTTTTGTTTATTTGTTAATTGTTAATATATATTGAAGTTTGCTTGTAAGTTTTTGTCGAGATGAGGATAGATAGCACTTGATATGATTATAACACTTAGAACTGCAAAAATACTCATGGCTAGCACGACAATTGAATCCACTCTCCTACTCATCGACTCCAGTAAAATGCTTAGCGGAACGTCAATATAATCTCTTGGCCATCGAGGGCCCATGGCTTTTGTCAAAAATGATCCATGTTACAAAAATTCACAATAACAATGCACATTTTCTTGTATACACACGAGGACTTCACAGACATGCATGCCTTATCTCTGGGATTTGAACCTAGATCCTTTTGTTCTAGAAGACAGCTCCTTGCTAATTTAACCATCGGAGCAACAAAGCATTGTAATACAAGATAAAAAGTCATATAAACATAAATAGTTTATGCCATATTATAGCACCTCATCATCATGTGCATCTAACACGCTTAGAATCTCACAATTATAATAACAAGGAATTTAAGATAAGATTACATGTTCTGATGGAATTGTGCATGCATTGTATTCCACCAGAATATGTAATCTTATCCTGAGTTCCTTGTTATTATAGTTAGGAGTTTCTAAGCTTGTTAGATGCACAGAACTGCTAACGATAGTTTGTTCCGTAGCATCATTAGGGCCCTCCTTCTTCTCATGCCACTTTTTTAGAAAAGTAATTTTCTTCTTATTAAAGCATAATTAATTATTGGAGAAAATTACAAAGAAAGTGGTGTGAAAAAAGACGGGTGCTAAAAATACTGCAGAATAAATTAAAAAGTTGAAAAAGCTTTGGATACACTGATGAGGTGTTATGATATAGAACGAAACATATGTCTTTTTACTTTGTGTTATATAATGTTTTTAACTAATAAATGTCTCTAATTCAGTTCATTTTTAATAATTTTAATTCAAATTAACAATACATAATGCTTTTTAATTATTTTAAACAGAAATTCTAAATTTTCTTATATATTTGAAGTTGGTGCTAAACTATTTACTCTTCTTCTTACCATGTAATTTATAGAATTTCTTATCTTGTAACCAGTGTATTTGATGGCCAGTTTATATTTTTTACATTTGTAGAGGGCAATAGAAAAGTATTTATAAATTAGTGAATAGATATTTCACACAATATGTACTGTAATTTTCAGAATCTATATCTTCAAGTTATTCATTTAGATTAAAATAAAGATATTTGCCTAATTGTGTAAACTTATATTATGCCTTTGTAAAAATAGAATAATCCATATCTTCAAGCTTTTCATTATTTATCTTAAAATAGCAATGTTTGCCTGATTGTGTAAACTTATATTTTTCTTTTGTAAAAAACAGTCCATATCTTCAAGTTATTCATTATTTATCCATTTAGCTTAAGATAAAGATGTTTGCCTGGTTGTGGAAACTTATATTCTGCCTTTGTATAAATAATCCACATCTTTAAGTTATTCATTATTTATTTACTTAGCTTAAAATAAAGATGTTTGCCTGATTGCGTAAACTTATATATTATGCCTTTGTAAAAATAATCCATATCTTCAAGTTATTCATATAACTTAAAATAATATTTGCCTGATTGTGTAAACTTATATTCTGCCTTTGTAAAAATAGTTTACGAATCCATTTTAATAATTGTTGGATTTATATCTTGAGGGAACATGTAACGTGCCTACAAGTTGCTCAATTATCAATGATTTGGGAACTTTGTGTTCTTAAATGGAATATTTTTTTTCATTATTTAACCCTTTATCTGGCACAATAGTACATTTAAGTAAAGGAAAATTTATTTTCCTTTTCAAACTATCTAAAATATTCATATTTATTTAAAACCAGTTATGATAAATTATTTTTAAATTACATGACAATTAATATAATAAGATTTATAAGTGATTGACATTAATTTTTTTAGTAATGCCCATGGGTGTTATCTATAAATGGCTTTTTTTTTTTTTTTTTTTTAAATAGGTCATATAGTGTTTTTTTACAATAACAATACACATCTTATCAGTGACTTAAAATAAATTCTCTCAAATGGTCTGGGGAGTTAGCAGTGATTTTTTTTTTTTTTTTTTTTTTTTTTTTCTCCATAATGTTAAACCTATGGGCAAACAATACAGTTGTATTTTTACACCTTACTTATCCTATTCCTTAATTTAGAATTTTTCTATCTTCATCTTTATTTTCATAACATTTTTAGTAAATCATAACTTTCAAGAAAAATAGACAATGCTACATATACCAATAAGCATATTATTAAAACCACATTGCTTTATGCTTGTAATTACAAAAAAATAGTTTTAATATTTTATTAGAACAGAATTTTTAAAAATATTGTAGTATTTATAATATCAATGATGTAGCTAAATATATATAATGTATGCAGATGTAGAATATCAACTTTTGTGGCATTTATTTATTTTTAATAAAATTACTTGTTCTGCTAGTTAGAGCCGTAAATCCTTCTTCAAGTTTGTCAAAGATTATTTTAGTGTGTTATTATTTTTAAAAATTTAGTTCTCTAATTTATTAATTATTATGTATCAGTATTATATTAAAAATGCTTAGTTATAAAGATGACTTGATCTCAAAGTCATGTCTTAACCCTACAAGGCTCAATTTTTTTTAGTGCGTGACAAAAATATATAGGTTGTAATTAGGGATCAGAAGATATGGAAAACTTATAAAAATAAAACCATATTTTACGGAAAAATGAACTTTTTAGCTCAACGTACCGTGTGTGGAACATACATAAAAATATGATTTACTAATACGTTTACTATTGTAACATAAAAAAAAAAAACTTACCTCTGCAAAATATACACTTCGTTATAAACACAGTATTTTTATTTTTGAATTCAGATAAACGACTAACGTATCACTATCATTCAAATTTCACACTGTGTGCACTATAACAAAAACACGAACGGCATCTTTAGGTAAAGATTCGTATTACTACATTGCTAAATGTCAGTAGCTTCTATCAAGATGTCAAGAGATGTCGCTACTAATAGTTTTAATAGCTATAGGAACGATTAAAGACGATGTTCCACATATGGAACTGGGTGCCTTGTAGGGTTTAAAAAAAAAGAGAGAGAGAGAGAGATTGAATAAAACTTGAAAATAACACTGTTTGAACTTAAAAATGAACTATGGCTTTGTCGCAGTATATGTGATAAGTGTGATAAAACTGAAGTGCAGTTCAGATTCTTTTTTATTACTTATTTCAGCTATATTTTTTTAAGAAATCTTTCATATAAACTGATGTTTTCTTTTTCCATGTATTTATAAATTTTTCTTGAAGCATGGCAGCTTACTATCGAATTTTACATCTCTTTGCTAGACATATTTCATTATAAATTTAGAAAACCAGTCCATAAATAACCCATCATATTTTACAAACTGATATATTTAAGATTCTATGTAGATTTCGAAGGAATATATATAGTGCGTAGATTTGAAATGAATTCCAATACTACTCTATAATAATTATGTTTTTTAGAGCATCGTTACAATCGCATTTTACAATCTCATCTAGTATGTGATGCATGTATATTGTAATAGTTTTAAAAGTATTGTCTGTACAAAGTTTTGAAATGTATTAATAAATGTAAAATGGAACTTGTGCTTGTTTAATGCATTATTTCATTGGTTTATTTAATATTTTGTTAAATTGCAATGCAAAACAAGAAACAAATGTGATAAATTCAGACCCCCTCCTTTTTCTTTCTTTCTTTTTTTTTTTTTTTTTAAATACTTGATGAAGGGTTTCATTAATTATTTCAAAATTGAAACAACTATTGGGCAGTTATCATAGTTCTTCTTGCCAATTTTTATAAAAATCTTTTATTTTTCCAATAAAATAAAATAAAGTTGATAAATAATCTATATAATAATTCTCTAATGTGGACCAATTATGATTACATTTTGTCGATACGATATGATAGTGGTGAAAATAATAAAATATGTGAGGATAAATAATATTTAAAAATGAACAATATTAAAGCACGCGGACTCAGCTCAATGAACTAATAAGAAAAAATGACTTTAAACTTTTAAACCTAGCAACATTTTAAAGATATATAGTACAGAATATGAATTATTATCATAAATTGACTAAAAAATGCAATCATAAAATGCATAATCAAAATAGGATTATTATAAAGTCATCGCACTATTGGTGATAAAAATTAAAAAGGCATCATGGGGGTCCTTTACTAAAACTGTACTGCCTGCAGAAGTATGAAAACTGGGTCATCAACCATGAATTTTTTTAGAAACTTTTCTTTGAATGATTCTGGTTTCCCCATTCACAATATTTATTTGGTTACAATAATAATTTGGCTTCTGGTAAATTAAAATTTTAATTAGGTGGTGAAATTGGTATAATATTTATGAGTTTAAAATTTTAAAGGTATATAAGAAAAGAAATAAAGTGCAAAAATTTCGCACGGGTTTGCTAGTAATAATAATAAAAGTAAGTATAACACCAAAACACCAACAATTATAGCAACTCTGAAATTGTAACACCAAACATATTTGTTTCATGACTACTTTTTTTGCCTGATGAAGGGTTGTGATGAATAATTTCTACCTGAAATAATTGTTCGTGTGTTTGTTATCCCCCCCCCCCTTGGTTATTATAAAAATCTTCTCTCATAGAAAAGCAAAGAAACAAATGTGATAAATAAAAAGTTAGTAAGCAAACACCAAACATGTTACTGCTTTCATACCCATAATTTTTACCTGATGAAGGTTTCTGCTTAATTATTTCAAACTGAGACAGTTATTGATGGATATTATTCCCCTACTCCAGCTGCTAATTATTATAAAAATATTTTAAAAAACAAGAAACCATGGTCATAAATAAAAATTTAAATAACACCAAACATGATGCTGCTTTCACACTTCTGTTTTCTTTTCTTTTTTGGCTGATGAAGTTGTATTTTATTATTTTAATCTGAAACAATTATTGTAAATTTCTCCTTTGCATGGTCTTTGCTTACAATTTTTTTTGTTAATCATCATTCAATACCCCATTATTTTTACTGCAAACTAAGATATTTGAAAGTGGAATACAATATTACTTTTATTTCATACATCAATAGTTTTTTAAAACTTTATTTTTAAGATATACGCGAGAAACTCAATTAAAAGAAAAAAAAAGCTCAGTGGAATTTTTTTTTTCTTTTGTGCACTGTAGTTTTACTTTGTATTGTCCATACAATATGATGCAACACTAAAATAAAATGAGTGTGTTGCGTAAAACTACAAGAAAGAAAAAAAAAATCTGGAGTGACTTCACTTTCTCAACATTAAATAATTAACGGTTGTATACATAAGTTGTAAGAGAAGTTATTAAATAAACAAAATAGAAAATCATAATAGGGTATTTGAGTATGTTTCTGTATACAGAATGTTGTTTAAATTAACGCTATTTCCCTTCAAATAATTTTAAACCTATATAGATCATAATGATAAAGAAATTTTTGCTGTGTCCCTGTAAAAATCTATAAGTGCTAGACTCACCAAAATCTATACAGTTTGTGCAACAGTGACCTTTAATATGTATATGTTTTCAGCTCAATCGGATGAGCTGTTTAGACGCTATCTAACTTTAAATAATTTGAGCCCATAAACCACAATGATAAAGAATATTTTCGTATGTCCCTGCGCAAAAACTGTTAGTGCTACATCACCCAAAATTTATACAGTTAGCATGATGGTGATGTATAAGAGGTATATAAATTTTCAGTTCAATCGAATAAGGCATTGAGCCTATAAGCCATAATGATAAAGAATTATTTTTTGTGTCCCTGCAAAAAACTGTAAGTGCTAGATTCACCAAAATCAATAGGGTTCGTGCTATGGTGACTTATAACATACATACCAACTTTCAGCTCATTTGAATAAGGTATTTAAGTACAATCTCACTTTAAAGAATTTGTGCCCATAGGGCATAATGATAAAGAATTTTTTGTTGTGTCCTTGTAAAAAAAAACTATAAGAGCTAGATTCACCAAAATCAAGAGGATTCATGCTACGGTGACCTATAACATGCATACCAACTTTCATCTTACTCAAACAAAGTGTTTAGATGCTATTGTGTTCACTCACATACATACACACACATATATACTTCACCATAAAAATAACTAATATGAACTCAGGGGACTTCAAAACATGTAGAAACACCAAAATCTCAAAGTCAGATTTTTGACATTATGATTACAATACTTTCCTTACATGTGTATGTTCAAATATTTTAGATAAGTTCGCTGAGCATTTCATTCCACCCTTTTATTTCCAATTTATGGCTCTCTTGAAATCACGGTGCTACTTGAAAATTTCTTATCATGATAACTTTTGAAATACTGAATTAGTTCGAACCAAAGTTGGACAGGGAATTTATCATACAAATTTCTTGGATGATTCCGCTGGGCATGTTGCTCTGCTATTTTGTTTTCAAGTTACAGCCACTTAAATTCAGACTGCCACTTGAAAATTTATCATAATAACTTTTGAAACACTGAACTTCGAAACAAAGTTGGACAGTAATTTATGCTTCAAACATCTTGGATAATTTAAAAATTCTTTAATCATCATCCTTAATTCATATTAGATAATTTGGAGTGGAAGGCTGATTTTCCACACCAACTATGCAAAAAATACCGGAGCCGGGAATCGAACCCAGGCCTTCCGCTTAACGCGCGGATGCTCTACCACTGAGCTATCCTGGGTGATAACCAGCTAGGCATTTCTCACATAATATTCATTGGCAAGGTCACCGAGTCTGCAAACGCAGCTGTATCAAGTGACAATATTAATTGTGGCACAACTCCAATAGACCACGAAATTCTAATTTAGAAATTCTTTAATCATCATCCTTAATTCATATTAGATAATTTGGAGTGGAAGGCTAATTTTCCACACCAACTATGTGAAAAATACCAGAGCCGGGAATCGAACCCGGGCCTTCCGCTTAACTATTTAATTGGTCTAATTGGTGGTCTATTGGAGTTGTGCCACAATTAATATTGTCACTTGATACAGCTGCATTTGCAGACTCGGTGACCTTGCCATTGAATATTATGTGAGAAATGCCTAGCTGGTTATCACCCAGGATAGCTCAGTGGTAGAGCATCCGCGCGTTAAGCGGAATGCCCGGGTTCGATTCCCGGCTCTGGTATTTTTCACATAGTTGGTATGGAAAATCAGCCTTCCACACCAAATTATCTAATACATCTTGAATAAGTTCGCTGAGCAGCTTGCTCTGCCATATTGTTAATTTTCGAAATACTGAATTTATTCGGGCCAAAGCTGGACAACGGACTTACCTTACAAATATCTTGTATTAGTTCACTGAGCAACTTGCTCCACCATTTTGATCAAGAGGTGGCCACTTAATTTGTCAACACAATAACTTTTGAAATACTGAATTAATTTGAATTAAATTTGTAAAGTAGACTTATCTCACAAATGCATTTGATATATTTGTTTGCCAACTTGATCCACCATCTTTTTTCGAAGTGAGGGCCATTTGAAAATTTCAAATTCACATAAGGTATTTATAAACTGATTTGCTTAAAACTCCTTATCTATATTGGGTTGTTCGGGAAGTAATTTCGTTTTTTCCTTCGAAAATGAAAGACGATTTTCTTATATTGTATAAATATTTTAATGAATTATATATTCTCCACTTTGATCGGTTTCTTAGCGATCTCACGAGCTGTTATTTGGCAGTTTTTCATAAATCAATACTTTATTTTGTCTTCATTAGCACAAACTGGTTTTCTAGACCGTTATGCATCTTCAACTCAAAATTGCCAGAACAAAATTTGGTAAACCAGTTTTGACAATAGCGTTCTTTAAATAAATTTTCTGTGCACACATCGTATACTTTTTTTCCTTGTTTGAATAGTATTTTCGCATTTTTGATAGCAAAAACAAAATATGCCGAAAATGTCGCTTCTGATTTTCTTTATTTGATAGGGCACCAATCAAAAACTATTGAGCAGAATAAAACGACCTTTTTCACAAGCAAGCCTTGCTATATCAGCTGTCACAATATGTAATGGCAATGCAACTTA
The DNA here is from genome assembly GCA_963930645.1 of Salticus scenicus. Lineage (NCBI taxonomy): Eukaryota > Metazoa > Arthropoda > Arachnida > Araneae > Salticidae > Salticus > Salticus scenicus. The sequence goes on from OZ005660.1 coordinate 102,140,791, forward strand.
AATGTGAAGAAGGTGTGAAAAACATACAATTAAGTCCTCTGCTGAGAAAAACGAAATGACTTTCCGAACAACCCAATACTTAGCCCTCCTTTAATAATTTGTTTCCAAGCTGCAGCCACTTGAACGCTGACACATGAGAATTTGTTATCATGGTAACTTTCGAAATACTGAATTTATTTGGGCCAAAGCTGGACAAACCTTAATTGCCATCTTGAAACAAAATGGCAGCTACTTTATAAGAAAAAAGGAATCAACCTACCCATCCGAATGAGCCGGAAGGACTTGTTTTTACTTTCATTTTTATTTTCTTCTAAAAAAAAATATAGAAATTTCTCTCAATCTCATTCAGACATACTCTGTCAGCCTAATCAATTCTACCTCCAGAGAAAGCACATCATAATTTTGTAACATGTTAATTCATTAATGTTCCATAAATGAAAACAATTTACTTGTGAATAATATCTGCTAGACACTTATCTTATGCATAATGAATATGAGTTCATGTTCAGTAAAATTATAAATTGATTTAGCCATTGCAAATGTATGTTACTCAGAGTAGAAATAACAAATGATTGAGAAGGAGAAGTGAAAAGTTCTATTAGTCATTACTGTCACAACATAATCATTAAAAAAATTCCTTTCCTATTCATTGTCCATGGTGTATCTTTTCTTTTTGAAAACACTTCGTAGAAAATAGGATAATAGGTTGCTTAAAATATATATTCTCAAGAGTATTGGAGAATTTAAATAAAGCTGTAGAAAAAGAGACATTCAGTGTGAAATTACTCAAATATAGCTAAACATGTTATATGGTACAGAGGCTCTTTTTAAAAAGATCATATCCCATATTTAAACGAGTTTTGAAGAAAATCCATTTATTTTAACCCTCGCTTTCCCAAGATCAAGGCGTTACTGCGAAAAATTGCTTTCAGGTGCCGCTTGGCACGTTTGGCGAAAATCACCAGCACCGCGCCTTTTTTTATCCTTTAAAAGTTACAACATTCTACTGGTTACGTTTGATATTTCTGGCGAATTAGTGCACTTTTTGGATGAGGCGGGCTTAACTAAATTTCAACTACAAAATGGGGTCAAAATGACCCCATCTTGGGAAAGCAAAAGTTAATTTAAAAAAAATTGTCATATTTGTCTTGTAAATTTATAAACAATGTAACAAATAGTTTACAAATTTTTAAAAATATAATAGAAGAACGGACCAGTCAAAGTATGCATGGACAGTGACTAAATTTTCTTAATTTCTACCTCTGATAACATGGGCATACTTGCCAACTTTTCCGGTTTTCCCGGAAGACTTCCGGTTTTTTAGCGTATCTTCCGGTCTTCCGGACAGATGATGAAATCTTCCGTTTTTAAAAAAATCGCGGATATCGTTCGTTTTAAAAAGAAACCCCAAATGTTCTACAAAAACTCCTGATTCTCAATCTTTCTCCATCCATAACAAAAATGTCAATATTCATTTCAAACTTGCGTTATGAGATTCTAGAACATATAAAGAAATAGAATTGCTAAATATTTCTTGCTGATGTAATTATTTTTTGCCCCCCCCCCTCTTTCATTTATCTCCAAGTAGTGATCAGCAATGAAATGTTCTGCAGAAGTCTTTTGTTTCCTAATCTTTATCCATCTGGAACATAAATGATAATATTAATTTAAAACTTCTTTCATTAGATTCCAGAAGAATTAATATTTCTTACTCTGTAATTATTTTTTTACACCCCCCCCCTCCCCCCTATCCCCGGATTGTGATCAATGATCAATTCTAGAAACAATAAAGCAATGGATTATAATAGCAACTCAATATTTTTCACGTATGTAATTATTTTTAGATCTTTATTGCTGAATTTAATGAATCTCTTTATTTTTCCTCGATTAAATTAAATACTTGTATGTCATATTTATACCAAATGTGTAAACATGGGAAAAAAATGAAGAATTTTTTCAGGTAGGAAAATTTTTTCCAAATGAATTTAAGAAAATTAACTGTTGGTTTTATGCACGTTTGAAACTGATAATTAGCTACTGCTACTTTTTTTTATATGTATGATTAATGTACATACACAAAAATCATATTCTATTTATTTAAAAAATTGGTTATACTTTAATTTAACTAAGTTTTTTGTCTATCGTCAAATAAATTTCTTAGATATTCTGTTTTGTAGATATTTATATGTTGAAGAGGAATAACTTCATTTAAAACTTTTATATATTTAGTATAATCAATCTATAGTAAAACGTTTTTATAGATTGCTTCTAAATAAAATTGTAAAACTGTATTGTTTATTACATCAAAGAGAAAAAAAAAAAAAAAAAAAAAAAACCTTCCCTTTTTTTATGAAATCTTCTGGTTTTTCAACAAAAATCTTCCCCTTTTTTATTAAAATTGGTTGGCAAGTATGCATGGGTGTCGGCACAATGGAGCAACCCCCCCCCCCTGGAAAATTCTAATAAGCATTTTTTTCTTTAACTTTAAAACTATGCTATCAGAATGTTATTAAAAAAGTTTTCTTTCAGGTTGTGCCCCCCCCCTTGAAATTTTTTCTGGCAATGCCACTGTCTGATAGTGATGGCAATATAATAAAATGCCTGTAAAATTTTACGAATGCTGCAAGCTCTGTTAATACTCATCTTTTTTTTTTTTCCCACATCAATTTTTTAAAGAGTATTTTTATAACAAAATAGGGTAGCCTTACTTGGAAGCTTCACTTAGGCTTTTGTCTCAGATCTGAAACCTAAGCCTAAATGAAGCTTCCAAGAAAAGTCACTTAAAGGCCCTCTTCACTCACCGCCGTCAGTAGCCGAAGCTAATGTTATTCTATGGGAAATTTTTCTTTACAAATAACTCATTAACTAATACATATTTTTAAATTCTGTTTTCACATTCTGAAAATTCCCGGCTGTTTAATTGACGGACCTTTTTTAAAAAATTATTTTTTTATGTTTTATTTTAAAGCTGCAAAATACGAATTTTCAATATGTGAAATTTTTTCATTTTGCAATCTAAAAATAAAATATTAAAAATTTAAAAAATACATTTTTAAGAAAGGTCCGTCAATTTAACATTTGGGAATTTTCTGAATGTGAAAACAGAATTTAAAAATATGTATTGTTAATAAGTTATTTCTAAAGAAAATTTCCCCATGGAATAACATTGGCTTGGGCTTCCAACGACGGTATGTGAAGAGGGCCAACTGTTATAAGTTTCAGTGCATAGTTTATGGGAATTTTTCTCCTTATTTTATTGTAATTACATTTAAAGATAATTACAGTACAAATAAAGTGGTATGAATAAAGGCAAATATTAAAATTACTCCAGAATTAATTGGAAAATTTTGCATGTGTAAGATAGCCTGACGAGTGCAATTTGGGGTCGAATTTGGCATCTATTGTCTATCATCTTCAAGAGCAACAGCAACATGTTATAATCTAAAAGACAACAATAATCCAGTGTCTTCTGTAATAGATAAAACAAAGAAATTCACAAAAGTGAGTGAAAATTTATTTTTTCATGAATAAAATACAGATACTGTGTCGATAATAAATAATAAAGAGAAATCTTTGGTACAATAAAACACTGACTAGCCAGATACAAATATGGCACTGAAAAGTCTAACTTCCATTGTTTTTTTAGCTTGAATTGGAAAGAAACAATAAAATTACAAAGGAAAATATTTTAAATATCAACAATTTTGAATTATAATGTATACAGAGAAAATTTACATTGCAATTTTCTAAAATTTTCTCATCAAATTTTATTACATAACATTAATTTTCACTTTAATAATGACTTTTTATAACATTTTTTTTTTTTTGCTTATTTTAATAAGAACATTAAAAAAAAATGAACAATACAATAAAAACAAACAATATACATTTTTTGAAGAAAATGATTTTAGATTATTATTAACACCTAATTTTCTTAAATTACTCAAATATGAACTACTGATATGACAAGTTAAATGCAGTTGTTTTTGATTGCTGAAAGTAGAGATTTTTGCTGAATTAAATTTAATTCTACAAAATTAGACAAGCTGTTGCTACAATATTTAAATGCACTTAATATATATACATAAATAAACAAAAACAAGCGTTTTTACTGAAGTCTTGAATTTAATCTGAGCAATAAAACAAATTTCACATGTAATAAGTTAAATGCAATTTTGAATTTTCTTGAATAATAAAAAGTAAGACATTTTTTCCACTATTAATGCAAAATATAATATTCGTGTTAGAAAATTTAAAAAGACAATTTTTTTTCCTTGAAAATGTTAATAATAGCAGTGATTTTGGCATGTAAATAATTCTAGTTAAATTTTGCTTTACTCATTTTGATTAGATAACAAAAAAAAAAAAAAAAAAAAAAACTAAAAGAAAAATATTAAACTTAAGAAAATTTATCAATAAAATTATTATTCTTTAATAATTAATACAAAATTAAATTTCTTCAGTAAAAAAAAAAAAAAAATCAAAATGTATAATATGAAAAAACTGGAAATATATATATAAGATAATTAGAGTCAAATAGATATATGATATAGAAATAATTTTATTACCTAACTTGATAAAGCTTATGGTTTACAATAAAAAAATTAAATAATATTAAGGAACTGCTGAAAAATGTGAAAATATCTTTTAAAAACATGAATCAGTAACAACACTAATACTGCCATTGATATATAATCAAGTTCTTAAAGCTGCAATGAAGAAAATTAGGGTGAAGTGGGACAAGTGTAACATTTTTCATAGTTTGACTTGAACTTCATTTTGTGTAGTTGTTATTATATACTTTTGAAAAATTTTAGCATAAAATACAACTAATTGGCTTAAAAAAAAAAAAAAAAAAAAAAAAAAAATGAGCTGTTTATAATTTTAGAATGTGTCACAGAGGGAAAAATTTTTTAAAAGTTTGTGTTTTATAGTTTTATTTGCCCCATGGTTTAGAGTAGGGGTAGTCAACCATTTTTTTATCTACCACCCACTTTTGTATGTCTGTTTTATATATAATTTATACAGTAAAGGTAAGGGAAGTAACATTATAAAGCACAATTATACAAGTTAAATCATATCCGTGATTGTAATGAAATGCTCGCCCTCTAGTGGGCTAAGGTGAAATTACAATTAACATGAATAGCTTTTGGCTTTCTTCGAGACACCATTGCTGCCGATGTTTAGTTTCACATATATTTATTGAATAAAAATGAATAAATTTGGTAAAAAAGATAACACTTACTGTTGTGTAACCCCAAAAATCAAGAAATCCAGAATTAAGCTTCCATTTATTTCCAAATGAAAAATTAAAAATTTCAGTTGCTTCCGCTAATGGAAGTAAAGAATTAATCAGACGATTTGAAACTAATATTTGTTCAGCTTCAGTTAAATATCTACTTCCGATCGAACTTTGAATAAACTGAAATATTTTTTCCAAAAACAATCGATTTTCCATGATGTAATGGCGGAGAAATTATAGCACGAATATTAAGTAGTAACACAAATAGAACAATAATACATACATGTGGCTATTATATTTACTAACAACAAAAGCTGAAAAAGCGCAATCTATCGATCATTATAAATGCGGATAATAATAGAGCCTTTTTTCAGTTCAATGTTTTAAAAAGTCAATCTTTTTTTTAAAAAAGGAAAGTGCTTCTGCATCATACAAAACCCTACCACCCATCATAAAATCTGGAATGTCTATTAGTGGGCAGTGGGGACCGAGTTGACTACCACTGATTTAGGGCAAGTGTAACCATATACAAGTACATTTAAATAAGTTTCCAGATAGTAAAAACTTTCAACAGGGTTCCCACTCAATTTCAAAAATAAAATTTCCTGATTTTTCCATGTCTATTTTTAGAAAAATCCACTCACAAAATTAGGTTTGCGACATTAAAAATTGCTCACAGTATAAAACAGAACATAGCTCGCGACATAAAACAAAGCATAGTAATGTGACCTGCAATATAAACTGAATGCTCAAAAAGCATTTTCCAGGTTTATATCATCATTTTTCCAGGTTTTTGAGCAATATTTACAATTTTCCCTGATATTTCCCTGACTTTTTTCAATAATTTCAAATTCCCTGACTTTTCCAGGTTTTCCCTGACCCATGGAAACCCTGTTTCAAGAATCTAGGTATTTTTGAATTTTTAAAACATCCCAACTCGTTACAGAGTTATGAACTTTTCCCTGCACCTCCAACTACCCCTTCCCATCTTAAACTTTTTAATGCTCCTATTACGCACAGCAATTTTTTGCACAACTTTTGTAGGCCCAAATCACCTCAATGCCCAGTGTAACAGGAGTTGGGAATATGAACAATTATTTCTGGCTAGTCATAAAAAGTTGTTTGTACGAGCAATTTCTCCTACAATAATAAATCAATGAGAAGAAACCTCATAATATCCACCGAGAACAGATGGGGATCGGCATGAAATCACCTATTGTTTTTGCGCTTCTATTATGAAAAATGCTCATTAGCCCTGAAAAAGAGCGATAAATAACTGCTCCTTGACACGTACTTTACATGCAGCAAGTTTTCTGGATGATCTTTGACTCAACTGTTGCAACCCTTTTTCAGATTACGGTCTCAAGCAAAAACTGCTCAAAGGAAAGTCGTGTGAAAAATTGCTGTGTGTAATAATAACATAACACTCCAACAAAACCTTAAAAAAGTTCAGGATATTAGGATTTATTGAAAATTAAAATACAAAACTGAAAAGCAACGTAAAAAAATTTATATATTAGTGATAGAGCTGAAGTGCTTGGGACAAGTATAAACACTCTGATTACATTTACCTGACATAACAAAATATAAATAAAAAATAATAAAAAGTTAAGAAAGAAATAAAACAAATCTGAAGTTATATTCAAAATCTATGTAGAACTTATTTTCCTTATTAAAAATTGCGAAGTTTAATTGACAAAGCTTCAAATTTTAAGAGAGGAAACTCAATTGGAGAGGGAAATATCAGCAATTTTTCAAATCTCTTAAGCTATCACTATTTCACATTTGATTTGTTTCTTTAATGATGCTATTACACATAACAGTTTAGGCAACTTTCATTTGTTGAACCAATTTTTTCTCCAATTTCTGAAAGCTGAAACAGGAACTATACACATCAGGGAAAATCTGGAACACCCAAGGAATTTGGATTTTGATAAAAGAAAAATCAAGGAAAATAAAAATTTTTATTAAAATCCTGGAAAAACAAATATTTCTTTTCTCTCATGTATATTTTTCTTGTTTAGCTGCATAATAAAGATTTAAATAATTAAGTATTGCAAAAATATGCATGTAAACAACAATTTCTACTGAGATCGGCTATAACATGACATCATACAGCAGAAGTAGAAGCATTTTCTCCTCCCTAGAGGAGTGTTTCTTGTAATATGTCCCTAATATTTTTCTGAAAATTGTCTGAAAAACTCGGGAAATCTTTTTCTCATACTTGTGTATGAGCTCTGTGAAATCCAAAAGAAGATAACAGAAGTTGCGTCAAAAATCATCTGAAAAACTGGTTTTCACAACCAGTACAAGGTGCACCTGTTTATCGTTCTTTTCTCAACACATATAATGAGCTTTCTTTTGATTGGTTAAAACTGTAGGAAAAATTGCTCATAAAAACGTTTTTCATGAGTGTTCAGAAAAAAATGTTCATGCTCCCAACTTCCATTATACTGAGGCTTGAGACATTTAAGTCAATATAACTGGCTGAAATCGACAACTGGTTCCAAAAGTTATGTGTAATAGCACCATAAGGCAAAATGTAACAATAAAAAGTTCAAACAAAGAGATATGATGACTATTTGGTTCAAATTTAGCTTATCACAGTTGAGGCTACATTTAATCCAACTTACACTTATCCAACTTCGCCCTACATAAAAATTATAGCAAAAAAATAAATAAATAAAATAAAACAGACCTTTAAAATGTGCTATGAGTGCTTTTTATTTAGAAAAGTGAGAAAGTCAGCTTATAATATTTATTGAAATTTTATTTTTCCGACTATGTGAAAATAATGCCTGGACCGGGAGTCGAACCCCGGATCTTTGACTTACGAGGCCAAGGCTCTACCAATTGAGCTATCCAGGCCGACATTACTCACTCAGACAACCTTTAGGCAGAAACATCTGGTCTATCATGTAGATAGCTCAACAGAAATAAGCCGCAGGTAATGGAAAACACCATTAAACATTTTTCACTCAGTCGGAAAAATAAAATTTCAATAAATATGATTTTCTTCCAATCAGCTGATTGCGTGATTTTAATAAAAACAGCTTATAATAGTTTAAATAGTAGAGGTCATGCAAAATAATAAGGCAAAATACTTATCTCCGATTATTTGTCATTGCCAAACAGCAGTGAGGCAACGGGAAAAATAATTAAATAGTTTTTATTCTCTTTTACCAAAATGTTAATATCTATTAAATACACGTTATAAGACAAAATAGCACCCTTACATACAAATACATTCAAAATTACATATCTGAACTTTAATAAAATTAAATATGGAATGCTTTGAAATAAGGCGTACATTTATTTTAAATATTGATATTAAAAAATAACATAGTTGCTATAGGTGAACAGTTAAAAAAGTGCATAAAAAGCTTCGGAACATATATATTTTAGACATTAATATTTCATATTAGGAGAATAAGAGTTGGGAAGGAGAAAAGAGAATTAATATTTTATCTGCAACATTTATTTTTTTCTGTGAAACTTGTTTTCTCAGGTCAAGTATATGCAATATACTGTTGAAAGTTTTAATTGAAACTGTAAATAAAACTGAAACTGTAACATAAAATAAATGATGATACATATTTGAAATTAATTTTACTGGTTTGGATTTAGAAGAAAGAGAATAGATATATCGAAAGAACTTTTATATTACATGTTAATAAAAAATTTTAAGAAAAATAAAATAAAAGATATTTCTATTAAACAAAATAAATAATAATAATAAAAAAAAAAAAAATAGCAACAATTCTGTGTATAATCTTGAATTGACTGCAAAAAATTTACATCCATAATTATCAAAACCAAAAATTAGATTTTTTAAGTTCTCAATTTATTTATTTATTTTCATTTGTATCTTAAATATATAATGTAATTTTTTTAGAAATAGAACTATAGTTTTTAGTAAACTTAGCAAGAAAAAAATAAAAGTTAAAATTGTATAACTTTAAAAATTAAAATAGTCTAAGATAAATAATAGCAAAAATGAGCATAAATAGTTCCAAAAGAGCATTAATATCAGATAAATTTTAATTACTGATTATGATAGAATCAAAACATAATTAATTACATAATATAATCAAATGCAAGAAGTATTTCTCATAAGAAATTTAATAAAATATTACTACTACATAGAAACTGAAATATTTTAATGTAAATTTCCAACGATGCAGATTTAATATAACAAATTCCAGATAGTCAGCAGATAAATAATTAATCCTGTTTTTCAATATTTTGTACTTAATGAAGGCAGGGTAATTAAAAATAGCTGCAATAAAGAAATAGTATTTATTTCAAATATACTACAGGATAAGCTGAGAATCCCATTACCCCCTACATATTTTGTAAAGATTAAAAACACGAGAAAATTAAAAAGAAGTGAAAAAGAAAGTTTGCCAGAAAATTTGAATCTTACAGAAGTAGAGTTTAGCAGGATAGGGTAAACTTAACAGATCTTTTAGAGCACAGATGACTACCCTGTGGCACTCAGGTCGCATGTTATCAGTCATTTTGCTTTAAATTACTATAGAGGAAGAGAAAATTATATAATCTGCCTTCAATATGTTAGAAATTTTTTTAAAAATTCTTCAAAGAAAACTTTTATGTACGCAAACTATTAATGAAACTTCGACTCGCAAAGAAGGTAACTTACAGGTACCCAACCAAATGCAAGACTCTATATAAGTACAGAAGAATACTAATGCAAAAGTACAGCTGTAACCATTGGGCTACCAGATTGGCCAAAATGGATAGATATTATTTATAACTTTTATTATGATTACATAGTAACAAGCTTTGTCAGATTTTTTTTTTTTTTTTTTTTTTTTAAATAGAGATTTTAAAAAATTCTTACTTTTGATATATCTACTTTCAAGGAAAGACACCAGTGTTCGTCACCACTTAAATTTGCACCAGTGTTTGTCACCCTCAGAAAAGCCGTGTTAAAATAACAGTTAATTAACATGTATGAATTTGAATCTGCCTGCCTTAGACTCCCTAGAACTAAATTATCTAGCTCCAGCGGAATCAAATTCATAGATGTTAATTAACAGTTATTTTAACATGTCTTTTGTGAGGGTGACAAACACTGGTACAAATTTTAGGGGTGGCAAGCACTGGTGTCTTTACCTTATATTGTTCTGTCAAAATACAATTTTGTTGAAAAAAGTAGCTTCTTGACAGTTTGGTAAAAACCATAGTTTTTACTATTGTATCCAAAACTTATTCAACTCTAAGTAACATAGTTAGTCAGGCTAAAGCATCCATATGTTACATCATTACTTTTATAACAGGAAATTATCTTTTCTAGACTAACTGTAACATTTCATCTGATATTATAGTAGTATGAAAAAGCAAACATATTCTGAATATTTTTTATATTGCTTATTTTTTAACCACTATCTGTAACTAAATATCCCTTACAGAACTTTTACGTGAAATACTTACGGAGTAATTTGAAATTTTAAGCTTATCCTGTAGGACAAAATTGTTCTAAGTAATAAAAAAGAACTGACTAAAAATTGGTCCTATAACTTATGAAACAGAATACATGACTATTTCCATAAGTGTACTACTAATAATAAATCATTTGCATTAGCTTATTATAAATATAATAACAATCAAAATATACTAACACTTACCTAATATATAAAAAAGTGTAAATATGATAGCTGTAAAAAAGCTTTTCTCGGCAAAATGAGACAAGTTAGATATTAATCAATGAAAACTTTGCATATGGTATCTTATTAACAATGAATAACAGATATGGTTTAAAACAAGAGATCAGTACATGGAAACTTAACCCTTTATATATTTCACTAAATAATTAAAAACCACATGCGAAATAACTATTTAAAAGAGTAAAATCCGCTGTAAAAGGCACGTTAAAAATATTTAAAAGAATTTTAAAAGGTCAAAAAAACAGTTAGACAACATGTTTCGTGCTTATTTACTAGCACATCATCAGGTCTCGTTAGTTAATGAAAGCCACCGAGCTTTATCTTGTTGTTCTAAGAAAGGCTGCCATAGGGTTGCTAAGTCTTTACTCTGATTCTCGTTGATGCATTTATCGCCAAATTTCCAAATCATGATCTTTTCGTATATGTCTAATGTGTATTCGGTGTGGGGGGTTGCTAGAATTTTACTTTCCTCCCACTTTGGCTGGGCTTCTTTATTGTCGAGTAAAAGTTGCTTTAATGGCGTGTTTCCGTACAATGATTTAATGGAATGTTTATGTTCTTTAATCCTTTTACTCAAATTGCGCTTTGTTTTGCCAATATAATAAGATGTTATATTATTGATTGAGATGGGGATTGCATATACACCGCCAACTTTTGTTTTTTTGTCACGATCGGATATTATCAGATTTTTCAATGTTGAGGTTTTAAATGCAATATTATATCCAATATTTTTAAATTGTCGTATTACGGGATGGAAACCTTTATTAAATGAGATTGCGCCAACGAACTTAGCAACCCTATGGCAGCCTTTCTTAGAACAACAAGATAAAGCTCGGTGGCTTTCATTAACTAACGAGACCTGATGATGTGCAATAAGCACGAAACATGTTGTCTAACTGTTTTTTGACCTTTTAAAATTCTTTTAAATATTTTTAACGTGCCTTTTACAGCGGATTTTACTCTTTTAAACCTTTATATATTGTTAAATACATCAACTGAAAAAATAGATGTGAAAAATATCGTTTTAAATACACAAAACATGATTTAAAAAGCAAGAAGTGTGAACATTTAAACAAAATTATAAATTTATGAACATTAAAAAATATTTTTATTTGTAGAATTTGCATTGAACTTACATATAGACTCTTCTATTTTTTATTATTAAATAAAAAAAGTAAATAAATAAATAATGATTTAAAATTATTTAATTATCACATATCTAATAATTTGGTTTTGGTTGTTATATATTTGACCAAAATAAAATATTTCTACAAAAAAAGAAAAAAGAATATAAATGCAAACAATATCTTTATTTTTAGAATTCGTCTTTAGCTAAGTCGTATAATTACTTCCAGATGCTGTAAAATCATTTTCATTCATCAAAATAGAAAATTATGACCATCAGCTACCAAAATTATTAATATAATATTAATTTATCAAAAGCAAGAGAGAAACAAAAAGAAATAATTTTAAAAATTTGATTATTATATTTTAAAATCTACTTTTAACATAAAATACTGAATCCAGCAATTATCACATATAACTGTATAAATAATTGAGGGGGTCAGAACAAGAAATTGCCAAGCCACATTTTAGACAAATTACAACCAACACTGTAATATATTGCTTTTGCTTACTATTGTAAATTATAATAATCTACATATTATGGGTTGTAAAATCACTAGGTGGCAGCATATACACAGTAGAATCTCGTACAACGCACTCCCACAAAATACGATTTCGTATAATGCAACGAAAAATCTGCGACTATTACTCATACAACGCGATAGTCTCGTATAACGCGTGAAATAAAGGAAGCACACGACGACATCTTTTCTACTTTCAACTTATTCAAGAAAGGATTGCTCCGTTACTATGCCAACACCCGAAGCTTTTGGTATCATTGCAGAATGAAATCGTCTGCTCAATGTACGTCTCCTATAATGCAATTTTCTGATATGCGGAACGTATCCCCCACGTTATACGAGAGTCTACTGTAAAAGGTTTTGTTTTTACACCAAATGTTTCTAGAACTTTTGTTGTAGAAAAAAAAAATAATACATAATAGTAATATCAATGTCATATCATTATTCAAAATATCTCAAGAATATCTCTATATCTAATAAACTGGAAAAAAAATCTTATGTTAGATAAAGGGCGATTATAATTACAGCTACGATTTCAAAACAATATAATTTAAAACTACCGGTCAGAATGACCTAATATTTTACTAGAACGGTTGATCATAAGATAATAGAATTTTACTCGGCCAAAAAAAAAAAAAAAAGTGTTCCAAAACGTGCCGTTCATCCACAAGGTGTTTCTTTTATGAAGCTCCACTTTTTCTTTTGTCACTCTGACTATTTCTGCCGTAAACACATATTATTGTCTTTTTCCTAAAAAATATGTCGTAAATACTTGGAGTCTATTATTTTTCTGCTATTCTATTGTATTGTATTGCTAACAACATTCCTGTGTTTAAAGAATTCATTTAGGTGTTTCCCCTGACGTTAACCTGACGGCACCATCTACAGGGACATTTTAGAACTTTTTCCTCCACCAAACAAAATTCCATTGTCTCACGCTTGTTCTGGTAAAATATCGACACATTCTGGCCAGTAGTTTTAAAAATATAATTTTAATTATAATCACCCTGTACTTTGATCTGAGCATTTGATCTAACTTTCAAATTGATCAATCCCAGAAGTTTACAAAAGTGGCTTATCACACTCTTGCTTTAACCCTTTAAGTTTAGTTTAGATGTAAAATAATATATTAGATCATATGCAAATTCTCCTATAAGAATTATGAACTTCCAAATATAAGTAATATTACATGGTATAATTATTTCTAGAAACTGCCAAAATAATCAATATCAACAGTTACCCAAGGATACAGTTACAGATAAATACAACATAGAAAAACAGAAATTTTGAATAAATAACAATTTGTTGAAATCTAACAAAAAATGTGAATACGAATAAATATTTGAAATTAACGGCCCTCTTCACAGCTGGAAGCCTGAGCCAATGTTATTCTATGGGGAAATTTTCATTACAAATAACTTATTAACTAATACATATTTTTAAATTCTGTTTTCACATTCAGAAAATTCCCAGCTGTTCAATTCACGGACCTTTTTTAAAAATGTATTTTTTCAATTTTCAGTTTTTTATTTTGAAACTGCAAAATGAAAAAAATTCACATACTGAAAATTTGTATTTTGCAGCTTCAAAATAAAATATAAAAAATTAAAAAAATAATTTTTTAAAAAAGGTCCGTCCATTTAATAGCTGGGAATTTTCAGAATGTGAAAACAGAATTTAAACATATGTATTAGTTAATAAGTTATTTGTAAAGAAAAATTTCCCATAGAATAACATTAGCTTCGGCTTCCGGCGGCGGTGAGTGAAGTGGGCCCTTAATAGTTTCGTTAGGAATGCTGCATAGCTATAACATCATAATATAAAGGGTTAAGAAACGATTCACACTTACAACAAAGCGAAATAATTGACAGCTAAATCTTGGCCAAAATGAGTTAGAAATAAGACTTTTTACACAGTGCATTTGATCTCGAAAGAGTGGCATCTGTCAAGACGAGTCCAGAAGCGTTTCTTTCAAATATATATACATAATTATATAATAGACTGGCTCATTAGCATATCTGACAACGAACAACATCTCACAAGCCAAAAACATTTCAAGCTCTCATAAATTTATTAAAAAATTTCAGAAACAACAATAATAATAGTATTCATCGATAAAAAATATCTTTAAATAAAAGAAGTAGTAGTAAAATTTACATAAAACAAATACAAAATAAGAACAATTTAAAAATCTAAAAAAATAATAATAAAATACCCTAACTGTGAGACCTTAAGAAATGGTATGAACACAAGATATGGACCTAAAATAAAATGTTTAAGAGATCTAAAGTGTATATTTAACCTTCCTTTAGATGCAATTTAAATCATTAAAAGATTAGCTGCAATTAGGCATAATCTGTAGTGATTGTATATACTTCATTTTTAATGTTTGTTGCAATTTATATTTTATAATGCAACCATGTTCCCTGCATCTAGCTTTGAGGACGATTCTAAGTGTTGAAGGGTGCTAAATTATCAGACAGTTTGGGATATGTTAAACATCCAGTCATTTGTCGCTTCCTTATCACTAATTTTCTCTCAACCACAAGGGTTATCACCCTTGTTCTATTGGTTTTGCTTGCTCTGACTTAATCAGGCCTTACATAAATGTTTTTTTTGTTGTTTTTATATTGTTGCTCTCCAGTCACTTTTTGTGCATAATAGCTTTTTATAATGGAACCTACGTTTTAAAGTGGAATTGCAGTGAATGTTGCAGGTCAAAATGATGGCACAACAATTTCACCAGGTGCATGTACTTAAAATTTAAGTTTCTTCCCAGGACCAGAAGTCCAAGGCAGCCCACCCTCTTTGACCCCCTGTCGGTCTGCCACTCAGTGCCTGATTTAAGGCAAGGCTTTCGGGGCATGTGCCCTGGGCCCTCACACTGAGGGGGGCCTCTAAGAAATTCTATCATACATTTAAAAAAATAGTTAAATGAAAAATTTCCAAATTTGTTATAATGATCGTTGTTTTTTGTTTTTTCATCAAGGAATGGAGGTATTACTGCGCTGTTATATAAATCGGCGGTATGATCTTTCAAGAAAACTATCAGATCATCGAAAAAAAATTGCAATATTTTAGCTAAATGCAAATACAACTGTATACTACTGATACTGCATTCCAAACTCTTAGTAAGGCTAACTAAATCCGTGACATGCACTGCAGAGCAGATAAACAGACGCAATGTACATTGATTCGATAAACAAGCATCAGATCTAGTTAAGCCTTACTCTTAAGCCGCTATCAAACGAAGAACCATACGATAGTCTTTAGCACAAAATACCTCATAAACAGGTTTCTCATGTGGGAAATGATCCAAATATGCCGTTTGATACAAATTGCCGAAAGTATGTTCATCAATCACGCATTTTCGACTGTTTAAATCACATACGGTAGTCTTTAGAACGAAATCCTCCAATCAGAGAATTGCAATTACAGAACACCCTTTATTCTTTTCCCTTTTAAACATCCTTGGGAAGGGAATAATAGCCAAATGTTGGGTCCGTTGTTTACATTTCTGGATTTTGTTCTTCCGTTTATGCTTAAAAACAACCCTACTGAAGTCATTTGGTTGCTTTTGAGTGGCAACAGCTTATATTTTAGAATATATTGTCTTCCGTCTGATAGCACCTTTACTAATAAAATGAAAAGTGAAGTGAAGTGAGGAGAATTTTTAGACGCACGAATCAAAAATAGGCAGTTTGTTTTGTTTGTTGTAATACTAAAGTACGAGGAAAAGGGGCCCATTGAACATAAATGCCCTGGACTTCCAAGTTAGTAAATCGGTCTCTGATGCCACTGGATTATGTCTATCTAAAGGAAGGTTAAATATATTATTAACACTAATCCAAATGCACAAAAGAACAAGATCTCATTTAGATACGGCAGCATTAAAAAAAACTGTTTCATATATATAATAGGAAATTTTATAATAAATAAATAAACTACTTATTAAAGTAGTTTATTTTAATAAACTTACAAAGAGAAATTTTTTTTTTTGTTTGTTTAAAGAAACATAAGATTACAAAATAACCATAAATGTTCATTAAAAATTGAACTTTGATGATTTTGGAATAGTGTCAATGATACTGCAAAATGATTTAAGTTAAACGGAGTTTAAAAACCCTTGATGAAATGAGCATCTGTAGAATATTCACAATAAAATATAAAGGTACGTGAGGTGGCAATTAGTGTACATAAATATTAACTACTATAAAATAAAATAAACAGAAATTCCTGAAAAACTTTAAGTCTTAGAAAATGTCATTAATCAACCATGAAAATTTCATTTAAAGATGAAGTATAAGGTTGAATTTTTATGCTAACTATATAAAAAATGCCTTATCCAGATTCAAACCCAGGCACTCCGCTTACCATGCAGACGCTGTGCCACTGAGCCACCCTGGCTGATGGGTATTATGTGAAAAATGCCAAATGGGTAATCAGCCAGGGTGACTCAGTGGCAGCGCATCTGCATGGTAAGCAGAGCACCATGTTTGATTCTTGGCCCTGGTATTTTTCACATATTCGGTATAAAAATTCAACCTTACACTCTGTCTATAAATAAAACTGAAGTGAAATTACAAGCCTAATGAATTTAAATGATAACATTCAAAACAAACCAAATTTAATTTATAATAAATTCCTGCCATATTCATAATGTGATAAGTTAAATTAGACAAGTACTTTGACTAAATCAAAATGCAGTACTGTTTACCATTGGTTAATAGAACAGTAAACAATTAATATACAAATTCAGTATATAGATTAAGGCCAGTTGCCTGCATGCAGGACTGCGTGAAGTAGCCTACTGTGGGAGGGTTTAGCCCATACTTTCCACAAATTCAAGCAAATAAAACTATCGCATTTATATGAAAATTCAATCTCTTCAGTTAAAATTCAATTTTCTTGCCACTGATAAATGATATACGTAAATTCAGTTAATGAAAACTATACTGTTTAATTTACTGGTCAGTCTTATAAATAAAAATGCAATTAAAACAAAAAAGAAGAAGAAATAAAAGACCTAAAGTAACTCATTTTAATAAAAACTAGCCACAAAGAAATAATCACTAAAAATAAATAAATTTATAAATAAAGTGGTGTAAGTTGCCATAGGAATGATACATTTTATAAAAACATGCTTTTATAATCAAATAGAACGCAACAATACTTTCTTTTACAGATTAAGTCATTCATTTGCGTACAATTTTGCCTACAATTTTATAGTAAAAAAATTAATTATAAAATGAAATAAAAAACAGAGTGAGAAAAATGAAGGAACAAAATTAAAATTCTGTACTAAACAAAATTTCATTTTGAATAAGCGGCCTAATATACATATATTAACTGACTGTTGCCAGAAAACTTGCTTTATTCAAGGTAGTCTAGCATTTTTATAATCAAATAGTATGCAACAGTACATTTTTACAGATTAAGTCATTCATTTGCCTACAATTTTATAGTAAAAAAATAAATTATAAAATAAAATAAAAAACAGAGAGCGAGAAAAATGAAGGAACAAAATTAAAATTCTGTACTAAACAAAATTTCATTTTGAATAAGAGGTCTAATATACATATATTAACTGACATTTGTCAGAAAACTTGCTTTATTCAAGGTAGTCTAGCACTTTTATAATCAAATAGTATGCAAAAGTACATTTTTACAGATTAAGTCATTATTTTGCCTATAATTTTATAGTAAAAATAAATAAATAGAAAAACAGAGAGCGAGAAAAAAGAAGGAACAAAATTAAAATTCTGTACAAAACAAAATTTAATTTTGGATGAGAAGCCTAACATACATATATTAACATGTTGAGCGCTACTTCAATTCTTAAGGAAATCCCCGTCAGGCCACACACGCTGCTTAGATGCGATGGTATTGCAGTATAGCAATGCATTTTCATGTTTACCATGTTTCAATAAAATCCATTTAAAATGCTTTAATGATATAATCCTGTAATAAATAAAAATTAAGTAAATTTTAAATAAATTTTCAATAATTACTTAAAACAATGTAATTTTTTTAGTTTTATATCACATTTTACACTATCAGCCACTGGTGGCTGACGTGGCCTAAACAGAAAGTTCAGTGTCAGCCACCGACGGTTGACACGATACTCAACACGTTAACTGCATGTTGCCAGAAAACCTGCTTTATTCTAGGTAGTCTAAACCAAAGTAGTCTAGCACTTCTATAATCAAATAGTATGTAACGATACATTTTTACAGATTAAGTCATTTCTTTGCAAACAATTTTGCATACAATTTCATAGTAAAAATAAATAAATAGAAATAAAATAAAAAACAGAGAGTGAGAAAATAGAAGGGACAAAATTAAAATTCTGTACTAAACAAAATTAAATTTTTGTTGAGAGATATTAACTGAATGTTCCCAGAAAACCTGCTTTATTCAAGGTAGTCTAGACCAAAGAAGTCTAGCACTTTTTTAATCAAATAGTATGTAACGGCAAATTTTTACAGATTAAGTCATTTCTTTGCAAACAATTTTGCATGTAATTTCATAGTAAAAATAAATAAATAGAAATAAAATAAAAAACAGAGAGTGAGAAAAAAGAAGGAACAAAATTAAAATTCTGTACTAAACAAAATTTAATTTTGGTTGAGAGGCCTAATATACACATATATTAACTGAATGTTGCCGGAAAACCTGCTTTATTCAAGGTAATCTATGCCAAAAAAAAAGTTACTAAAATAATAATAATTATACAATCTTATACCACAGATGCTCATTTCATTCCATTGCATCAAGGGAAAAAATTATACATATATAATTAGAAAAAAAAAAATCTAGTAAAAAAAATCTAGCAAAAAATCTTTTAAAAAAAAGAAAAAGAAATAAGCTGTGACACAATAAATATCACACCTAATAAATCGAAAAAATGAAATAAAATATAAATAAACACCCACATAAAATTTGTACATATATAAACATCATAAAAAGATTTCTGTACATAATTCATTAAAAAAGACATAATTTACAGCACATAAGTCATAGTCAGTTTCAAATACACAATTGTATGAAAATGGAAAATGCCTCATTCGAGATACGTTATATTCTAAAAAGCTACTTTAATGTCTTTTTTTTCTTTCTTTCTAAATGTTATGAAAAATACAAACTGGCCTTTGTTATTTATTTTTTGCTATTTGTATAAAAATATATGTTCATGTTAACCCTTTTTTTTTTTTCATGTTAAAGTTTACTCTAATTATTAAGTACATGGACTAAAGAGACAATGAGGTTGACAGCAAAAAATTATTTTTGTATACCAAACAAAAACCAGCCTTTATTCATATGATGAATTATTTACACATTTACATCAACTAATAGTTCATTCTCAAATTAAATTAATAACTACCTTAAAACAATTTAGCTACTTTTCTTTTCTTTTTTTTTTTTTTTTTCTTTTTAAATTGCAGTTGAAGAAATCAACCATTTAATAAAATTATTTGATAAATAATTTAAAGTAAATTTAATGAAGAGAATAATAAAAAAAAAAGTAAATAATTCAAAGAAAATAATAATTTAAAAACAAAACAAGTAATTTAAAGAAAATAAATAATTTAATGGTAAAAATAAACAATTACAAAAAAGTAATAAATATTTCATAGACATCATTCAAATGAATACATTCCATTGATAGTAATTAATTAATATATATATTTTTTTCCAAACTTGTTTGATAAACACTACAATTCTAATAAAGCAATTAAACTTTCTAAAACCAAACTTATATATATCATGAACTTATGAATATTCATACATTACCAAATGTTATACTACACGATTAAATGTATTATTAATAATTAATTATATTTCTTAGAATTAAAATAGTGTAATGATAAGTAAATTAAAACAGTGTAATGATTAAAATAGTGTAAATGAATAGTCTAATGATAAAAACTTAAGTTTGATAATCATAGTCTTAATCATATTTAAAACCTTCAGAATTTTAAAACCACAGTTTAGCAATTCAAAACAGTCAAAACACATAAAATAATGAATACAAATCACATAAATATGATGCAATGTAATGTACATGACGAATGTAAAAACTGGCCTTCATTTACAACAACTGAAAAATGTAGTTGCAATCCATCGTTGTAAAAAAAAAAAATGATAAAATGAAAAAGTCTTTACAAAAATTTTACAACAGTAGTTCTTATATTTTTTTACGCAGGAAGGAATAAATCCATTTCAGCAAAAGTTCCATTCCTAATTGCACTAGTGATCCGAAACAAGGCAAAATCCATTTTCATATATTACATTCAAAGCACAATATCTCATATAGTTACACGAGTCACACAGTAAGCACATTATAAAAAAGACATCGAACCGAATGAATTTATTTTTATTTTTTCTGTTCAGTGGCTTCCCATCATGGCATACAACCAATTTCAAATCAAACTGTGCTATATCTTCAGTGACAATCATAGGTATGTCATTGTGAGAATTGTGGACTATAAAATTGTCAAGCTCTGATTAAAAACTTTGTTAAAATAAAGCTCTCAGTCGGCTGAAGATAAAAAAACGACCCAGAGCATATCCTGCATCGTGGTAGTAGTTCACTATCCCAAATCACGAGGTAGTACTTTTTTTTTTGCCTTATATCTGGGCCTTTTTATGCTCACACATCAAATAGGGTTCAACATCAAACTATACATGCTGCATAAATGCATAGCTTTGAACCTCAGAGTTTCATAAGAGGATATGCATATTATTCTCATATGCATATGATATAAGTGTTTGATTGCTTTTCAGATGCTGTTCATCAGAAATTATACTTTCGAAACTTTTCCATCAGACATATGATATGGTGGAATTACTTGTGGTGGTAGTGGCCGCACGTTGGGCGTAGTGGGCCTCGGGAGAGACATGACGTTTAGCTGATCGTTAGGGAATGGATTTGACAAAATATGAGGCCCTTGAATATGATGATGATTATTTCCTAATTTCTGTTGCAAAATATTAGATCCAGCATTGGAAAGTATGGCTTGGGGAAAAACAGGAACGTGTATTCCTGTGGTCACAGATGGCATTGTTGTAGTACTGACATTGGTAACATTAGTGGATCCTGTGTTGTTACTAGGGCCAGTACTACTGTGCTGACTACCATTTTGAGCGGTGCTCCCAGAATGAGCAACACTTACAGTCCTTGAGTGCATGGCCTGCCACGAGCATAGACGAGTATGGAGCTCCTTAAACGTAGGCCTCCGAGAAGGAATTTCATGCCAGCATTCAATCATCATAGCATGAATGTGAGCAGGACAATCTTCAGGTCTAGGTAAAAGCTGGCGTGATCTGATCATATCAATGACTTCTTGGTTATTATAACCGTAATACGGTTGCAAGCCGTAGCTGAAGATTTCCCATAGAACAACACCGAATGACCACACATCACTTTCAGTCGAAAACTTTCCATATAAAATTGATTCTGGGGGCATCCACCTTACAGGCAGAAGCGATTTTGATTGCACTCTGTAATAATCTGATGAATATATGTCACGAGATAAGCCGAAATCAGAGATTTTCACAGTAAGGTTTTCACCTACTAAACAATTACGAGCAGCCAAATCTCTGTGAACATAGTGATGACCAGAGAGATACTCCATACCAGCAGCAATCTGCTTCGCTATGTGCAGAAAATCAGGCAGCTCCAATATATGTGGTACACCATCTTCGCTACTGCCAGACACATCAGAGCGAGGAGAATGTAGAATTAAATATTCATGCAAATCACCTTGAGACATATATTCAAACAGCATACACATGGGTTCTTCTCTCATACAAACCCCCAACAGACAGATAATATTGGGATGGTGTAGATCAGACATTAACTCAGCTTCTCTTTGAAAATCGTGTTGGGTTTTCAAGGCAGCATTTTCCTTGAGGGTTTTAATAGCGACAGGTGTAACGTTGCCATTCCCATGTAGATTAAGTTCACCACAATAAACTTTACCAAACGCACCTTCACCGAGTTCTTGTAGGAACCTGATAGCAGTAAGAGGCACTTCAGGTACTCTGAAGTTAGCCCTTGGGATAAGGGCTTTCATTTCCATTTGCTGCGGACCTTGTTGACTCACAGGGCGCACAGGCATCTTGGAATTCTTAAGAGGAGGTTTAGGTGAAGGTTTACTACGTTGGCGAACACACCACAATCCAAGAAGTAAGCCTATAGCTGCAACAGCTGCAATTGTCGGTAGGAGTATGTATAACCATAGATAATCAACTAAAAAAATAAAATAAAAATATATATTAATAAAATACTCCGCATGCTTATTAAAAGATTTACAAATGTATAAGTTAATGTATAGTATTAATAGCACAAATATTATAAAAATAATCATACTTAATGATTTAATACTTATTAACCGAAGTTAACAATACATATTTAAAATTATTGAAATTTGATATACCTTAAACATCACTTTGTGCTGGCAGAAAAGCCTTTTTTGGCAGGGGATCCCCTCCTTCGACGGTGCCGACTGCATTCCGTAGCTAGTGGTCTTTCAAATATTCATCATCTCTTTTATGGATGTACAGGTGATGCCATATCTCGTTTATCTCCGCTGATTCATGGTCATTTATTACGTCATGATTGTGCGCGATTTCAATGCTTTCTCTGGGGTAAGCATAGGTTTGATTATTGAAATTAGCTAATTTGGTGACATTTTCAAAATCTATTTTTATATTGTTTTCTAGATAATTTTTGGCTAACGCGGTGGTATTCCTGTCAAAACGATATCAAATTCAACAGGAATACTACCGTGTTAGCCAAAAATTATCTAGAAAACAATATAAAAATAGATTTTGAAAATGTCACCAAATTAGCTAATTTCAATAATCAAACCTACGTTTATCTCAGAGAAAGCATTGAAATCGTGCACAATCATGACGTAATAAATGACCACGAATCAGCGGAGATAAACGAGATATGGCATCACCTGTACATCCATAAAAGAGATGATCAACATTTGAAAGACTGCCAGCCACGGAGTGCAGTCGGCACCGTCGAAGGAGGGGATCCCCTGCCGAAAAAAGCTTTTCTGCCAGCACGAAGTGATGTTTAAGGTATATCAAATTTGAATAATTTTAAATATATAATCATACTTATTTTCATAGCTAATGTTTTTTGTTTATTATTTAGATCAATTTCCATAAGAAAAGTCCAGAAAAACTAATAATATTAATTACATACTAATCAGAAAAAGAATGGGTGACAATTCGGTTTAGTCACATAATATTTTACATCAATCTGAAAATGTTTAGTCTGCGTATAAATAATAATAATACAGAATTATATTTGTTTTATGATTTTAAAAGGAAAAAATAATTCTTCATTTTATCAATATATGCACATTATGAAACAATACTTAACACTAAAGCTACCGATACTTCATGTATACCTATTCCTACCACAGCGGGTCATGTGACCCGTTTTAAAAATGTTATATATATTACTATGTATAGAAAAAATATATTATTTAGTACAATTTGGTACATGAAACATGAACGATGTGATGTTATTTGCAAGAATTTCTGACAAAAAGTTTAAAATGGGTCATTTGACCCGTTGTGGTAGGTTTAGTGTTAAATATTAATTGTGATTTTATTTATTTATTTATTTTTTTAAAGAAATAATAAAAGAAAATAGAATAGAATCACAGTTATTTTATAATGTATAGTACTCTTACTCTTACATCATATTCCTTATTTTTAGAAGAAACTTTAAGTAACAAAGAAAAAAAAAAACCATAATATTTACATATATAATTTAAGCTTTATCAATTGAATGAGATTAGAATATTTACATTAAAAAAAAACCCTACTTTAAATTAATACTTAAGGCTTCTTTCTGCCTTTTACAATTTCTCCATTTCCAGTCACCAAATCCTATATAATTGTATGAGAAAATGTTTCTAGAATTTAAGCAAAATTTTCTCCTAGTGGCTCCTCCAAATAGAGTTTCCTCTTAAGGACAATACCACTCAACAAATAATTATCTCGCTAACAAATCTTATTCTGTTTGTACACATCAACTATTCACGGCCTCCAAAACCTAATGACTTTTCCCATCCGAAAATATGGTACTAATGTCTAGGTCAGACCTGCAGAAAGAGTGACAATGCAGTGAAGTTCCTCCAAATGAATGACTATAGAAAAATATACAGGGCGATTCCAAATTCATGGTACAAACTTGGAGCAGAGGTAGAGAACAAGGATATAAATAATATTCACTTAGCAAACCCAAATGGCAATCCATTTCTTTACTCATAAATACAGGGTATCTTACTTCAACTGAAATAACCCTTTCCGACCCGAAACATTTTTACCTTAAAACATTACATTCTTCTGTTTTTGCAAAGTAAAAGAAAAATATTGACTATAACTGACATTTGTTGATTGAAAATTCTGTACTGATAAGTATAAAGGATTTAAGTCCAAAAATGTCGATTTTGAGTTAAGTACATAGCAGTAGCGGCTCGTGAGATTCCTCTACAGGGGGGCTGCATAGCTGCATGTCTATGTAAGATTTGAGAAAAAAGCGAAAATGATTTTCTAAATAATCTGTTTTAATCGGGGGCTTCGGGTTTTATATGCGCAGACTGAGCAAGAAGCAGAACAATACAGGATACAGCATAGATTTAAAATTTTACATTATTGGACATTCATTACAAAAAAAAAAAAAAAATCTGGAGATTTTATTTTGTTAACTTTATTTATTAATGATAATCAATTTTCCCCCAACAAAATATTTTTCATCTTCATGCTATTATTTTCTCCAAGATGGTACGAAGTATACATACATGATTGTAAATCAAATTCTGCTCATTAAAAAGATACACACAATGATTTATATAAAAACAATAATAAATAGTTTGATTACATACGTATGTAGATCTGTACAGTTCTTCGATAATAACTGCAAATAATTCGAATCTATAGTCCATAACGATAAAGAATTTATTTTTGTGTTTCTGTACAAAAATGTATAAGTCCTGTAGTCATCAAAACTATACAAATTGCGTGACGGTTACCTATAACCTACCTACCAATTTTTAGTTCAATTGGATAAAACATTTAGGCGCAATCGCACTTCATAAATTTAAGTCCATTAATCAAATTGATAAGGAATTTTTCTTTGTGTCCTTGTAACAAAACTATAAGTCTCACATCCATCAAATTCTATACAGCTCGTTTGATGGAAACCTTTCACATACCTACCAGCTTTCAGTTCAATCGGACCAAGCATTTAAATGTTATGATATTCACTCACATATATACACTTACTCACACCATACATATAACACTGTAAAAATAGCAAAAATGAGCTCAGGAGACCTCAAAACATTATAGTAATGTAATGCTCGTATCTTAAAAGTGCAATTATAATGATGCGTTTCATTAATTTATTTAGAACATCCTTTGAAATATTAATTAAAAGAGTTAACATTGACGTAAAATCTTGCACATCAGACAGATTATGAAATGCTTGTCTAACATTACGAACATTTTATTGTTATTATTTTTTTTAAAGCGAACTTTACACACATGGTACAGTAAACTAAAATTTCATTTAAATATGAAACCTTAGTGTAATTAAAAATGAATTTCCAAAATTTGCTGCATATCTCCTGTATTGCCGTGCATTTAAAAAAAAGAAAAAGAAATTCTACAAATGTTAAAACACTATTTTTTTTAGATATATTTAAAAAGGCTTGAATAGTATATATCGGTTTAATTTGGTTTGAAATATTATCCAAGCCAGCAGTGCATTCTGGATGTTTTGTGTGTCCTCGTAAAAGAAGTATATAGAAAAAATAGTGCGGTCAATCTAAAGAACGGATATTAAAATGCTTAATTAATGAGCATATTTCTGAAAGTTCTCACTCAAATAGAAAGAGAGATGAAACGAAGTTATAAATGCTTTCCAACTTCGTTGTATGAAAATGTCTAAAATTAAAAATTTAGTAATCTCGTGTTTTTAAGAAAGGTTCGACTACTAATATTTCTCATTAAAATAGAAAAACATTAGTGACTAAAATACAAGTGAAAATAAATAAATAATAATTATTATAATAATAACCTTATCAACAAAGCGATTAAACACTTGATAGATTTAAAATATTATGTTTACGGCAAAATTTATATAAAAATTGAGATTATGACGTTTCTGCCATTGGCAAAGCAAGAAACCGAAAAACCGTGCGAAATTTCCATGTAATATAAAATAAAAATCTGCTTGAAAAATGAATAAAAATGACTTCTATTTTCTCATATAATTGTGAATAACCTTCATGCTAAATTTTTTTTACCTCTTATACATAAATAATCATCAAACACAGCGATTACCGCATTAAAAACTGTGAAGAAAAAACATAGATTACAAAGGGAAATTGTTCTTTTCCAGCATTACCGAAATCCCTAATTAGATCGGAGCTGCACACGTTGCAGCTCCAACCAAATGGTCGAAACTGGTAGGGAAAACGAGTAGGGGCGGTTGTAACTGTTCTTTCCCTAAAGAAATCCCTCTTTTCCGGAGCTGCATGAATGAACAGTCCCTTTACGAATTTTCGAGGTGCTTATTACGTTTAAAAATGGTTAACTTTTCTCAGTTTTTTAATAATTTTTCATGATAACGAAGTAATCTGCTTTTCTATATGCATAATACTATACAATACAATAATATTTATTTTCAAAATATTTTGAAAGTTGATAAAATAATTTTTTCGAATATTTCTGGGGGGGCTGCAGCTCTGCAGCTCCTGCCACGAGCCGCCACTGGTACATAGTCAGACTCAGAAAAAAAATTCTCTATCGATTGGTATAAAGGATTTAAATCCACGTCATTTAATCTTTGAGAAAAGCCATTGGTAAAAAAAGATTCAAGTCAGAAATTTAGCATTAATCTTTGGTATAAAATATTTAATTCAATTTTTCCCTTTATTAAATGAAGATTGACATGACAATCACTGAATGGTATAAAGCGTTTAAACCAACATAATCCCTTTTTTCTAATCAATTCTGCTGATTAGTTTTTAGTTAATTTAACTTTATTTTTTGTCACCTGAAAAATCAAGAATATGGTGTTAAATGCTTTATACTTATCAGTACAGAATTGTACTTTACACTTCCTGCTAATTAGCTCGATCGTTCATTTCCTGACTTTATTACATACGACTGCTGTAGATGCAAAAATGTAAATGGATGTCGTGGATGTCTAACCCACACAATCGTACGGCCTGGGTCAGAAAGGGATAAGATGCTTTGTTTCAAACTTCTACACTAATGAAGATATTTCCAATAAAAATTTCAATAGTGATACATTTGTTTAAAACAAAACAATCATTTATTAATTACACAGAGTGGCTAACATTAGAAATTTTTTAAATTCCCTGACTGTTTTTGCCTTTTTTCCTGATAATGCTGCTACGCCGTTTATTTCCTACAAAAATTTCACAACGTTAGCAAACAATTTTATAATTTACAACAACAAACTTTCAAATATGTTTATTTCCATAAAATTTGTTAAAATTTCTCAGACTATACAAGAAATCCTTTGACTTTTCTAGACTCACTTAAATTTCGTGATTTCTATGATTCTCTGACTTTTCCTTCCCAGTGACCCTTTGTTACATGAAAGGAAAGAGATATAGAGCTATTGGTTGTTTCCGTTGCAGTAGAAGGCAGTAGGTGGTGAACTGTCATTCAACATTATGCTTCTAACTAGAAAACCCATCCCTTAATGTAATAATAGAAAAAATCCAAACAACCATCAATTGAAAGAACATATATAAACTTGTTTTTTGGCTCATACAACAATTGCCCTTGTCAGCTCGTTTTTGAGTTATAAATTCTGAAAGTTCGTTAATGATCAGGACAACCACGCCTGAATCAATAATACCACATTATCACGTCTTACTGAAATAATGAATGAAATCCAAAACAAACAGAAATCTTAAGAGCACAGACAAACCTGTTGTTTGATGCATAAATCAGTGTCCTATTTCAATTTTGAGATATATTCTATCGAGATATAATGTCTGAAAATAGCCAAGCCGAATACCGATATAATGCCAAAATGGAATCTAAAAATTTATAAAAGTTGTAATTCTGAATGGTTTTATCAGAACTCTCCCACTCCTTTCTCATTGCTACATTTTTACTCAAACTTAAATACAGATTTCTCGAGAACAAACTCACGAGAGTAAACAGTTTACCCGTCGAAAATCATGTTAGATTATGCCCTCTCGAATGAACATCATTCAACTGATTTCTGTTATTGCACTATTGGAATGGTTTCCTGGTAAGAAGGGAAGACACCATTCACAATTGTGCAGTCATCACTGATGGCAGACTTTGCATATGCTGAAAAAGGAGACATGCATCATATGTATAATCATGCAAATGACAACACCATAGCTGTGCTACCTAATTTCCTGTGTTTGTGCCTCACTATGTCACTTGCACCCATACATTTTACTATACAATAAATGGGTGTTTTAAGTAAACGTACCATTATTGAAATTTTCATAAAAATATCTTCATTAGTGCAGAAGTTAGAAAAAAAAAAAAAACATATTGTTCCAGTTGAAATGAGACATCCTGCATTTATGACCTCTGCGGCAGAATTTAGGGGACACGATGACATTGTCGCAGAAAAGAAATTGTCACTTGCAGAAAGATTTGCTCATAAAAATTAAAGATATTCCTAAATTTCAGTAGAAAGCAGAACTCATTTATTTTAAAAATTCACAGAAAAGTTTTTCACAAACAAGGCTTGTCGCAAAAATAAAAAAAAAAATTCTACCACAGGGTTTATGATTAAAGAAATGAATTTGGTTTTCTATGTGAATATTATTTGTATCATTGTTCTTTATTTCCCCTCGAAGTTTGTACCATGAATTTCGAATCACATTGTGTATGTAGAAACGAAATGCCTAGTTAAAAGCCTAATACCAATACATCCAAGTGATCAAGCTGGATTTTAAAGTAAGATCTCTGATCCAGTGGCAGAAAGTTTTGTAGCTGTCTGCAACAGGCTTTTAAAATTTCATAATCTGTCTGCAAAATTTGCGTGTAATCAGGGGTGAAAATGGCTTACACTCAAAAAGACTGAAAGCTGATTGAAGGAGGGGGGGGGGGGCTTAACATCAGTGGTGATCTCGTGCAAAAATACACGAATACAAATTTACTGCAGAACAATATTGTTTCAACAATTGTGGGTATTCATTCAATTCATCTCATTCAATTAAATATTTTATAGCAATATTTGACACAACACAATATAAATATAAAAGTATTAGTTTTAGTTTTGATACAGAAATTTTTTTTAAGAGAATTGTTATTCGAAAGTTGTAGACAAATTTTTTTATCAGTGCACACAAAAACTGTCCACAAGCCGTTTTTTTGTGTCCGCGACTATGTTGCCGTGTAGTAGTGTTTCTGCCACTGGGATCTCTGATATATATTTGTTCTGCCTGATTGTATTTATAGGGCTTGTTTAAGGGGACTCTCTACCTATCGTCTCCAAAAGCCAAAGCTAGTGTTATTCTATTGGAAGTTTTGCTCCATTATAATTCATTAACTAATACATATTTTTAAATTCCGTTTTCACTTTCCAAAAATTCATAACTATTAAACAATTTATTGCTTTCTAAAAATCGATTTTTTTTTATTTTTAAGATTTCATTTTTAAGCTAAAAAATGAAAAAATCCACATTGTGAAAATTCACATTTTACAGCCTCAAAATAAAATATTAAAATTTTTTAAAAATAATTTTTAGACAGCGATAAATTGTTTAATAGTTGTGAAGTTTCTGAATGTGAAAACTGAATTTAAAAATATACATTAGTTTAGTTAATAAGTTATAATGGGGCGAAATTCTCCACAGAATAACATTGGCTCTAGCTTCTGGGGACAATAAGTAGAGAGACCTCTTAATCTAGAAATTTGAATTCATGAAGATACATGGTTATATTAAAAAGTGTAATATAATTATTAACTTATTATTGTTGGTTGCAAATTAAAAGTGACATTTTCAAAGAGTGGAATAAAAAAAAAAAAAAAAAAGAGAGAGAGAGAAAAGAGGCTTTATTTTGTGATATCCTAAAATACCAAACATAAAAAAACTCCAAAAGATTAGATTTGAATAAGAAAAAATGAATCAAACGTCCAGCCTTGTAAAAGTAGAACAACTTTGAATCAAAAGCATAGTGAGAAAAAATATACATTTACAAAAGATAATCGATAATAAAATTTCAAAGTATCTTACCACACTGAGGCACATTGCAGATTTCTTTTCTAACACTAGGACTGGTCGTAAAGCACCACGGTTGAGATTCCTTACCACCAGGGTTTCGACAATAACTGTGACCACCAACAAGCTCTGGGTAATCTGCTGTTCGGTAAAAAATCTGGTCACTCCAAGGTTGGCATCGCAATCCTGATATGGTCGTAGAGATTGTCCCTCTGTAACTCTCACCATTTCCTTCAAAGCAGGTGTCTTCTGCAATATCAAATAAAAATAAATGTGAATAATAAAAAATACAGAAAACTGTGCATGATATAAAATAGTACACATCTAGGCTTCCATTCAATACTCTTACATTCTTCAACTTAAATTGTTTCTGAAATAATTAAAATCTGATAACAAAATTAACAATAAGAAAATATTTTCACATTAAGAACAAATGTTATCAAAAAAGCTAAATATAAAAATTTTGCAGAAGCAAATTAAAGATAATAATGTAAAGTTTCATGAAAAATATAGAATTTAACAAGCGTAAAGACTATTTTATTAAATACAAAATACTTTAAAAATATAACAGATAAGAAATGTAGATTAAATATCCTTTTTTAAATAATGATTGATTGTGAAATTTATTAACATAAAAATATTATGTAGACTATATTAACTTTGATATTTACTTCAACTTTTGACAAACCAGTTTAAAACTATACTTTATACCAGGGGTGCAGAATATGCCCGAACGAGGTTCGGGGGAAATTTAAACTGACTAGGGAAATTTTGAATATTTTTTTAAGAGAAAATAAAAATGTAAATCAAAAATAACAATTTGCTACTTTGAAGTACTTATAGGACAGCGATATTTTTATGTTACACTTGGTTACACTGTATACTTATTCTCTTAGAGATTTATTACATAGAACAAATGACTTTGTATAGCAAAGTAGATTTTTGCATTATTGAGGGAAATTTATACTGTGTTTGGGAGAAATTTCCGAGGTTTGAACATTTTCTGCACCCCTGCTTTATACCAGGGGTGGCCAGCCTGCGGCCCACCATGTAGTTTTCTGCGGCTCGCGAGGAGATTAACAATATTTAAAATTTGACCACTGTGGTTAACATATTAAAATTTAAGGAATTTGTTCTAACTTTTCGAAGTAAAAATATCTTTCAATGATTATGGTAAGTAAAGAATCACACTGCTGTACTGAAATATTATTAGATTCAGTATTCATTCTTTTTAGTACAGTCATTCATTAATGTATAGTCAAATTTTCTATTCTATATAAAAATTCTATTGTTAATTTATGAATAAAAATTAATTTAAATCAATGTATTCTGTTTTGAATCTTCATCTTGTGCCCTCCCCTCCCCCCAAAAAAAAGTATATACATACATGATTTATACACTCAAAAATATATATCAAGCATATATACATACAGTGCATCTCGCCTGAATAAAACAGATTTCTAGTGTGGTCCACCAAGTGTTTCGGATTGGACAGGCCTGCTTTATACCATTTTGTCCAAAACTTATACGAACATGTTGCAAAATACTTAAAAACATTAATGACTTTTATCCACCAGAAGAGAAGATGAATAATTAATTTTAAAATGTCAACTATACATGTCACCAAACTTTTTCGATTAATATATTACCTCTATCAACTAAAACTGCATTTGGTATGCCCAATCGCATACACGTGTCACTTTCTTTAGATCCAACAGGCGGCAACTCTTCACACACTGGTAAAATTTGCTGTTGTCCAAGCAAAGGGTGTCTTTTTGCTATAGAGTACTCCATACGACAAATATTGCTTTCCAGCACTTCACATTCATCTCGGCAAACTTGACGAGGTACTGGATAAGGACTGTCACTATCACATAAAGGAAAAGCAAAGAAGCACAGTGAACGAATGGCGTATTTATGGCACTCTTCTGAGACATCATGAGACGTTGCAATAACAGTGAAGGCAGCAGTTAACTTTTCTTCCATAATGCTGAGACTATTAGAAGGCTTTACATATACAGTTCGGTTACCGATAAACTGCATACAGGTTACACCACGATAAAGTTGGCAGAAGCCTGCAGAATTCTGTTGCTCAACTTCAGGAAAACTGTAAGGAAAAGAGAAAATTAAATTTAAATAATAATCACAACCAATGTAATATAAATAAATACGAAATAATAAAATTAACAATCTCATAGATTTTATATTGATAATTTCTATACTTTTTTTAGATTCTACTAAATGTTAAAAATCTGTAATAGTAGAATAACTGAATAATCAAAACTAAATATTTTCTGCAAGTGTATTATGAACTTTTTCTAAATTTTCTATCATTTTTCAATCAAAAATTACTAATATACTCTTAGTTTTGAAAAACATTGTATAACCAATCACAACAAAGCTTTTACTGAATATGTTATGGTCATATTACACAAGATATTTTCGTCTAACATTTCACCCAACACAACACAGCAACATATTCAAGGTCAACAGATTTTCAACTTTTTCGACCACCATTCAGAAAAGTTAATTATGTTGTGTCGCTTTAAAAGTTAAACAAAAATCTCTTGTGCGATGCTGCTATTATGGTCATATCATATGAAAGATTTTCATGCAATATTGCACCCAACTCAACACAGCAGTGTACAGGAAAGATTCAAGGTCAGCAGGTAATCAACTTTTCCAACCATCACTCTAGAAAGTTCATCATGTTGTGTTTAGTAAAAATTGAGAGAAATCTCTCATGTGATACAACCATTAGAGGGTAATAAACAGACAGCTCCGAGGGTGCTTCTATATTAAATTGTATGTCATCGTGTACATATATTCAGGCTCATGCTGACCTGGGGGGGACAAGGAGTCTTATTTCCCTGAACTCTCTGATTGAGGTTGCCTTAATGTTCTTAATCGACTAAAGAAATGAACTCAATTATCCAGCACAAAAAGCAAATTTAATCCATAAGACATGTTAAAAATAAATAAATACTTGAATATTAAAATAAATATATCTGATAATATAATTTCATAAGTGATATTTGTGGAGGCAGGTACAATGGCATACGATTCAGTGTGAATTTTTTTTTAGTCAACCAAATACGCCAAGAAAATCCCAGTCAGAGAATGCAGGAATAAATCCCTCTCTCCTCAGAAGCTAGCATCAGCTAGGACATAACATGTTAGATATTAAGGAAAAACTCAGCATCAGCTTGGACAATAACATGTTAGATATTAAGGAAAAACTCAGTATCAGCTTGGACAATAACATGTTAGATATTAAGGAAAAATTCAAAATGAGATTAACAATTTCATCAACTTAAAACATTAATAAGTCTCTAGAAACTCTCTCTTTTCTTTTTTAAATTTTTACAAATACAAAGAGAGAGAGAAAAAGAAAGATATTTTAAGAGAAGCTTATTCAATAATCAGTAAGGCTACATGAGCATAGCATTTATCAATTTATCAAACTTTGAAATATTAACTATTAGTTCTTAATATTAATGCCCAGTATACTAAAAACTGGAGTTAATGCACAACATATATACATTATATTTCATAAACTAATTCTACATACTGTATGGCTTCTTGTAGAATATAATTGTACTGTATTATGTAGAATGAAATTCAGGGGTTGAAATTAGAATCAGCAAGTTAGGTGCCAAATGGAAACTAACATTGTTTTCTTAGTTACCATTATGTTTGTACTAAGGCACTGTTTTAAAATTGTTATTTACACATAGAAAAATATACATAAACATTGTACATAAACTATAATTACTTTATCTAGTTAGTTTTTTTATTTTAAAAATAAGCTTTAATTACACACATTTTAAAAATGTGTTGTAATTGCACACTGAAGGGGAAAAAGAATGTTAGACGTCAAAGTGATAACTAGCTATAAAACTGTGGTCGTCAAAATGAAATATTTAGTTGCAAAATACAATTAAAGACAGCTAGTTTTGAGCCCTGATAGAATTGTATAACAGAGTTTCTCCCAGGTTTAAAAATGGGCAGGGCACTGCTCATAAAA
Source organism: Salticus scenicus (assembly GCA_963930645.1). Lineage (NCBI taxonomy): Eukaryota > Metazoa > Arthropoda > Arachnida > Araneae > Salticidae > Salticus > Salticus scenicus. The sequence goes on from OZ005660.1 coordinate 102,175,683, forward strand.
AAAGGGGGCATTTTCTAGATTCACGGGGGCAGTTTTGGATTCGTAAGTGCATATTTAACATTTACAATTAAGACAATTATTTTAAAATTTTTATTTTAGGTATAAATGGAAGAATTTTTTTTTTTCTTTTTTTTTTAACTCTTTACATCTTAATTTTGCTTGTTACGGATATATGAATGAATGTTGATTGTTATGCACAATACTTTTATCATTCCTATTAAACCCAACCCTAATATTTTTTAAAGTAACAATAGACAGGAAATGCCAGAATGAAATGTTAAAACACCAATTTATAAAGCAGAACAAATTATGTGTATGATTAACAACAAAAATTATATACAAGTAGAAAGCTTATTTTAAATTTTTCTTACAACTAAAAGCACTAATTTGCTCAAAAAAGACGAAAATGGGGCTATTTCTATTAGTGAGAATTTTGCAATTTACTAAGCATTTTCAAAATACACTATAAAAGTTGGAATTAATTAAAGAAAGACATATGAGAATCTGTAATAAGAAATATATTACATAATAAAAGCATGAATATTAGTTTTAAAAAATTCCAATTTTTAAGTTAAAATAAACAAATAAATAAAGCCATGAAAAGTAGTTAAAATAATCCACTTATAAAATAAAACAAATCATGTGTATGATTAGAACGTATTTTATAAATTGATTTTACGTTACATGAAATAAAAAGCCTTTATTTAAAACGCTGTGATATGTAACTTTAATATTAAAATTGTTTAAACAAAGGTAAGCGGTTCTGTTTTTCGCAGAATCCATTTAAAAATTATAAAGCCACAATACCATAATTTACAACTATACAGAAAAAAATCTTTTAATTCATATAAAAACCTACAAGTAATCAGATAAAATAAATAAATAAACAAATAAGTAAACTGGGTTATTTACAAAAATATAACCAATATACTGAATCAATCTATTTTACAAATTGATCTGCCTTCTAAAATATTAAAAAATAAAATAAAATAAATAAACATTGAACAACGATAGAAACAAAAAATTCAATCGAAATAACCCCACAAATAATTCTAAAATATTGATAAATAAACATACAAATTTAGCAAATATTTATGCAAACTTTTATATAACATTACACATTCCAAAGAGATTGTTTGTTTATCAAAACATAAAATTATTAAATAACCAAGAAGCACATGTAAAGGTAACTAGCAATATAGCCGGCCACTTAACATCTATAAATTTTTATTTAAAAAAATTGCTAGAAAAAGAGACAAACCTGGAATTAAAATCGTCTGTAAAATCTGTGATATTTTCATAAGTATCGGCAGAAACCGATACAAAATAAAATACAGATAAGAGCAGACAACACAGCGTCGCCGCCATGTTGTAATGATGGGAGTGTAGAGTTTAGTTGCTATATGCGCGCGCCTCGGCATTTAGAAACAGCTGCGAGATGGGGGAGGGTAATAAAATTAAGAAAAATGACATCGAGAGAAATGAAATTACATTGTGTAGTTTTGGTTTCTGTTTCCCACATATTAATAGAAGAGTGAGATGGTCTAATAGAAATGCCTTGATTTAGTTTCCGGAAGGAGAATTCAGTAATTATTTATGAAGCACATTAATTGTTTTTGTTTTAATATATCACAATTTCTGGAAGAATAATTCTTTTGTAAATGATTTTAGAATAATATAAAGTTAATCATACTTTTTAGTTACAAAGAATATAATATAGAATATTAATTTATTATTAGATTAGTAATGATTGATAATTTTTTTTTTTTTTTTTTTTTTTTCTAAAGAAATTAAGAAAAAAAAAAAAAAGTTTCAAAATGCAGCATAGTTGAAGCCAGAGTTCATTTTTGCTTAATAAACTTGAAGCTTAATTATTAAAGATATTATCATTTATTTTTAAAATTCTAACTCCTACTTATATTTATAAAATTATATTGTATTATTTTAATTTTAAGTCATTATTATTATTATTATTATTAATGGAGATTACTTATATGTGGAATAAAGCATTCATTAATACATGCTTTCACATAAGCATTGAATTTTTAAAAAATAGTTCTACAAATTTTTCAATTAACTTTTTAAAAAGTTAACAGATTATAACTAATAAATACTCAAAACAAAAATAATTTATTCCCCTTAATAAACGATATAACACTAAAAATGTGTATATATTTATTTTCTTCCAAGATCCAAGATAAATTGTTTTGCTTATCAATCGAACATAAAGAAGAATTAAAATTAATTTAACGAATATTTGAATAATGATTCGGATTCAAATTATATATATATGTATGTATATACTATAAATTCTAGGTTCACTCACTTTCTGCACCCATACTTGAAGACTATATATAGATAACCCGATTCCTTTATAACTTTCCATATGAAAGAAAATCAACTGATAAGGGATATTAAAAAATAATAATAACAAGCAAACCCGTGCGAAATATTCGCACTTTATTTCTTTTCTCATTTACCTTTAAAATTTGAAACTCATAAATGTTATACCAATTTCACCACCTAACTAAAATTTTAATTTACCAGAAACCAAATTATTATTAAAACCAAATTAATATTGTACAATAGTGAAACCAAAATCATTCAAAGAAAGGTTTCCAAATAAAATTCAGGTTTCACGACCCAATTCACAGGCAGTACAGTTTTAATATAGACTCCCACGACTCCTTTTAAATTTTTGTCGTCATTTTGGCGATGACTTTTTATTAATTATTATTATTTTTTTTTTTAAATAAATAAATAAAAAAACACTAATTCCTATTTTGATTATATTTTTTATGATTGTGTTTTTTAGTCAATTTATGACACAAAAGTTCATATTCTTTATATATCTTTAAAATGCTAGGTTTAAAATAACGCTTGCAAAGATTCTGAAGAAACAACTGTTAAAAATACATTTTTTCGTAAAATAATCTCATCAGACAAATGTCCTCATTTTTTTCTTATTAGTCCATTGATTTAAGTCCGCGTGCTTAAATATTGTCCATGTATAAATATTATTATTTTTTTTTTTATCCTCGCGTATCGTATCGTTTCAACAAAAAATAATTGAAACTGGTCCACGTTAGAGAAATATTATATAGATGATAATAATAATAATAACAGGACAAGCTAAAAAAATCCCCAAAACAAAAATAAAAAATGTATAAGTTCTGCAATAGAAGAAATATTTCAAAATATAAAAAAATAATAAATGTCATAGTTTTTTTTTTTTTACCAAGCTTATGACATTTCTTTACCGGAAAACAGATAATAAACATTGTTACAAAAAATTTGCCTGCAAAACTACTTTCACTGCAATAGAACAATTAACGCGGAGAAAAAGACTTAATGCATTGTAACAATATTTGTCTTCAAATCGTTGTACTGAAATAAATCTTATCCTTTTAAAGGGAAAAAAGTCTTTCATCTGAATACAATGCAGTGGAAACGGCATTTGGAAAATATATGTAAATAATTAATAGTTGAGGAAATGCACTCATACATACACACATATACTATTGTGTGATAAAGACATTACAAAGTATTTCAACGTTTTTATTTTTCTGCACATTTCTCTTCTAATTCCGTCTAAGAAAACTAATATATTTTAGATTTTTAAGGGTATAATGGACATTATAAATCTTTTTTGAAAATTATTCTTTCAGAGCTATTAAAATTCCTATACATATGCATTAAAATATGATAATATTAAGTGTATTAAAAATTCTCAATTTAAATTTCATAAAAAAATACCAAAAAAATTTGTTTGGAGAATTTTTAAATATTCCTTTTACTAACTAATTTTTAGTTTTCCCCTAAATTTTACTATGTTATTCTAAACATATTTGGGTATTACTTTGTGGATTCATTAAGAATTTAAATAGATAAATAAAAAAATATGTGTGAATGCTAAAAATGTGCATTAAATTTGTAAATATAATATCGATGGGAAAAAATAAAGATTAATTAGCAGAAAAAAAAAATAATAATAATTTTGATTTATTAAATTTAAATTGTTTTCGAGAAATGTTAATATACTTAATACTGATATATTTCAATATATGTATGGAAATTTTAAAACAGTAATTTTTTGGTAATTTTAAGACAGTAATTTTTAAAAAAGTTATATAATTTCTACCAGCCTGGAAGACCTTAAATATTTGATTGATTTCCTTTGAAATGACAAGTAAAAATTTCGAAACTGGTATAGTGGAAAGCAGTTTTTGTTAAATTATCATAAATATTATAAACACAGACATTTCCAATATGATAGCAGTCTACTAAATTGAGTATAAACAATTTGTTTAATTGTAATTTTAAGAAACCGTTTGTTTCGAATAATTTTTCCCCACCTTGCAATCGAAGCCAAATTCAAAATAAGAGAAAAAATGGTTGTAAATATGTTACGTATAAACTATAAACACATACAAATTTTGAAAATGTTACCAGATAATTATAATTCAAATGATCTTCAATAAAAGCTAACCTTCGCCATGGGAACTCGGAACTTTTGAGAAAAAATAATGTATCATGTTGTAAGACAAGGAATGCACACATGGCGACAAATTGCATTTATTTACAAGATGAAAAGAAACCTAATTAGGAAAAGTCATAACATGCTATTGTAGTCTTGCATTACGTTAAAGAAAAAATAATACATGATCAAAGATTTCGATAGAGTTGCAATTAGCAAAAGGTACATATGTCATATGTGGGAAGAGGGATGATCTAAAAATTTAAAGAACATACTGTATGTGAATTTAAGTTACAATTTAGAGGTCATAAACATGTGTTGGTTACTTTATTTATTTATTTTTTTAAATATATAAACGATAATATATTTTTTAGAATGTGTGATACTGATAATCGACATCACAAAAACGCCACGACTGAAAACGTCTATGGCAGTAACTTAATTTAAAGAATTGAGAAATTTGAGAACTTTTTAAAATTTTAGTTTTAAGGTATAGCACAGGGCAGTAAAAAATGCTTTGAAGGACCATATAACTCAATTCGTAATTTGCATAAATTTCGTACTTTAAGAATGAGCGTAAAAGTTAAATATCGAGGATAATTTTTTTGAACACTATTCTTGAACAATAAATTTTAAGTCTACCGAAAATTATGTATGTTTGAATTAAAAAAGAAATTTATTTTTATTAATAATACCTTTTACAAAAACATCGTGTATTTGTTCAAATTTTACATAAGTATTATGAAACAAAAATATAAATTAAATTATCAACATTATCAAACAAAAATTTCAATTAAAAAAGTAACACCATAAATTTAAATAATTTGTTCAAATTTCACATAAATGTTATCAAACAAAAATTTCTGGTGCTACCTTTTTAATTTAAGAAATGTTAATTTATTTATATTAAATAAAGAAATATAATTAAGTTTTTCTTGAGACTAATGCAAAAATTAAATGAATATATCTATTTTTTATTTATTTTATTTTTTTATTTATTATTTGTTATCATTTGACAACAGTGAATAATATGGAGAATATGTGGCTTTACAATTTTATTAAAAATAAAATAAATTAAATTAATGTTTGGGAGGTATTTGGTATAAAATTCCTTCTATGTGGTTTTTTTATTAATTTATTTGTTATTGTTGCTGCCCCATTCACGTCTGTATTACAAGCTTGTTACTATTTAATTATGTGTACAAAATATAATAATAATTAAATAATAAATTAGATTGAATATTTAGAAATGAGATTTAAATTTGGACACGAGCCCTTTTCACTTTTCAAACATACATACATAAGGAAAGTATTGTAATCATGACAAAAATACATTTTATTTTTTGGTGCATCTATACGTTCTGAGGTGCGCTGAGTTCATTTTTGCTATTTTTACGGTAATGTACAGTCGGTAACAAAAGTCTCCGAACACTAGCAAAAATTCCTATATAAAAAAAAAGTGCACTTAATACAGTTTTATTAAATAAATCCTTGTCGAATCTTGTTTTTAGACTGACTAAGAACAGGATTCGACAAGGATTTATTTAACAAAACTGTATTAAGTGTAGTATTTTTATATAGAAATTTTTGCTAGTGTTCGGAGACGTTTGTTACGGACTGTATGTATGTGTGTGCATGTGTGTGTAAGTGAGTAAACACAATAACGTCTAAACGCTTTGTTCGGGTAAGCTGAAAGTTGGTACGTATGTTATAGGTTACTGTGGCAGGAACTATGCAGATTTTGGTGAATCTAGCACTTATAGTTTTTTTTTTTTTTTTTTTTTTAACAGAGACGCGACGAAAAATTCGTTATCGCTATGGCCTATGGGTCAAATTATTTAAAGTGCGATACGTCTAAATGCCTTCATCGATTGAGCTGAAAATTTATAATACATGTTATAGGTCACCGTCGCACAAATTGTATAGATTTTGGTGAATGGTGAATCTAGTACTTATAGTGTTTTTGCAGGGACACATCGAAAAATTCTTTATCATTATGTGCTATGAGCTAAATTATTTAAGATGCGATAGTGTCTAAATGCCTTATCAGATTGAACTGATAATTTATATACATGTTATAGGTCAGCGTCGCACGAACTGTATAGATAAGTGGTAGCACTAGAAATCACCAGACGGGGAAACACCATCTCCTCGACAGGAGTCATTATACATAAAGAGTTTATTATACGACTATTCAGCACAGTGCCACGTCATGTCCTTTCTTGTATCTGCCATGGCAAATATACACTGCAATGCTGTTATCAGTAATATTATTTGGACATATGGTTTGGGGTTAAATCCAATTCTCTACACGAAAGACCTAAGCTTGGAGTGTTTTAAAGGGATTCTCGTCCGTATTCGCATAAGTTTCGAGAGAGAAAAAAAGAAAGAGGTGTGTGTGTGGGGGGGGGGGGGGGGGACTCCGAGTAGCTACAGCAAAGAGAGACAAGGAGTGAGACTTGGGTTTGAACCCGGCATCTCTTGTTTACTAACTCTGAGAGCAAATTATCTTGGCCACGCTTTCAGGTGCGATTTTTGCTCACTTTTCCCAAATTAGCCTCTTACGCTGTATAATTCAGCTAAAAACTGAAAAATTGCCAGCAATACTTTTTGCAGTACCGATTGACATTGACTGTTGTGGATTCAATAACTGATTTTTCAAACATACACCTACAATTTAAGAGGCAAATTTAGTGCTCCACCCCACTGAAATATCTACGCACGACTGACAACTACCGCACTCCCGTATTCTCGTATTTCACGCTGGTAAAAAAGATTTGTGCATCTGGCCACATTAATGACAGCTATGGAGATGGGGGCGCTTCTTTCGGTAGATCTCATTAATAATGGACGCTTAAAAAGGGGCATGTTTCAGGGGGTGACAAAAGAATGGAGCGGAAATGAAGAAAATAGAATATTGAACGAGAACGTTACTTTTTTTTTGTCTTCCTATTTAGGATTGTTTTTGTTGCTCTAGAAAAGAGAGAAGTTGAGATATGAGTTTTATTGTTACTCAAAATAGAGCAATCTTCAGATATGCATTGAAAATATGAAGAATGATAATTATTATTCTTTTTGTTATATGCAAGATTAATTCAGATGCGATGCAAATGAAAAACTAGTAGTATGTTGTGGCCACCACATGACTTTCTTCTACGTATTTTCTTATACAAATTCACTCGGTAAAAATAATTTATTAAAATTATTATTTAAAAAAATTATCTTCCATGATAATGCAGACAATTTCTATATTAGAGAAACAGTATAACACTAAATATAAAAGAAAAATTAATATTACATATTTTTTTTTTTTTTTTTTTTTTTTTGTTAAAAATGAAAAAAATCGATAACTTTATTTTAAATTATCGCAGATCGATGGTTCAACCATTCGTTTTAAAGGTATTGGAGAGCTCTTTAGAAAGGTACCCAACATGAAAATTTACTCCCCTCGAGGGGGGACTTCCCCCCCAGGGGGAGGCGAGGCTCTTACATACACATTTTTTATTTTTTTTTTCCCAGTTGACTGTCTCTATTATAAATAATTCTTTCAAATTTCGTAATGATTCTTAAATTCTCTTTATGCACATTTATACAAAATTTTGTCCTATACACCCATGTTAAAAATTTAGAAAAAGCGGGATGGCAACGAAAGCTATTGGACAATTTTTACCAAAAGTTGATAGGCACTAATTTATGTCAATGTGTAACTTCATACAAATTTGTATCAAATTCTGTGCAGTAGTACCTGAAGATGCAGATGCCACAAAATTTTGTCACACACACACACAGACAGACATTTTCTAAAAATGGTCAAATCATGTTCTACAGTCTCAAAAAGTGTAAATCCATCAAAAAACCGAGGTCGAAAATTTTTACGAATCCAATACTTTCTTCTATTGAATATAGAAAAAAGTAATAATAGTTATCTTTTGCGAAATCAACATATAAAGAATGATAACAATCATTCATATTTTGTTACATGAATGATAGTTTAGATGCAAATGAAAATCATAATTATCTTCTGCATAATAAATGTATAAAAAATTATAATTATTATTCATATTTAATTCTATGCGTTATAATTTAGATGTATATGAAAACCATTATTTTCGGTGTAATGAATGTATATAAAGAATGATAATTATCATTCATATTTTACAATATGCATGATAATTTAGATGCAAATGAAAATCATAATTATCTTCTGCATAATGAATGTATGTATGAAGAATGAATAGTAATAATATTATTCATATTTTATTTTTGTTACATGCATAATAATTTAGATGCGTATGAAAAAGCATAGTTTTCCTTCTGCGTAATCGAAATATATAAAGAATGATAATTATTATTCATATTTTGTTCTATGCGTGATAATTTAGATGTAAATGAAAACCATTATTTTCTGTGTAATGAATGTATATAAAGAATGATAATTATCATTCATATTTTACAATATGCATGATAATTTAGATGCAAATGAAAATCATAATTATCTTCTGCATAATGAATGTATGTATGAAGAATGAATAGTAATAATATTATTCATATTTTATTTTTGTTACATGCATAATAATTTAGATGCGTATGAAAAAGCATAGTTTTCCTTCTGCGTAATCGAAATATATAAAGAATGATAATTATTATTCATATTTTGTTCTATGCGTGATAATTTAGATGTAAATGAAAACCATTATTTTCTGTGTAATGAATGTATATAAAGAATGATAATTATCATTCATATTTTACAATATGCATGATAATTTAGATGCAAATGAAAATCATAATTATCTTCTGCATAATGAATGTATGTATGAAGAATGAATAGTAATAATATTATTCATATTTTATTTTTGTTACATGCATAATAATTTAGATGCGTATGAAAAAGCATAGTTTTCCTTCTGCGTAATCGAAATATATAAAGAATGATAATTATTATTCATATTTTGTTCTATGCGTGATAATTTAGATGTAAATGAAAACCATTATTTTCTGTGTAATGAATGTATATAAAGAATGATAATTATCATTCATATTTTACAATATGCATGATAATTTAGATGCAAATGAAAATCATAATTATCTTCTGCATAATGAATGTATGTATGAAGAATGAATAGTAATAATATTATTCATATTTTATTTTTGTTATATGCATAATAATTTAGATGCGAATGAAAAAGCATAGTTTTTCTTCTGCGTAATCGAAATATATAAAGAATGATAATTATTATTCATTTTGTTAAATCTACAATTAATTTAGATGCAAATGAGAAATCGCAGTTATCTTCTTCGTGATCAAAACATAAAAAACGCTAATTTTTATTCATATTTCATTATAACCGTGATTAATTTAGATGCAAATGAAAAGGCACGGTTATTTTTGAGTAATGGAAAGATAAAGAATGATAATTATTAATTTTGTTATGTTCATAATTAATTTAAATGTCTATACAAAATCATAATTATTAATTCGCAATGAAAATATAAAGAATGTTAATTATTATTCATTTACTTTTATGTATGATTAATTTAGATGCAAATGAATAATCATAGTTATCGTCTGTGTAACTAAAATATAAAGAATGATGATTAATATTCATATTTTATTATAAGCATGATTAATCTAGATGCATATGAAAAAACAAGGCTATTTTTGAGCAATGGAAACGAAGACGGCCGTTAAACTTTATTTTCTGGGCAGGCATAACAGTTTGTATTATTCCGTTCTATGACTTCAGTTACTTGAGTTATATTATATAAAGAGACTTAAAAAGTTTGAAAATGTTGAATGATAAATCTTAATTTTTACTTTACTGATTCGCTTACTAGTATTTAGCGGGGGGGAGGGGGGGAGAAACAGAGAGAATAACAACTTAGCAATAAAATGTTGAACATGGTAAATATTAAAATTTATAAGGTCAAAAGAAATAAAGGGGAAAAAAAAAAAAGGAAGCAGTGTAAACATTGTAAAACAAGATTAATTATTCAAGAAAAATCGTCTGCCTCCCTTTTTTAACAGCTTTTAGACTACTTTATTTTAATTCCAGAATGTGAAAACACTTTTATTTACCGACTACTTCAAAAGGCACTCCATTTAAAACCAGTTTTAAATAGATATTAATATTGTGATAGTTTTTTCTTTCCTTTTTTTTTTTTTTTTTTTTTTTTTTTTTTTTTAAATAAACCTTATCATTTAATTATTTTTTTAATAAATAAAAAAAAGCGTTTTCTTTATGAATATACTATTCAAATAAAATCTCGTGATATGAAAGGGGCTTTATGCAAATTTTTTAAAGCTGCTAATCATTGTTTCTGTTGCTCTGTATTATAAATATATTTAATTAAAAAAGAAGTTTGTCGAATCTCTCTCTTTGAACATGTTGAATTTTACCTCAGTCAATTATTATTTTTTTAAAATAAATTTAAATATTTTATTTCATTAAGTAAATTAAGTGCTCTAATTTTCAATTTTGAAAAGAAATATTTAAATTCATTTTTTAGACACATTATTCACCACAATAAAAAGGCAAAGGATTAAAAAAAAAAAAAGGATTTTTGTTGTTTCGTTTTATAAGGATATCGCATTCAAAAAATTCTGTTTTTTTTTTTTTTTTTTCTTTTTCTTTTTTTTAAATATGTTGCCTTTTAGCTGAGTGGGCAATATTTTGAAAAAATAAATTTAAATATATCGTTTAAAGGTCGAAACTTAGAGTCCTAAATTTTACTTAATGAAATAAAATATTTAAATTATTATTATTAAAAAAAATGTTCACTAAGCTAAAAGGCAACATGTTTACAGATTAATACTATTCAAAAAATAGAATTCGAAAAAAATTATTTTTGAATGAGATCTCCTTATAAAACGGAGCAACAAAAATCCAATACGATAACACAGGAGAAAAGAAGGGGTTGGTACTTTCAAAAAATTTCTTTTACGACATGATAAATAAAGTTAAAAAAATAAAATTACATGGGTAGGAAACAACACCTGTATTCACTAAATATTTATTTATTTTTAAATACTTAAAAAAAAAAAAAAAAAAAAAAAAACGTAGAGGTAGACATAATATACAAAGCTAATGGATTACAATGCCATTATATGCTTTAGTTTTTTTTCCCCAATGAAATTGGCAATGAACATGTTATTGTAATAGTTTTTTTACAGATTTTTTTTTTTTTTTTTTAACACGTAAAATATGGTTGATTCAGACTTTTAAATTAATTTTAAGCAGTTTTTCTTTGAAAATTTACATTTATTAAGAATATATTAATCGCACTAAAATATTTTTTTAAATAATAAGTATATTTAGATTACTTGTATACGATAAAAAAATATACTTGTAAACTATTAAAATTATTTATTGAAATTGTTTTCCATGATGAATGCAGATGATTTTTATCTGACTTAAAACTAAATGCAGGAAGAAAGTCAATTTTGTACCAACATCAAAAGAAATGCGATTACCCCCCCCCCCGGTCGTTTAAGAAGAAAAAAAAAAAAAAAAAAAAAAAAAAACATAACTTTGCCTTAAATTGTTACAGATCTGTGGTTCAACCATTCGTTTTCAAGGTATCAACGAGTTTTTCGAAAGCTACCGATATTGAAAATTTACACACACCAGGTGGTGGTAGTGATGCTCATTTTTCGTAATTTATTATTACTTTATCAACAATTCGTATTAACTTTACAATCCTGCATCAAAAATAACTGTCATTATGTACATTTTCACGAGATTTCCTTCTATACTGCCATATTAAAAATTATGAAAAAAAAAAAAAAAACATTCGGACCACAGCGCCACCTGTTGAGCGTTTAATTCCAAAATATAATCAGCACCACTTTAAGTCAATGTCTAACTGAATACCAAGTTCAGTTAAATTTCGTTCATTGGTTCATAAGATACAGTGTCCACGGAATTTGTGACACAAACACACAGAAAGACATTTTCTAAAAGTGGTCAAATCCTGTTCAGGACAATTCAAAACGTGTAAATCCATCGAAAACTGAGAGTCGAAAATTTACAAGAACCTAATACTTTCTTTTTACATATACAGTCGCACCTCGTTAACGTGAACATTGTTAACGAGAATTACTTTTAACATGAACAGTTTCCAGAAAATTTTAACATGAACTGTTTCCAACGGTTTCTATAGTTTCTATCAAAATGAAGATACGTTTAGTTATATGTATGAAGATTAGTTACTGATAGCATGAACTACTGATAATATGAAAAAACTGGAGTGACTCCACTCGACTTTCCGAACATTGAGTAATTAACAGTTTTGTAGATAAAGTAAAGAAAGAGGAGTTGTTAAACAAACAAAAGAGAGAAAACCATAATAGAGTGTTTGAGTATTTTTCTCCACATATTACACGATTTTTCATTTAGCGCTACTGAACTTTGAGCCCATAGATCATAATGATAAAGAAGTTTTCGTTGTGTCCCTGTAAAAACCTATAAATGCTAGATTCACCAAAATGCTTATAGTTAGTGCAACAGTGATTTATAATATTCATATAAATTTTCAGCTCCATTGAATAAGGCGTTTAGATGCTATCGCACTTTTAAAAATTTGGTCCCATAGGCCATAATAATAAAGAATTTTTCTTTGTGCCCCTGTAAAAAAAATGTAAGTGCTAAATTCACCAAATTCTATACAGTTCGTGCAACTGTAACCTATAACATGTGTACAAATTTTTTGCTCAGATTAATAAAGCGTTTAGACGCTATCGTACTTTTAAAAATTTGGCCCCATAGGCCATAATGATAAAGAATTTTTCCTGGTGTCCCTGTAAAAAAACTATAAGTGCTAGATTCACCAAAATCTATAGGGTTCGTATTATGGTGACTAACAATATACGCACCAACTTTCAGCTTATTCGAAGAAAGCGTTTAGACGCTAGCGTGTTCACTCCCAGACATACACACATACATACACACACACATACATACATCATCGTAATAATAGTGGAAACAGACTCGGGGGGCCTCGAAACATATAGAGACATCAAAATCTCAAATTCGGATTTTTGACATGATTACAATACTTTCCTCACTATAGGGTTCGGAAAGTAATAAATAAGTTGATGATCCATGAATATTTTTAAGTACCAGTATGATATGATACTTTGCACAACTTTTTATTTGGAGAAAAATTATTATTATTATTATTATTATTTAGCGGTAAAAAGCTTTTATATATACATTGAGAAAAAATTTTGTGACTGGCAACTAGAAACTAAATTGTGGCTCTAGTGAATATAGTTCTTATAAATTGTAGTCCCCTTTGAAAGCCAGTTCTTGAAACCCCTATTAGAATTCTACAGCGTTTGCCTGTATTATCGAGGTCAAACTTATTAAAAAATCTCTGCAAATTAATACGAACACATGAGGTGAGATTTAGAAACTATAATATATATATATATATACTAGCTGACCCGACAAACGTTGTTTTGTCATATAAATTATTTCTAGAGAATATTTTGCTAGAAAATTATAACTAATTTATTGTAAGTGTGTAAGGATGTGGTATATAAGTGGAAGGTGTATGGAGCGCTGTGAACGGTGAAAGAATATAAAAATAACAAAACACCAATCATTTATTTTTTTAATTTATTAAAATTGATTCTTTAAAGTTATATACATATCGCTACTTATAACAATATTACTAAAAAACAATATCAATCCCTTAATGCAACAGAGTGTACAATATTTTTTGTTATCCCATCTTTCGCCAATACAAACAAACTGGATGGTTTGCCCACTCGAGAGCCACGTATAATTGTCCGTGTGAAAAACATGATGTGCTCAAATCTAAGCCACAGACAGACATCGTTTGGCCCTGAGACTTATTGATAGTCATTGCAAATGCCAATCTAATTGGAAATTGAGGGCGTTTAAATTGAATTGGCACATCTGTGGGTATAATAGGGATTCGCAGTAGTAATATATTTTCACCTCGGAATTTTTCATTTAAAATGATGGCTTCGATAACATTTTTCATTAATTTTTTTATGACTAATTGCGTGCCGTTGCACAACCGTTGTGGGTTCAAATTACGAAGCAAAATAACCGGAGATCCAACCTTCAGTTGTAAAATATGCGGTGGCATGCCTGGTAAATCCAATGAGTTTAAAAACTTTGTTGGATAATTTACAGCTTCGGTGGCATCGCAAACTGTATCATTAGATTTGTATGGCACCAAGTCTCCTGGTAACAAATGTTGTATCTTGAGATTCAATTCGTTGACGTCCACATTTTTTGCTACTGAAATTGCTCTTTCTGCCAGCCACTCATGAGTTGCGTATCGTCTGTGTATATCGGGAAATATCTGGTCAATAAGAGCATCTTGAGAATCAATGATTGTGCAGAAATCGGTCGGTAATTTTATGCATCCAGTTTCATCTGTAGTAACTTTTCCATCGCCGATATCTAACAATTGTTTTGAGAATGTTTCAGCGGATGGATCTTGAAGCTTTTGAACGCACAAATTTACTTTCAGTTGTACTTTTTCAACATTACGCCAGAATGACGATGATTTTAAGCATGCGTTGATCTCATCAGCGTATGTTGAACGCGGAATAACGGGAAGTGCTTGTCTGAAATCACCTGAAAAGAGTAACAGAGTGCCTCCAAATAGTTTGTCGTTGTTTTTTATATCTTTTAATGTCCTGTTCGACGCCTCAATCGAATGTTTGTGTGCCATAGTGCATTCATCCCAGATAAGAATTTTACACTATTTCAGCACTGTGGCCATGGACGATTGTTTTTTTATGTTGCACACTGCGTCTGGGTTATTTTGAATATTTAGTGGCAGTTTAAATAATGAATGAGCTGCTCTGCCTCCATCCAATAAAGTTGCCGCAATGCCAGATGATGCAACAGCCAATGCGATGCCATTATTTGATCGTATTTCGGCGAGAATTAGCGAAATAAGGAATGTTTTGCCAGTTCCACCAAAAAAAAAAAAAAAGAATCCACCCTGTCCTGCCAAAACTGCGAACATGATGCGGTCGTAAATGGTTCTTTGTTCTTCATTCATTAGTGGGACATTGCGAGCAACAATCGCTGCCATTTCTACAGTATTGGTTGAAGGGAGTTGGAATTTATTGGATTTTATTTATAAATTCCAATTCACTTCAACCAAATCCCCTGCTCTTGAGCTTCAAAAATGGGGTATCTATAATGTCCCTTGTAATAACTGTGATTTATCTTATATTGGTCAAACTAAAAGAATTCTTGAATGTCGTTTACGTGAACATTCTCGGTATGTTGTTAATCAAGAAATTTCTAAATCTTCTATTTCGAAGCACAGTTGGGAATTTGATCATAGTTTTAATTTTAAGAGTGCCAAAATTATCTTTCATGCCAAACGCGTTTCCGAACTGGATTTTTTAGAAAATTTAGCTATTTACCTTAATCGTGATAAAATTGTCAATGAAAAATCTGATTCCACTTTGCTGTCTACAGCCTGGAAAAATTTGTTTAATTCAATTAAATAATTTCCTTCATTATGTTTATAACATCATATTAGTTATAATAAAATAATTCTAATTTAAATAAAAAAAAAAATAATTAATGGATAAATTTTATTTAAATTTACTTATTAGTTTAATATTATTGAAAATAATAATAATAATTGTTTACTCCTTTCCTCCCTCCTCATTTTGTGGTGTGTGTGTACGTGTGTTCCTCTCTGATTGGTCCTGTCCTGCGTTTTGCTTCCTATTGGTTGTTTGTGTTGCTTCTCCCCCTCTGGATTTTGTCCTGCTTTCAGTCTTGCTTTTGCCTCCAAGGCAGGTGCACGTGTTTGCACCGGATGAAGAAAGGCTACGTCCTTTCGAAACCGGTTGTGCTGATTTAAAATTTATGGTGTATCAAGAAGTTTGAATTTCTTGCTATTAATATGAGCATTGAATGTTTTGCTCAGCAGAGGCGAATATGGGACCACCCAACGGTTATCAATGTCTAATGCCTAAAAATTCATTTTTCATTTTAACATAAAATAACTCCGTCGGATATTGACGAATTTTTTAAAAGAATATACCATTTTAACTAATTTTAACATTTTAACAATATTAACGTTGAAAAAATATTTTAAACACTTACGGTTAAAAATTCATTTTTCATTTGAACATTAAATAAATTCTGACATCGTGTTTACGATTCTAAAATATTAACTTTGAAGAAATATTTTAAACACTTCGTAAGATACGGTTAAAAATTCATTTTTCATTTCAACATTAAATAAATTCTGACATCGTGTTTACGACAACTCACGCCATCTAGGTGGAAAAGTTGTTGAAAGAGTTGGTTAAAAATTAATCACGGAAGAACTAATTAAGTTACAACTTTCATTTGTAAATCTAAACCATTCTCGAATCCACCTGAAGACACACAAAAAATTTCATTAAACTCAGTCCAGCCGTTTAGGAGGAGTTCAGTGACATACACACGCACAAAAGATATATATATATATAAAGATATATTTCCTCACAGTGGCAGATCCAGAACTTAATTTTTTTTTTTTCGGGGGGGGGGGGGGTAAGATTTTTCAAGATGTTATTCCAGACTAATGAAAAATTTTCAATGTAATATTCAATTGTGAATGTCACTATTCAAACACTCCTATATTTTATACCCTTAGAAATTTGCTGCAATTGAAATCCGATTTTCAGTGAATATTTCTCAATAATTTTGATTTCTACCCCCAAACACTCGAAAAACTTTATCACACAAATTTGAAAATTTTATTTAAAATAAACTAAAATTACGAGTCAAAAAGCTTACAAAGAGTTTTTAGAAAAAAAATCAAATGGATTAAAACATTATACGATTTTCAGCTTCAGTAAAACAGACTCAGTGGATGGGTTGAGGTTGAGTGGGTTTTACATGACACTAGTGCTACAATATGGGCAATGGACAATATTCATTTTCTGGGTTTGAGGCTAACTCATACCTATCATGTGATTTCTGTTTCTCTATTTCCCTGTGAATTTCATCGCTAATTACCCATTGATCAATACTAATGCGACGTTAAACCCAACTAACCAACCAACCCTTTGAATTTCCCCATGTGATACAAACATTTCCCTGTGAATACAAAATATCCTCATACAATACAAATAAAAGCATTAGAATATTGCAATTTTCCCTGCAGTCATCACGTGTGAGGGATTTTATGACGTAACAGGGATAAAGTCCATTGCTGACGATCTAGAACTCACCTCTAAGGATGATCCGAAAACATGCCATCATAATTTGGATCCTCCATGGAGGGGATAGCTCACCCGCTTTGGTGACCCCCAGAGGTATAATTTGGATGAGAACATGGAGGACCTTGCGGTCACGATGGATTTTACATACATCATCCACCATTAGTGTACACAACGGTCTTCGGCAGGTTCGAGTATTGAACCCGCATCTCTGGATGGGATACTTCAACAAATTATGTCTGCAGGAGTTTCTGTAGCTAGGATATTAAAGAATTGCGAACAACCTGGTGGTGTTTGGCAAGATCAGAATTATTTACAATGACACGTCAGGAATAGGCACTACTGAATGGGAATTAGATACGGTCAGAAATTTTAGGGGTCGCGAACCAGTTGGTCGCCGAGGGTAGCAAGTTTCTAAATAAGCAACCTAAAAAAGAAATTGCATACCTTCTCATTTAAACCTAACATCTTTTCTTAAACAAAACACAATTCGTTTATTAATAATGTGCGCCCCACAGTCTATATTTTTTCTTTCACATTTAATGCTCAAAGGCTCTATCTAATATTTACCTAAACTCGCACGAGTCTGATCTTCTAGTAAAATCCACATCACAAAAATAAACATTTCACATAACTATAATGTCCATTTTGAATGTATTATAATTTTTCCTCAAATAAAATTTCCGGTATCAGTTTTCTTTTCTTTTTTAAAACAGTAAAAAGGATTACCAGTACGACACAAAAACGTCCATGTAAAGTTCTCGATTAAGAAATGCCGAGGGGGTGTAAGCAACGGAAATCGATTCCCATAATCGTGGCATTATGGAAATGGCGACAAGCAATTCTCGACATTGATTTCATGCTGTTCTCAAACCGATCGAAATACAGAACATTCACTTCCTCACGTGTCACGCGCTTAGAGAGTTAATAAAAAAGTAAAAAATCTCCATGTAATAAATACCGCGGTAGATGGGTGCACGGAAATAACTTTCACATCGAATAATAAGTAATCCCGCTAAGTAAAGATTATCCTTAAGTATGAATAAGTTAGGAGTTCTTGGAAGCGTATATATAGCGAGTAAACATATACGTGAAGAAAATTAGTCAGTTTTAACTTTTTTTTTCTTTAACGACAGAAAGTAAATGAAACAAGTAATAAAACAAGTAAAGGATTAAAGAACTGCTTTCTGGCTGATTTTATGAATGTTTTTACGTTAATTAGTTCGATGAAATGCTTTTTAATTGTTAATCAAATATTTAATCCGTTAATCTATCAACTATTCGATCCATTCCTTAATATATGCATCAGTCAATCCATTATTCTATATACCAATCAATCTATTGATTTATATATCAATCCAATGGTATATCCACCAGTCATTCATCAGTCCACTGACCAATCAATCTGTCCATCAATCAATTCGACAATCTATTCACCAATCAAGTTCTTCAATTTATTGTTAGTCAATTCATTTATAAATTTTCAATCGATCAACATATGAATCAGTCCATTGATGCATACATATGCGCATACATTTACACACTACAGTGCAGCCACATATCCTAAAACTAGTAGTGAGGATGCTTCCAAATTGTTGGAGGTATGCCAGCTTGAAATTTGGAAAACATCCAGCAATTTCGTGCTCTGTTATTGCTCATTTTCTCCGAGTCAGTTGACTGTCACCCCTATTTCAGCCTTGGACTCGTTGAGTTAGCGCTTGCGCAGATGCTTCCATGGTTTCATCAAATGTGGTCGAAGAATATATGCAGTGATGCCAGATTGGGGATTTTGTCCCCATTTTAGGGATTTTTGAGGCTTCTGGGGACATTTTTGGGGACCAAATGTTTGTGGGGACTTTTTTGGGGAATTCTAAAATTTTTGTCGACAAATCTGGGGAGTTCTTCAACTTTCTGTCAATGTTGGCAACGTAATAATTTATCCCTACGACTAGAGACTTTCAATAGCTTTATTGTTATTTGGGGATTTTTTTCAAAAATTGCCTTCATTTGGGGAAAAATCTGAGCTCAAATAAAAAAAATCTGCTTGATTTTTTTTTTTTTTTTGAAAATTTTTTTATTTTCCCTTTTTAATAGAAATCAAGTTGGGGATTTTTTCGAAAGAAACCCCTGATTTGGGGAAATTTTAAGACCTGTTTGGGGAAATAATTTTCGACCATCTGGCATCACTGATTATATGCATTCTAATAATTGACATATAACATACACACACTGGTCAATGAATTAGAAACCCGTAAGAGTTACTACAAATGCTCGCTGGCGACGAAGGTATGCAAAACCTGTTACAAACCTTTGGGGAATGCTCTGCTTGTATGGAAGTGGTCCCTTGGTTTTACTTGACAATAATCAAACAGCCATGCTGCACCTGAACATATTGATAGATTAAGTACATCCCTCAATATTTTTACTCCGAAGTTAACGGATACTTTGAGCTCGATAATGCAACCATACATTGTGGAAGAATTGTTCGAGATTGGATCAGTGAATATCAATCTGACTTCTAACAGTTTCTCTAGATGCCACAAAGCCCGGATCTTAATCCAATAGAAAATGGGACATATTGGAAAAGGGGTAACCGTCAGCAATCGCTCAGCCATACCGTCAGTTACCTTCTTTTGCCCATTGGACCTCTTTTTACATGAATAACAGATAGTATTCGTGTGGACAGCGATTCTACAAGCTTCTGGGGTGCATTTATGTCCAATGTTTACCATACATTGGCAACACAGACTTTGAGATCCTCTAAATTGGATGGAAGAGGATATTGCTGACGGATATTCCTTTCCAACATGTCCTAAACATTTTCTATTGGATTAAGATCCGGGCTTTGTGGCATTTAGGAAAACTGTTAAAAGTCAGATTGATGTTCACTGAACCAATCTCGAACGATTCTGCCACGATGTATGGTTGCATTATCGAGCACAAAGTATCCGTTAACTTCGGAGTAAAAATGTAACATTGAGGGATGCACTTAATCTATCAATATGTTCAGGTGCTGCATGGCTTTTTGATTATCCTCAAGTTACACCAGGGAACCTCTTCCATACAAGCAAAACATTCTCCAAAGGTTTGCAACAGGTCTTGCATACCTTCGCCGCCAGTGAGCATATTTAGAAACTCTTACAGGTTTCTAATTCATTGGCCAGTGTATGTATTTTGCAACATATATGCTTACATATGCATTTACTTAAGTAATTATGTACTAAATAAATATACCAGGTGTCTCATAAGTCTGTAAAATTCGTAAAATTTGAAGGAATTGGTAAAATTGAACGCGGTTTACGAAAAAGTTATTCTAGTGAAGAAGGATTATCGAGCACAAAGTATCCGTTAACTTCGGAGAAAAAATGTAACATTGAGGGATGCACTTAATCTATCCATATGTTCAGGTGCTGCATGGCTTTTTGATTAGCCTCAAGTAACACCAGGGGACCATTTCGATACAAGCAGAACATTCTCCAAAGGTTTGTAACAGGTCTTGCATACCTTCGCCGCCAGTGAGCATATTTAGAAACTCTTACAGGTTTCTAATTCATTGGCCAGTGTATGTATTTTGCAACATATATGCTTACATACAACATGCTTACATATGCATTTACTTAAGTAAGTATGTATTAGATAAATATACCAGGTGTCTCATAAGTCTAAAATTCGTAAAATTTGAAGAAATTGGTACAATTGAACGCGGTTTACAAAAAAGTTATTCTAGTAAAGAAGGATTTTTTTTTAAGTAAAGAAAAAAAAAGTTACATTTTTCGTCGACAGAGGGCGCTGCACGGATATGTAATGAGAAATATGCAAAACAATCCTATAAATTGCCCGGTTTTATGATTAACACAGCTTATTTCTTATTCTGCCTCCTGTTTGCGCATTACATGAATTTTAAAAAGCGATTTTTTTTTTTTTTTTTTGGTCTGATTTCGTGGATAAAGCATTATTGGTGAAGATATTTTCCCGCAGATAAGAACCGCTGACTGAAGCTACAGTTAGTGGTGTTATAAGAACTCATTTGCAAACTCTATTTTGTGGTTATGACGGACAGATAAAATAGAATATATGTGCTTGTAATCATTTGCATGCAAATAAATATAGTTTTTTACAAAAATGTATGATTTGCTCACATACAGCCTTCTATCTACATTGCCCTCTATCGACGAAAATTTTAACTAATATTTTTTTCTTAACCCCTCTCCCCCCCCCCCCCAAAAAAAAAAAAAAAAAAAAAAAAAAAATATTTTTTATCAGAACAACTTTTTACGCAAAGCACGTTCAATTCTACCAGCTCCTTCAATTTTAAGAATTTTCAAACTGTCTACATATGGGACACTTATAAATATACAGGAATAACATTACATATACCGCAATTTTCATGAGCTTAAATAGTTAATAAATCATAAAAAATCTCTATTCAATAAATACCGCGGTAGATAGAAGTAACATGCATGTCGAATTATAAGGAATCCCGCTAAGTGATTGTCCTAAGTATGAATAAAGTAAGGAGTTCTCGGAAGAGTACATATAGAGAGAGTAAACGTATACACGCGAAAAATCAGTCTGGTCCTGATCTACCTTCTTCAAATAGCAGAAAATAAAACAAGCATATTAATACAAGGCTTAAAGAAATACGTAATGGCAGATTTTATGTTTGTTTGTTTGTTTGTTTTGGGAGCAAGGCCGATTGACTGCACTAGGGTCCTAGGCCTGAGGGGGATTGCCCTCCGTGGGGAGGGGAGGGGGTCTTTCTAAGGGGTCCTAGCCCGTATTTACGCATGTTTCAAAGAAAACCACGGAAAACTCCGAACGGCTAGGTCGACGAGCGCGATCGGGTATCGAACCATGCACCTCACGTCTGCAAGCTTTGAGCGAAGAATCGCTCGGTTGCTGGTGGGTCGGCATATTTTATGTGAGTTTTTGAGTTAATGTTTTTTAATGCTAATCAATTATTCAATACGTCAATCAATCAATTCAATTCGTTCACCAATCATTTCATTTCATATATCAATTAATTAACAAGTTAATTCTTTAAAGTTCACAACATTTTTTTTCTTTTGAAAATTGTTAAACTAACTTGAAAAAAGAAAAGAAAAATTGGCTATTAGATAGATAATTGGTTACAAATTTGTAAAAATGAAATATTAAAATAGTTTTAATTTTTAACAAATTTTAGATCTGAAACATATATGTTAACCTGATGAAAAAAAAAATAATAAATAAATAAATAATAATGATAATTAATTTAATTAATAAATAACTTTATTAGTAAACACTGCCATTTGCAAAAAAAAAAAAAAAAAAAAAAAAAAAAGCTCGCAACAGTTGTTTTAGGTCACAATAACATCACAGCCCTTCATCAAAGGCACGGGTGCGTCATCAAAACAGCTCGTACCTGCTACTAAGAAATTTAAGGGAGACTCGTATGGGGGGGGGGGGGGTAATCTTTATCATTGATTTTAAAGTAATGAATTTTTGTAAACTATTTATGCACATCTTTATTAAAATATATCAATTACAATATCAGCTTTTTATTTTAAAATGTATATTATGATTTCTATGAATATTTTGTCGAACTGTAGAATTTTTAAAAAATACTACTCTTTTTTCAATTTTTAATATTTTTATGTAACTAAAATTTCTACGAGAGTATAATAATAATAATAATATATACTGAAGATCTACGGATAGATATTTTTAATTTTATTTAGATGGTTGTTGGTTTCCATAAAATTTACAAACGTCATAAATGAAAAAAAGGGCGAAGCCTTTTTTAAAGATGCATACATATTTGACACGACACTAATAATATAAATTATTTACAAAAATTAAGAATTATTATTATTATTATTGTTGTTGTTGTTGTTGTTTTCTTTTCAGTTGATTGTATTTATCGGAGGAAAATGGTAATATAATAGAAAGGATTAAATTTATTAAAATTTAAGTTTTATTAAAATTTATTATTTATTATTTACTTAATTCTTTTAAAAGGAAATTCTTCTTTATATGTATATATGGGTCATTGCCAACATAAGGGGTAGAAACCATGTCCCTTAGCCCTCAAAAATAGAAAATATTTTCAATCAGAAAAAAATTTACAACTAGGCTATTTCTTACGATTTTCTCTAGTTGAATATTATTATAAAAGTTTTTAATGTTATTTATTTTTCTTAGAACTCGATTGATAAAACCTGGAATGTCCACTCCGTGGACTGTCCCCAAGGGAAGTCTGCAGAATATAGCATTATTTTCAAGCTTAATATTAATGTTTTTTAATTACATTTTGATTTAAGCAGGACATAATTATCCTTAAAAATATATTTATTAAATTTTAGAGTTATAAAATGAATCTTGTTTTTTTTAATTAATTTATAACAAATGTCCCTAATAAAATGCGTCCACTCCGTGGACAACTAGTTAATTTCCCATAAAGTTCAGTAGATGGCACTGTCTGTCACCAGTGTGTAACTGAGAAGAAAGAGGGGGAAGCCATCTTTGTTTTTACCTACATCTGTTGAACTCAATGCTTTATTTCGTTCTGTTAAAATAGATTTCATCTGTGATACCTCTGTTTGGCTATCTCATCAGTCCACTCCGTGGTCAGAAGTATACAAGTAATTATAAGGATTATTTATTATCTAATTATTATTACATTTAAAGATTATAAGACTTAATTCAACACTAAAGTTAAATTGTTCCTGACGTTGTTGCTTTGTTCCTTAAAATTCAAAATCAGACATTCTGTCCACTCCGTGGACTTCCACTCCGTGGACATCATTTGATCACGAAGTGGACACTTCTTTCCACGGAGTGGATACTCTCAAAATTAATCTTAAAAATAGATACATTTGAAAAATAATCTAAATAAATTTGATAAATAAATTTTATCCGTTTATTTTTTTAATTTATTTTTTTCTTTTTAATTTTAAAGGTAAAATGTAGAAAAGGTGACATAACACTTTAGAAAAATAATTGCAAAAATATAATTAAATTTAGTTTCAGAAGAAAAAATAAATAAAAATATTTTTGTTTTACAGCAAAACTAAAATTGTTTTGTATTTTTTTTTAATTGAATAACTTTATATATATATATATATATATATATATATATATATAAACAATACTTAATATATATATTTATTTTCTTTGCAGAAATTTATTATGCTGTTCAAGAAAAATGGAAATTCGCATGCAACCCAATGCAGGACAAACAAATGTGCACAAACCTTCGCTCAAACTCAGTCAAAAAGAAAATTAGGTGGAGTTCAAAATCAAAAAGATAAGAAAAATAACAAGAAAAGGAAACTTCCCAGCCAAACTACAGAAAAACGTAAAGAACAAAAAAGAAAAGTATGCAGAGAGCAAGAGACAGACTAATGCTCCTATTACACACAACACGTTTTCACACAACTTTTGAGATAATTGTAAATTTGGCTCAAAATACGTCAATGCCCAGTGTAATAGGAATTGGGAATACGATCAATTTTTCTGGCAAGTCAGACTGTGATAAACCAGTGAGAAGAAAGCTCTTTATTTACCGAGAAATGACAGCGCCGGCGGGAATTCATTCACCGTTTTCCTCTTCGCTCTCCCATGGTACCCCGTTAAAACAGAGATAAATAGGTGTGCCTTGACATGTACTGTACACCGTGTAAACCAGTTTTTCGAACAATTTTTGATTCAACTATTGTAACCTTCTTTCGGTTTACAGCTTTCGAAAATTGGAGCAAAAATTGGATGAAATAAAAGTCGCGTGAAACATCTTTGTGTATAATAAGAGCATAAGAAATGATCCCGCAAGACATGAAGAAGGAAAAGCTAAAGAAAGATAAATATATCACAGAAGGAAGAATACTGTAGTTAAAATGTTTGAACAAATGAAATGAAGTGTTAGGAAAAAATGGAAGAATCAAAACAGAAATCAAAGGGAGAGATTGAAGAAACAGAATAATCTTTGAAGAACATCTCAGAGATGATACACCTCCTGAGACACCTCGTTCAGCAGCCATAAACATCACACTACCACAAATTAATCCATCTCTGAAAACAAAACCATCTGTATCATCATCTAGCAGACTAGAAAGTGGAAGAAAAAGGTCGAAAAAGAACAGTGAAAGGCTTTGTGAAGAAAACAAAAAATTGGTTAGGAAGCTTGAAAAACACAAAAAGCATGTGCAAAGATCTAAGGATGTGAAGTCAAAAAATAATACTACTGATTCTGAAAAACCCAAGAGAAAAGTGAAAAAAATTATCACAGAAGCAAATTCAAAAGAAATTGAGAAATGTATTATTTTTGGGGAGGTTATAAAAAAGCCAATAAAAGAAAGTTTTAAAGGCGCAAAATCAAAGAAGAAACTTAAAGAAATCTTCGAAGTTTTAACAGGAAAAATATAGCAAGGAAATACAAGTGTCTTCAACATATTAGATCAATCACATAAAAAAAAAAAAAAAAAAAAAGAAAAGAAAAGAAAAGAAAGAAAGAATATGCGGAATCAACAATTATTTTCCTGTTATTTTCATTTTTCAAAAAAATTAAAGTAAAAATATTTCTTGATTATTTTCTAAAACACAAGTAAAACAATAAGGATGAAAAGATACAGCTGCAAAATAACTTTCAGGTTTGGATATTTATAAGTGTCCACTCCGTGGTCAGTGATGTCCGCTCCGTTGACACATTAATTTTGAAATTAATTAATTACCAACCAAAAAATAGCTAACGAGATAGCTCATCAAGTAATTTAGATTCATAGTTGTCAAAAAGGAATTAAGGAATTTTTTCAAATTTTTTTGGTAAAATTTTTATATTTTCAAATTAGTCTTCGTTTTCTACCCTTTAGATTGGCAATCACCCATATATATTTATTAGTCAGAATCAAATGGTACAGTCGGTAACAAAAGTGTCCGAATACTAGTAAAAATTCCTATGTAAAAAAAGTACATTTCATACGGTTTTGTTAAATAAATTTAATTTAAATAAATTTTTGTTAATTTATTTAACAAAACTGTATGAAGTGTACTTTTTTTTACATAGGAATTTTCGCTAGTGTTCGGACACTTTTGTTACCGACTGTATGTAATACAGTAGAAATAGCGAGGACTGCCAAAACTAAAATAATAATAGATGTTGGGATACAGCTATGTTTGAAATCGTAGTTCTTGGGTAATACACTCAACTTGTCGTCCGATAAATACCCAAACTGAAGTGCCCAAGAAACCGGGACGCAGTGGAATTCCGGACTCTATGCAGCGCCGGCATGAAAGACGCTGACACAGGCAACAGTTAGCTAAAGTGAGGTTCAGAGCAATTTCAATGGAAATTTTTAGTTTTTATTTATAAAGAGATATCTATATTAATATATAAAATGGTGATTATTATTATTATTATTATTATTTATTTATTAATTTTTTTTTTTTTTTTTTTTTTTTGAAAATTCATTTAAATGTAGCGACCAGCAATATCTGCTGGTATAGAATATTTGGACTAAAGTATTTTAGAAAATCATTTTCCAAATTGCAAAAAAATTTTTGAAAATTTTAATTAATTCAACACTTAAAATATAGTAGCATGTGAAATGAAAAGTAGAGTGAATGCCATATTAGATTATTTTCTTTCAATTTTTTTTCCCCTTATATATTGTTTCAAGAATCCAAATGACCACAAAACCGAAAACAGCCCTTCGTTATATCTGGTTCCTGGTTCTCAGGCAGCTAATTGAAAATTCCTTAGATGATTACATTATGCAGGGTTTTTAATTATAAACATTTTCCATCCCGCACCATCACACACGTTAGAAAACAACGCATGGACAGAATGTATACCGTTTGCAACAAAATATATCTGCTTTGAACTATCTCACATTTAATGAGATCTCATTTTTTATAAATGGCGCCTGTTCAGTGCATAGATCAGGGAAAGAAAAAAAAGAATTATAAAAGAAACCGAAAGAATTTTATAATGATAAAGATTCGTATGAGATAAATATGACCTACTAATTCAAGGTTACTTGTAAGTTTTTTTCTTCTTTTTTCTTTCTTTTCTTCTTCTTCTTCTTCTTTTTTTTTTTTTTAGTACGGAGGACTGTTGTCTCCATCTATGGATAAAACGTTGTCGCCAGTTTTACGATGGTTGGACCTTTATCGAAATCGAAAATATATTTGAATAATTTGAAAACGATGTTATAACTTGAAAAAAAAAAAAAAAAAGCTAATAGTCCTCCGTACTAAAAAACCAAATTCTGCTTTTGCCAGAATTTCATCAAAATCGTTTCTTTTTCTTTTTTTCGAAAGAAAAAGAAAAGAAAATTAATAATAATCAGTATCGACAAAGTTGAAGAAGTCCTTTTTTTGACAAAAATACATAATTTATTTTAATTTTTAATTGATGTCAAAAAAGTTTACGAGTTGATTTTAATTTTTTTTTTTTTTTGTAATTTTTCAGCATGCTTTCATGTTCAGAAAACAATATGTAAACATTTATGGTAAGCTTTCGATCAAAATGACCCCATTGTGCAGTTTTCGGTATGCACGTTAAAAGAAAATAATAATAATAATAATAATAATAATAATAATAATAGCTACGAACGTCTTTTTTTTTTTTTTTTTTTCTTTTTAACACATAATTATTAACATAAAATTAAGAAAAATCACCATTTTCTTTCCTTTTGAGTTCCGTTTCCAAACTTTTGAGGAAACAGAAAACGAAATTGTTTTCGTGTTAAAAATGATAAAAACTATGAGCTTCTTCTTTTTTTTTCACTAACTTCAACATATAAAAAGAAAGAGCGACATTTTTTTGCTTCCATTCTTAATTTCAAAAACAAATCTGTTTCTGGATCAAAAAGACCCATTTCGTGTTTCTAGTATTCAGAGTCAGATTAAGGTATGGGCACACGGGGCTCGGACCCAGGGCACCCAAATATAGGGGGAGGGGAAGGCACCATTTATTCTGGTTTCAATGTTATTAAGGATGTGAATGTATCCTAATCCTATCGCTGCAAATTTTAACTATTATAAACAAATTTGATATTTTGTTATTTTATCAAGAAAGTTTTTTTCAAATTTTCTTAAAAATTGTGTTAAAAAATATTTTTTATGAGTTATGCACAATAATTTAATTCTATCTGCAACATTTAAAATTTATATTACATGCAAAAATGTATAAGATATAATAGAAGGAAAAAAATTATTTAATGGTACATGCATAAAGGAAGGAAGGGGCACGTAAAAATTGTGTCCAGGTCTTTTTTTAAGTCATAATCGGGCCTTGCCAATGTTAAAGGTTATTGAAAAAACCTTTGGGAACTTATAGCACAAGCACAAGGCTCCTCAACAGTTCCCTGAAATCTTGTGTTTTCCATAATACCTTGCACTAGGCCTCCAGAACAGCTGTCACCACTGTTTTTTTTTAATATCTATACTCGTATGGGCACAAAACCCCTTCAATATAAAACTCTGGATCATGTTCCGTTTAATTGACTGTAATGAGATGTTTCCACACATCCCATAGTTAACCACAAAATCAAAACAAATGAAGCTAAACCAAAATAAAAGACACGATGAAATGCGTTCATTACAGTACGTCCAGTGATGCCAGATTTTTGGGGACAAATCTGGGGAGTTCAACTTTCTGTCAATGTTGGCAACGTAATGATTTATCCCTACGACCAGGGATTTTCAATAGCTTTATTGTTATTTGGGGATTTTTTTTCAAAAATTGCCATAATTTGGGGAAAACTCTCAGCTTGATATTTTTTTTTTTTGAAAAAAATTTTATTTTCCCTTTTTAGTAGAAACCAAGTTGGGGATTTTTTCGAAAGAAAAAAAACAAACAAACCTGATTTGGGGAAATTTGAAGACTTGTTTGGGGAAATAATTTTCGCCATCTGGCATCACTGAGTACGTCAACGCAAGATGACGGATTAAGACGGCACTTGCAGCAGTATAGTCAACTCAAATTTTGCCATGTTGTAACAGGCATCTCAAAATGTCCCTTTTTTTATATTAAAAATCCTCACTTTAGCGCTGAGGATGTCCGTAGGATTTACTTTCATCCACAGGATATCTTGAAGATGTATTGGGGGAGAAGAGATATTTCCTAAAAATCCCTACTCCGTTCCTATATGCTGTAGAAAACTTTTAAAAATCCCTACGCGTAGGGACAAATCTTTACAGTCTCTATCTTGCAGTGAGATTGAGATATCAAAAACTCTTTTATTCATGGCCCGAAGCAGTTTACGGTACGATTACAAGGTTGTGACCTCATCGAGAAAAGATTATTTTTGGAGTAGCCATTCTGGCGGACGATATTGGCTAGGTAAAATGGGTATTTCTTGGAAAATCTCGTTTCATTGGATTGTGATTATTGTGACACGTACGTGAAGCAAACTGACGTAATATGATGATAGAGTTATTATTTATGAAGCGTTAATTCATAAAAGTGTTTATCTTTCTTTTTCTCTTTCATAAAAATTGGAAGTTCAGAGGTACTGATTCGTGTAGGTACACAAGTTTCGCTCCGGATTCAAAACTACGATACGCAACGTAAACAAATTGTATTCATGGATTGTATTGCACATTAGAGATTAAAAACATGTAAAGGTGTGTCTTTGTAAAAAGAATTAAAATATAAAATTTACGAATATGATGCACAAAATAAATAATAAATAAAATAAAATAAATCAAGTCTTTACAAATGTCCAGATATATCCCAATTAAAATCCGAATATGCCATTCGCTGTCAACATAAAGTTGACAAAATACGTAAGTAAATATAAATGTATCTTTGATATATTTAGTACCAGGAGACTACATTTCAATAGCGCAACAGGCGTATTTTCTTTTTTCTTTTATTCATCTAAATCTGACAAATTTCTTTCATATCACATTTCCGTTTTAAGTTTAAAATTTTCTTTACAGTTCTTTTTAATATTAATTTCGAATTAGTTAATACTTTTTTCTTTCTGAATCCTTTTTTTTTTTTTTTTAATCACAGTAAAGAGAAAATTCATAACCGGTCAGGTCGATTTCTAATTCTCCAAAATCCTTAACTGCTGATTTTCAACAAAAATAGTTGAACTGTTTTTAATGAGTCTTGACTGATTGAAAAAAGCTTGACGATTTTACCAAAAATTCGGGATTCTTGTACTCTGGAGATTAGGGAGGGCAGAGGTGGGGTAGGATTATTATTATTAATATTATTTAAAGAATACAAATAAAGAATTACACCAATTACACGAGCGCTTAGGTGTCATGGCATTACCGTATATGTGGCATTAGCGTACACAAAAACCTGCCTAACACAGAAAGAGGGAAAAAAGAGGATTTTTTTTTCTTTCATTTCAATATAATAATGCAAATGCGACGAAAAATGTATTTTATATTTCATGTACACCGAGAAAAAATTCTGTAACTGACATCTAGAATCTAAATTGTGGCTCTAGAAAAAATAGTTCCATGTCATCCTTATAAATTCTAGTCCCCTTGGAAAGCGAGTTCTAGAAGCCCCCATTAGAATTCTAGAGCGTTTGCCTATATTCTCGAGGGGAAAGTTATTTAAAAATCTCTGCAAATAAATGAGACCACAAAAAAGCGGGTTTCAGCAACTATAATCTTGGTTTGTTACCAAATTCTAGAAAATCAAACGAGAATTTTTCGCAATACAAATGATTCAGAATATTCAGAATATTATTTCACCATCTAGAAATGTGTACACTAAAAATTCTCGATCATTTCGTCTATTCAGTTTATTGACGTGCCTTATGCGCACAGCTCGGAAATCTATATTTCTAGTTAAGGGATATAGAAAATGGCCACTTATTCATTCTAGAGGAAGGCGGTATATATATATTCCTCAATGTACTATTTTGCAGGCGATACTTCTCTCACATTTTTATCCCAGGATGCGGACTGGGCAATATGCAATGAAATTGTCGGTTTAAAAACATGTGAGAGATATAATCGTCCTCGATTTTTTTTTTTTTTTTTTTTTTTTTCACACACACGCAATATTAGCCGATTTTTTCCCTCTTTATCCACACACAAGTTATGTAATATATGCAACTATATTAGCCTATTTTATAATCTTTATTAACACAAGTAATTCCAATAATTTTGTTATCCCATTTTAGTCACATAAGCTAGAATTTTTATACATTTTTCTAGCTTTAGAGATTTTTCGAACTCCTTCCAGACGTTCTCAAATTTGTACAAAATGTAACATTAAGATGAAATTATTATTTTAAACTAGATTAAAGGTTGAGCTAAATGATTGCAAGCCAAAATAATTGTTGAGATTTAGTGCTTTTCATGGTATTCATTAGAAAATTTCTATTCATTATCTTCAATCTACTAATCCACATCACTGTGTAATGATTTTTTTAATGCATACATTCACCAGCTTCGAAATTCCCAGTTGTTGGCTGTGGAGTAAAGTGAACTTTTCCAAACAAGTGTATATTCTCTTGCTTTAGTCAAATTCCCCCAAAACTAATACTATTAACTTGATTCTCGGGTCTTCTGGGTAATCAGGGGCCCTGTACACAATTGGTGCATTGCAACTTTGGTTTTTATGCAAACTAGCATGTTGAGGCAGGGCTTGATCCAGGCAAAATTTGGGTCCCTTTTAGGCCCCTTCACAAAATTCAAATTCATAAAAAGTAAAAAGGGACCCTTCACAAAATTCAAATTCATAAAAAGTAAAAAGGGACCCTTCACAAAATTCAAATCCATAAAAAGGGATACTTCACAAAATTCAAATCTATAGAAAGGGACCCCTCACAAAATTCAAATTTATAAAATGAGCCCCTTCACAAGATTTTGTTTTATGAAAATGATCCTTTTATAAAATGTTTTCAGGTTTTCAATATTACTTTTAATTAATGCCTTAATTTAGCTCAACGAAACTGTATTTATTTTATATTAAATATTACCGTATTTTCTGGCGTATAACGCGCAGGTTTGATAAATAAGTTTTACACAGGAAATTTTAAATTACAGTAAAAGTAATTTTTTAACAATCTTGTTTGTTTCTTACAGACATAGCCTTATTTGTAAATTAAATTTTCTGGATGGATGGATGGATGGATGATTGGGTTTTACGTCGCACTAGTGCTGCGCAGATGGGCAATTCGCGACGGTCTGGGACTCACCCCAAGGGTGGTCCAGAGACATGCCATCACAATTTTCATCCTCCATGGAAGGGTTAAATTTTCTGGTGTGTAACTCATTTATGTGACCTGCGCGTTATACGCCGGAAAACATGGTATATACAATGACTGTAAAAATGGAAGGTTTTACGCGATATTTTATTTTATTTTTCACAAAAATAAATAAAAATTTCATAAAAATATTTTGTTTTTCAAAAAAAAAAAAAAAAAAAAAAAATGGACCAAAAATTAAAACCTGGATCGACTCGACACCTGGTTGACGTCACCACAAAACTTTCTCCTATATATTCCTTCACAGATTCACGCAGAACAAGTTATTTATTAAAATGAATTATTTATAAAAAATATTCTCCATGATGAGCGCAGACGATTTTCATCTCATAGAACTTTAACACTAAATGTCAAAAGAATCAAAAGAAAGTCAATTTTGTTTTCTATAGACAATAAATGAGTCCCCCCCCCCTCCCCCTACAAAAAAAAAAAAAAAAAAAAAAAAAAAAAAATACTTTATTTAAAGCTATCACAAATCTGTGGTTCAACCTTATTTTTTTTTTCTAAGGTATTGACGAGTTCTTTTGAAAGACACCCATATTGAAAATTTATACATCAAAAAAAAGTTTTTTCTAGTTGACAATTACTACTATAAATAATTCTTATTCATTTCGCAATGACTTGTCAAAAATAGTTGTGATTACGTACATTTATACGAAATTTCGTTCTATCCCGCCATACCAAGTCACGAAAAAAAATTATAATAGCACCACCTGTTGAACTATTTATCCCCAATTATAATCAGCAACAATATAAGTCAAGGTCCAAGTGGGTCCGTGATTATTCAGGTAACACACAGCAGACATTTTTTTAAAAATGGCCAAATATTATTCAGAACGTCTCAAAACGTGTAAACCCATTGAAAACTGCAGATCGGAAATTTCACGAATCCAACACTTGCTTTATATGAACATTGAAAAAAAAAAAAAAAAAAAAATGCTTATCGTCTTTTTTTCTTTATTGTCTTGAACATAAATTCATGTCATTTAACAATATTCCCGATTTAAATGAAACTCTTATTTTACATTAATATATATATATGTGTATATATTAATATATATGTATATATATATATATATATATATATATTTATTTACGGGTTAGCACCCTTTAGAAAGACCTCCACGGAGGGCACACGACCTCTCGTGTAGTCATTTGGCCTTAATTTCAACACCATTAATATTTTTATACTAGCCCCAGTGCAGTATTTTGTTTTCCGTTTTAAGATTTTTTTTAACACAGAAAATATTACTATAAATTATTTATCACTATTAAATTATCCGATCGTGTTTGTTTAAATTTTCAGTCGTTCGAAGTGGTGAAAGTTTTTGTGTATACATCGACTTTGTTTATTTAATAAGTTCTGGTTTATTTATCTTTTAGAAAACAGAATTTTATAATTTTATTATTTAAGAAAAAAAAAGTATTTTAAAATCCTTCCTAAAAAGTTGTTATATTTTTATTTTTAATTAATATTTAAAGTAGTATATTTCTTTTAAAAAAACAAGAACACAAGAAATTATTAGGTATATATTTGAAAGGAGAGAAATCAAATTACTTTCTTATTCGGTGACAGATGGCAGCACTAAACAAATGATAAAAATGAAACTGCATTTTTGAATAATTGCGGTCATATTCGAATCGAAAAATAAATATAAATATAACCATAAACTTAAACAAAAAATATATTTAATATTTGATTGATTAAGGACACAATTAAAAATGTTCGATTGTGTAAAAGTTTTCTATTTCGCAGTTTTCTTTTTCTTTTCTTTTCATTTTTCTTTCATTTTTTTAACATTTTTGACGGGAAAAAATGCGTTAATTGTCCTCTTTTTTTGACTTTTCGTTCTTACTACACAATGTGATTTTATTAAAAACAAAAATCTAACATTGTCATTCGTTTGAATGAATAATTTTTCGTATAAAACTAACGTATATTTTTATTATTGAGTCATTCCATGTCAAATCAGCACAGCTAAAAACCTGACCCTCAGATTTTTCTGAAATCGGGCTCATTTGTTTACTTCATAGAGAAATGAATTTATATCAATTAATAAGTCCCTGTTCTTTTAGTTTTTGATATGCAGGCTGCAAAAACGGGTAAAAAATGAAAATTTCCGAAATTCTTCTACTACAAATCTGTACTGATAAGTATAAAGGATTTAAGTCCAAAAATGTCGATTTTGAGTTGAGTACATAGCCAGACTCAGAAAAAAATTATCTATCGATTGGTATAAAGGATTTAAATCCATGTCTTTTAGTATTTGAAAAAATCCATTGATTAAAAAAGATTCAAATCAGAAATTTAGCATTAATCTTTGGTATAAATATTTAATTCAATTTTTTCCCTTTATTAAATGAAGATTGACAATCGCTAAATGGCAGGGCCGAAACTAGGATTTTTTTCACCCGGGGCAAGGAGAGATTTTTGCGCCCCCCCCCCCTCCAACCAGAAATTAAAATTTCAAAGGAAATTTTACAAAGTTTTTATGGCCATTTCATTTTCAACTGCATTCATAAGAAATAAATATTGAATTTAATTCAAATTTTCGATAAATTTACAAATTTTGAAATGTATTATGAATATATTTAACGGAAGTGTGTGTGTGTCTGTATGGGACACAAATACTGTAACTAATTTATGAACTGCATGTTCAGAATTCCATGAAACCTAGTGTGCAGTTGAATTCTGACATAAACTGGTGATGTCTAGTTTTTGATATGTATCACTCGACTTGCAGTACTTTTATGCCACGTTTTCTTATAGCTATATCTCAGCATCTCCAGGACGGAATTTAACAAACTTTATTCATTATATGCTTGTTATGAAAAACAGAGTTTACAAAACAAAACAGAATCGCAACATGTGTTTCGTGTCGAAAAACTTAACATGACACTTCGCCAGGCGTAAAAATGTACAAGCACAAGTAGAGCTACAACCAGCCGATTTTTATTTTAACGTATATATTTTATATCTTTACTAGTTGTACAGGACCTATTAATGACATTTTAAATAGGGAACATTCCATAGGGAACTTGAGTGTATCATTTTTATAAAATTCTCAAAGTATTCACCGATGATAGGAGCCGGAGACAAACAGATAGAAAGGTAGACAATCGGACAGACAGATGCACAAATTGAAATCATATTCCCACTAAAATTATAAGAAAGTGTTAAAACGCTCATGTAAACAAAAGGGCAATTCCAGCAAATTTTTATTAATACCTCTTTATGTAACTGATTATTTTTGTGTGGCCCTGTAAATGTAATGCTAACCATACTATATTACACAGAAGGCACACTCTTTTGTGCATATGAATAATATATTTCAATTGCATTAAGCTTTGTGGAAAAAAAATTATGAAAATTTGGTTTATAAAAATAACTCTCATACAACACAATCCTTTGGAGTACTTTTAAGTGCCCCTGTACACAAACCAGTCAGAAATGTACTCTATTCTACATAAGAAACATCCAATAGGGCATTAAATAACATATTAAAATTTCATTAAAGTTTCTATACATTAAAGGTATTAAAATATGATTTATAGAAACCCCTCTCAAAGAACACAATGCTTTCGAATAATTTTGGGTGTCCCTGTACACAAACCAGAAGAGGTATCCATTCCATTTTCAATAGGGAACATCCGATAGTGAAAATGAATAAAATATATCGGTTTAAAGAAATTCAATAAATGTTTACGGGAATTAGAGCGCAGAAAAACAGACAGAGAGACAGACGGACAGAAGAAAAGTCAGACAGATACACAAATTGAAATTATATTCACTTTAAAAAAATGATAGAAAGTGCCAAAAACGCTTAATGTAAACGAAAGTATAATTCTAGCAATTTTTTAATAATAGCTCTTAATATAACTGAATATTTTTGTGTCACCCTGTAAATCTCATGGTAACCATGCTATATTCTACGCAAAGAATTCTTTTGTGCATATAAATAACATATTTCAATTTCCTAAAACTTCGTGGAAAGTAAAGTTATTAAAATTCGATTTATAGAAATATCTCAAAAAGAACGTAATGGTTTGGTGTACTTTTGAGTGTCCCTGTATATAAAACAGAGTTGGTACGTAATCTATTCTATATAGGAAACATCCAATACTGAACTTAAATAACATATTTCAATTCATGAAGATATTGTACAGTAAAGCTATGAAAATATGGTTTATAGAAATACCTCTCATGGAAAACAATTCTTTGAAATACTTTCGGGTGTCCCTGTACACAAACCAGTAGAGGTATAAACTCCATTTTCAATAGGAAACATCCGATAGTGTACTTGAATAACATATATCAGTTTCAAAAAATTCCATAAATATTTACGGGAGTTAGAGCGCGGGAAGACAGACAGACGGACAGACGGGCATACGGACAGATACACAAATATATATCATATTCACACTTTAAAAAAAATGTTAGGAAGTGTTGAAACGCTTAATGTAAACGAAAGTAGAATTATAGCAAATTTTTAATAATAGCTCTTAATATAACAGAATATTTTTGTTTCACCCTGTAAATCTAATGCTAATCATGCTATATTCTATGTAAAGCATTCTTTTGTGAATATAAATAACATATTTCAATTTCCTAAAACATCGTGGAAAGTAAAGTTGTTAAAATTTGATTTATAGAAATATCTCTCATAGAACGCAATGCTTTAGAATACTTTTGAATGTATTTGTATATAAAACAGAGTTGGTATTTAATCATTTTTTACAGGAAAAATCCAATAGTGAACTTGAATAATATATTTCAATTTCATTATGATATGTGTACAGTAAAGGTATGAAAATATGATTTATAGAAATACCTGTCATAGAACACAATGCTTTGAAATACTTTCGGGTGCCCCTGTACACAAACCGGTAGAGGTATAAACTCCATTTTAAACAGGGAACATCCGATAGTGAACTTGAATAACATATATCAGTTTCAAGAAATTCCACAAATATTTACGGGAATTAGAGCGCGGCGAGACAGACAGACGGACAGACAGACAGACAAACCGAAGTCATTAACACTTTTCAACCTTGTTGTTAAGTCTTAAAAATGTTAGAAAGTGTTAAAAACGCTTAATGTAAACGAAAGTACACTTCTAGCAAATATTTATGAATAGCTCTTTATATAAATGATAATTCTTGTGTCACCCTGTAAATCTAAAAGCTAATCATGCTATATATTCTATGCAATGCATTTTCTTTTGTGCTTATAAATAAAACATTTCAATTTCATAAATCCTCATGCAAAGTAATTAAAATTTAGTTTATAGAAATATCTCCATAAAACGCAATGCTTTGGAACACATTTGTGTGTCCCTGTACACAAATGAGTGGTGGTATTTGCTCCATTTTCTACAGGAAACATTCGATGATGAACTTGAATAACATATTTCGATTTCATTACGATTTGTGTACAGTAGGGTATGGAAATATGGTTTATAGAAATGCCTATCATAGAACACAATGCTTTGAAATACTTTTGTGTGTCCCTGTGTACAAATCAATGGCGGTATTTACTCTATTTTATTCAGGAAACATCCGATAGTGAACTTGAATAACATATTTCAATTTCATTACAATTTTTGTACAGTAAGGGTATGAAAATATGGTTTATAGAAATGCCTCTCATACAACACAATGCTTTGAAATATTTTCGGGGTCCCTGTACACAAACCAGTAGAGGTATAAACTCCATTTTCAATAGGGAACATCCGATAGTGAACTTGTGTAACATATTTCAATTTCAAGAAATTCCATAAATATTTACGGGAGTTAGAGCGCGGACAGACTGACAGACAGACAGACAGACAGACAAACCCATGTCATAAACACTTTTCAAACTTGTTGGAAAGTGTTAAAAAGGCGCATCTTCAGATGTTAAGAGTGAACCATAAAATACTCATGGGGAAAAAATAAATGTAAGAGATGTATGGCTTATTTTTAGTGCAAAAAATGTTTTATTTCGAAATTGCGAAAAACCATGCCTGCCAATACCCTCATTAGAATTCCGTAGTATTTTCACTCCTTCCTTTTTTTTCACACCAGTAAATTTTTAGAGTAATATTTTCCAAGTGCAATTGAAGTTAAATAATAGTAATAATAAAAAAATACTTCAATCAAATAATGGTATGAAGAACAGAATGGGTTAACTATACTACAGAATACTAATTGGAATGTTGGCAGGAATGGAAAAACCCAAATTTATATAACCTTGAAGATCAATAGTTGCACTACAAGTGTGCAGGTATAAAATTAGTTGGTATAGAAACTTAACACGTTGCTGGTCCTAACACTCTAAACATTGTTGCCAGAATTAGTGACTCTTATGCAACTACAACTAATAATTTTGAAGAGTAATATTTGGTATAGAGAGTGTTGTCAAATCTAGTGGATTTTTTATTCAATAATTACAAATAATTTTAAAAAGTGATACTTAATCATATTTGCCAACATACTAATTAATATTCAGTAGTATTGTTAGCACCGCCTACTTTTTCACACCAGTACCTTTTTAGAGTATTTTTCAACTTATTTAATCGTAATTGCATTTGGAAATTATTACTCCAAAAATTTACTGGTGTGAAAAAAAGGGCGGGGCTAATAACAATTCGGAATATTAAGTAGGTTGTTGGGAAATCTGTATTTGATATACGTAATAGACGATTAATCTTCGAAGTGATTTGCCAAACGTTGCAATTAGAAATTATTGGTAGCTGTTGAATAAATAATACAATAGATTTGGCAACACTGGATATAGATAATTGATGAATATTCTTCAACGTGATTAAGCAACTGTTACAGGTAAAATTTAATGGTGGGCGCTAAATAAAATAGTACCTAAATCTGATAACACTGATCAGTGAGTGAAATTAAATGGGACAGATAAAGGTTTTAGTACAGCAGAAACAAATTCAGTTCACAAACTTATGGTAACATCCTAAACTTTTATATAATACGACTCTATACTTTGTATTTTGTGGTACAGCTTAAATAATATATATTACTTTATTTTAATACTTATTACGATTGCATTAAAAATATTAAATGAAAATTGCTTTAGCTAACTGACTTTCTGTTTAAACATACTACAGTTTTAATAACAAAAGCCAAAATTTTACGGGAATAACGCAAAAAACTAACGTCATAGCTGCTTCCAAAAAAGTATATTAAGGTATATATAAATACTTGGTTTGGAGGAATGAATAAAGCAATGGCAGAATAATAATAAAAAAAAAAAAAAAGAAGAAGAAGAAGAAGAGCATGAAAGGAAAAAAGATATCACAATTGCAATATCATTTAACTAATTCATTTTATTGAATAAATAATTCACTTGTTCCAATAGCCCCAGTCTGCTCGACGTTTTGAAACAGATTTATTTATTTATTTATTTATTTGGGGGATTTTTGTTCTAAATTGGTACGTCAAATGTATTATCTATAAAATTCACATTTGTATGAGTAAATAAATAAATAAAAAGTATTGAAACTTTTTATATCTTCAAATGTTATTATGTACAAATTTAAATTTCTAATAGGTAATGTTATGGATTTGAAATATGTTATATAAATATTGTAAATCGTTCTTTCCATACACAAAATATCTGATTAGTTAATTTTGTTACAATTCAAAACATTATAATGCGTATTAATCCAAAAAAGATAAATAATTGGACGCGTATTTTTTTTTTTTTTTAAATCCCGAACTGTATACATTACTGATGGGTTCCTTTTTGCATGGCACTTTACACACGATCGACAGTGAGTGCATAACTAACTATACATGAATCTTGGAATAAAATTTAATTACGGAATTAATTATTCAGAGTGCGAATTAAATATTTTTACATTTATTATTAAATATAAGGCGGAAATGAATGTTATAAGTTAGACTAATGTCTCTTATCTTTTAAAAATATAATTTCCATTTCTGTGAAAATTTACAGAAAAACTGCATAAAATTTCAGTTATTTTAATGTTATATTTTTATTATTCAATTATTTTTTAAAAAATTCTGATTTTTTTAAAATATTATTTTAGAGAAAGCTGTTTAAATTTATAATAATAATAATAATAAAACCCTCAAGTGCACGTAATTAATATCTTGTATCTATCTAATGTGCTACCAAATATTCATAGTCAAAAGCAATTTTTTTTTTCGTTCTTTTTTTCTTAGAATAAAGACTATAGTAGCATATGCAGCAGAACAATAATTTATTATTTAAATAAATAATGAAATTTTATTCATGAAATTAACTGTGAAGAAGAAATTCTAAAATATTATTATTTAAATTTATACCAGAAAATATTAAGAAATATTTTGTTATATATAAAATAAAATTATTTATCGGATTGTCTTGTAACCAGCATGTTATGGCATCGTGAAAGTCTGTTCTCCGAACAGATAAATGCTAAATGTCAGATATACTACTTTGCCGTCGTGTGTAAATTGTTCTAGAGCGCAGTTAGCGTCTCCGAATTCTCATTCCAGTAATTTTACCATGTTTTTATTAACTTCGATTCTTGTTTGTGGGTTTGTTTGTGGGTTTGTTTGTGTGTTTGTCAGGGACAAATCTTGCAATCGATTTTTAACTAACTTCCCGACTAGCTAGATATTTGAAATTTTCAGAACAGCTCACAACACGGTGACAATACATTTTTCTAATAATTTTAGTCAACTATTTCAAATCCCGCTGCCTTCGGCAGCGCTTATATGATTCGGCTGAACATTTATTTAACTAACTTACCGACTAGCTAGACATTTGAAACTTTCAGAATAGTTCAGAATAGAGTGAAAATGCATTTTCTTAAAACCTTTAGCCAACTGTTTCGGGTTACTGCCGCCTTCAGCAGCGTTATCAGTACAAAGCTTGCAATCGATTTTTCACTAACTTTCCGACTAGCTAGACATTTGAAATTTTCAGGACAGCTGACAACACAGCGACAATACATTTTTCTAATAATTTTAGTCAACTATTTCAAGCCCCGCTGCCTTCGGCAGCGCTTATATGATTTCACAGAAAATTTATTTAACCAACTTCCCGACTAGCTAGACATTTGAAACTTTCAGAATAGTTCAGAACACGGTGAAAATGCATTTTCTTAAAACCTTTAGCCAACTGTTTCGGGTTCCTGCTGCCTTCGGCAGCGTTATCAGTACAAAGCTTGCAATCGATTTTTCACTAACTTTCCGACTAGCTAGACATTTGAAACTTTTAGGACAGCTCACAACACGGTGACAATACATTTTTCTAATAACTTTAGTCAACTATTTCAGGTCCCGCTGCCTTCGGCAGCGCTTATATAATTCGACAGAACATTTATTTAACTAACTTTCCGACTAGCTAAACATTTAAAATTTTCAGAATTGTTGAGAACACGGTGAAAATGCATTTTTTAATACCTTTGGACAACTGTTTCGGGTTCCTGCTGCCTTCGGCAGCGTTATCAGTACTAAGCTTGCAATCCATTTTTCACTAACTTTCCGACTATCTGGACATTTGAAACTTTCAGGACAGTTCATAACACGGTGACAATACATTTTTCTAATAATTTTAGTCAACTACTTCAGGTCCCACTGCCTTCGACAGCGCTTATATTATTCGACAGAAAATTTATTTAACTAACTTCCCGATTAGCTAGACATTTGAAACTTTCAGAATAGTTCAGAACACGGTGAAAATGCATTTTTTTAAATATCTTTAGCCAACTGTATTCGGGTTCCTGCTGCCTTCGGCAGCGTTACCAGTACAAAGCTTGCAATCGATTTTTCACTAACTTTCCAACTAGCTAGTTATTTGAAACTTTCAGGATAGCTCAGAACACGGTGGCAATACATTTTGTTT
The DNA here is from genome assembly GCA_963930645.1 of Salticus scenicus. Classification (NCBI taxonomy): domain Eukaryota; kingdom Metazoa; phylum Arthropoda; class Arachnida; order Araneae; family Salticidae; genus Salticus; species Salticus scenicus. The sequence goes on from OZ005660.1 coordinate 102,218,468, forward strand.
TAATACTTTTAGTCAACTGTTTCAGGTCCCTACTGCCTTCGGCAGCGTTCATATGAATCAACAGAAAATTTATTTAACTAACTTCTCGAGTAGCTAGACATTTGAAACTTTCGGAACAGTTCAGAATTCGGTGAAAATGCTTTTTAAAAATATTTTTATCCAATTGCTTCGGGACCCTGCTGCCTTCGGTAGCGTTTCCAATACAAAGCTTGCAATCAACTTTTAACTAACTTCCCGGCTAGATAGCCATTTGAAACTTTTATAATAGCTCAAAAGACGATAGCAAGGAATTTTTTTAATACTTTTATCCAATTGCTGGGGTTCCGGCTGTCTTCAGTAGCGTTTATATGATTCAACAGAAAATTAAAAAACATGGTTTATAAAATTTTTTTTATATTATAATTATTTTTTGAATCATTTTCTTCTTTTGTAGTCGCTGTCTTGTATTGAGAGGAAAATTTTCTGTAAAAATTCCGGTGCGAGGAAGTGAGTTTGTTTAAAATACATCGGGATAAATTCAAAATGTGCAAGTCGTGTTATCAGATTATGGAATTAATAATTAAAAGTGCAGCGGTTGCATTATCGCTTCTAAAATTATTCGGTTATTACTTACAATAAATATCATTTTTGAAAATTATTGGTGGCTGTTGAATAATCACATATCTTATACTATTAAGTGAGCAATATTTGTATGTATATTTCACTGTTCTCGAAAACGGTAGTTCGGACAGTCACGAGATTTATCACAAAGGTGCCCCCCCGAAGGATCATTGTGCACACCGAAGTCGGAATTTCGAATTTTTGTTTAGTTTTCTTTTAATTAATAAAAATATGAAAAAAAATAAGCTAATAATAGCAAAAAAAATTAGCCATTTAAATTTTATCCATAATTTAATTGTTGCCAAAAAAAAAAAAAAAAAAAACTTATACTATTTAGTGAGCAATATTTGTATTTAAATTTTATCCATAATTTAATTGTTAAAAAAAAAAAAAAAAACTTATACTATTAAGTGAGCAATATTTGTATATGTATATTTCACTGTTCTCAAAAACGGTAACTCGGACAGTCACGAGATTTGACACAAAGGTGTCCCCAGAAAGATCATTGTGCACATCGAAGTCAGAATTTCGAATTTTTGTTTAATTTTCTTTTAATTAATAAAAATATAAAAATAATAAGCTAATTATAGCAAAAAAATTAGCCTATTAAATTTTATCCATAATTTAATTGTTGCCAACAGAAAAAAAAAAAAAAGAGTTTATTTATTTATTTTTTCAACAGGAAAATAAATACATTTATCCAACGAGATAAATAAAGTAGAGTGATAAATGGTAACCCTGACATGGTCCAACATGAGTCATGTGACATGCTCGATTTATGCGTTAGTTCCCTTGGTAACAGCATATTTTCAGTAAATTTCTATGGCAACGGTTTGTAGATTGTACTTGACGAAAATCATAACCGCCAATATGTTTTGTTTACTTACGCAGTTTAATATTCTTTTATTCTAAATCGTTTTGATTTTGATTTTGCTTCTTTTTTATTTCGTGTAGTTGAAATTTAACCGATAAAATGCTTAAAAATAGATGAAAAATTATTATTTGTTGTTAAATTTAGCTCTTTAAAAGTTTATTTTTTCTTTTATAAACACTTTTAAACTTTGTTGGGAAACGATGAAAAAAAGGTATTTTATTATTTATTAAAATGTGAAATATGTGCAAAATGATTTAAAAAATAATTTATTTCGGTCATAGGACTGTCATGCTACCTAATAATAATGATAATTTGCCGAACTAATATTTTAAATGCCAAAATAGCGATAAAGGGCCAAACACAGTAACCTATTCGAGCATGTCACGTGATTCATCTTGAACCACGGAAAGCTAATCCTTCATCCATTGAATCAGCACTCTAATATATATATCTCGTTGCATTTATCTAAACATGAACAATAAAAAAATAAAGTAAATAAATAAATAAATTATGCATCTCACAAATATTGATTTCATTTTTAATTTAAAATTTCTTTTACACATTGATAAAGTGCTAATATAGTTTACGATGCTAATATATGTTGTACTAAAATCAGTTTTATTTATAGATCCTCCTGGGTAATTTTAAGGTTGATTTCTTTAGAAATCGACCTATCCGCGATTGTAATGAAATGCTCGCCCTCTGGTGGGCTAAGGTGAAATTACAATTAACATGAATAGCTTTTGGCTTTCATCGGGACGCCATTGCTTGCCGATGTTTAGTTTCACATATATTTATTGAATAGAAATAAATAAATCCGGTAAAAAGATAACACATACTGTTATGTGCCAAAGTGTGACTCCAAAAGATCATGAAATCCAGAATTAAGCTTACATTTATTTCCAAATGACAAATTTAAAATTTCATTTGCTTCGGCTAATGGAAGTAAAGAATTAATCAGATGATTTGAAACTAATATTTGTTCAGCTTCAGTTAAAAATCAACTTCCGACCGAACTTTGAATAAACTGAAATATTTTTTTCCAAAAACAATCAATTTTTGATGATGTAAAGGCGGAGAAATTATTGCACGAACAACACGTGGCTGTTATATTTACTAACAAAAAAAGCTGAAAAAGCGCCATATGTAGATCATTACAAACGCGGATTGCAATCTGAAATTTGGTACAGAGGTAGAGAATACAGAGGTAGGTCTGGAATAGAACATAGGCCACTATTTATACCGGAAATTTTATTAGATATTTTAAAATTAATTAAAATATGAAGAAAAAAAAAAAAAAAAAAAAAAAAAAACTGGTAATTGACTCAATAGAGCATTTCCTCGTGACGTCTGTTGGTTGGCAAAAAAGCGCGCTCGACTTTCCCGCGCCCCGCCCACCATTGATTTTCCGTTGGTAATCCGCCATCGCTATGCTTTTCCCAAGCCTTTTTGCCAACCACTCATAAAAGTTGAGATGTTTGTTTACAGCCATTTAAATTTTTAATTGTTGCCAAGAAAGTTTACGAGGTATTTTTTATTTTTTATTTATTTTATTTTTATTTTATTTTTTCAACATAAAATGAAATATGGTTTCACGCGAAAAATAAAAAAATACTAAATGTTAAATTGGTCGATGAGAAAATGACGCTTTATTATTTTAAAATAAAATAGTAATATTACAAATCGAACATATTTTTTCTGAATTTTATTTCACAGCATTTTTTTATATCCGCGATTGTAATGAAATGCTCGCCCTCTGGTGGGCTAAAGTGAAATTACAATAAACATGGTTTAATTCGAATTCCATACAGCCGCCATTGCTTGCCGATATTTAGTTTCACATATATTTGTTGAATAAAAATGAATAAATACGGTAAAAAAGATAACACATACTTTTGTGTGCCACAGTGTAACTCCAAAGGATCAAGAAATCCAGAATTGAGCTTCCATTTATTTCCAAATAACAAATTTAAAATTTCAGTTGCTTTGGCTAATGGAAGTAAAGAATTAATCAGATGATTTGAAATTAATATTTGTTCAACTTCAGTTAAAAATCTACTTCCGATCGAACTTTGAATAAACTGAAGTATTTTTTCCAAAAGCAATCAATTTTCCATAATGTAATGGCGGAGAAATTATAGTACGAATATTAAGTAGAATAACAAAAAGAACACTAATGGAACACACGTGGCTATAATGTTTACTAACAACTGCAGTTCACAAAGCGCAGTCTATCGATCATTACAAACGCGGATACCTCAACTTCAGATTTTTTTTTTTTTTTTTAAGTACGGTGGATGGAACACGATTGGCATAAAAGCTAATTCAACATTATATTAAAGGTATTTTCTTATTGATAATTCTGGACATTTTTTTTAAATTTTGATGCTGAAGTAGATCGGACATTTTTCGCCAAGGGAAAGATAGAAAGAAATACGCAAGCGAAATGATAACGTCACTGGCCGTTCGTGGATGCAAGAAAAATATTTCCTATGTTAAACGCATATTGGATAATTTTAAAAAATTATTAAAAATTGAGGAAAATTATTTCCCGATTTTAATCCCTATATTTAGGTATAGATATGTATTAGTTATCATGTCCATCCGTTAGATTAAGTTATTTTTGATGTAAAATTGACAAAATTTGAATTTTTAATTTTATAGGTGCGTGTAGTTTGCATAAATAAGACTCCAAATTATAAAACTAATATTATTTACATACTATTTGCAATCTATATAATGCAAAGGATGAATTAATTATTGCAGTAGAATGTATAGAAATATAAGCAAGCATTATTACAAATATTCTAGCTCAGAGACAAAGTAAACATTGTTCCATGAAAGTTCTCGTTTCTTATCGCTACCTAGGAAACAAAACTGTTTTTTGTTGCCAGATGCGTAAAGTCTTTTTAACTATCGGCAGTGTTGGAAGATGGCTACAATTTCAAAACTCTAGAAAAAAAGCATGGCAAACTTCCATATTCGATTGAAAACACAAACATTTCATTTCAAAGGATGATATTTACACAATAAATATCACAACTAATATACTAATTAAAAGGGAAATGATAAATATTCTATCATACTTTGAAGTCAAATTTGTTTTCAAATGTCTAAATAAAGTATCTGATATAAGATACTAATACGTTGCAGCGGAATAGATTTCATATCAGTCATCCTTGGCAGAAAAAAAAATATATATCGCCAAATTATTTGGCGAACGTAATTTAATTCCTTTCAAAAATCATGGTTACAGAGTAATGAACATACAGAGTAATGAATAATAAGAAACAATATTTCGTACAATGGATATTACGAAAATATACATCTGACATGTATATTTTCGTATGACGTTTTTGATCTCCAAATACAATAAGCGCCAAGAACGACAGAGTTTTGAAATTTAAAATTAAAATTTTGCCAATTTGACAGCAATTTGACTAATCTATACTAATATTAGCTGGCTTTGCCCGCTTCGCTGGACACTATACTTAAATGAGTTGTCAAAATCACATATTATTAATAACGTAAGTTAAAGTTCCCGCTGTGTTCTTTACATGTTCTTCTCGCTCTCAACGTGAGGAGTCCGGGTTTCCACTGCCTTCGGCTGAACTTACCTGCTTTTTACCTCCCCTTCCTCAGCGGGTATGTTCGAAAATTTGCGAAATCCCACCAAAGTACATAATGCGTACACTTAATCAACATCCACACACCAAAATTTGAATTTCTAAGATAATAGAAGGCGAATTCAAGCAGGAAAACGTGTTTTTGCACGTGTTTATTGCCCCCGAACTCAAGGTTTTTACTGTGAAGTAATTTGGAGCCGAGTTATTCTTACAAACATGTTTTTGAATTTTGCCCCCCCCCCCCCCCAAGAGGGAAAGGGGGCATTCTGAAAAAGTTGATAACTATAATTTTAAGTTAGGTAAGGACTAAAATTCCTGCCGAGCGCCGTTGAATTCCATTTAGCCGTTCTCACGTGATACCCAGACAAAAACAGTGTTATACACATACACTCACGACGACACACACACACACACAGAGACAGACAAAATTCTCGAAAATCATTTTTGGCTTTCATGATGTGTGAAACGTGAAGATATCGCAAAGTTTTTTGATTCTGACAAAAGTCTGATTTTATTAATATAGATAATATTAAATTGAAACCCTATTTACAATTACCTTATGTATCTAATTATTTTTTAAATTCTTAATTTGTTACAAACATCTTGTTTATGAGTTGTCCGAGAGAAGAAAATCTGAATTGGCTTAATCCTCACACAGACAAACTTTTCGTAACACCGCGTGCATTTATCGCGAAATTCGTCAAATAGCGTGGCAGCGTTGTTTAATTTACATTTTTTTTTTTTTTTTTTTTTAAGTCTACTATTTTTCCTTTTGTTTTTTTTCTTCGGAACAGCTTTAGTACCAGATCCCCAAGCAAAATTTGAAATTTGGCATCGAAGTACCTAGGACATTTCTCGTCATCTTTTTTATATCCGACTCTGCTATAGCCATTATAATTCATTGCCAAAATGGCAAAAATAAAATAAAATAATAAGTTGCCAAGAGGGTCTTATACTAAAACTGTATCTTTTCTTCAATATTCACCTGCATCGACAATCTATTAGAGTTTTCTGCATTGAAATTTCGTCAAATGATAGATATATGGCTATATTTGAATTCGGTATCGATATCAGGTGGTGTATATATATAAAGAGAGAGGCCTGTTGTCTAAAACGTAAAGATAACGTATTTTTATTTTATTTTATTTTTTTTTTTCATTGAAAGCGTTTTACTGACAAAATCGTTATGGTGCATTTTACCCACAATTCAAAAACTAATCAAAATTTTGAAAATTTCTATAGATATAATTTTAAGTTGGGTAAAGACCTAAATTCCTACCTAGTGCCGTTGAATTCCGTCCAGCCGTTCTTGAGTGATACCCGGACAAACATAACGACATACAGACACGATGACACACACACACAGGCAAAAATTTCTCATTTTTGGATTTCATACTGTGTGAAACGTGAAGATATCAGAAAATTTTTTGATTCTGACAAATTTAAAGACAAAAGTCTGATTTTATTAATATAAATTATTTTATTTTTAATTATTTTTTCTTTTTTTTTGTGTGTGTGTTTATATATACTTCATGCTTAGTTAACAGTAGTTAGTATATAGCAAAATAAATAAATTAATATGTAAACCTGATCATGGTACAGCCTTAATATAGCTCCCCTTGGCGACTTTTTGTCACCGTTTTAGACCAAAATATAATTTATGCGATTATTGTTCCTATTTCTTTCTATCTTTTCTTTTCTTTCTTTTTTTAAATATTTTATAATTTAGTTATATTTTAGATGCACTACTTGGCTTTAAGTGGCTGTCCTTGGCGAAAAATGTGCGATCTACTTCAGCATCAAAATTTTAAAAAATGTCCAGAATTATCAATAAGTAATTACCTTTAATATAATGCTGAATTAGCTTTTATGCCAAGCGTGATTCATCAGTGCTAAAAAAAAATCAAAAGATGAGGTGTATAAAAAAGTGCTATGAAATAAAATTCAGAAGAAACATGTTAGATTTGTATTGTTGCTAGTTTATGATAAATTTATAAAAACGTCATTTTCTCATCGACCAATTTAACATTTAGTAATTTTTTATTTTTCGCGTGAAAGCATATTTCACTTTATGCGGAATATATAAATAAATAAAAATACCTCGTAAATTTTTTGGCAACAATTAAAAATTTAAATGTCTTATATTAAGGCAATTACCGGTTTATTATTTTCATATTTTAATTAATTTTAAGAAATCTAATCAAATTTCCGGTATAAATAATAGCCTTATGTTCTATTTCCGACTATTATCTATCTCTGTACCAAATTTCATCCAGATTCGTTTAGCCGTTGTGACGTGATTGAGTAACAAACATCCATCCATCCATCCAAACTTTCGCATTTATATATTAGTATAGATAACATTTCTTGGAAAAAAAAAAAAAAAAAAAAAAAACAAAGATTAAAGTTGTGAATCAAAGCATTATTTTAGGGGAAAAAAAGAAGAAAAGCGTATTATAGAGAAAGATTTAAATTAAGCTACAGTTATTATTTTTATTTATTTATTTATTTTTACTGGTTTAATGATAGTTTCTTTTTTTTCCCCTCTCTCTTAAATTAATGGTATTTATAAATGACAATTCTAAAACAAGTGAATGTAAATTCCATATTCTGTTACTTTTAAAACTGAAAATATCATCATTTTGAGTAAATTTAAAATGATATTTTGAAATTATAGTCGTTACATCAACTATACTCCAGAGAAATAAACAGACAAATATTTAAGTTTTTAATATAATTAAGATGCATAAATTAATAGATATTAACAAGTATCTAAAAACTACTCATATCCATCAAGTACGAACTAACCGTTAGCTGTCTAAATACACTGTGATGCAAAAAAAATAAAAAATAAAAAAAAAATAAATAAAAAAAATAAATAAATAAATAAAAAATAAATAAAAATTTTTTTTTACCATTCCTGCTGATTCTCATGTAAAATTATCTCCTGAATCCGAAGATGACTCCCCATTTTGCCCAATCACCCACCGTTTTCTCGGGACGCCACCCTTTCTGTTACTGTTGGGCAGTTTTATGGCCATAAATTTGATTTGGAGAATGGAAAAGAATTATTTTAATACTTTAAAATAAATAAATATAATTTATAATAAATAATAGTAATAATTGATTAATAAAATATAAAAAATGTAATTTATAATTTCAGTGGCAAATCCCCCTCCTCCCCCTAAACTTTCCCCTTGCTGCAAATGTTCATGTTTTAGAATTTTTCATTTCTGTAGCCCCTCAAAAGACATTTAACAGTTAAAACAATCCCTTCATCCCTTTCAAATCAAACTTATAGCCATAAAAATACCAGAAAATGATAAAAATAGGGGAGCGTCCCCAAATAATGGTGGGTTATAGGGAAAAATGGGCGTCATAATCGTATTCAGGAGGTTATTTTACATAAGAATTTGCAAAAATGGTGTTGGGGCCGATTTTCATGCAGAGCAGTGCCATTTGTAGATAATCTTTTTTTAAATCATTTTCAGGAAATAAAATAGAAAGGCAGGTTCTAGTCTATGAATATTCTCGGAACCAATCCAAGAAGACTATTATTAGAACCACTAACTTCATGGTAATAGGATTATATACACCACAAAATAAGAATATCGTTTGTTCAGAAATAATATTCTACAGCTTTTTGCAGAATCTCTCATAGGCAAATGCATAGCTTAGAGTTCAACAGAATTTGCTCCTGTGCAGATAGTCTACTTTTGCACTCTTCGACAAACAATTAGCTGCAAGAAACAATGCATAATATAGAAAAAATTAACTCCGGTAAAACTGAGAAAGGGTTTGCTGATTTTTGCAATCCTGAACTATTTTCTGCGGAATTTGATCGCTAATCTCGTGATGTCACTAAATTCATCACCAATGTAGATGAAAACTTGTCGCTGAGTGAATTCTTTGGCGACAAATTTGGCAAACTGGTATTAATTTTGGGGGAAAATAGTGGCTTAATACTGCCGAAATTTGGAAGCTGGCATGATCTACTGTTTTCTTGCGCAGAACTAATTTCATCAAAAGTTCTACAAATCACTAATGAGAATAAAAAAAGGAAAAAGTCATTACTATAATTATTGTTGACAAGAGCCTGTCTATTTCTTTACGTATTACTTTATACACGGTATTACAGTTAAAAGGGAAATAGATGGCAGATTTCTTCACTTCCACGGAAATGGGCATTAGCGGCAAATTTTGCGACTTGGCAAAAGATTTGGCAATTTGGCACCCAATTTTGACGAAAAGTTGTAATTTAGGGTAGCCAAAGTTTAGAAGATCTAACTTCAATAGAAACCCACCTGTAAAATTTTCCAGGTTAATTCATTAGTTTCTAGAGTAGAACTATCACGAAAATTCTATAAATCACTAGCAAGACTGGATGAGTTCAGTTTCTGTTTGAACTGCAAACTGAGCGTACATCTCTAAGAACTTTAAGCATTTGGTCATTGTTCTGAATTAGTAAAATTCCTGTTCTGTGGTGTAGGCTGTTAATGAGAACGAAAAACTGGTCTATTCGATTGCTTCAAGAATAATCATTGATTATTTACTTTTATTCGGGTGTTTCCAGAATATTCATTAAATAAAATGCATTCATCTAGAACCTACAAGTCTTTACGAATTACTTTCTGCGTGCAAGAATGTCAACAAATTTTCTAACTATCAATATTCACGCTAATATTAATTTCTGTTAAAATCTGTATGACGGAAAGCTATATATAATTGCAAAAAAATTTGTATTTTCGGTCATCATGGATATAATATTCGTGGATATTCCAAAATGGAAATGCGCACAGAAACACCAAAATGAGAGATGCACAGCAACTGTTGTAACAAGCTTAGATGTGAAATTGCAACATTCTACGTCTAATTGTTTTTGAGTTATACGAGATACACACACACACACATACGTACATACAGACGTCACACAAAATCGCATAAATTTGTAAATATCACAAAAGTGGGAGTTCATGTAAAGACCAAAATTGGTAAATAACAATTCCAAATATAAATTTGCAACTCTCTATGACTATGCATTTATGAGCAAGAATAAGGAAGTAAAAAGTATAGTAAAAGTACAGACATTTTATTTCATTGTAATATTTATAATTATACATGTTAGGAGGTAGTGGTGGCTTTAGTTGTCATAGTACTTTGATAGGGACTTGCTGAGCCTTGTGAATGATGATAGCTCCTAACTGAATTATTAACTAGTTATTTTGCATTCTTTTTGCCCTTTTATTTTTAGTGCACTGGATTGTTTTATAACATTATGGCCTTATTTTGACATACTTATTTTAATATTTTAACAGTCGCACTTTTAATAGTCACGACGGCGCCCTGAGCAAAAAAAAAAAAAATCTTATTTTGCTTCCTTATGAATCATAATTTCTAAAGAGCCTTCTGAAGTTTAATCACATATACTAGTATTTTCCAACCATTTACTTTTTAAAAACCTTGGTTGAAAGTCAGGGACCACTTGTAAATTACTCTTCTTCGATTGCGAGAATATTTTACCACACTCACTAACCTTAAAATAATATTGTTAGTCTTGGAGAACACTCTATCCATCATGCTTTTCCTTGTAAATGAATTCTGTTATCTATTAATCTTCTTTCTACTTTTTTTTTCTTTGTCCAAATTGCCCTGACGAAAAGAATTTGACTTTTTTTTTTTTTTTTTACTTTGACTTTTTTTTTTTTTTTTTTTTTTTTAATGTGTAAATAAGGCAACAAACCAGCCTTTTTCGGCGCCCTTCTCCATCTGGCGCCCGGGGCAAATGCCCCGCTCGCCCCCCTCTAGTTTCGGCCCTGCTAAATGGTATAAAGCGTATAAACCAACATAATCCCTTTTTCCTAATCGATTCTTCTGATTAGTTTTTAGTTAGTTTAACTTTATTTTTCGTCTCCTGAAAAATCAAGAATTTGGACTTAAATCCTTTATACTTATCAGTACAGAAATGTACCCATATTTTCTTTCCCAATTAACTTAGAGATAAAAGACTGGTATCATTAGAAAGCTTAGGCTTTCAAATGATATATCACAAGTATATATTTTAAACATTTTTTCACTTTAAGGTCAAACATTTTGACCTTTGACCTCCAATATCGCAAAAAGTACACATTTAATTTTCTTTTAAAAATTATATGTTATTTTTACGTTTATTATCTACAACATTATAACTCTTGCAAATTTCAACATGGGACGGGCATGGGATGTTGAGTAATAAATTAATATGCAACCCTAAATCAGTATTTTCATACTAACATAACGTAAGTTTTCCCCATATTTTGTTCCCTAATTAACTTAGTTAGGGGTGTAAGATTGGTATCATTAGAAAGCATATAATACAGGCTTTTAAATGGTATATCACATGTATATATTTTTTAAATTTTTCATTTTAAGGTCAAACATTTTGACCTTTACGCTTCAATGTCTCAAAAAGTATACATTTAATTTTCATTTAAAAATTATATGTTATTATTACGTTTATTATCTATAATTATTATACGTTTCAACATGGGACGGCCATATTTTTTTTGTAAAACTTACGTTATGTTAGAATGAAAATAGTGATTTAGGGTTGGATATTAGTTTATAACTCATCATCCCATGGCCGTCCCGTGTTGAAATTTGCAATAGTTATAGATGATAAATGTAAAAATAACGCATAATTTTTAAAAGAAAATTAAATGTATACTTTTTGCGATATTTGAGGTCAACAGGGCCCGACTTAGCCTAATTGGGGCCCGGGCAAAAACTTCTTTGCCCCCCCCTCTACTTCACTACTTCAGTAATGAAGAACCGAACTTTATGGAGGTATTTAAATTTTACACCTCATTATAGATATATAACAAGAAAATTGACTAGAACCTAAAATAGCTATAAAGTACTCCCCTCTCCAATGGTTAGACGAAATATCGTTCTATCCATTTTATTTCTGATTGTTAACTTTGTCATCTAGCTGCGAAAAATTCATATCCTTGCAGACATTAAGGCGGAATTAAGCTAAACTTTCGCAATTACGATAGCTCAATTAAGCCGGATTTTACACTGTACTAATATTTTGTTTAAAAAAAAGTTCATTAAAGAAGTAAATGTAAAATGAACTTTCTATCCGATTTGGGGGCCCCCACTGAGGTGGGGGCCCGGGGCAACTGCCCCGTATGCCCTTGCCTTAGTCAGGCTCTGGAGGTCAAATGTCAAAATATTTCACCTTAAAGTGAAAAGACTTAAAATATATATACTTGTGATATATCATTTGAAAGCCTGTATTATAAGTTTTCTAATGATATCAATCTTTTATCTCTAAGTTAATTAGGAAAGAAAATGTGGGTACATTTGTAGTAGAAGAATTTCGGAAATTTGCATTTTTTACCCATTTTTGCAGCCTTGTATATCAAAAACTAAAAGTGATAGGGGCTAATTAATTGGTATACATTCATTTCTCAATAGGACAAATAAATGAGTCCAATTTCATAAAAATCTGAGGGGGTCAGATTTAAAATACTGGTTTTTTTTTTTTTTTTGTGTTGATTTGACATCATACTTGCCAACATCCTAATTAATATTCCGTAGTGTTGTTTGTCCCGCCCCTTTTCTCACACCAATAAATTTTTAGAGTAATATTCTCCAAATGCAATTACGATTAAATAAGAAGAAAAATACTCTAAAATGATACTGGTGTGATAAAGGAGGCGGGGTTAACAATACTACGGAATATTAATTAGTATGTTGGCAGGTATGTTTGACATGGAATGACTCTATTACAGGATCCGTGATGTTAGTTTTAGTGACATTAAAAAATATAATGATAATTTTCAATTTAAAACAAGTAACGTTATAAATAAAATTTTTGCAACACTCCCTTAATACTTGGACAGAGCTGCCAACCAAATCCGGCAAATTGTTAGTACCGCCCCTTTTTTTACACCACTTAATTTTTAGAGTAATTCTCTTCAAATATATTTACGATGAATGAAGAAAACAAATACTCTAAAAATTAAGTGGTGTAGAAAAAAGGGCGGTATTAACAATTTGCCGGATTAGGTTGGCAGCTCTGCTTGGACATACATTACAAAATAAATTAAAATTAGAAATTCCTTTAAAGTAATTTTAAACGAAGGAAAAGTTATTTTAATTGAATGACGACGTTCTAAAAGGGAATAGCATAATTTAGATTATTGGAAAAGAAGGCATAAATTATAAAAATTAACCCCCCTCTTCTCCTTAACGAAAATTACAAATGTTTATTATTTGTCATCATTATTATTAGTTTTATTTAAATTGTAAGAATAATAATGTAATCAATATGTAATATTGCCGGTTTTTAAGGCTGTATTCTGCTTATAACCTTGGGGGGAAAATAATGAATAATAATAATAAAGTACAAATTGTTAAAATTGATTTTTCAGGTACTTATTAGGCAGAAATGAAAGATAAATAAATAAATAAGTAAATAAATAAATATATTTTTTTAATCGTTTAAGAATATTACTTTTATAAAATTGCAAACTTCAAAAATTAGAAATGATGTGTAACAAAATATTTCTATTTAATTAAATGTATTTTTTATGAAAAGAGAGAAAGGAAAAGGGAAGAATAAAGAACAAAAAGAATATCTATTACATTTTACATCACAATAATAGCTTAAGTAATTTGATTTTAATTAATTAATAATACTGCATTTAAAATGGGGGAATATTACCTCTTTATTGGATTTATGTTATTATACGATAGAACCTTGCACGATTGTAATACAGAATATTCCACATACCTTTATATACACGTAAAATCAAATAATATTTAATAGATGATGCCAGAAAAAACTTACCTGAAAGAAGAAAGATAATCGAATTAGAGAAATAAAATTAATATAGCAGATAAGATACGAACAATACTATAATCATAAATTAATTTATATCACAAGGGATATTCACGCATATTTGCAAAAAAAAATAAATAAATAAATAAATAAATACAATAAAATAAATAAATAAATCTTTAATATATATATATATGTATGGAAAAAAAAAAAAAAAAAAAGAGGAAGAGGAATGTGTGTGGTTAGATTAATTAGAATCAACACAGAAAGATAATCTGCAAAACATTTATCAATTCCCCCCCCCCCCTCCGCACAAGGATTTTTTAAGATTTTTTGATAGAGTATGAAATCGCTTTCCTTTCGATATTCAGTGTTATATTTTTATGCGAAAGAAGAAGTTTACATTTATCGTGGAAAATAATTTTAATAAATTATTTGTATTAGGTGAATTTGTATAAGTAAATATAGAAGAAAGTTTTGTGATAGTTAAACATACTAGCCTTTTTTTTTTTTTTTTTTTTAATTGTTTTTTTAATCCAACATCATATAGTGTTTTCTTGCATTTTAAAAAGTGGCTTGCATTCATTTGGGCCCTCCGTGGCCGAGTGGATATGTCACCACCATCGAGCAGATATACTAGTAGAGGGCGAATCCCTATTCTTTTCCACGGAAGAAAACGTGTCCAACATGTTATTTCGTTGAGCTAACTTTTTTCGCTACTTATCGCTTTCTTGGCAATAGTTTTTTTCCCATAAAAAACATTTTTTTAGGTTGTAAATACCAAAGATTATTTACATCATTAGATATTATTTGACAAATATATTATAAGAGTTATGTATTTATTATTATTATTTCTAGCGTCTCTTTGTAGCGGCAGACCTCTAGGAGCTAAGTGAGTTTGGCGAGAATTCACGCTTGGCGCCCACTGTAGCTTGACGCTATGCGCTTACGCACTGCGAGGAACGATCACAGACCACGCGGGCGCAATACCTCTATGATTCGGCTTTCGGCTAACACAATACCGTAGTAGTTCACGCGCACGGGAGAAAGGAGAAATCTCAAAGTTATTGTCACGTGACACTTCTCGATGATGTTGGGCACGCAAAGGGGTTGCCATTTCGCTCTCTACCTAAATTAAAGCTCGATGGTCACCACCATAGACCTATTATAAAAGTGGACGGGACAATGGCAACCTTTTTCAGTGGCAAAGATAACTCATAAAAAAGTCACGTGACTGTTGAACTACTGGAAGCCAAACTGGCCATTATTGAAATTTTCTCGCCATGCTCTAAACTCTGCTTTTTCTTAAGCAGACGATATTTCCCCTTTGTCTTTGAAAGTTATTTTTACAAATTTTTATTTCACTTTAAAAGTTAGATTGTTTAATTTAAAAAGAATTTTATAGCAAGAAATTGTAATTAGATGTACTTTAAAAGCCCTAGAAGTTATGTAAAATAAGGATTTTATTTCACAGGCAAGATTCTTTTTAATATTTTATTATTTCGTTCTTTTTAAGTAATTATTTTTATAAAATATTTGTAATTCCTATACTTAATTCTTTAAATTGAATTAGTTTAAATATATTATAATTTATATGATTTCAAAAATGTCCACGATTATTTATGAGAGTTAAAACAAGTATAGACAAACCGAAGTTATAAACACTTTTGAACTTTGTTGGAAAGTGTTAATAACAAGGTAAAAATAAATTTCAGCAGCTGTAATGTTTTACACAAGTTTTGCTTGCTGTATCTTTTAATAATAATAATAATAATCTTTATATTCAGAACATAAAATGGCCAATAACGCGATAAATACCAGAAAAGATAACCTTTTCCCAGCAGTCACGTGTTTCATCTTTGCCGCCTATACTTATATTCCCTTAATAATAGAATGCTCCGGCCACTTTTATAATAGGTCTATGGTCACTGCTAATCGCCTTCGAGTGTAGGAGAGCGGGTTCGATTCCCGAGCTGGCCCTGGGTGTCTTTCCAATTCTTCGTTATTATACCTCTGGGGGTCACCGAAGCGGGAGAGCCATCCCTTCCGTGGAGGATCAAAATTGTGATGGCATGTCTCCGGACCATCTCTAGGGGTGTGTCCCAGACCGTCGCCAATTGCCCATCTGCGCAGCACTAGTGCGACGTAAAACCCAACCATCCATCCAACCAAACAATTCTTCGCACTGTAATTCTGTCATGTGCTATCTGTCTTTATCTCACGAAGATTTACAAGCGGGCTTCGAAAGTCAAGCATACAAATCTCATGTATATGTTATCAATAAATTCAAATGCATTCATTTGTATAATGCAAATAATGAAATGACTAAAATTTTACTTGCAGTAAGGGGTTTTTCCTATAATCTTTTTGTCTATTTTATAGATACAATTTTATGTATTAATACATTTTTATAAATCATTGCATATGTGTTATACATATATACAGGATGCTTATAATTAAATTTCTGATGTAAACAACTCGTACAGCTGAAACGGACAAGTGCATTGTTACAAAAACTCGCAACTTTGTTGTGAGGAGAAAGTAGTTCGTAAAGAACCCCCCAAACAAAATTTATGGGCCAACATTGAAACAACGATGGGTTTTTTGTTGGCCAACTGTTATGGCCGTTGGCTAGATTAATGGCCCGATCGTTGGCATACCGTTAGCCCATATGCAGTATTTTACTTTGGCAATACATTTTGGTATTTCTTATTTACGAGTTTTACATTTTCTTGCGAATAATCAACATCCTTGACGTTATTTCAATGCGTGAAATAAAATTATATATTTTCTTTCAAGTTACGCAACGGTTAGAAAAGAGCTGTTATATGCAAATTTAACACATAAATTATTGTTGGACTCATAAAGTTGTTCTTTATGGTGGGCCAACCATAGCTACCTCAACAAATAAAATGACAACAGAGAGGAGAAAAAAAAAGAAAAAAGAAAAGAAAAGACGTTTTATCAATTGCAACTATCTCAACTAACAGGGTTCCCACTCTTAAAAAAGAAAAAAAAAATTCAAGGTCTTTTGAAGTACTTTTCAAGTCCTATTTGAAATTTTTCAAGGACTAGGGGAAAATCGCAGAACGCTAGGCATATACTCAAAACTTTAGTAACTACTTTCATTAGTAATATTTTTTTTTTTTTTTATAATTAGAATAACTTTACCTGTTTTCACAATACATTTTAGATGGATTGACCAAATTAACTTTTACAAGAGTCAGAAAACGATTAGTTCAAGATTTGGAATCATTATGATTATCCCAAAGTTTTTAGGTTTGAGCCCTGGTCTAGTCACTTTCTGCTCAAAATTAATGACCAGTCCATCAAACAGGTATGAGACTGGCAAAAAAAAAAAAAAAAAAAAAAAAGTTTGGAACTATATGCAAAAGCAAGACAATGAAATAAGAATTTTATGACAAAATCATTATATTAGACAATGGTGTGCGCATGTGGAGATGGAGATAGTTTAGCCTTGACAAAATTCGCGCTAAGCCCGTCTATTGGAGTGGAAAATTCAAGGATTTTCAAGGACTGAACAAAATTCAAGTACTTTCAAAGGCACTTGAAAAAGAAAATGAAATTCAAGTTCTTCTTAAGGACTTTCAAGGACCGTGGGAACCCTGACTAACCAAGTGTCAACTGCGCGAAGCATTATCTGCAGATGGGCCAACGACTCATGTTTGTAGGGAAACACGCAGGTTCTAACCGATAATTGTACTTTATTCAGCGTAACCTCTCGAAACAGTACAACAAAACTGTCAGTTCAACGAATGTTCTCGAAGCAGTCCAATAAAGCTGTCGCCTGTATCACAAAAGTCACTATTCAACGAATGTTCCAGAAACAGTCTAAGAAAATAATCCCTTGTTACACAAAAATAAGGCAAACAGCGTTGAATACTTCACAGAGCAGGAATTTCGCTGGTTCACGAACAAAACTCAATCGCTCAAAAGGAAACGCTTAGAACAAGTCTCTGAAAATAACTGACTCTCGGCCGTAGATTCACTGCTATTTGTAATTTTTGGCGACTGTAATTTGGCGCGGTTTTTGTTAATTCCGCTACAGCGTCTAGAATAAACAGTGTGGCAATCGCCTATAACCGTGATGTTAAAGTGATGCTACAAAAATTAAGCTTACCCAGATGTCGCTGTGATCGAAGCTATTGCTCAAATCGAAGACCTGATTGGCTTTTCCCAGTTTCGTTAGTTTAATAGTTTAATCACGTGATCTAAGCATATAATTAACCAATAGGGAGTCTCGGTTTTGTTGTCGTGACACTAGCTTCGATTACAATGACATCTGGTGACAGGCTTAATTTTTTTAGTGCAATTTTATTCGCTGCTTTCCACACTGTTTACTCTAGACACTGTAATTCCGCGTTAGAATTTAATGGAAAGTTCAAGAAATCGGTTTTTATTCATAATAGAATTTCAAAACTTCAGGAACCAGAAACTACCACTCTTCGCCAAATTCTGTCGCCAAGTTGCCAAATCCTTCGCCTAGTCGTCGAGTTTGTCGCCTAGGCCGATTGTACTGGAAGTGAGTGATTTTCTCCTTTACTTCCAATTTGACTGTAAAACTACTTTCACTGTAACAGCCCAATTGAGGCAGAAAAGAGATTAAATCCGTTGAACAGTATCATCGTTAAAGCGTATCTCATGAATCGTCCCTTTACACCAAGTCCGTTTTAACTGCAGAACACTGTTAAAACGGACAATAGCAAAAGTTTAATTATAACGATTATCTAATAGCAAAAGTTTAATTATAACGATTATCTAATAGCAAAAGTTTAATTATAACGATTTAGTGTTTATATTGTCAAAATTTTTATTTGAATTTTTAATAAACATCTGTTATTAATTCTTCTTCAATATTGCATAAAAACAATTAAATTCTTACAGCTATACTCGATATTGGCCCTAGTCAAAATTTGGCCCGAGTTTCGAGCACTCAGCAAATCGGCTGAGTAGGCCTAGTATCGAGTATATACCGAGTACTCGGTACAGCTCCAAAAAAGTCGGAAAATAAGGAAAGGAAATAAATTATTTGTATTTCATCTAGTCACATCAGTTAAATAATGAGGCTAAAAAGAAGGATTTTAATGTAAGGTTGGAAGGCAGTTTTTTTCTTTTTCTTTTAATGCAGAACAAGCATTTTTACTCTATTGCTTAGTAATATAAAGAATATTAACCGATTTTTTTTTTTTTTTTTTTTTTTTTTTAAATAAAAGAAATTGAGATTTATCTACATATCAACTGTGATCGGGATGATATGTAGTATTAGAAAAACAATGAAGAGACAGTAAAAAGTATTAAGTATTTTTAAATTAGATATCTTTTAGCTTTCAGGGCGGTGGGATATAATTATAATCCCTAATTGCAAAAACTCATCCTCGAAATTTTTAATAAAATTTTACTTTAGTAATATAGAAGGAAAAAAAAAAAAACTTAAATTATTTCTTAGTTTTTAGACTTGTTTACAAATTCTGGTGGCAGTTTCTTTTAAATGAGCGAAATTACCTTGCCCCTGAAAGAATTAACGTCATTATTTAATTTTTAATTTGTTTTGAAGGATCTTTCAAATCATTATTAGCATTCTTAGGATTCAATATTGACACGGGAATAATAATTATATTTATGAATATTACTTAAAAACAAATTAACGCCACCTAGATAGGCTATTGGACTATCACATGACACTAAAATACAGGGTGTTTATAAAGTCCCGGACCCATTTTGATGTTTAATAACTCATAAAATAATAAAGATAGATTAAAATTAATAACATAAATGGTTAGACAGACTCAAAAAGTTTCATGACCCTTGTCAATGAACTTCCACGTGTGCCCCCTTCGTCGCATGGAGAATATCAAGTCAATAGTCAATTTCACGCCAGGTAGCGGCAAGCATGTCGGCATCCACAGAGGCTATTGCGGTTGTATGTATGCATTCTCCTTAATATCCGCTCGAATAAAACATCACATACAAAAGTACTACATAGAACAAACACATCAAAAGTAAACATAACATTGCAATAGTTGCCAAAAACAAAAGAGAGAAAAATGCAATTAATAAGCAGACGATATTTAGAAAAGTACAGATATTTAGACTGGAAAATTAAATTATCTGAAATTAACCACACGCGCAGAAGATATTTACAAAAGTAAAGATATTCAGACCTGAAAAGAAAATATATGAGTTATTCCATCAATAAATACCATAAGTTTGTTTATATCTTCATTATTTTATGAGTTATTAAACATCAAAATGGGTCCGGGACTTTATAAACACCCTGTACTTTACTACGAAATCTGAAACACAAAAGACTTTAAACGGAATTTTCCAAGAAGATTTTTTTTTTTTCGTCTTCCAAACTATTTTGAAAGAGATCCATCAAGAATGTTTGCATTTAGTTTATTCAGGACGTTTAATTTATTCTAATACAAGCCCCGAAGACTTAAACTGCCATGGCATTGCCAAACGCCATCTAAAAGTCTAAATTTTTCTTTCCATGAGATTCAAAGCCAACTTTTTAGGGAAAAGTTTCACGAAGTCGATGGCAACTGCAACTTACGTATGCAAATAATCCCTCTGGCGATGGTTTTCAGAAGAAAAATGTGACTGCATAATGCAATAGGCTGCCAAGGGAAAAGCAAAGCTAAGAAAAGAGAGAGAGAGAGAAAAGAAAAGAAAGTTAAAAAAATTTCCCGTGATTTCCACTTTAATCGCGCAGAGAGCTAAAAATAAATAAATAAATAAAAAGTTGAGAAAATTCTTTCTACTTTTCAAAGTATTCGAATGCAAATAATACTTTAGAAATAAAAAGTCGGTACATGCTGAAGCAGATAAATGAGCCAATAAGGTAACCCTACCATACTTACAAGGTTTATTGGTTTTGGCGAGATTGGTTTCGGCTCTGTCTCAAGCAACTTGCGAATCGGGGGAATTTAGTTTTATTATCTCCCTTCGCCCCCCTTTCCTAGCATGTTAGGTTACATTTTTTTCCCCTCTCTGAAGGAAAATCAAAAATTCAAGCATAGCTTTTTATATTGTAAATATTCTTCGGTCCCAAAAGTGATTTCACACATATATATATATATATATCTTCTTTTTTACCTCTCTTTTTAACTTGAAATATGAGTCCGGAAAAGTCCATAAATGCATCAGGATTGTAAAAATAAATTTCGAAGCTCAAACACGTATCTTGTTTGCCAAAAGAATATGGCAGAAGGAAAAAAAAAAATCGTCTGCTAGTAGCTAGTGAGTTTCTATTGTGAAGATGGAATGTATAAAGATTTCCTTTTGTTAACACTTGAAATCTATAAAAGATTTTTTTTTAATAGAATTCTATTAAATTTTGGAAATAGATCAGTTTGTGTCACTGTTGTCGGAATTTATCTTTCATAACCTATTGTACTGTAGATAGAATACAGTTTTTTTTTTATTATATGTCTTGAAAGATAAAACTGCCCGCATCATAAATGAAATGAATTATTATCCTTTTTTAAATGCCCACTGGATTCCGAATATTTTCAAATGCTGATAAAATTTCTGTGAAAAAGAAAGGAAGATAAAATTTTCTGAAGAATAAAATCGTATTTTAGGTCAACTTTCTCACAAATAAATAAATAAGTAAATGAAATTGAATAAAGCAAGCTACTAATACGAAATATTTTTTCCTTTCTTTCTTTCCCTTTTTTTTTTTTTAATTTTTTAACCCATCAAAACAAAGTTTGTACCATTGTACCAATCAAAATTTTAATGTTTGATTACTCTATCTTTCAGTTAACGGCCCTCTTCACTTACCGTCGCCGGAAGCCCGAGCCAATGTTTTTCTATGGGGAAATTTTCTTTACAAATAACTTATTAACTAATACATATTTTTAAATTCTGTTTTCACATTCTGAAAATTCCCAGCTGTTAAATTGACGGACCTTTATTAAAAATATATTTTTTTAATTTTCAATATTTTGAAATTGCAAAATGAAAAAAATTCACATATTGAAAATTCGTATTTTGCAGCTTCAAAATAAAATATAAAAAAATTAAAAGAATATTTTTTAAAAAAAGGTCCGTCAATTTAACAGCTGGAAATTTTCAGAATGGGAAAACAGAATTTAAAAATATGTATTAGTTAATAAGTTATTTTTAAAGAAAAAATTCCCATAGAATAACATTAGCTTTGGCTTCCGGCGGCAGTGAGTGAAGAGGGCCCTTAAGAGCGGACAATACATAATCTCGCCGGCAGCCTTCGCCCATGTTATTCTATGGGAAAATTTGTTTACATAATTACTCATTACCTAATGAATATTTTTCAATTCTGTTTTCACATTTAGAAAATTCATAAGCGTTAAATTAGTTTTTGTTTTCCAAAAATTGATTTTTTAAAATTTTAGTATTTCATTTTGCGATTAGAAAATGAGAAAAATGCATTTTGTGAAAAATCGCATTTTTGAACTCAAAATGTAAAAATTAAAAAAAAATGAATTTTTCAAAAATGAGTACTCATTTAACGGTTATGAATTTTCTGACTTCGAAAACAGAATTTAAAAATATTCATTAGGTAATGTGTAATTGTAGCAACAAATTTTCCCATAGAATAACATGGGCGAAGGCTGCCGGTGAGATTAGGTATTGTCCCCTCTGCCAATCCGGCAGCCCATTATTTATTTATTTATTTATTTTTCCTTGTTCTACACGCTGTATGTAGATACTTTTATTAAATGTAATATAGGATAAACCACAAAGACACTGGATACAAATGTGACTTTCGCCATTTTTACAATAAAGCATTAACCCCTTACCTGCCGACGAAAAATTGCGAGATTCGCTTTCAAATGTCACTATTTTTCACACAGGTGCGTGTAGTTATGCGTTCAGTGTTCCAGAACCTTTTCGATTCCTCCCACTCCCCATCTTCTCTGAAATAAGTAATTCCTTCGAAAACACTATGATGGTCATTTAATTGTACTCCAAAGCCGTGAGACTAGTTTCAAGGGTAGAAGAGTATCACAAAGAATCGTATTTCGGCAAGGCGTGTATATACGCCAGGGCAGTTAACGCATCGGCATAGCGAGACGAATATATACGCCCGGGGCAGTTAAGGGGTTGAAGGAAATTAAAACTTCTTCACACACCATAAATTTTAAATCAGCACAACCGGTTTCGAAAGGACGTAGCCTTTCTTCATCAGGTGCAAGCGCGTGCAACTGCCTTGGAGGCAAAATCAATGTGTGAAGAAGTTTTAATTTCTTGCTATTGTCTGTACGCCAGTTTTTGAATTTATTTTTGGTAAGGGGTTGAAGTTCCATCAATGGAGGTGAAGTTTCGCTCTCAAAACTGGTAGATGGGAAGTGTCAGGTTCGATCCCAGTTAACGGCTGTTGGCTTACTCGTTCGGAGTAAGTCGTCTCCGAAACTTGCGTGAATAGGGTTTGGTAGGACTTCCGTGGAGGCCATCTCACCTACGCCTAAGTCCGTTGTATAAACAATTGGCCATCATCACATCAACACCAATAAAGTCTTGATCAGTTTAAGCTTTTCTTTTCTTTCTTTCTTTCTTTTTTTTTTTTCTTTTTCTCTCTTTTTTTTTTTTTTTTAAGCGCTTTTTAGTGCTTTATCTGTTAAGTTTTAACCACAATTCTCTGTATGGCCAGGATTATTTTTTCGTTTTTGCATAAAGTTAAACTTAACTCTAGATTATACTTGAGACACAGTGGCTTCAAATGAAGCCATCCGATAATTTGCGTTCTAATGTTTGATATCTTTTTTTTTTTTTTTTTTTTTTTTTTTACATTTAATACACTGTTTGGTGTATTATTATACTTAATTGAACCAATAACCACCTTAATTTTTCAAGTTATGAGTTTTGTGCTTCAAAGGATTAAGAAAAGGAAAAAAAAAAAATCTTATTATTAGATTTAATGCTTTTAATGACAAATTCTTTAATAACTCTAAAGTTATTCTTTCCCTTGCGTGCCGTTATTTTCTCCTTAAAACTACAAGAATAAACTCAAATAATATTCAAACACACACACACACACACAAAAAAAAAAAAGAGAGAGAGAGAGAGTTTTATATAGCCGCAAAACATATTCCACATCGCAGAAATTTGCCCTAATGCTTATATCGTTGCCAAATTCCAATATTCAAATTTCGACTCGAAATTTCATTGTCTTTATGCAAAAGGCAGAAAACACAACATAGCACAATCATTATACGAGCTCTCCCTTGACACTGCTTTACATTACATCAGAATGGCAGCAGAGAGAGCATTACAAAGCTATTTTCCGCCAATCTCCTTCCACCGATATGTAAATGAGAGAAGAGATGAGTAATCACAGTTCTGCTTTCAAAGAGAAAAATGAGATTTTTTTTTTTTTTTTTAAGATAAAAAGATCAGTATCCGTAGCAAGAATTTTTCTCAAAAAAACTTCAGTGTCAGTAAAGCGTCGATAGATGACTTCTGACGTGATGGAACAGTAAACAAATGGAAATTGTATTGTGGGTGTCATTTCGGTTACAGTGAAACGTTTCGATGATTGACGGTAAAATGAGAATTGTAAATTTAAGAAGAGAAAAAGAAAAGTTAGAAAGAGTTTTGAAGTTCCAGAAGTTTTTGAAAATAATATTTTATCTTCCAGGTTTAGAATTTCCGATCGTATAACATAAAGTTCTCCAAACAATTTTAAACCATTATGCTATTTCAAAAAAAAAAAAAAAAAAAAATTCTATAAAAACAGTTTTATAAGAAAATTTTCTTTATTTTAGACTAACAGGCTACGACGGCTTCGGTGGTCACTAAATTTAAATGATTTTTCAAAAGAATTGAATAACTATTTATTTTTTAATATTACATTTTGGGCTGTGTAACATAATTAAAAATTACTTTTAAGGTCAAAAAGTCAAAATAACATATTACAAATAAAATAAAATAAAATATTTATTCTGTTTTGCACTCGTTTTTGCAACAATGCTGTGTGGTCTTATGTGAATGATTCTCGAAAATGAATCAACAATTGTTTACAAATTTAATGGATTATGTATGGAAAATAAGTGCTCTGTAATTTAAATATTGCAGCTCTCAGAACTTCAAAACTGTTAATTAAAAAAATATTCATTATTCTTAAATATTAGACTTTTTTTGTTTAATATTAGACTCTTATTTTAAGATAAGCAATTGAATGATATCGTGTTGTGAAACTTTGCAACATAATATCTTTGAATCTAATAACTTGATGAACACAGTGTCCTCACAAAAAATGAACAGTTTTTAGAGCTCTTTAAAAAAAAGTATAACGTCTGTGCAGTATATTTTTAAATAATTCATCAGTTTTTATTAAAAACAATGGCCGACTTCCATCACCAAAGTAGTTAAATCTAAACCAATCAAAAATGGGAGTGGTCCGCCCGGATGTGTTCCGCCGAAAAACTCTTTGCTTTATTTATATAGATTGTGAAAATAGTCAGTTTTTCAATATTAACTTTTCGCATAATTTTAATTATCAACTGATGCATTATTTCATATTTTGATGTAAAAATATTTAATGCTTTTAGCACATAGATTTCACTTACTTAAAATCGGTTTAAATATATATATTAATATCATTTAAAAAAAAAAAAAGTTTGTAATCTATGCAGCACACGCTTGAAATAAATAGGATTATAAAAAAAAAGGGGGGGGGAGTGAAAGGGGTAAAGTTAGTTTGCCAAAAAGTTTACAGACGAGATCCCACTTTATACATGCATTGCATATAAACAGCACGTATTCATGCACATTATGTATGTAGATACCACTGTGTATGACCGTCTCACACTCAACTGTATTAAAAATATTCTCAAAATCTATTCTACTATTCATGAAATAATAAATATTTTTCTGGAGCGCCACTGCATATTCCATCGTCTTTTATTAAGAACTTATCTAAATGATTATTAATTAGCTATTCCATCCAAAAAATGCTTTTATAAGAACTTTTCCTTTATTTTAGATTGCGAAAACAATCAGCTTTTCAATATTAACTTTTCGCATAATTTTAATTATCAACTGATACATTATTTCATGTTTTCATGCAAAAATGTTTAATAGATTTCACTTACTTAAAATCGGTTTAAATATGATCCCCTCCCCCCATGTCATTTAATAAAAAAATGAAGTTTGCAATCTATGCAGTACACGTTTTAAATAAATAGGATTATTAAAAAAAAAGAGGAGGGGGGGGGATGAAAGGGTAAAGCAGTGTTGGGCATAATTGATTAAAAAGTAATTGAATTACAATTGAATTACAATTATTTTACTGTCAATCAATTAACAAGTAATTGATTACAAATGAATTGAATTACTTATTCAATAACTTGAATTACTTATTCAATTTATTTCTAATCAATTACTTATTAATCGATTGACAGTAAAATAATCATAATTTAATTGTAATTCAATTACATTTTAATCAATTATGCCCAATACTGGGTTAAAGTTAGTTTGCCAAAAAATTTACAGACGCGATCCCACTTTATACACGCATTGCATAAACAGCAAGCATTCATGTACATTATGTATGTAGATACCACTGTGTATGATCGTCTCACACTCAACTGTATTAAAAATACTCCCAAAATCTACTCTACTATTCATGAAATAATAAAAATTTTTCTGGAGCGCCACTGCATCGTCTTTTATTAAGAACTTATCTAAATGATTATTAATTAGCAATTCCACCCAAATCTCCAATTCTTACACCAAACTTCTAATCCAATTAATATTTATAACCTACTCTCAACTCTTATACACACCTCCTAACTAATTATTTAAAACGTCCAAGAACCCCCCTTTACTCTCTACTACCCCCCTAAAGCCTTACAGAAATCAAGAAAAATTACCTGCACGTGACTCAATGTACACAGGAGCCTTACTCACTTCCTCTACCCTCTTTAACACCCCTAGGGATTCTTCAGCAGCAACGGCAAGCGTAATGACCCCATCTCAACCCCTCTTTGCAGACGATACAAGCATCTAACCCTCCCTCACAATATACTCTTTATTCATAATTACAGAGACTGCTATAAGGCTACTCTGATATCTCCGCAATATACTTTTTTTTCTCGTTTCTTCTAAACGAGATCTGAAAAATTAAAGGGGTGGGATTTTTTGAAGTAATTTAATGGAGTTAATGATGATAGGTGCAAGGTAACCTTTTTTGATTGCCTGAAGGAGGTCGGGGGGGGGGCAGCAGCATTGCTCGTGAATATTTCGTAGATTGTAATCAGCATTGTTGCTAAAATGGCGTTTTAGAAGACAATTAAAAGCCTTGCCTATGAAGATTTATAGTAAACTTTTTCTTCAGGGCTATCTTTTGCAAACATATTGCCTATAAAGAAAATTCGTAAAACTTGTAAATGTAAAACCTCGCAGTTCAAACGTATTAAATAGTCGCATAAAGCGAATTGATAGCCATTACAGTGGAGATATCGATAAAGACATCGATTATCGCACGAGATTGTTTTGTGATTACACTCCGCTATCGAGGACTTCTTAAGGCTATTACTATTACTTTTTGTTATAATAATTATTAGTTTAAAGAAGAAAGTAAAATTTCCATACGTAATTCGCAGTTATCGTGAAAATTGAAAAAGATATAGTCGATTGAATTAATTTAATTTTATGTGCTCTGAAAGAAAAACAAAATTATAAGGAGTTTTAACTTTCATTTTATTTTGAATCAGTTAAAAGGGGACTACCTACTTATCATCTTCGAAAGCTCAAACAATGTTATTCTATGGGGAATTTTGCCCCGTTATATCTCATTAACTAATACATACTTTTAAATTCTGTTTGTGATTAGACACCGAATACCGCTACAAATAAAATTTAGTGGTGGACATTGAATAAAAATGAAAAGTCCCTAAAATTGACAACACTTGTGTTAAATTTCTGCATTAAGTCTAAAAATTTTCTCACTTCTACATATATTTTATTGTACAATATATACTTTAATTTGCACACTCATGTAACTATAATGCAACCCCAAACGGCTAGGTCGATGAGCACAACCTGGGATCTAACTCAACACTTCCTATCTACCAGCTTTGAGCGCAGAATGCTCGGCCACTGGTGGGCCTTTTAAGTATTTTAGAAAACTGTAGTTTCGAATGCAGCTTGTGCTGTGTATGTGTTATGCTTATGGTGCAGTTTATGCTGTGATTTTCATGTTGTCAGTTACATAATATTGTTGTTTCATATTATCATGTTTTAGCTATTATTTATAAGCTGTGTTTTCTGCTGAAACTAAAGTTGGTACTTGGTTAATAGACCAGTAATCTTCTGGAATATTCTATAAATAAACTTTAAAGTCTCTGTAAGACCTGAACAATTCATGAATCCCGAGTACGTTTAAGCGGATAATAAAACATTCTGTATTACGTTAGGGCATTTAATTTTTTTCTTATTCCATACCTATAATCGTATGAAATGCCTAGATATTTTTTGATCAAGTTTAAATAAATTGAACTGATAAATGCGTATATATAAAGACGCGTCTCATACATAAGAAAAGAATAGGGGGGGGGGAGGAGTGTAGATAGTATAAACATAAATATATACACACACACATATATATATACACACACACACACACGTACTGATGGTGGTATTACCGACAATCTGACGGGTATAAGCCAGAGAAAGTTAACGAGAAACAATACCATTCGAACCACTTATACAAATTAAAATAAGACTTTGCAATAGCACACAAAAGATGGCTTAAAATTTTATAAAATTTATAATACAAAATAAGTTGCTGAATTAAATAAATAATACGTATTCGCAAAAATATTATGCCGATTCTTTTAAGATCTCAACTGGAAGAAGAAGATGAGGAAAATAATAATAAAAAAATAATCTAAATAAAATTATTATACTACATCAAAAGCTGGGAGAAAATGAAATCACTAACATATGTCCGAAGATGAAAGATTTATCAAAAGATGGCAGCACAAGCGCTTAATCCCTAAAACTGAAAAAATAGATAGGAAAGACAAATGATAGATTATTCATCTTCAACATCTTCAAATACATGAGCACTTCAACTTCACTTAATACGTTAATGCTCACACATATGGAAAGAGCTAAATGCTGTCTTCGCTTCTCACAATCGTAATCCTTTTCAGAAAAAAAAAAAAAAAAAAAAAAACCTTTATAATCTAAAGATTTTTTTTTTAAACTGAAGACATATTTTTTTTTTTTTTAGTTTTTTCTTAAGAATCATTCCAAAATAATTAAGGAAATCAAAGTATAGATTTAAATAAAATTGTAAAACGTATTAAATTTCTAAATAAATAAGGAAGATGTTAAAAAGAATTCTTAAAAACAAATTCAGATGAAGAGAAAGAATTTCTGGAGTATATTTTAAGATGACAGACATCGCCCACAGATGGCAGCACAAGTCTATAATCCAATAATCTTTATAAGAGGTTGGAGAGACAAGTGACAGATCTCCGATAGCTTAGCAAGTATACTTGATACTTACAGTACAGTATCTAAAAAAGCTAAGAGCTGTTCGTACCTCTTGTGTCTAAATCCTTTTGAGGGAGGGGAAAAAAAAAAAAAAAAAAAAAAAAAAAAATCGATAATAAATCTTTCAGAGTGATAGAGAAAAGTACCCTCGAACACAAGCATTTTTTTTAACCCCTCTCTTTTATAAGAGCCACTAAGTAAAACTTCCTGACGGAAATAAATTTTCAAAGAATGTTAGTAATCATTGATTAATAAAAATATGGTTTTTTGACCCTTCAAAATTGATTGCATATGTTGTGAATAACCTTTGTTACTTTTATTTTAACAAAATAAGTCTTTAAGAGATGTACATAAGTGAATTATGATATATTTATTTTATTTATTTATATTTTTTTGATAAATTCCTACATGAGCTGCTGTCAGTAATGCTAAAGAAAATCTAGTATGTTGTGGCCATCACAAAACTTTCTTCTATATTTTCCTATATGAAATTAATTAAGAGAAATAATAATTTAAAATTATCATTTATTAAAAAAAAATATATATATTTTCTGTGATAAATGTAGACGATTTTCATCTCAGAGAAATACAACATAAAAGGCACAAGAAAATCAATTTTATGCTTTTCAAGCGACATCTTAAAATAATGCGTTTATTATTATTATTATTATTATTATTATTATTATAAAAATAAAGTGTCGATAATTTTGTTTTAAATTATCTCAGATCTACGATTAAAGCATTCGTATTAAAAGTATTGACGAGTTCTTTTGAAAGATACCCATATAGAAACTTTGCCCCTTTTGGGGCGGGGTGCGAAGCTCTTACACATACAAAAATCTTTTCCTACCTATTACTATTATAAACAATTCTTTTTAATTTGATAATAATTCTTTAAAACTAATTCTCATTGCACCAATTTATACAAAATTTTATCCTATACCGTCATATTACAAATTTATATATATATATATATATATATATATATATAATGGCATGAAAACGCCACCTGCTGGGCGATTTTTAACAAAAGTTGATATGCATTAATTTATGTCAAGGTGCAGCTACATACCAATTCGTATGAAATTATGTACAATAGTTCCTGAGATACAGTTGCCATAATTTTTTTTATAACACACATACTCAAACAGACATTTTCTGAAAATGATCAATTTATTTTCTAGAACTCTGAAAACGTGTAAATCCATCAAAAATCTGAATTTCAAAATTTTTACAAAACCAATAAATTTCTTCTATCGAATGTAGAAGAAAGTAAAAAGGCTAGGTAATAAATAGTAAATAAATTAGTAATGTTTACTATCACAATTAAAAAATGATAAAGTGTCCATGTTAGGAAGTCTGCATATTTTAGGCATTCCTAAAAAATAATGTTAAAAGTGTGTCATTAAATAGGCAGAATGGATCGAATATCGCCTCAAATCGCAAAATTTGATACGATTACGGTTTTCTGAAATTTTTTTATCTTTAACCCGTTAGCGCCCAGTGTCCTCATTTGAGGACAGCTAATAAAATGGCACGTATATTTTTTGTGGTTTCTTGGAATGATTTCTGCTTTATATTGACAGTTTATAGCGTCCCTCTAAATGATACCTGAAAGTTTTATGTGCCTACTATGAATTATTATTTCATAATTTGGATAGTCATTTTATGATTTTTCATTCGTCGTACATATATTTGCTTTTTGCTCAGGTATATTAACTTAAATCGAGTTGAATAATAATATATATTATAATACTTTATATTCGAGATCTTTGTCAACATATAATAGGAAATTAATCTGTTACCTCAAAGTTTTTCTATCTCGAAGTTTTCTCGCTAGAACACTAAACGTCCATATAAATGAGGATTGGCTTTAAATTTAAAACTAACAGAAGAATTGTTTAAGTTAATATATTTTACTGTGAGTTGTCTATATAAATTTAGAAGTGAAATAATCAGCTAATAATATTTTGCAAAATTAATTCAGGCGTTAACGGGTTAAAGAAAAAAAAAAAAAAAAAAGAAAAAGAAAAAAATATTATTTAAAGGAATTAAAGAAAGTTTTAAAGAATATTATTAGTAATGTTTACTATCACAATTAAAAAATGATGAAGTGTTTCTGTTAGAAAGTCTGCATATATTAGACGTTCCTAAAAAAAAAGTTAAGTGTTATTAAATAGGCAGAATGGATCGAATACCGCCTCAAATCGTAAAATTTGATACGATTACGGTTTTCTGAAAATTTCTCATCTTAAAAAAAAAAAAAAAAAAAAAAGAAAAAAAAGAAAGAAAGAAAGAAAAAATATTGTTTAAAAGAATTCAAGTTACACTTTTTCTGAAATTGATGTGTTTATGAAATAAAAAGTAGTATTTTCTACATTGTGATAATAAATACTTTTAGCAATTCCTATGATGTTATTTTTTATGCTATCTCTGAACCGATTTTATTATATTCTGTTTAACATCAGTATGTCTGATAGTATGGCAACCAACAAATATTGATGAATCCAAACGACAACCAACCGCTATTTGCCCTTTTATCCCATCAGCAGGCGAGTGGTTCTGCTCTCAAAGTTGGTAGATGTCAGGTCAGGTGCCGGGTCCGATACCGTGTTGCGCTCGTCGGCGTAGCCGTTCGAAGTTTTCTGTGTTTTTCTTCGAAATATGCATAAATACGGGCTAGGATCCTTCAGAAAGACCCCTATGGAGTGCACTCCTTTTCAGGTCTAATACCTTAGTGCAGAAAAACGGCCTTACACCCAAAACACTGCCATTTTGCTTGAATTTCTCCTGACAGAACATTATAAGTGAAATATGAAATACTTGAGAAGAAAAACAGATTCAAAATATGCATTAAATTTCAGGTTGGACAAAAAGAAATATTCAACTTCTTAAATTGAATTACTCATATTAGATCACTAGCGCAGAAGAGTATTCAAAGAGATTTAGCCAATATCTCACCAATATAGATAAGGGATCAAGTTTATCTTTCCGCCGATTACCTCTAAAAGTATTGAATTACACTTTAAAATTTTCCTATTTTCCCTTTTACAAATAT
Source organism: Salticus scenicus (assembly GCA_963930645.1). NCBI lineage: Eukaryota > Metazoa > Arthropoda > Arachnida > Araneae > Salticidae > Salticus > Salticus scenicus. The sequence continues at coordinate 102,250,966 of OZ005660.1, forward strand.
TTAGATGAAATGGCAACAAAATGAGCTGAAACCTTACAACCGAAACCTGGGATCGCACTTTATGAAGGAAACTTGATACGACCAATCAAATGGCGGCCATAAGGTGTCCCATTTTGATACAAAACCGCAGCCAACCAATCGATGTCGCTGATGATTAATTAAGAACGGGTTAATTGAGAGGCGCACGGGTTTTGTTACGAGGACCACTTTAATGAATGAACGCCTCTCGAACGAGTTGAGTTGAGTGGTCTCTCTCTCTCTTCCCCTCAATGAAAAGGGTTAGAACGACTGATTTTCGATTTTCGCTTTCGTTTCTAAAGCATAGCAGAGTTAGAAAAAGGAGAGGAATTTAATCTATAACTGGAAACAATTGAAAGGAATAGTAATTTAAGAGAATAATTTGGAAGTGTGGGAAATAGAGAATGAGGATTTTTAAAGAGAATTGTTTAACTAATATCGTTCTTTGTTAATTAAAGAGAGACGAAATTCAAATTTTAAAGTCAAAGTCTTTTATCGAGAAGTTAAGAAGTTGTTTAAATTTATTTGTTACTTAATTGTTTATAAGAAGGTTATTTGTTACACTAAATAGCAGGCAATAATCACAATTGCAATTGGTAACTGAAATTTATCAATTTCTGTATTGTTTATTGTTTTGAATATTTTGAATATTTTTTACGAATAAATTTTATTATCTAATATTTTTGTAAGGAAAATTTTGAAAAGATTATTAATTCATTAAATTGTTTTATTATTGAATTTTCTCTTTCACTTTTTTAAAAATAAGGATTTCTAATTATAAAAGGAAATTTAATTATATAAGAATATTTAAAGAATATTCTAACTGTTCATATTTAAAATTAACAGCCTTGATTTTATTATAATTTATAACAAAATTAATGAATGCATAAATACAATACAAACACTTTTTAATAATTGGGAACTATTATATGTAGTTCTTTCACATTGGAAAACGAATTAAAAGAAAGAGTGAGAGAAAGAGACATTATATTTTCTATTTCTCTATACAGACAATTTTTGATAAATAATAATAGTTTAACTCGGTACTTAAAGGTATTTATAATAAAAGAAGAAGAAATATTATTTTTGTACACAAATTTATTATTTAATTGGCTTGTTTATTTATTTATTTATATTTTTAATGTTCTAAATTAAATATATTAAGAAATGCAGCATATGAATTAATTTTACACTTAACGACTCATCTTCACTGTTAAATTACGATGAAACAATTAAAATTTAATGCATAATTTGAAATATATATATAGATGAAACCAAGTACCACATGAAGAACTAGAAAAAACACGAATAAAAAACATTATAATATCTATCTATCTATCTATAGATAGATAGATAGATATAGATATATATAAAAGATTTTTATTTAAAAAATTTAAATAAATAATGGTGTGAACCGTTATTAAAATATTAAATAAAATTTAATATATGACAAAACATATAAAAATGTTTGTGTTAAATATCGCTTCACGAAAAAAAAAAAAAAAAAAAAAACCTTAAGAAAATTGAATTTTTAAGCTATTTTTATTTATTTATTTATTCTTTTATGTTAAAACTCAACTAATGTAACGTTAATGTATTTAATAAATAAGTAGAAAAATCATATTTTCTTAGCAGCTAAATATTTACTTTGCCTGTAAAACAATCTTTTCCGTTCTAATAAGCTATGCGTAGTAAAGCAATACATTATAATTTATTAGTAAAAAAAGCATTTATTTCGATAAAGAAATTGGCTTATTTTTTAACCGAATAAACAGTAATAATTCAAACGTCAGAAAGCCACAACAAAAAATTATTGTTTTTAAAATATGAAGAAGAATAACCACTTCGGTGAATCTGGCGGTATCCTAATATTCCATGATTCAATAAAAAAAAAAAAAAATATATATATATATATTACGTTAGTCTATTCTAATATTATACTTTTACTAAAAACTCATTCTGAGTGAAAAGACAGTCGGAAATTTTTTGTAAGTAAATTAATAAAAAAAAAAATCTTCTGATAATATCAGAATTTCGAATAAAGAATACTTGAAAATAATCTTCTTAAATTTAGCACTAATGGTTAATTTTATAACCATTATTGTTAAATTAGTCTATTCCAAACGTTAACCCCTAAACTGATATGTGCATATTCATTCTGTTAAATATCAAAAATAACAAAATTACTGTTGGTTATATAGTATTTAAAAAGTAAATGACAAATATGCTAAAACTGTTGAATTACATTTACATTTTGCTATTCGATATTATTTATTTATTTATTTATTATTATTACTATTATTATTTTACTGTGCTTGTTAAACTATCTTTTCCTGTCTAACATATTATGAGCGAAAAAGCCATTCTTATGATCGTTAACATCTTTTTTTAACCATTCTGATTGCAGAAATTAGGAAAATTCAATTACAGGAATTGGCAACACAAAAAAAAATATTTAATTGAAAAAAAAAAAAAAAAAAAAAAAAAAAAAAAAAACGATGAATGGAATATTGAATTTAAACAGAAAAGTAACTGGATATATATATATATATATATATATATTATCTCTAATTAGAAACCATAATCATCTGTAAAAATTGTAAATTTTAAAATCAAATAACTTGGTAAGAGAATTATTATTATTATTATAATTGTTTTATTTAAAAAAAAAAATGTTAAATTAAAGTTTAATAAAATATTAGTTTCACTAAAATTAACTTTAAAACCAAAATTAAGATGAAAGGAATTTTAAAAATTCTTTTATTAAGAATGAAGTAAAATAATCTATAAAATTAGTGGTTGGTAAGATAAAAATAATTCTGATGATTACGATAGAAATACTTGAAAAGAATTTTTACTAAAGAGCGAATAATATTTAAGACACTAGGTAAATATAAGAAAAAAATATCTTCTTTAACCCGTAAACTTTAAAATAATATGTATACATATACATTTTTTATTCGTGAAAAATTTCGCTAATCATATTTTGATGTATACAATTTGTAAATAAATAATAAGTTTTCCCCACACTTGTTTTATCCTGTTAACGTTATTTTAGTATGCCTGTAAAACTATCTTTTCCTTCCTAATACACCGAGAGTAGGAAAGTTTGTATCAAGATACACGAGTTGGAGTTTTCTTCTTTAAATATATTCAGAAAGAAATCGACTGTTGAGATAAGAAGAATTCTGATGAGTGCGATGGAAATACTCGAAAAGAATTTTCACCTAGCAAAGAAAGTTATCCTAATATTTAAGACATTAGAAAATATCGAATCAAGTATTCGAATTATAATAAAAATAGAATAAATCGAATTAGATTATTAAGAACATAGACCTATTATAAGAGTGGACGGAACATTCCATTATTAAGGGAATATAAGAAAAGGTGCAAAGATGAAAACACGTTACTGTTGAAAAAGGTCACCTCTTTTGGCATTTATCGCGTTATTGGTGGTTTTTTGTTCTGAATATAAATATAATAATAATTTTAAAATCGTAACTTTAATTATAACCCCCCTGTATATCAAAATCAGTTGGATGTAATTTTATATAACTTTATGCATATGATGCTTAGTATGATATTAAGTTGATTTAATTTTAATTCTAATTACTGAACTATCGACGATATTTTTTATGGTTTTTACAATAAATAAATCTCAATTTCTTTAATCTCTAGTTTTCATTCTTTTCTTTAGTTCTTTTAGCCACATCTTAATTTCTTTTAGTTATAAATGCAAAAACTTTTATAATTACAATGCTGGGAATAAAACTTTTATTTTAATAAAAACCATGCATTATAATTACCATATAAAACAAACTTTCAGCTAGCTGCAGAATAAAAATTTTTATGAATATTTCCATTACAAAATAAATTTTTGCTTTATTAAAATTCCATCACAACTAAACGAGTTTTTGATTAAAAATTTAACTAAAAAGAATCCTTTAAATCCAATTATAATTTTATTTAATCAAAATAAATTAAAAGTTTACATCAAATCCTCTAGTAAGCTTTAAATAAAGGTGAATGCCAACACAAATAAGAGTTCATCGAGATATTAAATTGTGTTTAATTTAATATTTTTATTCATCTAATGTCTTCTTTACTTAATTATTCTAACAAAACAATAGAATTTTGTTTTATTTATAGTTAATAAAATTTGCACGCATATAAAAACGATAAAATAAATTTTCCATCTGTTTTATATGACGCATTCCTAAATCCATTTTAATTCCACAGTCTAAAATGATTAAAAATTTCTATGTATAAGATGATAAAAACACACTGAAATAAAGTTTAGATTAATATTTATGAATCTTGTATTGAATCTCTTTATAATATAAAAGAATCAGTTTACCTATATTAGTTTTAATAAAGTTTATTATTTTGCACGTTAAATTAAATTCAAGCAATTCAAAAAAGCTTATTGTTTTTTTTTTTTTTTTTTTTTTTTTTTTTATGGTGCTAATTATTTTATTCGAACAAAATGTGACAAAGAAAACTCTTAATTAATTTTTCGATAACGCTGGAACGTAAATTATATTCATAAAAATTTTTCAATACCTGTTTATGAATGACAATAGACTGTCTACTTAAAGTCTAGACATTTTTATAGGAAGTTATTAAAACCAAGTTTTAATATGTGGATATTAAAATTGCTGGAGTTCTATCTGACAACGGATAATATTATAAAAATATGCAAATTTAGAATGATATTAATATTAGACGGAAATATGAAATATGCATTAAAGAAAAAATGATGAACTGGCAATAAAAATGAGGAATGAAGCTTATTAATCCCCCATCATACTATGGGTATTGGGAACTTAGATATTCCTGAAAATTTTGGATCTCTCTCTCTCTCTCTCTCTCTCTCTCTCTTTATTAGTACGGAGGCTATTACTCTCAATCTACGGATAAAGCGTTGTCGCCAGTTTCACGATATATAAAAGGTAACAAACCACTTTAAAAAACACGTAGATAAAATATTTTTATTAAAAACGACACAAAGCTTTTCGCCATTATAACAATAGCATCATCAGGTGTAATTGCGTTACATAGAACCAGCAATATACAGTAAGACCCCGCTTAACGCGGTTTCATTTAGCGCTGTTTCGGTTTAGCGCTCTTTTATTTCCCCTGTGGATTCCCCGAAATTGCTCGCAGCATTACGGGTATTCCGTGAAATTGTGCCCGCGCTGTTTCGCATTACGCTCTATTTTGATGGAACGTATCCCCCGCGTTAAGCGGGGTCTTACTGTATAAATAAAGAAGTTCAAACAGTTTAAAGTTATGGTTACAATACAAAAATTTTTAAAGTTACGGTTACAATTTTTTTTTTCCATTTCAATATCATTTTCAGTGTTATTTTTCCCTCTCTGTGAGCACAACGCGTGCCAGTGTTGCCAGATTTGGGGACTTTTTTATTCAGCATCCACCATTAAATTTTTATAGCAACAGTTGCCTAATCACATCGAAGATTAATCATCTATTACGTATGCCAAATTTTACTTCTCAAAATTATTGGTGGTAGTTGAATAAAAAAGTCCCCAAGTTTGGCAACACTGACGCGTGCCATATTTTATGAAGTGATGCAGCATCCTTGGAGTTAATAACTTTATTGTACTTGATAATATTTACTGCTTCTGTCATTAGCAGGTCTTGAAAGTCGCGAGGGGCTGAAATAACTTCGGACTGGGTCCACAGAGGAATAGCAGCAAGGTGATAGTTGGACATTTATCGAAATCGAAAATTTATCTAAAATATAATTGAATAAATTGAAAGCGATTTTATAAATTCATAATAATAATAATAATAATAATAATAATAATAATAATAATAGTCCTCCGTACTAAACAAAATTCTGCTTTTGCCAGAATTTCCCCCAAATCTTTTTTTTTTTTTCTTTTAAGAAAAAGAAAAGAAAATTAATAATAATCAGTATCGAAAAAGTTGAAAAAGCCCTTCTTTAGACAAAAACACATAATTTATTTCAATTTTTTATTTTTGTCAAAAAAGTTTACGAGTAGATTTTAAATTTTTTTTTAAATGAAAATAAATTCACGAGTAAATATTAAAACTGATATAAAAATTTGTAGCCATATTGTAAGTCGAAGAAGTAAGCAGCGCCACCTGTAGGCAAATATACATGGAAAATTAAGACTGCATTCTTTTTCATAATGACCATTTCAAATAACAAATTTGGTACAATTATACATTCTAGAAACTATGATATAGCCTTTCTGGACACAAAAAAAAAAAAAAAAAAAAAAAAAATGCGGTATAGCAGTGTCACTTGTCAGCCGATATTCACTCAAATTAAATCATATATTGATCCTCTCACAAGTTTTGTGTAATAGAAACTGGGATAGAGCAACCTAAAGGCGAATTGCATAAAAAATTAATCGACACCACTTTTTGTTAAGTGCAACTAAATATAAATTTTTATGAAATTCTGTGTATTAATTCTTAGAGCTGCCACAAAAGTTTGGTCACAGATGGACCCACGCTTTCTAAAAATGGTCTAACTGAGTTAATTAATTTGATCCTTTAAATTAAAATTTTATAGCAAACGATTAATACATTTTGAATATTCATTTTATATTTTATTATGAAAGCTCAAAAATTGCTTTTATGTCCCCCCCCCATATATACGCATCGTCCATTTTTTAAATACTTAAATATAATAAATGAGAATTTACAAAATTTAAAATATCCACTCTATGAACTATAATTAACTTTTAAGAATATAATTCAAGCAGGTATTTCATAATTAAAGTTTTACATAATAAAGTAATAAATAAATAAATAACTTTCGACTAAGGCCTGTTTAATTAACTTTCCGATTAAGGTTACAGTTAAGAAATATTTGCAACTAAATCTTTGTAGACGGTTTATAAACTAGATTGTCTAGACAAATATTAAGAATTAATTTTATTTCCAGACTTAATTTCAAGTATAATCTTGTCATAAATTAAGATATGTAATTTTGTAAGAGAAGGGAATATACATCTTGTTCTATACTTTGGATAGAAGGGAAATTTCTATTCATTAATTTGTATGTAAAATGGATTAAACAGTTAATAAATTAACGTGATTGAGAAACATTATATTATAAAGGATGAACGTTTTACATAACGCATATATATTTTTCAGTTATACGTACATGTAAATAGTAAATAGGTTTTATTTAAATTTATGTAGAATTTAAAATATATATTTGTTATGCAGCAGTATTACTATAAGTTCTTTGCGGTCAAATAATATTTATTATTATTATAATTATTTACTTTCTTCTATATTCAATAGAAGAAAGTTTTGGATTCGTAAAAAATTTCGATTGGATTCGTAAAATTTTTACACGAGGCATAGAACACGATTTGACCATTTTAAGAAAATGTATGTCTCTCTCTCTCTCTCTCTCTCTCTCTCTCTCTCTCTCTCTCTCTCTCTGTGTGTGTGTGTGTGTGTGTGTGTGACAAAATTTTGTAGGGACTGTATCTCAGGGACTACTGCACAGAATTTCATACAAATTGGTATGTAGTTACACATTGATATAAATTAGTGCCTATCAACTTTTGGTAAAAATTGTCCAACAGCTTGCGTTGCCATCCCGCTTTTACAAAATTTTGTATAAATGTGCATAAAAAGAATTATTTGTAACAGAGATAGTCAACTGGGGAAAAAAAATTGTGTATGTAGGAGCCTCGCCTCTCCCCCTGAGGAGGGAGTCCGCCCTCGAGGGGAGTAAATTTTCAAGATGGGTATCTTTCAAAAGAGCTCGCCAATACCTTTAAAACGAATGGTTGAACCATCGATCTGCGAAAATTTAAAATAAAGTTATCGATTTTTTTTTTATTTTTTATTATTTTTTTTTTCATTTTTAACAAAAAAAAAAAAAGTAATATTGAGAATAAAATAGACTTTTTTTGGATATTTAGTGTTCTACTACTTCTCTAACACGGAAATCGTCTGCATTATCATGGAAGATAATTTTTTTAAATAATAATTTTAATAAATTATTTTTACTAAGTGAATTTGTATAGGAAAATATAGGAGAAAGTCATGTGGTGGCCACAGCATACTAGTTTTACTTTGTTTTACTCATATAAGTTAGAAGAAGTGTTGTTTTGGGGAAAATTTTAAAACTGAGTTTTTGAGACAATAACATGTTTTGAAGTACTCTGTATCCTAAAATCTGATTTTTATCGATTGCTGCGTGTGTGTGTGTCTGTTATCTCCATAACTCAAAAAAAAAAAAAAAAAAAAAAAAAAAAAGGAGTCCAAATTCGGTATTCTAAATTTGCATTATACGTTGATATTACTTAAAATATTATACTGAAACTGGACGAAAAGTCAGCGTACAGAGACATACAAAAGAATTCAGATACATTTTGTCTATAGTCTTAGTTTATCTTTGATACATTTTAAACACTAAACATAATTAATATAGTATGAAGAATTTTTACAAGTTCAGAAGCAAGTTTTCTATAGAATGTGGTATAAATGGTACTCATCATTTGTTTACAGGGCGACACAAAAGAATTCGGATGTATCAGGAGCTATAGTTGTAAATTTCTTTAAGTGTTTTTCAAGTAGTGTTATGTATTTTCTTAAAATTTTAGATAATACGAATGCGCTATTGAAAGTTATTTGAATAAATTTGAAAAAAGTAGAGTTGACGAAAATGTCTTGAATATTTTCAAATAAATTTCAACTAAGAACCGTTTAATTAACTTTCTAAATAAAGTTACCGCTAAGAAATATTTGTAACTAAATCTTTGTAGACTGTTTATAAACTAGATTGTCTAGACTAATAATAAAAATTAATTTTATTTCCAGACTTAATTTCAAGTATAATCTTGTCATAAGTCAAGATATATAATTTTGTAAGAGAAGGCAGTATACGACATATTCAGTACGTTGTATAGAAGAAAATTTCTATTTATTAATTTGTATGTAAAATGGATTAAACAGTTAATAAATTAACGTGATTGAGAAACACTGTATCATAAAGGTAGAACGTTTTCCATAACACATATATATTTTTCAGTTATACGTACATATAAATTTTGAATAGTTTTATTTAAATTTATATTTAATGTTTTAATTTAAGGTAAAGTAGGTGAATATGGAATATCATTTCTACTTGATATCACCATAATAAACTGAAGTATTTTCGATCGTTGTGGATTCAACTGAATCAAATTTTCAAGTGTTGTTAATGCGTTTTGATGGTTTTATGTTACGAAATATACAGTTTACATGATTTTTTTTTTTTTTTTTTTTTTTTAGTACGGAGGACTATTAGTCTCAATCTATGGATTTTTAAGATACCAGTTTTATGATAGCTGGACATTAATCGAAATCGAAAATTTATCGAAAATATAATTGAATAATTTGAATGCGATGTTATAATTAGAAAAAAAAAAAAAAAAAAAAAACTAATAGTCCTCCGTACTAAAGTAAATTCTGCTTTTGCCAGAATATCCAATTTACCAGTCTTTTGCCTCAAAATCTTTTTTTTTTTTTTTTTTTTTTCTTTTTTTTTTGAAAGATAAAGAAAAAAAAAGAAAATTAATAATAATCAAATAATAATCAGTATCGAAAAAGTTCTTTTTTTTTTTTTTTTTTTTTTTTTTTTGAGGGAGGAAGGGTGAGAACGTCGAAATGTTTATATTTTACGTTTTATTATTATTATTATTATTATTTGGGGGGGGGAGAGGGGGAAGGAGGACGGAGGAGAGTGCTTCATCAAAAATGAGATTTTCCACCCCCTCCCCCATTACAAGACTATTTATGAATGTTATCCTGAAATTTCAAACATTTATAAATTATTATTATTTTATTTATTTATTTTTTTTTTTTTTGGGGGGGGGGGAGGGGGTAATATGGACCAAACGGTTAATTTGTAATAGTTAAGAAGGGTAATACGGAATACCCATTTCCTTTCACAAAAACTGCATATAATATAAAATAGTCGGTATTCCATATTAATAGAATCACTGTCTTGGAAAATAATCCAACCTCTACCACCTGAAATAAATCCATGAGAATTAGACGACTAAATAACTCAACTCCCCTATCTAAAATGACACTGTGTTTTTACTCATCTGCTTCGTAAACAGATTATAGAATTTGTAATACTTACCCCCAAAAAAGTTTAAATCCTGATAAACTAAAGAAGTTGTATGACACAAAATTTCTCTTCTCTTCTCACTGACACCAATTGAACTACGTTCATATTTGAGGCCTAGTGAAGACATCTGACGTATTTTCGAAAAGTTATAGGTGAGATACAACGTTATTGCATTTTATCCGACTATTCCATTTCCCCCATCATTCCCCAGTATATTTTTAACGCGACATTATTTTTAGAAGTACTTTGGGTTTGAAAGTATTATCTGGAGTTGATTTTAATTTCTCTTGTTTATATAAATTAATGTAAATACTGATCTGGGTGGAATTTTCAAAACTGAATTTTTTCTATAATTACATACTTTGAGATACTCTGAATCCGAAAATAAGGTTTTTATGAATTATTGTGGGTGCGTGTGTTTGTGTTATCAGCATAACTCAAAACGGATATTGACAAGAATTCCAAATTCGGTATATTGGTCGGTAGTACCTTGGGTTTAAATATATTATTTGGTGTTGTATTTTAATTTCTCTTATTTATATAAAGTAACGAAAATATTGATCTGGGTGAAATTTTCAAAACTGAATTTTTTCTATAATTGCATGTTTTGAGGTCCTCTGAATCCGAAAATAAGATTTTTACGAATTATTGTTTGTGTTATAAGCATAACTCAAAACGGATATTGACAAGAATTTCAAATTCGGTATAATGGTCGGTAGAGCATCGAGCTCGTAATTGGAGGATTGCGAGTTCGATACTCGAGCCATCCAAAGACTGTCATGTACACTAATGGTGGCTGGTGCACGTAAGATCTGTCGTGGCCGCAATGTTCACCACGTTCCCATCCAAATTATACCTCTGGGACTCACCGAAGCGCGGGAGTCATTCCCTCCGTGCAGGATCAAAAATGTGATGGCATGTCTCCGGACCATCCTTATGGGTGAGTCTCAGGCCATCGCCAATTGCCTATTGTGCAGCACTAATGCGATGTTAAACGAAACCAACCAACCATATTCGGTATTTTAAATCTTGTACATTATACAATAGTGAAGTTTTAACTAATAATTGGCCAAGTAGTCCACGTACAGGTACTAATTGTCCAATCGTCATGCATATAAAATTTTTAGACAATATACTGAGCTACTCAAAATTTGTCGAATAAGTTTAAGAAGCGGTATGGACGAAAACGCTATGAATTATTTGAAATTAATTTCAACTAAGAACCATTTAATTATTTATACAAATAATGTTCCCGCTAGGAAATATTTTTAAACTAAATCTTTATAAATAATTTATAAATTAGATTGTTTAGACTAGTAATGAGAATAAATTTAATTTCGAGATTCAGTTTCAAATTTAATCTCGTAATAAATTAAGATATGTAATTTCGTAAGAAAGGGAATATAAATCTTACTCAATATTTTGCAAAAGATGTTGCTATTGATTAAGTTTAGTTTCAATGTAAAATAGATTAATTAATTTTTGAATTAACGTGATTGTGTAACATTGTATCAAAACAGTAGGGCGCTTTTCTTAAAATGTATAGAATTTCATTTGTGTATGCAGTTAAATATTAGGTTTGATATAAATTTATGTAGACCGCGTTTTAAAATTAATATTTTTAATTTAATACTTTTTTTTAGCCCATTGAGTTAATAAATTATTTTGTATTACTTTTTTCTAATGTGTTACATACATACACTTCCATAATATATTGGAGACTTTCGATTTAAGATGTTTTGTTAAATAACTCAAAAATTACTCAACAAATTACCTTAAAACCTCAAGAGTGTAATTGACATGTCTCTTCAGTATTTATTATTATTATTATTATTATTATTATTATTATTATTATTTCAGCATGCAAGATATTTAATCCCACCCAAATTAAATTTTAGTATCTTTACTACATTAGATACAACACCATGCAATCAGAATAATTAAAAAATACCTAACGAAATATGAACATTTGTACTGCATAATTTTTAACTGCGCATGTGCAAGCGTTAACAGAATTTCATTTGCATAATTAATTTATTGCCAAATGCACTGAGCTATTTATATAAAACCTCCAAACAAGTATCGTGCAAAATCAAAAAGTTATCAACGATAAAATTAACTGAATTTCAGTTCCTCTAACATAAAAAGGAAAACTATAAGAGGTTTTACAATTTTTTTAAATATTCAATCAATGGTCCGGTGAATGCAAATAAATATTGATGAAACCTTCTATTGTTCCTTCCGACCCTCTTATAATTTCTTCTATATGTAGGTATATGTAGAGAGAAAGTATTGGATTCGTGAAAATTTTCGAATTCCAGTTTTCAATGGATTTACATGTTTTGGGATGTCCTGAACACGATTCGATTGTTTTTAGAAACTGTTTGACAGTCTGTCTCTGCGTGAGTATCACAAATTTTGTGGATGCTGTGTCTCACGAACCAATGAACGCAATTTTACCAAACTTATATATAGTTAGACTCTGACTTGGTATATAGTTAGACCCCGAAATAAACTGGTGCTGATTAGATTTAGGGATCAATCTCTCAATAGGTGGTGCTGTGATCTCATTTTATCTAAATTTTTAACAAGTCAGTATAGGATCAGATTTCATATAAATGTACATAATGAGAGTTATTTTTAACGTGCGATTGTAAAGTTAATATAAATTATTGATAATAGCAGTAGTAAACCAGCAAAAAAAGTATGTGCATGTGGGTACATCGCTTTCCCCCCCCCCGACGGGGAAGTACCCCCACCCCGGGGGGGGGGTGTAAATTTTCAATATGGATATCTTTCGAAAGGTCTCGTCGAAACCTTTAAAACGAATGGCTGAACCATAGATCTGATAATTTAAAAAAAAGTTATCGATTTTCTTTTTCATTTTTTAACGGGAAAAGAAAAAAAAATCGTATTTCTTTTGATATTGACAAAAAATTTGCTTTCTTTCGGCATTTAGTGATATAATTCTGTCAGATAAAAATCGTCTACATTTATAATAGAAAATAATTTAATAATTTAATAAATAATTTATATTGCATGAATTTTGTGTAAAATTATATAGAGGAAAGTCTTGTGGTAGTCACCTCATACTAGTTTTTTTTTTTTTTTTTTTCCTTCATTTTGAAAAGAACTGCAATTAGATTTATTGATAGTAAAAATGGGAATGATATGAGGTAAAGCAATATTAGACTATTCCTTTTCCAATTAAAATATAGCTGTAACACATGTGCAAGAAATTAAAGTTAAAATTAGAACTTAATTAGTTCAAGTAACGTCTGTTAGTTACCGAACTCTTGACCTTTCTCCAGTGAAATATAATTAACATTTATGAATGCATCGCAGTTAATTGGTCCATAATTAAGTCTTATGTCTCATTTTTCATTCAATTAAATTCCCTCGCGTAACAATATACTAACGTGTTTGTTTTTTTAACTGTTCTGTAATTCTAACTGTGTAAACCACAACAAAGAAAACAGTTAATTAAACTTTTTAAAGGCGGGTGATTGTTTTACAAGCTATTAATAACTAAATTCTTTATTACTTTCCGAACATATTATCTAAGAAATAAGTATTGTAATCATGACAAAAATTCGGCTCTGAGACTTTGGTGTATCTCTACGTTTTGAGGTTTTCTGTTTTCATTTCTGCTATTTTTACGGTGATGTACACTGTGTAAAAAAAGTAGAAGGACAATCGATTTTTGAAAATTATTTTCCGTATTTTTATCCTGGCTATTAGATTTTTATACAGATTTTGTTTAACAAAGTTTTCTTTAATTTTACGTAAAAATGAAATCTCTACTACTAATGCTAATTAGAGGATTGTAGAAAAACTAGCATTTATGATTTCAAGAGTGTAAAAAAAGTGGAAGGACACTTTCCAAAATTTGTTATTTGATAGCTTGTGCACGAGTAAAAAAGTAAATATTGAATTTTCTTTAACTGTTTTTGTTGAGGAAAACGTATTTTGTTAAAAATTGCACTGTTATTTCATTTTTTTTTTCTGACTGCCTAGAAGAATACATTAAAATTATTTACAAAAGGGGCAAATTGTTGCATATAAAATTAATGGTAAAGGTGTTACACAGATTGTTCGTATACTACACGTCAACCCCAATACACTTTCTAACTTTATCAGAAAGCCAGATAGAAATAGGAAAAGAAAGAAGACTGGTAGGCCTAAAAACTTAACGCTTCGCGATGAAAGAAAACTTGCTCATGAGCTTAAAAAGAGCAGCGGTAGTATCGAAAAGGTCCCAAATCAAGCAGGAATTACTCATGTGTCAAGGCAACAGTTTAGAACTACATATCAAGATCCAAATAATTCATCCCCACATGTGGGGATGAATGGGACAATGTACATGCATGTAAAAAAAATATATATTATTAATTAAAAATGATAACTTTTTATTAAAGTTAGTATGTTTATTTGTAACTGATTGCTGAAGTGCGTTTATGAGCAATGTTACAAAATTCTGAATTACATATGGTGAACGTTATTAATAAAAACATGAAAAATGTCCCATTCATCCCCACTCTCCCCTATAGATATATTTTAAATAATGGTACTATTAAAAAAGAAAAAAAAAAAAAAAAAAAAACAATTTCGCCTGCGGCAATCCTGCGTTTGGACTTCAAAACATATAAATATCATGATGTAAATTATGAAGCCATTTCTTTTAAATATCATATAAACCGATGTTTGGTAATCTGAACTGACAAGCGACTAGTAGTTAAATAATAATAACAGTTATTTCACGATGGGGCATAAATAACTCGAAAGCGAGTATATACCTCCAAATCATAGCATTTATTTTATGAAAAATATGGCGCACATAGAAATATTCATGGAGTAATAACCATCGAAGACACAAATATACATAGAAGATACATAAATAAGTAATTCAGTATTAGAAGACATGATACACAAATGAGAAATCAACGCCAAGCGTTTGTGTATATTTTTATTTACATGCAGAGAACCTTACGCTTAGCATGAAAATTTAAACATATACGGAACGCTAAATTTCCATCAAATCTGCCAGAAAGAACGAAGGTATAATTCATATTAATGCTCGTAAAGCGGATTTATTCGTTATAAATGCGCGTGGAAACGTCAGAGAAAAGTCAGAAACAGAAATATAGCGTCTTTAAAAGACATTGATGTGTATGGTGCTATTAATTTTATAGCTTTTGAAAAATTTTCTATGGAATAAGGTTTGTTTTCACTGCTTTTTTATTAAAATGTTAAAAAAAAAAAAAGTGTGATTTTTTTTAAGAATAATTTATAATAAAAATTGATACCAATGTTCTACCAATCAAAAATTACAGATTTTATAGAAATAAAAAAAATTCCAGTTAAATTCAAGGTCGATGTTTTTATAAAGCAATTATCATATTTCATATTTTTAGTAGAGAATACAGTCGGCAGCAAAAGTATCCCAGTACTAGCAATTATCCCTGTCAAACCTTGTTGAGTTATGTTCTTAATCAGTCTAAGAACATGATTCGACAAGGATTTATTTAACAAAACAGTGTTAAGGGGGTCCGGGACACCAAATTTTTGTTATTATTGTATATTGATAAGTTGCTGTAGTTATTTTTTTCTGAAATTGGAGCTTTTTTGACGATGAAGTTGAGCAAGAAAGAATCTTAAAAAAATTTTAAATAAAATTTTAAAAATTTTTGATAAATTAAAAATTTGTTATATCTCGTGAAATAATGGTTCAATTTACAAACTTTTTTCACTCTTATATACAGAAAAGATTTATCTTCAATTTGTCTTCGGGATTTTTAATTAGGAGCAAAACGTTTTTGGTAATCCAAAAGTTATGCATGAAATAAGTACTTTTTTCAAATTAAAATTAATATTTAAAAAATTTATTATTATAATCAGAAATCCTGAAGACAAATTGAATATAAATCCTTTCTGTATATAAAGGTGAAAAAAGTTTGAAACCATTAGTTCATGAGATATAACAAATTTTTAATTTATCAAAAATTTTAAATTTTTAAAATTTCATTTGAATTTTTTAATTTTCTTTATTTATTTTTTCTTTATTTTTTTTTCTTTCTTTCTTTTTTTTTTTTAAGATTCTTCCTTGCTCAACTTCATCGTCAAAAAAGCTTCAATTTCAGAAAAAATAATTACAGCAATTCATCAATAAATAATAAAAACAAAAGTTTGGTGTCCCGGACCCCCTTAAGTGTACTTCTTTGATATCGGAATTATAGGCTAGTGTTCGGATACGTTTGCCGCCGAGTGTAAAACTATGGTTGGGTGTGGTGGTGTGGTGTAGAGGGTCGCCATGGGGTCGGGTACCGGTCGGAACTCGTGTGATCCCACTTTGCAGATCGGGTGCAGGTGAGATTTGCATTACATTTTTATCCGCGAGTCTACAGCAACACCCCCGCTCCCCCCCCTCTTTTTTTTTTTACGAAGAATTTCGTTTTTGTTATTTTATGAATCTAATCTTTTCTGCATATAGAGATTGGATGACATTCTACTTCACCAAAGTAATTTAAAGCAGTAGGACCCAAAACAGGAGTTTAATTACAATTACGTAAATATTGATATGTAACACTTAAAACGTCACATGCGAACATTATTTGCCTTCCATCGTCTATTTACTTCCTTATTTATTTATTTATTTATTTATTTATTTTTAAGATACTGTCATAATATTAGAAACAGCGGTTTTTCAAAACAAAGTTTTAATACATTTAAGTTTTGTTATATTCTACACTATAGCTGTGTTTGTAATTAGATACAGTCGAACTTCTTTAACATGAATCTCAATGGGGATAAAATATGAATACATGTTATCAGTAGTTCATGCTATCAGTAACTAATCTTCATTTTGACGGGAATTGTGGAAACAGTTCGTGTTAAAAGTAATTTACGTTAAGCGTGTTCACGTTAACGAGGGTCGACTGTATAAGAAATTGCAATTCTTTTATATTATATTTTATCCTCTGAAAGGTAGGTTCAGTAATATAACAGTATTTTGTGTAATATAATTTTAATTCAGTATCTTATTACCTAAATTTAGCATTAATTTATTGAGAGCCGCGGGGCGGGTCGGGTGCAAGTCAAAGTTACTCGACCCGTGCAGGACTTTAATGTGGTGCAAGGGGTTAAAACCGATTAACTACATGTGGGTTGGGTCTTAATAGAGTGACCATATTTTTTTCGTTGAATTTGGGAACAAAAATGGCGGTGTCCTCGAATTTCGAGGACAATAAATAAATAAATAAATAAATCACCTTAAATTGTAAAATTTTAGTGATTTTTATGTATAAAGTACCTAAAAGAACTTATTTCAGCTTATTTATTATACCTATAATAAATTATTATGATAAAACATTAATAACTTTATAACCGGCGTCCCCAAATGTGTTGTAATTTTTTGGGGACGAAGGTAGTTTTCGAGGACTGTCCTCGAGATTCGAGGACGTATGATCAACCTAGTCTTAGTCCTGGGTAAATAATCTCCGTTTTTTTTTTTTTTTTTTTTAAGAAGTCCTGACTAACGCCTCTTATAATAATGTTTCCAGTCTGAGCTTTGCGTAAAGATCAGGTTGGAGGCTTCATTATAGGAGGCGTTGTCCTAGCCCTTATTTCGCTTCCGTGGAGGATCAAAATTGTGATGACACGACTACGGACTACCTCTAGGGGTGTATCCCAGACCGTCGCCAATTGTCCATTGCGCAGCACTAGTGCGACGTAAAACCCATCCAACCAACCTAGTCCGTATTTAGATTTACAAGAGTTTTGGAGAAAACCTCATCATGGTTGGATTATTTAATAGTTAGAACATTCCGTCTATAAGTTTTTTCTAAAGTAAAATTACGGGGATTGGTTTATACACGAGAATCGTACGTTTTTATTTATGTAAATTTAAGTTCCTTAAAATTGTAAAAAGGAAATAATTTAAAATGATGAATAAATTAATTTAAGAAAATGAATTGTTTGATTTTCTAAATTATTTCTTTGCATTACAATTTTCATGCATTTTCACTAAAACGAAAAATCTGATTCATGCAAAATTTGCACGTGGCTTAACTAAAAAGTACCCAAACATTAGAATAAATATTAGAATCTAATATACAAGTATAATTAACGGATAAAAATAACGATGAAAGAAAAAAAAAAAAATGCGGACAGTTTTGAATGTGAACTTTATGCAAAAATTGAAATATTTATTTAATTTTATCTGAAACGTAGTTAAAACTAAAAATTTAGAAGGAACGATTAAATTCTCAGAGAGGAATATTTAAAAAATAAATTGAATTTTAAGTTCATCTGTTTTTCCTTCTTTTGCATTCTGATTCTAAAAAAGCCAGTTTTTGGAACATTCCAGTTCTTTTAGATACTGGACAGCAAATCCGATGCTGTGTAAACCAAACAGAACTTTTTCTGAAGCTAAATTAAGAGAGTTGGCTAAAATACGTGTTTAAATTTTGGGTAAATTTTTAAAGAAAAAACGCATTTACGGCTAATACATGGATCGGCTTATAACATTCGGAAATATACGGATCGGCTTATATTAGGAAATATACGGTACATATAAAAATACCCCCTCCCCTCTTTTTTTTTTTTTTTTTTTTTTTTTTTTTTTTAACAGTGAAAAAAAAAAAAAAAAAAAAAAAAAAAACAGCTATTTTGGGTTAAAAAAAAAAAAAAAAAAAAAAAAATAGAAAAGAAAAGAAAAGAAGAAGAAGAAAAGAACGTGCTCCGAATTAAACCAAATTTTTGATTTTGTAGAAGTTAAAAATTATGTAGAAGTGTTAAGTATTTTATATTGAATGTAGTTTTATTATTATTATTATTTATTTATTTATTTACCGTTACTCATTCTTATATATCTAATTGCCTGCAACGAGAAGAACTAATATCGCTAATTTTCTATTATAAAACACATAACATAAAATACCGTAATTAAAAGTAAAATAAATCACCCAACAATCAATTAATAAGTAAAGTTAATTAAAACGCACTCCGCTGAGCGATAATAATTACTCTTTCAAAAGATGTTACCAGACTGTAATCTTTTTCTTCGAACTGACGCCAAATAATAGCTTGTTAAATAATACGTTAAACAGGCATCATGCCTAGAGAGTACTTATGGCGCCAAAACTTATTAAATCTATTGTAACTAGTTTAAGAGAATAAATAGCCCCACATAATCCAGTACGGTTCAAACTCGATTACGAATTGAAGCGCAAACATCATAATCAAAGTGGAAAATCCATTTCTCTAATTAACCGATCTCAAACTTATTAGTGCCGTAAATTACAGACAAGTCCCTCTGTAATGAGATATTAGTCGCTTTGATTCTCCGGCTGACCACTCTTTGTTTAATGGGATGAAAGGGATGCCATATTTGGCGATTCAGCAATGCATTGTTTATATATATAAAAAATCTGGAGTGACTCCACTCGACTTTCCGAACATTGAGTAATTAACAGTTTTGTAGATAAAGTAAAGAAAGAGGAGTTGTTAAACAAACAAAAGAGAGAAAACCATAATAGAGTGTTTTAGTATTTTTCTCCATATATTACACGATGTTTTATTTAACGCTACTGAACTTTGAGCCCATAAGATCATAATGATAAAGAATTTTTCGTTGTGTCCCTGTAAAAACCTATAAATGCTAGATTCACCAAAATGCTTATAGTTAGTGCAACAGTGATTTATAATACTCATATAAATTTTCAGCTCAATTGAATGAGGCGTTTAGATGCTATCGCACTTTTAAAAATTGGGTCCCATAGGCCATAATGATAAATAATTTTTCTTTGTGTCCCTGTAAAAAAACTGTAAGTGCTAGATTCACCAAAATCTATACAGTTAGTTCAACTGCGATCTATAACATGTGTAAAATTTTTTTGCTCAGATTAATAAAGCGTTTAGACGCTATCACACTTTTAAAAATTTGGCCCCATAGGCATAATGATAAAGAATTTTTCTTTGTGTCCCTGTAAAAAAACTATAAGTGCTAGATTCTCCAAAATCTATACAGATTGAGTATTTGTGACCTATAATATGTGTATAAATTTTTTGCTCAATTGAATAAGGCGTTTAGATGCTATCGCACTTTTAAGATTTTGCTCCCATAGGCCATAATGATAAAGAATTTTTCTTTGTGTCCCTGTAAAAAAACTATAAGTGCTAGATTCACCAAAATCTATAGGGTTCGTACTATGGTGACTTACAATATGCGTACCAACTTTCAGGTTAATCGAACAAAGCGTTTAGACGCTAGCGTGTTCACTCACAGACATACACACATACACACACACATACATATATCATCGTAAAAATAGTGAAAACGGACTCAGGGGACCTCAAAACGTATAGAAACATCAAAATCTCGAATTCGGATTTTTGACATGATTACAATACTTTCCTCACTATAGTGTTCGGAAAGTAAAAAGGTGTTATTCAATTATACATTATATTAGCCCTTTAACGTGTTTACTACGTATTTTCTTTAGAAAATTACTAATCTAATGACAATAACGAAAAATCATGCAGTTACCATAGATTATTAACATTTTCCAACTGGAAGATTCGTAGCATCGTTTAACCTTCAATGTATTTGCCTACGCAATCGCACCACGGTCAGACAGACATACAGTTTAATTGAATTCATAATAACTTTTAAACAATTAGAAAGTGTTAAAAATGCTTAACACAAAAGGAAATGCAATTCCAGCAATTTCCAATTATAGTCCTTAATGTAGTGAATATTTTAGTGTATCACTGTAAATCTGAATACTAAACATACCATATTCTACAGAAAACATTTTCTTTAACACATGAACAATATATATCAATTTTATTATGATTTGTACAGTGCGAAGTTATTTAATTACGATTTATAAAAATTCCTCTCATAAAATGCAATGCATTCGCATTTTTTTTGGATGTCTCTGTAGAGAAACCAATTGTGCTTATACCATTTTAACCAAGGAACATGCGATAGTAAACTTGAATAATATACATTATTTTAAAGAAATTATGAAAATATATACAGATGTTAGAGGTGGACACACGTATAGCTAGACAAACTGCAGTCATATGGACAGAAAGACTACACTGAGAAAAAAAAAAATATACCGCCTTTCTCTAGAATGAATAAGTGGACATTTTCAAAATCCCTTTACTAGAAATATAGATTGCTGAGCTATGCGCATAAGGCACGCCAATAAACTGAATAGACTAAATGATCGAGAATTTCTACTGTACACATTTCTAGATGGTGAAACAATATTCTGAATACTCTAAATATTCTGAATCATTTATATTGCGAGAAATTCTCGATTGATTTTCTAGAATTGGGTCATAAACCAAGATTATTGTTGCAGAAACCCGCCTCTTGTAGTCTCATTTATTTGCAGAGATTTTTAAATAACTTTCCCTCGAGAATATAGGCAAACGCTCTAGAATTCTAATAGGAGCTTCTAGAACTCGCTTTCCAAGGGGACTAGAATTTATAAGGATGACATGGAACTATTTTTTCTAGAGCCACAATTTAGATTCTAGATGTAAGTTACAGAATTTTTTCTCAGTGTAATTCAAATCATAATCATTCTTAAACATCGCTAAAATATATTAAAATTGTTTAATGCAAACGAAAATGCGATTCCAGCAATTTCCAATTATAGCCTTTAATGTAACTGAATATTTTTATGTAGCCATGTAAATTTTAATGCTAACCAAACTATATAGAACAGGGAACACTCTCTTGTGCATATGAATAAATGGGAAGTTATGTGGTTGTTACACACTAGATTTTTTTCAAAACGACTGGTTAAAAATAATTCTCATTGTGTCCTGTACATTATATAGCATTTGATTTTGTTCTATACTGCCTCATTAAAAATTATGTAAAAATCAGATCACAGCGCGACCTGTTGGGCGACATGAACCAAACGTCGATAGACACTAATTTATTTCACGGTACAGATAAATTAAAATGGTATATATTTGCATCAGATTCTATTAATTAGTTTTAGAGCTTGAGTTACCACGACATTTTCGTCAGACAGAGACAAACGAACATTTCCTAAAAAAAGGTCAAATCGTATTCTGGACCTCTTAAAATGTGTAAATGCATCCAAATCAGTGTTTCAAAAATGTTGATGAATTTAATACTTTACTTTCTCTTACCCTTACGGTAGAGAAAGTTTTGTTTTAGGGTCAAATTTTCGAAAGTCAGTTTTTGTTATATTTACATGTTCTGAGGTCCCCTGAATACGAAAATCATGTTTTTAGTGAATGGTCTGTGTGTGTGTGTGTATGTCTGTGTGTGTGTCTGTTATCAGAATATCTCAAGAACAAATAGTAGCAGAAATTCCAAACTCGGTATTCTAAATGTGTATCATATAGGGATGCTACGCTAAGCTTTTCGTTGAGATGAAGCAAATGGTTCGTGTACAGGGACATATTCAAAAATATTCAAATACATTACGTTTATGGGGGAAATTGCAGGTAAGTAGAGTTTAACATCTTTAGACTGCACTAAACCAAATGAAACGAATATATATTTTTTGTAATAGAGATAGTCCACTGGGAAAAAATGTTGTGCATGTAGAAGCCTCGCTTCCCCTCCTGGGGGGAAGTCTCCCCTTGAGGAGAGTAAATTTTCATGATGGTTATCTTTCAAAAGAGCTTGCCAATACCTTTAAAACGAATGGTTGAACCATCGATCTGCTATAATTTAAAATAAAGTTATCGATTTTTTTTCCATTTTTAACCAAAAAAAAAAAAAAAAAAAAAAATTTTTTTAATGTAATATTGAGAATAAGAATAAATTAAACGTTTTTTGGATGTTTAGTGTTATACAACTTCTTTAATATGGAAATCGTCTGCATTATCATGAAAGATAATTTTTTTAAATAATAATTTTAATAAATTATTTTTACTGAGTGAATTTGTATAGGAAAATATAAAAGAAAGTCACATGGTGGCCACAACACACTAGTTATTTGTTGTTAGTGGATGTGCTTTACTAATAATATTTTACCACTTCCAGGAAAGCTGTTCGGGAATTGAAATAAATTCCTCATAGAGATATGGTAAATAATGCATGTTTTAAGCTAAATATTCATCGCTTGTTTTTTGTATATTTACACGTTTTGAGGCTTCCTGATTACCGTAGTCAATTTTTTTAACGTTTGATCTTTGTCTTTGTCTCTTAGAGTAACTTAAAAACGAATAGTTTCAGGCGATCCAAATGTTGTATTTTGAAGTTTGCTGCTGGAAAAGTTTGATCAAGATTGATAAGTTTCAATGAATGTTGCGTGTGAAAATTGTCTGTATAATTTTAAGTAAACTTTTAATTTTAATAACAGAATTAAATTCTATATAAATGTAGGTGCATTAATGAAACGGAAGGTTGAGGGGGGTGGTAGCCCAACTCACACAAAACTAATTATCATATAAAATATCTTCCGAAGCCTAATTTGAATTGTTTAACATAGGTTTACATAACAGTACTCGCTATCTTACCTCTTAATCTCCAACCTGTATTTATAGTATTAAATTTCAGGGTAAGAGAAAGTGGTGTGAGTGACACACCAGATTATTTTTTATTAAATATAGAAGAAAGTAAAAATACAATCTCATTACATATTCACAAAATTTGTTACAAATAACTCCGATAATTATTAAAATTACTCATTTAAAAACTTTCAGTAACTTTTACAATTGCACAAGGCACAAACTTCGCTTAAACAATTATTAAATCACAAAATAACATTTATAATTAAATAATTGCTCAAAAGTTGAAAACAACTAAACATACACCCAAGCAAATCATAACACATTGTTAGTAAAATGAAATGCAGCAGAATTTCTTAAAATTCTAGAGAAAACCCAGAACTTGTCTCTCTGCATTTATAATAAAGACGAATATTTTCCTTAAATAGAATTTACGAAACTGTCACATAATAAGATGATAAAAGCTTCATCCGTGGCTTGCATTATAACTCACGGAGCTTAACTGGAACCGAACAGATGGAGATTCCAAATTACTGTGCAAGTAACCGTAACTGTTTATGAGAAAATGCTTTATAATAAATTTATATGTGTAGTTGTAAGAGCTTAGGTAATTGGAAAATATTGCTATTCATGTTAAAGCTTGTTCTACATTCGTAGTGATTTAAGGAATAATTTAAATTATTTGGTTACTGATAACAATGGATTGGCTTTTACTACGACTAGTTGTTATATACATATATGATAATAATATGGTAAACCTTTAAAGATGCATTTAGATATATTTATGGGGTAAACATATCAGGTGTATATTATGTGCAGATGATTTTCACACATTTTTGTAAAGTTTAGCATTTAGTTTTGTAGGGATTAAGACTGATCGATTGTGCTTGGGCCCTATGCCTGGATGGAATGCCCTCCTAAGGGTGTTTCTAAGAGGTCTTAGCTCGTATTTACGCTAGTTTAGGAGAAAACAACTAGGCTGAAGAGGGCGACTTGGGATCGAACACGGCATTTATCGTCTACCAACTGTGACAGACTCTCGACTTCTGGTGACGTCATTTTTTAATAAGTTTTCCTTGGACGAACGTACTTTTTTATAGACCTTCTCGCGGTAAAGACTTTCTTCTCTTAGATTAGACTTTCTTCTCTTGAGTGGGATGGGAGGGTCTATCTAAAGGGTCCTAGGCCGTATTTGTGTTAGTTTCGGAGAAAACCGCGGAAAATTCCTAACGGCTAAGCCAATGGACACTAGTGGGATCGAACCGGGCACTTTCTGTCAACCAGCTTCAAGAGTAAAATCTCGTAACGACTTTTTCTATGGAATACATTTTAATGAAGAAACAAGTCCTTTCGGCTTAATAAGAAGAGTATATTGGTTGAATGATTGATTGACTGATTGATTTCTTTTTTCTTTTTTTTTGTGGCGCCATTTTAAAACTACGGACCAAACTGATTAGCAAATTTGATTGACATATGAACCATTTATAAGTACCGAGTATCCAGCAAGATCAGTTTATAAATGTCTTTTATATCAGTTTGAAAATTTTTAATTGGCCACCATATTGAAACAAGATGGTTGATGGAATTGATTAAATAAGTGAATGACTTCTAAGGTAATTAATCTGGAAAACTTCACTGGTATAAAGTTGAATTATCAAAAACTATAATTTTAATATTTCTAAACGCAAAGTAAGTAATACTGACAATAACTAGTATGTTGCCACCACAAGATTTTTCTTCTATATTTTCCTATACAAATTCACACAGTATTCACACATTATACTATACGAATTCCCACAGTCATTATTTATTAAAATTATTATTTATCAAAGTTATTTTCGATCATAAATGCAGACGATTTTCATCACAAAGAAGTTTAAGGGCCCTCTTCACTCACAGCTGCCGGAAGCCGAAGCTAATGTTATTCTATGGGAAATTTTTCTTTACAAATAACTTATTAACTTATACATATTTTTAAATTCTGTTTTCACATTCTGAAAATTCCCAGCTGTTAAATTGACGGATCTTTTTTAAAAAATTATTTTTTTAATTTTTTTATAATTTATTTTGAAGCTACAAAATACGAATTTTCAATATTTGAAATTATTTCATTTTGCAATTTCAAAATAAAATATTAAAAATTAAAAAAATACATTTTTAAAAAAAGGTTCGTCAATTTAACAGTTGGAAATTTTCTGAATGTGAAAACCGAATTTAAAAATATGTATTAGTTAATAAGTTATTTGTAAAATTTTTTTTCCCCATAGAATAACATTGGTTCGGGCTTCCGGTGACGGTAAGTGAAGAGGGCCGTTAACACTAAAGGACCGAAAGAAAATCAATTTTACATTATACGGAAGATATCTTAAAAAAAAAAAAATAAATAAAAAAAAAAAAATAAAAAATAAAAAAAATCCTGAAGTACTTTGTTTTATTTTACATAAAAAAAAAAAAAAAAAAAAAAAGTCGATAACTTTGTATCCAATTAGCACAGATCTATGGTTCAATCATTCGTTTTAAATGTAATCGTAAGTTCTTTTGGCAAGTTAATTGTATGTATATATCATCGAATACCAAATCGTTTTTTATTATTTTTGTTTATTATTATTATTACTATTTTACTACTATTATTTCTTTATTTTCTTTTGATAATATATATAAAACAAATTATTATTCTTTATCTTACCATAAATCATAAATTTAATTGGTACAACGATTTATTTTGTTTAATGAAATAAATAACAATCTATACGACCTTATAGATAATACATCATCTGACAAAAACAAATACAAAATTTTATGCTAATAATTCCGGTGGGTAATAATTATTAAAGAAGATATGCTAATCAATGATACATTAATTTTATTTCACGCTTTCGAAAGTTATTTACTCCCTGGATTAAGATGTCAAACCACTTTCGTAATGAGAAATTAGTTCTTCTGCTCTCTGACCACATGATTATTCGATCGGAATTTAGTTGAGCAAACGATTAGCTTGGCGAGTAACTTACGGCAAGGTTATATAATTTCCATCAGTTTTACGCCAAACGGAAGCCAAAGTAATTTTCGAAAGAGAAAAAAAAGTTATTAAGAGCTTAATATGCAGAATAATCTAGCCAGATAATCATGCAATGCGTGAATTAATCTTTGATTCTGAAACTATTTTAGAAATGATACTGGAAATAAGAAAATATCTTTGTTTAAGCAATTGTTCAATTAAAATATTTCAAAAGTAAGTGATTAAAACAATTTTAGACTAGCAGAGAGAGAAAAAGAAATGCATTAAAAATTATTTCCTAGTTCCAAATAATTTTTAATAAAATATTTTTATTTGTTTATTTATTTTTATGAAATCAGTTTAAAAAATCTTTTAAAATCAGAGAAATATTTTTTTTTTTTCAACTATCGTAATTAATATAAGCAAATAAATAAGTGAATGTAAATTGTTTCAAATTTCAAAAGAAAGAAATTATTTGGTAACTGTTAATTGATTTTAAACAATTAATTTATGCCAAGATTTTTTTTTTTTTTTTTTTTGGGGGGGGGGGGGTGTCAGGCGAATTTAATTATGTAGTTTACAAATAATACGATAGATTAATAAGCATAATTTAAGTTTTTAATTATTAAATCCCTTAAAATTATTTACTTGTTTATTACATCTATTAATAATTAATAATTTATGTATATTATTTTCTAAGTTGTAAATGAATACTGTTTTACATTATAATTTAGTTTTTGACGAAATCTTCTTCCTTATTTGAGGAGTAAACATTCAAACAGTGTTTTCTCCCTCGGATACAATATTTCAGAAAATATAAAAACTAATAAACTTAAAAATAAGTAAACTTAAATCCTAACTATCGCTTGTTTAGATGTGTTACTAGTTACTAGGAAGATATGTAGACACATTTGGGAGGATATACAAACATACTATTTTAACCCATTGTCCTATTTAAAGGACAGCTGAAAAATAGCATAGAGAAATGAGAATTTGTTTGGTGCGAATATTTTGTCAGCTGGAATATATAATGGTATATATAAGCTTCTGCCAGCGTGTTAAGTGCCTCACCTCCTCCTCCTCCTCATTTGGAATCTTTGTTTAATCATTACATTAGGGGCCGTGGTTTATCTTCTCTTTGCGGTTGAAAATTTTTTTTGGAGAACTATCATGTAAATAAGAAAGCATTATACAGATAAAGCAAAACTTTATACTCGGAAAGCACTTTTCACTATTGAAGAGAACACTAAAACATATAAGTGCAAATCTCATCCTCTTTATTTCAATGTTCTACGTACTAGGTGGATAAGATTTCTAATAAAGAATATATATATATATATATATATATATATATATATATATATATATATATATATATATATATATATATATATATTGTTTTTGTTTTTGTTTTTCAAATTTTGTTGCATTTGGTTTATTTAGGTTTAATTAACCTTAAAAAATATAATTTTTCGCAAATTTGAGCAAAATAAATAAATTGGTATAAAATGGGTTAAGTTAAGTTTAAAGAAATAATTATAAGATAAAAAACTTTTTATATACCATGTTTTTAAATTTTCTGTTGAATCTTAGCTATAGAACTACAATAGCACTTTATCAATGTGCATAAAATTTTTAAAGGACGTCAATTTTTGTGAGATGCATACTTTTTACAATATTTTAACGTTCACATTTAATTAAATGTATTTATTTTTATGTCAAAAGAAAATAAACTCGTATTTTTTTTTTTTTTTTTTTTCAACAATTAAATAATAGCTAATATTTTAATGGCCATTTTTAAAATTATTAGGAGGTTATTATTTTCATATTTTAATTCATTAAAAGAAAACTAGCCCAAAATTCGAAAATCGGGCTTCGAGGTATTGTGCTGTCATCGAGTTCCGAGCTATTCTGAAAGTTTCAAATGTCTAGCTAGTAGGGAAGTTAGTTAAAAATCGATTGCAAGATTTCTGCCGAACAAACAAGAACAGAAGTTATTAAAAACATGGTAAAAACACAACTCATTTTTTTTTATTTTAGGAGAAAATACGATTTGAATGTTTGCTCCTCATTTTTAGAAATTGAACAGCATAGGAAATATTTATAACATAATTTTAATAGAAAGATTATTTTATATAGTACAACACATACGATTAAGATGTAGCGGCACTATGTTTTATCAATGGCCTAGTCTTCGTGCACTGCGTTAATTTGTACTTTCTTTGTTTCTTCTATAGGTATTAAAAGAAAGAAACGGATTTGTGCAGCTTTCAGTCTTGCTGTTTATGATGGATTTATAAATTAAAGTGGAGGGACGAATTGGAAAAGTGACTGGAGTGAAAAGGATAATTAAAGCCATATACAGGGTGATTCAAAAAAATGTTGACAAAATGACATGGTAGATCAGTCATACAACAAGGATCAAAAATCGCATAGGAACAGAGGGTCGCAACAGCGATCCGGAGCAGCTACAGGGCGTCTAAAATAATACATAACACAAAGAGCAGAAACAAAACCATTAGAGATCATTTTATTGATAATTACTCACTCACATGCGACTAATGCAAGCCAAATGTTGAGCCTACAGGAGAGGCTCAAAGTTTTTGCCAGATGCATCGAGACACGCCTGGCACCTACGTTACATAGAACGCCACACCTTCTCAAAGATACCAGGTGTATCTCAAACACATCCTGCTGCCACAACGATTCTTCCTACTAAGTCTTACGGCATTGCAACAGGTGTTTCATGCACAAGTCCTTTTAAAAATTCCCATAAGAAAAATCCAAGGGAAAACGGTCTGGTGATCGTGGTGGCCGTGCGATTGGTTCACCGCGACCAATCCAGCCGCAAGGAAAAGTAGCCTGCAGATGTGCTCTGACGTCTGTGCTGAAATGTACAGGAGCTCCGTCGTGTTAAAATCTTGACGAATAGGCATCGGAACGTCATTCAGCATTTCTGGCAGAACCTCTTGCAAGAATGTTAGATAATTGGGACCGTTAAGTCTTTCTGGGAGAATGTACAGACCAAGTAAACAGTCTCCTAGAATGCCAGCCCATACGTTAACGGAAAATTGCGTTGTGCGCCCTGCGGATATGGGTCTTTTGGGATACAACTCGTGTACTCGTTGAAGGATTACGCTGGAGTTTTCGGACAAATCTTTCTTAAGCATCCACTGTTCGAGTTATTCGTTGGTGACCAGCATTCGGCGTGTGCACGTCGAACGAGCCGGTTTCACACAATCGTCGATGCAGAGTGGTAAAGAATGAGTGGCTAGGCACCTTTCTACCAGGATATTTCTCACGATACATTCGCAAAGCTTCTCGTCCATTGCAGTTGGCCATGGCGTAAATTAAATGCATGTCAGCCATTTCGCGGTGCGTGTAACTAGCCATGTTACGCCCAACAGATCCACGACTCGAATGAAGACAATCTCCGTTTGCTCAGCTCGTGTTTGTATCGCAACGCCCTCTCGTGGCTCTAGCACCCTCTACAGGCGTTTGCGACCCCCTGTTCCTATTCAATTTTTGATCCTTGTTGTATGACTGATCTGCCGTATCATTTTGTCCACTTTTTTTGAATCACCCTGTATAGAGAATAATAGGAAAATCTGCGAATTTTTTTTATTTGTCAGTGGATTAAAAGTAGTTACCATGATAATTATGGCGATATGTGATATATGATAACGATTAAAGCAATGATTTATGAATCAAAATGTTGGTATCAATATATATACAGTCGGCAGCAAAAGTATCGAACTCTAACAATAATCCCTATCTGAAAAAAGTACACTTAATACCGCTTTGTTAAATAAATCCTTGTCGAGTCATGTTCTTAGTTAGTCCAGGAACATTATTCGACAAAGATTTATTTAACAAAACAGTATTAAGTGCACTTTCTTGATATCGGAATTACTGGATAGTGCTCGGATACTTTTGCTGCCGACTATATGCATGTGTGTGTATTGTATATAGAACATTTCACTTTTTGTATGCATGATTCGGGGAGTAATTATAGAGTTTATCAATATAGGGAATAATTATAGAGTTTTGTTCTAATAATTACTCTATAATAGAAGCTTATGTACTATTTTGGTAAGCAATTTACAGAACTTATCACCTGAAGACAATTTTATTATTATTATTATTATTTTATTGTTTTTATTATTTTATTGTTCTATTTTTATATTTATTCATCGATATTAGTCGTCTTTTTGATTGAATCTTATTCTTCTTTATATTTTCAGTTCATTATTAATGTGAATATAATGATACAATACACCGTTTTATATATCTTGTATTTTCCTTTTAATTTATCGAAATTTTTTGCCTTACAGAATTTTTTTTTCCACTTAAGAATTTTACTGTTTACTAGATAAAATGCTTATACTTGGATATTTATATAACCTCTTCAGACCCGAGAAAAAACTAAGCACTGTTTTTTAAAATTTTTACTTTTTTTTTTTTTTTTATTAAACATCGATATTAAAAAGTACTTTTAAAAATTTTTAATTAAATTAAGTAATTTTTCAACAAAACACAATCTAAAATTCTTAAAATTACCTCTAATAAAATAATTATACATTTCTTAATTTAAATTAAAGTCTAAAACATACAGATTTCATTTATGTCATTAAAAAACATAAATATATTTTTTTCTTTACTTTTCTCTTTGTCGATGTATTTTGCTTTTATACCATTTAAAGCAACGATAAAGTTGATCATTTCACAATTTGGTACTGCAGTCTCTTGAAAAACTATTAGAATAGTCTTTTCCCAATTGATTGGTTGGTTGAGTTTTACGTCGCAGTAGTGCTGCGCAGATGGGCAATTGGCGACGGTCTAGGACACACCCCTAGAGGTGGTCCGGAGACATGCCATCACAATTTTGATCCTCCACGGAAGGGATGGCTCTCCCGCTTCGGTGACCCCCAGAGGTATAATTTTTAATGGGAACATTTCCCAATTGAATATCATGGATTTGAATGCTGGTAAACATAATCTTTTCATTTTACGAAAGTACCGAACTGTGTACCAAAGGATCCAAGAAGATAAGGTGGGCCAAAAATCTCTGTTACATTTTAAACTTTAGTATAGAATCACATTATTGACGTACGACAGTGCAGTTTTTAATTGCAATGCTCTTACGATGTAAAAGTCTTATTTAACCAAACACACACACACACACACACACACACACACACACACACAAAAAAAAAAAAAAGTTCGAAATTTTCCTTATAGCGCCATTCCTTAAAAACCGAAAAAGAAAAGCATTAAAAGCAAGGCAAGCAAATAAATAGCAAAAATTCATGTCAATATATTATATGTGTGCCTTTTGTAATGCAAATGAGCAAGCTAAGCATCTAAGCTGTAATTCATTTCAATACACGAGTTCGCTAGCATTGATTAAGAAAGGGACTGGATTGCATGCGTTATATAACATTAATACCAAAGGGGATGCCTACACTTTGTACCTCACAAAGCGAGGCGAGAAGAAATCAGGAGGGATTTAGTATGGGAATCGAGGTATTTATGACAAAATTACACGAAACATAATATAAAAAAAAACATAATGTACAACGCCATCTATCAGTAAAATTTGAAAGTGATTTTATTATTATTATTTTTATTATTTGCCTAAACGAAACTTTTCATTTTAAGGGCCCGCTTCACTCACCGCCGAGCCAAAGCTAATGTTATTCTATGGGAAATTTTTCTTTACAAATAACTTATTAACTAATACATAATTTTAAATTCTGTTTTCACATCCTGAAAATTCCCAGTTGTTAAATTGACGGACCTTTTTCAAAAAAGTATTTTTTTATTTTTTTACATTTTATTTTGAAGCAGCAAAATACGAATTTTCAATGTGGGAATTTTTTTCATCTTGCAATTTCAAAATAAAACATTAAAACTTAAAAAAATACATTTTTAAAAAAGGTCCGTCAATTTAACAATTGGGAATTTTCTGAATGGGAAAACAGAATTTAAAAATATGTATTAGTTAAGAAGTTATTTGTAAAGAAAATTTTCCCATAGAATAACATTGGCTCGGGCTTCCGGCGACGGTAAGTGAAGAGGGCCGCTACTGAAGTTCAAATCTCACTCTCCTATGCCCCTTACTTGGTTTTAAATTATAGTTTAAAATATGCCAAGGACTTTTAAGCCCACTCTGTATTCAGGGTTGCTACACAAATTAGGAGAAAAAATTCCCTGAGTTTTCCCTGTCTCTTTTAAAAGTGAAATAGATGACACGCAATCATGCAGCAGTAGAATCTAACATGTTTACAAGTTAATTGAACATATTTAGGGTATATTAATTTTATTAACTTACTATAGTTGGGGGAAAAAAAAAAGTAACTAATTCATTAAGCAGTAAAATTTGAAAAAATATATTATATGAAAAAAATTTCCAATATTTTTCCAAAAAATTTCAAAATTCCCTGAATTTTCCCTGTTTTTACCATACATTTCGAAATTCCCCGAGTTTTCCCTGTTTTTTAAACAGATTTTCTAATTAATAATAGCAGGAGACTTGGCGTTGGAATATTAAAACAGGAATAAACTAGTACGTCAGAAACGCCAAAGAAAAATTATTGAGGTGCATACAGAATTCTTTTTGCACAGAAGACGGTACGCTTTAGGCTACTGAAACAGCTGTATGCACCTCAATAATTTTTCTTTGGCGTTTCTGACGTAGTAGTTTATTCCTGTTTTAAGATTTTCTAATTCCTTAAGAGGCCTCTCCAGTTACCGTCCCCAAAAGCCAGAGTCAATGTTATTCCATGGAGAATACCATTATAACTTATAAACTAATATATATTTTTTAATTCTGTTTTCACATTCAGAAACTTCACAACAATTAAACAATTTATCGCTTTCTAAAAATTATTTTTAAAAATTTTTCATGTTTTATTTTGAGGTTGTAAAATGCAAATTTTCACAATGTGAATTTTTTCATTTTTGAGCTTAAAAACGAAATCTTAAAAATAAAAAAAATTAAATTTTTTAAAAGCGATAAATTGTTTAATAGTTGTGAGTTTTCAGAAAATGAAAATGGAATTTAAAAATATATATTAGTTAATGAATTATAACGGGGCAAAATTTCCCATAGAATAACATTGATTTCGGCTTTCAGAGACGATAGATAGAGAGTCCCCTTAAGTTTTCTAGGTCTTTCCTGTTTTCCAGGTACCGTAGCAACCCAAGTATTTTATTTATTTTCTTTTCTCTTTTTTACATCATAAATGTTTTTTAATTCATTGTTAAAATCTTACAGTTGTTGGGTAATGATAGTGATTTTATATGATGTCTTGTAACATATGATGTCATAAACAACTCGTTTTCTATTACCAGGCAGCTGTAATTGTCCTTTTTAAAAATATAGCAGTATTTTGGGAAATTTCAACATTATTCTACTCATTTATTAATTTTTTCAACGTATTTTAGTTCGTATAAGGCTTCACTTTCATATGTAATTTTTTATAGGTGAATTCAAATCTTCCTTCCTGGTGTTTGATCATTATAATGATGAATTATTATCATGATATATATACATATATGTATATACAGGTACTCTCATCCATTTATTGATATGTCTCTCTCTCTCTCTCTATATATATATATATATGTGTGTGTGTGTGTGTGTGAATGTGAATGTATTTAAAGTAACAACGCTTCATATGATTGCGTATACTCGTCTTGAGAATTTAATTACTCTTGAAATAAATCTTAAAACTTAAAAATTTTCATATTTCTTCTGTCTTTACACTGAAAAAAAATTTGTAACTGACACCTAGAATCTAAATTGTGGCTCTAGAAAAAATAGTTCCATGTCATCCTTATAAATTCTAGTCCCCTTTGAAAGCGAGTTCTAGAAACCCCTATTAGAATTCTAGAGAGTTTGTCTATACTATCGAGGTCAAATCTATTTGAAAATATCTCTAAATAAATGCGAACACAAGAGGCGGGTTTGAGCAATTATAATCTTGGTTTATGACCCAATTCTAGATAATCAAGCGAGAATTTCTCGCCATACAAAAGATTCTAAGATTCTAAGACGAAAGGTGGCCGCTCACCACTATGCAGCGGTTTTGAGCGATTTCAACCTTTGGAGAGGGGCTCCGATGGCACTGTGGTGATTCAAAAGAGCCCGTGTCTAAAGGTTAAACCTCCTCCGTTGTTTATTGCATAAACAGAAAAAAAAAAAAAAAAAAAAAAAAAAGGTTACAGAGGTCGCCAAACCATACAAAAGATTGAGAATATTCAGAATATTGTTTCACCATCTAGAAATGTGTAGACTAGAAATTCTCGATCATGTCGTCTATTCAGTTTATTGGCGTGCCTTAAACTCATATCTCGGAAATCTATATTTCTAGTTAAGGGATTTAGAAAATAGCCACTTATTAATTCTAGATGAAGGCGGTATATATTTTTCCTCAGTGTACTGCTTAAAAAGTTTAATGTTATTTTAAAAGTCTGTGCCAGTATTAACAAGCCAGAATCTCTCTTTTCCAGACAAATATTACAGATCTGCCAAACTTCTGTATGAAAAGATTCCGTCCTTTTGTAAATATTGAACAAAATAACAGAATTTGAAGTGTATTTATTTTTTAAAGTTTACTTGAATTTATTTTTCCATTCTTTTTAGTCATTAAGAGTTTTTGACAGATAGTAAAGGTTATACAATTTTCTATTTTTTAAATGTACTTTATTAGTTAATATAATATTAATATTTAGAAAGAAGTAAAGGTTAAACAGAGTCATAGTAATATTTTACAAAAGAAGATAATATGGATAAAATTTGTGTAAGTGTTAATAACATTTTAAATGATTGTAAAAACTCAAATTCTCAACATAAAAATATCTATCCCTTTATTTTGGAAATAACTTAAGTACAATCACTATCACTGTTAATTTTGTGTTTCTCCTCATCTAGTATTTTCATTCATTTTGATAATTTTCATAAAATTGTAATTTCTGTTCAAGATTACAATCTTAAAATAATTTGGATAAAATTTGAAATTTTCTTCAATTTTCACATGTTTACATCAGAATAGAATTTAAAGATTAATTTATCGTTAAACTCACTTTTATCAAGTCCAAATATCTCTTCCTGAAGGAAGTAATATAATAATAATAACAAAAATATATTAACAGTTGCAAAAATAGTTTAATATTAGAACATATTATGTTTTACCTTGGCTTTTATATTGTCAGAAATAAATGAAAATATTGGAAACCAAACATTTTGAAGATTTTTCTCCATTTAGATTAAGGGGGGAAAAAAGAGAAAAATTCAACTTCTAGAAGAGTACTGAGTTAATATTAACAAGCAAAAAGCAGTCTGTTCCCAACAAACAAATCAGATGAAAGGTCCATGCCTAGAATATTTGCTTCTGTTTGTAAAACTCCAATAGTAATGCAGATAAAGTTTGCTTAACAGTTATCAGCCGTAGAAATTTAAAAAGCTTTAAATTAGAAATAAAACATGCACGATATTAAATTAAGTTCGAGTTGAAAAAATGAAATTTTTAATTTTGTCCAAAAAAATACATATCACAAAATAACCTGTTTACAATAATAATAATAATAATAATAATAGTAACAATAATAACAATGATATTTAATAGTAAAACATATTTTAATAACAGGAGACTTGGCGTTGGAATATTAAAACCCGAAAAAACTACTACGTCAGAAACGCCAAAGAAAAATATTTAAGATGCATACAGCTGTTTTGGTAGCCTTAAGCGTACCGTCTTCAGTGCAAAAAGACGGTACGCTTAAGGCTACCGAAACAGCTGTATGCATCTCAAATATTTTTCTTTGGCGTTTCTGACGTAGTAGTTTTTTCGGGATTAGAACATATTTTGTTTAATTTTGGTTTTTATACCATCAGAAATAAATAGAAATATAGGAAACGAAATATTTTGAAGATTTTTCGTCATTTGGATTAAGGGAAGAAAAATTCAAAAAAGTCAACTTCTGAAGAGTACTGTGAGATAGGTAGATAGACAGACAGAGAGAGAGAGAGAGAGAGAGAGAATTTCGGAAAGCGTATACGAAATGAGTATTAGTAAGCAAAAAACAGTCTGTTACTAACAAACAAACCGGATGAAAGGTTCACGCCTGAAATATTTGCTTCTATTTGTAAAACTTCAATAGTAATGCAGAGAAAGTTTACAAAACTTATCAGCCGAAGAAATTTAGAAAGTTTTAAATTTAAAATAAAACATGTACGACACGATATTAAGTTAAGTTAAAGAGGAAAAAATGAACTTCTTAATTCATCTCCTAAAAATACGTATCACAAAATAACTGCTTGAAATGGTAATAGTATGTAATAGTAATGACAATTATAATGAAACTTTAGTAGTAGAAGGAATTTTGTTGTACAGGGTTAATTACAGTTACGATTTCAAAATGCTATAATTTTAAAACTACTCACCAGAGCGATTTGATATTATAACAGAGCAATCGTGAGGGAATGACATTTTGTTTGGCAAAAGAAAAGAAAAAAAAAAAGTTCCAAAATGTGCCGTTAATTATCCGTAAAATATTTGTTTCATGAAGCTCACCTTTTTCTCTTTTCACTATGACTGTTTCTGCTGTAAACACGTATCCTTGTCTTTTTGCTAAAAAATATTGTAGTAAACTCTTGAAGTCTATTGTTTCCTGCTATTCCACTGTGTTGCTAACAACATTCCTGTGTTTAACGGCCCTCTTCACTCACCGTCGCCGGAAGCCCGAGTCAATGTTATTCTATGGGGAAATTTTCTTTACAAATAACTTATTAACTAATACATATTTTTAAATTCTGTTTTCACATTCAGAAAATTCCCAACTATTAAATTGACGGACCTTTTTTAAAAATGTATTTTTTTAATTTTTAATATTTTATTTTGAAATTGCAAAATGAAAAAAAATCACACATTGAAAATTTATATTTTGCAGCTTCAAAATAAATATAAAAAATTAAAAAAAAAAAAATTTTTAAAAAAGGTCCGTCCATTTAGCAGCCGGGAAATTTCAGAATGTGAAAACAGAATTTAAAAATATGTATTAGTTAATAAGTTATTTGTAAAGAAAAATTTCCCATAGAATAACATTAGGTTCGGCTTCCGGCGGCAGTGAGTGAAGAGAATTATCCGTAAAGTATTTGTTTCATAAAGCTCCTCTTTTTCTCTTTTCACTATGACTGTTGCCTTGTGTTTTTGCTTAAAAAAATGTAGTAAACACTTGAAGTCTATTGTTTCCTGCTATTCCATTGTGTTGGTAACAACATTCCTGTGTTTAATGAGTCCATTTAGGCGTTTCCCCTGACATTAGCCTGATAACGCCATCTATAGGAACATGTCAGAACTACTTATTTCTTCCCCCAAACAAAATTTCATCGCCTCACGATTGCTCTGGTAAAATATCAAATCGCTCTGATGGGTAGTTTTAAAATTATAGCGTTTTGTGATCGTAACTTTAATTATAATCACCCTGTACTTTTGTTTTTATGTCAAAAATAAATGGAAATGTTAGTTAGAAATGAACGGAACATCTTAAAAAATTTTCTTCATTTTGGTTGAGTAATATATATATATATATATATATAATTAATAAATAACATAAAATAAAAGAGTGATTTTGGAATAAGTACTAAGTGAGTATTAACGAGTAAAAAGTAGTATGTGCCTAAAAAACAAATAAAATAAATTATCTATGCCGAAAATAATTACTTTTGTTTGTAAAATTCCAATAGTAATCCCATTAAAGTTTACTTACAATAAATTATGTTAATCAGCCTCAGTAATTCGAGAGGTTTTTAAGTTTAACAGAAAATGTGCATGGTACGATATTAAATTAAGTTCGAGTAAAAAGTTGCATTTTTTAACACGCTTTTATTAGCTTCACCTGTATGTATGTATGTTTGTAACTGCTCTGGGAGCAAACAAAAAATTTATATTGTAAAAAAATACTTTCCCTACGTGAACGATGTGGAATTGTGGTAAGGCACCGCACTACAAACCTAAAGGTCCAGCGTTCGATCCCAGTCAGGGGAGATTTTTTAAAAATGGTTTCTGTTTAATTCTAAGTTATTTTAATTAAAGATTTAAATGTACGTAAATATTACGGTGTGTCACTCACACGATTTTCTCTTACCCTGCATTTTAATACTACTAAGATAGATATTTTGTGCTTTTTTAGTTCACATTTCTATAAAAGTGTGTTCTTTAATTTTTTAAAACTATAATATTATTATATATATATATTTTAATACACAGCATAAAATAGCCTTCTTGAAATAATAATAATAATAATAATAATAATAATTTAACAGTAAAACATATTATGTTTCACTTTAGTTTTTATACCATCAATAATAAACGAAAATATTGGAAACCAAACATTTTGAAGATTTTACGGCATTTGGATTAAGGAATGGAAAAGAGGAAAAAGGAAACTTCCGAAGAGTACTGAGTCAATATTAACAAGCAAACAGTCTGTTCCTAACAAACAAAAGAGATGGAAGATCCACGCCTGAAATATTTGCTTCTGTTTGTAAAACTCCTGATAGTAATGCAGTTTAAGTTTGCTTAAATGTTATCAGCCGTACGAATTTTTGAAAGGTTTTAAATTTTACAGAGAACGTTTGTGACACGATATTTAATTAAGTTCATTTGAATAAAACAGGTTTTTTTTATGTGTGTATTTTATAAATACATATATATATATATATATATATATATATATATAGTGTTACAAAATTGTAAATAATTGTGTTTATTTTTGTATAAATTCTCTCAAAGAGGCTTAGTAAGTTGATAAAGTGCTAATTTTGTGCATTGCTAGTCGTTTTAGCGTTGAAATAACCTTATTTTCCCTTAAAAACGCATTTAAAAGCCCCATTAAGGCAGGTAATGGATTTGGCGCCAAATTTGGCGACTTTTTCCCACCTTGGCGATTTTTTTTGGCGACCTTAGCGATAAAATCCTTATAAGGGATATACCAAATATGGAAGCTCTAATCTCATTGGCTGATGAGATACGGAAATTTCTGGAACCTTCCACAGGGGTACATAAGGAGCGTTTTCCCGCCGAGGCAGTCAGTCAGTTCAGTTCAGTCTGAGATCAGCTTCTGTCAATGTTGCATTGCTTTGAGCCTCTTTGAAAGAGACTTGCTTCAAGTGTTATTGCTATGCAGTTTGTACTGTGGATTTGCTATTGACAGCTGTTGTTTAAGCTGTGTTTACTGGTTGAATTGAAGCTGATACTTGGTTTATAGACCTGTATTTTTCTGGAACTTTCTGTGAATAAATTACTGAATTTTTGTAAGTTTTGCGTTTCATTTTCGGACAACTCACGAACCCCCAAGTACGCAACAATATATATATTTCATACTTATTCCAATTCCAATTTTTAATAAGAAGTATTGCTGTTTTTATTATTATTATTATTATAATTATTAATTATTATTATTATTATTATTATTTATTTATTTATTTATTTATTTTTTTGTATATTGTTAGGATTTATAAACATTTACTTAATTTTCATAGACGGGATAATTTAAATTAGCAAGTTATTAATTTTACTTTGATTTTTACTTTTTTTTGGCAGGTAAAACGATTTCATTGGAAAGTTATAATTCGAAAGCATTTAAATTAAACAGGTAACACGTACGGCACGATATTAAATTAAGTTCGGTCAAAAAATAATTTTTTTTTTAAATGTATGTTTTAAAAATACGTAAAAAAAGATTTTTTCTGTTAAGTGCATTTATTAAAAAATAAAAAATAAATGTTTGAAATGTTTAATTGACCGTGATATAAATTGGTGCTAATTTGATTTTGGCATATGAGACCTTAGATAAGGCCTTAAAACTAAATATTTCACCGGAAGGTTAATTTTGAAGTCTTTAAATTCAGGAAGAAGCGTGTACGGCATAATATTAAATTAAGTTCCTGCAAATAATACCATTTTTTCAAATGTACATTTAAAAAATACATTAAAAAGGTTTTTTTCTAATAATTAAGCCCATTTATTAAAAAGTAAAAGTTTGGAATGTTCTTAATATAAATTGATGCTGATTAGATTTTGGCATATGAGACCTAGTAGATGGCGCTGCTATAGTGCAATATTTTTTTCCCTTCACAGGAAGACCATGTCAGTTTCTAAAATATATACATACATTAAACTTAATATGTGAGATGGCTACTAAGAAAACTGCATTCACTCAATTTGAATGCATATCGTGTGATAGATGGCGCTGCTATGCTACAATATTTCTTATTTACAATAAAGCTATATTTCGCCTTCTATTGTATATAAGTGTAAGGAATTTAATATGTGAGATGTATTTCATATATATATATATATATATATATATATTAAGACTATAAATTACACTCATGTAAATTGAACGTCTAATCGTACAATTTCTTAAATCACTTAATAGTAACTTATTTTTTCCACGTTAGATGGCGCTGGCTCACGTTGTGTCGAACGTATGCCCTAAAGTGAAAATCGTATTGATCTACATTATACTTAAATTTCCCTCTAGAATATTTTTTTATTTGTGATTTTAAGCTTTTAAATTTTAAGAACAATAATTATCACTTCATGCTTACATTTATTTCATTTCAGAAACTATTTCGATTAATCGATTCTTTACTTTTAATCATTTCTTTTCAGTTTGTTCGTTTTGGCAACCGCCCGGACTATTATCTACTTATTCGATTTGGACTTGGTTTACATGTGGCCATCACATTTCACGTATTCCAATTTTCATTATGGTTAAGTTACTTCATAAGCTAATTTCCTTTTATCTTTCTATTTTTTATGCAAGATAGAAACTAGTGTTGTATATTGCTGAAATAGCTATACAATATTCAGAAATCTTGCATTCCATGCTGACAGTACTGCTAGTTTCCTGATGAGATCTGTACTGGGTTTCAGCATTTATAACTCTATTTTTCCTTCATGCATTCCTTTTTATTTCAATAGTATTTTTGGTTAATTTCTTTCAATTTTTATCTTGTGTTGCATGTATTTACTGGTTTAATGGATTCTGCAAACTATCTCATCGTTTAGGCTTAAGTGTTATATACGTCATTTATCTTCTGCGTAAGTACTTTAACATGTTTTTACGACTCAGTGAATTTTAATTAAATGGTAATTGTGACAATAACTTTATACGTAATACATCTCATTTTAAATTTCATTGTTGGTATTTTCATCTTTCTTTCATTTGCTGAGTATTGTAAAGGAATTAAATTATTCATTATATACATATATATATATAAGATTTAATTTGAGTGTCCATCGAGTTAACACTGTCATACATCTCACTTCAGATTTTTACGTAATATTCTGGCCAATTAATAGATCAGAATTATATATAAAAATGTTTTTGATGGCCATTAATTTTGTGTATGCATAACAAAAGTAAAATATAACTTAAATGAGTACTTTTTTGTCAATATATAACTTCTTAAAAAATACGCTAAAGATAAACAGCCTTTTAAAACATTTATCTTCTTTTAAAAATAACGAAACGACAGAAATTCCTTCCCTGTTACTTTAGCTTTTACGCGGCCAGAATAAATCTTGGAATCTCCAAACATTTTGAAAATTTTCTACATTTAGATAGAAAGAAGAAAAAAAACCTAGTTCGCCCAGCAGAGTACAAAGTCAATATTAACAAGCAAAAAGTAGTTCGTTCCTTACAAACAAATCAGTTGAAAACTCTATGCTTGAAATATTTATTTCTACCAGTAGAACTCCAAAAAAAAAAAAGTAACAAAGTTAGGGTTTATTTAACTTTTATTTCCAGGAGTATTTTTGAAAGCTTAAAATAAACAGGAGAAAAAAGTACATAGGATATATAATGGATTTTATAAAGAGAAATTTTGCGCTTGTTAATAAAAACAATTGTGGGAAAATTATAAATTTCGACATGACATATTGATTAACTAAGTTTTTTTTTTTTTTTTTTTCGTTTCTCGTTTAGAAATATTTTGGAAAGAAATGAATTATATTAAAAATATTTATGAGTTGTGTGAAAGAACAGAAAGCGATCGTTGTTTTTAACAATTCAATATTGATTATTTGAATGAAATTGTGAGCAAGAAAGAAAAATATTGCATAATACATTGTCAAAGATGTTATTTTCACAAGAGGAATAATTAAAGAACATTGATTGACTCT
Source organism: Salticus scenicus (assembly GCA_963930645.1). NCBI lineage: Eukaryota > Metazoa > Arthropoda > Arachnida > Araneae > Salticidae > Salticus > Salticus scenicus. Next base: position 102,293,831 of record OZ005660.1, read on the forward strand.
AGTTACAATGAAAAAAAAAAACAAAAAAACATTGTATCTAGAAATTACAGAAATTTAATCCCCCCCCCCCTAAAATTTCAGAAATTTACTACAACTAAATATGTAAAAAAAAAAAAAAAAAAATTTAATAATTAGATAAAATCTATAACCAACCGCATAGAATTTACACACACGTGCTTATATATTTTTAGGTAACTTTGATACAAGTTCAGATAGAAATTAGGAATTGCAATGATAAAATTATTTTTATAAGTTTATTTTTTTGTTTATGAATATCGATAAAAACAATTAGGAGGATGTGTTTAAGTTATAAATTTGCAATTGACTTCATTATGATAAATATAGACTATGTAATTCGCGTACTAATAACTATTAAAATAAATAATCAAAAATAACTTGCGTACAAAACCCCCAAAATGCTAAATCTTTTCTCCATCAATTCTGGGGAATACGTGTAAAGCACATGCCCCCTTTCTCAACAAACTCTCAGATTATTAGCCTCAGAAAAAAATAAAAATAAAAAAAAAATAAATAAATAAAAATTCTAACAAAGGCAGAATTTAGTTACTTTTAAAAAGACTGAAAAGAATTAAAATGAAGTGTTACCACCTAATTTTCATATTTTAGTTAATTTTAAAAAATCTAATGGTCGTGTCGAAAAATCCCTGGATTCAGAAAAATCGCCCCTTTCATTTGGTACCGAATTTGTAACGAGCCACGTACTTTTTAAAATGACTAAAATGAATTTAAATGAAGTGTTGTCACCTAAATTTCATACTTTAGTTAATTTTAAAAAATCTAATGGTCGTGTCGTAAAACTGTTTGCCCCATTGGATTCAGAAAAATCGCCCCTTTCATTTGGTATTGTATTTGCAACGATAGGACTGATATTTCTAATTTATTTTGGTGTTGAACAAAACTGGTCTACAAAAATTTGACATTGAAACTAATAGTCCTCCGTCCTAAAAGGAAAATAAAATAATAATAATAATAAAAGAGCAAAAGATTAATCTTTAATACTTTACAAAAGTTTCCGATTTCTTTCTTTCTTTCCTTTCTTTCTTTTTTTTTTTTTTTTGTCTTCCAAGAATTTAAATCCCCCCCCCCTCCCCATTATCTAAATCATAAAATATCTCGATATACTGAAGAAGAAAATAAAATGAGAGACCGTTTTCTTCACATACGCGCACATACACACATTTTTTAGGTATCTTTGATACAAGTTCAAAAACAAATAAGAGATTCTAATAATAAAATTATTTTTATAGTTTATTTATTTAAAGAAATCAATAAAAATAATTATGAAAATATGTTTAATTTATAAATTTACAATTCACTTCATTATGAGTAATATAAACTATGAAAATGGTGCACTAATAATTATTTAAGAAAAATCATCAAAATCCACTTGACTGCTAAAAGCAAACGCTAAATATCTTTTCCCTTAATTCTAGAAAATTTCCAGAAACAAAAGAGATAGACTGTATTGAGATTAATGATTGTAGTGATAAAATTATTTTTATAGACTTATTCAGTTATAAAAATCGATAAAAAATAATTGAAAGAAAAGAAAACACAAATTGTCATAAAAATAGTATATATATTAAAAAAAAAAATTCACTTCATAAATTTGTGATGACTTCAAAACGTTAAATCCTCAAAACACCTGTTAAAAGAGTGAAAACTTAATCTCTCACACTTCCCAAACCCTCCAGTTTTTTCATCATTTTTAAGAATTTAATTCCCCCACCCCCCCCCTCCATAATAAAGAGACAGAGATTTTTACTAGATAGAGGTTCACAAAATAAAGAGATAGACTGTATTCTATACCTATACAATATCTTTCGGTTACTTTAATGGTACAGTCGGTAACAAAAGTGTCCGAACACAAGCAAAAATTCCTCTATAAAAAAAAGTACACTTCATACGGTTTTGTTAAATAAATCCTTGTGGAATCCTGTTCTTAGTCAGTGTAAGAACATTATTCGATAAGGATTTATTTAACAAAACCGTATGAAGTGTATTTTTTTTACATAGGAATTTTTGCTAGTGTTCGGACACTTTTGTTACCGACTGTAGTTAAGAAAGAAGTTAGCGATTGTGGTGATCAAATTATTTTCACAGATTTATTTATTCATGAAAATTTATAAAAATAATTAAATAAATAAAAATTGGCGAACACAAAAATATTCACTTTGAAAATTTGTATTGACTTCATTAGGGTAAATACAATTATAAAAATATGACATCAATAATTATTTAAGAAAATAATTAAAACTCCCTTGAATACAATAAATAAAAAGGTAAATTCCTTTTTACTCAATTTAAGAAAACTTCAAGATACTAATGTTGCTAGAAAACCTAGTTAATCCCCATTTTTATTCAAAACATTTTAACAAAAACCCTTTAAAATAGGAGATGGATGGATGGATGGTTGAGTTTTACGTCGCACTAGTGCTGCGCAGATGGACAATTTAAAATAGGAGAAAAATGTTCAGTCGGTAACAAAAGTGTCCGTACACTAGCAAAAATTCCTATGTAAAAAAATTACACTTAATACTGTTTTGTTAAATAAATCCTTGTCAAATCTTGTTCTTAGTCAGTCTAAGAACAAGATTCGACAAGGATTTATTTAGCAAAACTGTATTAAGCGTACATTTTTTACATAGGAATTTTTGCTAGTGTTCGGACACTTTTGTTACCGACTTTATCCTTAATACATTTACCAAACACTTTACAGTTATTGTTTCAACAATTTAAGTATTCTAATTTAATTTTCTCAACATTCAATAGATAAAATATGTCTACAGAACAAAATGCAGACAGAGCCTATTCTACACAAACGTACTTTTTTTATATAGGAATTTTGGCTAGTGTTCGGAGACTTTTGTTACCGACTCTACATATTGTTGCGTACTTGGGGTTCGTGAACTGTTAGTGAAGGAATGACCAGTTTTCCAGAGGATGAAAAGTTTATTTACAGAATATTTCAGGAGATTCTTTCAACTTCAATTTCACAGAAACATATCTTAAATAACAGCTAACAACATAAGAATCACAGCACAAACTGTAGAATAAGCATAACACACAGCATGTAGCTGTCAGTAAGGCCCAGTCAGGGAGCTTTTATACGTAAAGCTCTCTGACTGGCGTAAAACTGCAATCGGCAGCAAAATTATTCGAGTGCTTGCAATAATTCCTGTGTGAAAAAGGTACACTTAATACTATTTTGTTATATAAATCCTTGTCGAATCCTGGTCTTAGACCTGCAAAGAATAGGATTCGACAAGGATTTATTTAAAAAAACTGCATTCAGTGTATCTTTTTTACATAGAAATTTTTGCTAGTGCTTGGATACTTTTACTGCAGACTGTAAACCACTTCGGCCGGGATGCAATCCCTCTCGTACGGTTCCAAAATTTTCTAGTGTCTTGAGAATTATTCGATTTAGAGCTTAGATAGTCGATATTAGTGCTGGACGATATCAGAAATTAAATATCGCGATATATCACCAAGTTAATATCGATATTAGCGATATATTGCGATATTTCTTTCAAGGCAGAAAAAAATAGACATTTGTTATTTTTTAAAGACATATGCACACGAATTTTAAAGTATACAAGTATAGAGTGTTTTCCATGTATTTTCTGGTATATTACTACCATAACTTTATCATAAAAAAAAAAAAAAATCATAAAAAGTGAATTAATGTTTTGTGTTTCTTATAACTTATACTATTGCTTTTTAGTATACCTCTGTATAGTTTATCCTCTATTCTTCCCATTTTAAGCTTTAATTATTTTAAAATCATATTTTAACACAGCTAATATGTGATCTGTGTTTTATTTGTACCAAGTATATCAAAATTCATAATTCTACTAAAAATAAAACTTCAGAAAAATTGTCTTAAGATGCAGGTATTAAATAAAAATGAAAATCATTTTAATTAGTTCAGAATTGCCATTATAAATAGTTCAGAATTGCCATTGAATACACCTTTTTTTGGTTGTAGAAAGTAATATTTTTTACTTAAAACTCTTATATGCATCCTAAATGTCAGTTACTTGTCATTTTTATTTTTGTATCCTCTTACCAAATCATTACAATATCTTTTAAATATATATGTTCAATTCACATTCGTAATAGTTTCACAGTAACTGAAATTTGAATTACATATTATAATGTGTGTGTGTGTCTGTGTGTGTGTGTGTGTGTGTGTGTATTTATGTATACATTGTCAGTATAAAAATTATATTATTTAAACAAAATTATGTTGAAGTTTCATTTTGTTACTTAAAGTAACTCATTTTGCATTTAAACCAATTTTATTTAACATGTACGGCTTTAAAAATAAAATAAATAAATAAATAAATGGAAAGAGAAATATAAATGCTACATAAAAAAAGTAATAAACTATTCAATATTATATAATTCTATAAAGAAACTGTCACTGTAAAATTACTGACGATAAAACTTTATTTTACATCAGTTAGATAGCACCCTTTCTCCCTTCCCATGTTATCCAATAGGATTTTTGTCGCTTCGTTTTATAAAAATATTTTATTCAAAAATGAACTTTTTCGAATTCTGTTTTTTGAATATTACTCTTTGAACAGGTCGTCTTTTAGCTTAGTGAGCAATTTTTCGAAAAAATAAATTTAAATATTTTACTTAGAGATCCACACTTAGAGTCCATAATTTACTTATTAAAATAAAATATTTAAATTAATTTTTTCGAAAAATTGCTCACTAAGCTAAAAGGCGACCCGTTCAAAGAGTAATATTCAAAAAACAGAATTTGAAAAACTTCATTTTTGAATGAGATATTTTTATAAAACGAAGCAACGAAAATCCCACTGGATAACATGGGAAAGGAGAAAGGAAGCTATCTGACTGATGTACAGTCTTAATAAAAAAAATATTTTATCGAAATATTTAATAATAAAAATATAATATTAAAAAAAAAATACATTCCATAATTGCTTATATTTTCAGAAGTTTTTTATTAAACGCTAAGAAAATTTGCAAAAAAAACTCTTCTAGTAGATATCAGTTCAGTGACGCCAGATGGTCGAAAATTATTTCCCCAAACAAGTCTTCAAATTTTCCCAAACCACGGTCTTTTTTTTTTTTTCGAAAAAATCCCCAACTTGATTTCTACTAAAAAGGGAAAATAAAAAATTTTTCAAAAAAAAAAAAAAAAATATCAAGCAGATTTTTCTATGATTTAAGCTCAGATTTTTCCCCAAATGAAGGCAATTTTTGAAAAAATCCCCAAATAACAATAAAGCTATTGAAAGTCTCTAGACATAGGGATAAATCATTACGTTACCAACATTGACAGAAAGTTGAAAAACGCCCCAGATTTGTCCCCAAAAATTTTAGAATTCCCCAAAAAAGTCCCCACAAACATTTGGTCTCCAAAATTGTCCCCAGAAGCCTCAAAACTCCCTAAAATGGGGACAAAATCCCCAATCTGGCATCACTGTATCAGTTCGGCTTTGATGATCTTTATTAAACACATGTTGAAGCATGTTATTGGCCATTTTATATCGACACTTTGAAATAGACCGATATCAATGAACCAATAGCAGGAAAGGAGCTAAAACAGAAGATATTGTTTTCATTCGTCATATTGCCTTTTCTGTGGTTTCCATCACCTACGATATGCATGAATGTAGAGTGGGAATCTGGGAAATCAGTATAGTGTAATATATCAGAACCCATAATAGATATCTCGGATAGGGATATATCGTTTCGACTAATATCAAATCTCTTTCCTTGTAAACACACCTGCTGATTATAGGTATTGTGATATTGGAGTATGTCTGATGAATTTTTTCTGAAGGGGTAGAACCGTGACCTTGAACGAAGTCAGCTTATTCACGGGATAATCAAAGCAGATGGCTTTCAATAAACACTTGTTTATTTTTATTATTATTATTATTATTATTATTATTTTTTTTTTTATGCGGTGGCCTTTTTAAAGCAGTGATGTTTAGATTTGAGTTTATGAAGGATGAGGAAGTATATGTACATGTGTTGCAATAGAAATCGTTTGGCGTGGGGCTATTTTTTCTAGTTTATCAGTGAGTAATTAGAGGAAAGTAGAAAATGAGTATTAAAATAAGATATTTGGCGCTTTTTTTCTTCCGGTTTCGCTCTCGTTAGCTGTTGTATGTTGGCTGATCGAGGGATATATTGGAGGAGCTAGATCTTAAATATTGTTATCGGGATATTAAAAAAATATCGATACTTAGGGATATATTGATAAATAATCCAGCCCTAGTCGATATATCGATAATAAGGAATTTTTTTCCAAAATGCGCCAGGGGCAATAAACTCTCCAAATTCTTCGCCAAGCCCTTTATTTGTCCTGGTAAGGCTTTTTAATGCTTTAAAGGAAAATGAGCTATTTTAATGCCAAAACAAGGAAGAAATACAGAAAATTAACAATTTATAACCTGATTAAGCCTTTTTAGATGAAATTACATAAAAATAACGACTACTATTTACAAAATCCGTAAGAATATATATATATAAGAAGTATATATATATATCACTCGGTACCACTGATGCTATTTCAGAGAGAAATTAACAGTTGCAGTGATCAAATTATTTTTACTCATTTATTTATTTATCAACAAAAATTGATTAAAACCATCATGAAAATGCGTTATATTTATAAATTTGCAATTCACTTCATTACGATAAATATAAACTACGAAACTAGCACACTAATAACTATTTATATAAAGAATCAAAAACCACTTAAGTACAAAAAACAAAACGTTAAATTCCTTTTCCCTCAATTCTAGAAAACTTCCAGATGCGAATACATCCAGAGCACATGCTTAATCCCCTTTCTCACCTTTAACACTCTGAGATTATCAGTCTCAAAAGTAAAACCCCTGCTAAAAGAGTGAAAAACTTAATCTCTAACACTTCCCAAACCCTCCAGTTTTTTTTTTTTTTTTTTTTTTTTTTTTCATCATTTTCAAGAATTCTAATTCCCTTTTCCCACCATCCAAAAGATAAAATATCCCGATAGAAGGAAGAGTAAAATAAAGAGATAGACTGTATTCCATACATATATATCTTTCGGTTCTTTTGATGGTAGTTCAGAAAGAAATTAGCGATTATAACGATCAAAGAGATTTTGAACGGGATTATACTAGATTTAGTTTCTGGGAACAAAGGTTGTGGGAAGGAGAGAAAATTCTATTTTTAAAATCTTGCGCACAATTTTTATTCTCTAGAGAAAATTAATTATATTTTTCTTTGCTTTTATATATTAAAATTACGCTGTGAAGAAATTGAGAAAACATAATTTATCTTTTTTTTCTTATCCGATATTGTTCTTTAAAAACACATTTTTCACAGGGAAGAATAAAATGTTATTTTGTCAAAGAGAATATATTATATTAAGTATAAATTAATCAAATTTTTTTCCAAAGCAATAGTCTTTGGTTCTTAAAAATTGTGAACGCTGATAAAATATCGCAAAATATATCATTTTATTCATATAGTATACATCAATAATTATTTAGGTCGAAAAAAAATTATTATTATTTTCTTTAAAACAAGTCTTTTTAAACACTGTTTTCTTTCTTTCTTTCTTTTCTTTCTTTTCTTTCTTTTCTTTTTACTTTCTTCTATATTCAATGGAAGAAAGAATTAAATTCGTAAAAATTTTCGACTTTCGGTTTTCCATAGATTTACACGTGTTTAGAGTTCCAAAACACGATTTGATCATTTTTTTTAATGTCTGTGTCTGTGAGAGAGAGACCAAAATTTTATGGCAACTGTATCTCAGGAACTACTGCACAAAATCGCATATAAATTTATAAGTAGATGTACTTTGACCTGAATTAGGGCCTATCGACTTTTGTATCAATCGCTCAACAGGTGGCACTGCTATACAGAAATTTTTGCAATTTCAGAGAAGGCTATATAGCAGGAACTACTGCACGAAATTGCATATACATTTATATGCAGACGCAACTTGACATAAATTTGTGCCTATCAACTTTTGGTGTCAACTACTCAACAGGTGGCGCTGCTATACAGCGATTTCTACAGTTCATGGGAAGGCTTTGTCTCAGGAACTACTGCACAGAATTGCTTATAAATTTATATGCAGACGCAACATGACATAAATTTGTGCCTATCAACTTTTGATGTCAATTACTCAACAGGTGACGCTGCTATACAGAGATTTCCACAGTTTAAGGGAAGGTTATGTTTTAAGAACTACTACACAAAATTTCATATAAATTTACATGTGGATGCATTTTGACATAAATTAAGTGCCTATCAATTTTTTTGTGCCAATTACTGAATAGGTGGGCGCTGCTATATATCGATTTCCGTAATTTCAGGGAACGCTATATTTTCAGGTTTTATTGCATATAATCAAACAAAACTTGATACGTGAGTAGGCCATTATGAGACATGCTGATTCAATATGGATGCATATCGGCCAATAGGTGGCACTGCTATACTGCAATTTTCTCCGAAAATGGCAAGGCTAAAATTAAACTTCTATGGCATATAACTGCACGAAGCTTGATATGTAAGATAAACATCATCAAAATGCATTTTTAAGAGGTTATTTATAGTGAATAAAACTGTCTTTCTTTGGATATTCACTGTTAACTTTCTCTAAGATAAAAATCGTCTGAATTCCTCATGGTAAGTAATTTTAATAAATCATAGTTTAATACATTGTTTTTACAAAGTGAATTTGAAAAGAAATTTTTGTGGTGGTTACAATATACTTTTTTGTCTTTTAAAATGCATTTTTCATGTTAAGGAATAAAAATTTATTTAAAAAAAAAGAATATATTATATTCAGTATAAATTAATCTAATTTTTTTTTAAAGCAATATTTGGTTCTTAAGAGTTAGGAACGCTGATAAAATATTGATAAATCATCCACTTTATTCATATAGTATGCATAGAGATATTTCTTTTGGTCGAAAGAGTTATTATTATTATCATTATTACTATTGTTATTGTTGTTGTTGTGTTTAAAACAAACTACTTTACATGTATACTGTATATTCATCGCTAATTTATATTTTTTAAATTATCTTTTAACCCTTTTCTTCCCCATGATGCCAATTGGAAATAATGATATTTAAGATTTTCTTTCTTAACATCTAAAACTTCTACTGAAATAAAACGAACAATATTACAAACTCTATACATTTTCCAACGGAAAAATATATATTTTAAATGGTTTCACTGCCCACCCAGGCAACACAAAATCATCCTCAGGATGTCCGAGGAGGAACTCTTTCGGATCTCCAATTCTTCTCAGGACATCCAAATCTTATTTACAGACGTCCTCTGTTCATCCTCAGGATGACAAAATGTCCGAAGAATCTGCGCCCCAGGGACATTAAAAATAAGTCCCAGGAGGACCAAATTTGACTGATACAAGGACATTTCAGGACTATTAAAAAAAAAAAAAATTAGGCATCTTGAGGACATTCTATGGATTACATTCTGAAGTCTGCTGAGGATCGTCATAGGATGTTCCCTAAACAATGGTATTTCACCTGTAACCCTTTGCCTGTCTCATTTAATTCCCCACCACTGGCCAATGTTGTTAAATTTAAGGACTTCAATGTTCACAACAAAACCTTAACTGTAAGAGTTAACTATTTACTTCGAAGGTTATTCGTCTATTTTTTATAACAAATCATACTCCTCAAAATATTGGTGGCAGTTGAATAAAAGAGTGCTTTAATTTTACCCTTAAAAAAATTGTATTTTTTAGAATACTTTGTTTTATTAGTTATATATTTTTTATTTTTGTTTCATTCTAGTTTCGAAATAAATAAATAAAATTTAAAAAGAACACATTTCGCTCAAATTCAACTTTAAATTTCACTCATTCTGAAGATATTTTTTTAATGGATCATGAGACGTCGAAAAAAAAATGTCCTCGAGACATCTTAAAGCGGACGTTTTATTTTAGGATAACTTAGGATATCTCAGAGACATCCAAATTCATTTGTTCTCAGTATTATCTGTTCGGACATCCTGTGGATGTCCTCATTTTATCTATTTTATCCTTGGATGAAAAGAGGACATTCGACACTTAAAAAGAACATCCCAGGGATGTCATGAGCTATCTGGGCTGTTGGTGGATGAAAGGATGTTTTCCTCTAAGTTTCCTTTTTGGAGCAATTTAAGTAAATTAATTGTTTCAAATATATATTTTTATTTTTTTGGTTTATTTTTTAAGGTTTATAATTTGTATTTTCATTAATTGTAACAGCTGTTTCTTTCAAAATTTTGATATTTTTACTTATTGAAAAGTTACGATTTTAAAATGGCATCAGTGGCTATGCTATAGTAAGTGTAAATAAACCCCTCTTAGTTGCCTTTTTTAACTACATTAATTCGTACAATGTTATTACTTCTATTTTCATAAATTATTTATATCTTTTATTTTTTACTTTTGAAATATATTTATGACTAAATATAAAATTTATTCTTTTATGTACGAAAAAATTTGGGAATGAAAGGAATAAAATATATTTTCCTGGCAAAGAATGAAACGGCATTTTGTCAGAGAGAATAAATTATATCAGGTAGAAATTAATCACATTCTTTATTTTTCTTTCTTTTCTTTCTCTCTCCCTCTTTTTTTCAAAGCAATATATTTTGTTTCTTAAGATTTACGAACGCTGAAAAAATATCGTGAAGTAAATTTTCTTATCTGTATAGTATATATCAGCATTTCTTTTAGTTAAGATAATTATAATAATTATTATTATGTTTAAAACAAATTATTTTAAATATATATAATATATTCAAAGCTCTTTTTTTCTTTGTGTCTTTTAAAACATATGTTTCATGCAAAAGAATTAAATGTTCCTTTGTCAAGGACAATAATTTTGTTTTATAATAAATTTATCACTTTTTCAAAGTAATATATTTTGTTTCTTAAGATTTACGAACGCTGATAAAATATCGTGAAGCAAATTTTCTATTCTGTTTAGTATATATCAGTATTTCTTTTAGTCAAGATAGTTATAATAATTATTATTACGTTTAAAATAAATTATTTTAAATGTATATAATATATTCAAAGCTCTCTTTTTTTATGTCTTTTAAAACATATGTTTCATGCAAAAGAAATAAATGTTTCTTTATTAATGACAATAATTTTGTTTTATAATAAATTTATCACTTTTTCAAAGCAATATATTTTGTTTCTTAAGATTTACGAACGCTGATAAAATATCGTAAAATAAATTTTCTTATCTGTATAGTACAGTATTCTTTCAATCAAGAGAATTATTATAATTTTTATTATGTTTAAAACAAATTATATATAATATATTCATTATAAACAATGTATATATAATATATTCATCGCTCTTCTTATTCTTCTTCTTCGTCTTCTTTTTTTTTTTTTTTTTTTTTTTTTTGTGTGTGTGTGTGTGTGTGTGTGTTAAAATACATTTTTCATGCAAAAGAATAAAACCTGTCTTTGTCAAGGAAAATAATTTTTTTTATTTTTTTTATAATAAATTTATCTTTTTTTTTTTTTTTTCAAAGCAGTATTCATTATTTTTCAAGAACGCTAATATATAAGAAAATATCGTAAAATACATCATTTTATTCACTAAATACATATATAATTACTTTTTTTTTAGGCAAACGACAAAATTATTACTATTATTTTGTTCAAAACTTACTTTAAATATACATGGTATATTCAATACTGATTGTTTTTATGAATTTTTAAATAAATATTTTATTTTAAAACATAAAATCCTTACTTCGTGAAAGGGAATCAGTATATATAGTTACGCTCATCACGGACTGACTGACTCTGTCGCGCTTAAAAAGGCTAAGAGATCTCTTTGGACTCTGCCTGTGTGTGAACGCAAGTTGCCACCTAATTTTCATACTTTGGTTAATTTTAAAAAATCTAATTGTCCGATCGATAAGCTGCTTCATCCGACGGATTCAGAAAAAATCGCCCCTTTCATTTGGGGGCCGCGGTCTCGTAATTGGAAGATTGTGGGTTCGGTACTCGAGCCGGCCAAAGACCGTCGTGTACACTATAATGGTGGTTGGTGCACATAAAACCTGTCGTGGCCGCAATGTCCTCCATGTTCCCATCAAAAATTATACCTTTGGGGTCACCGAAGCGGGAGAGCCATCCCTTCCGCGGAGGATCAAAATTGTGATGGCATGTCTCCGGACCACCTCGAGGGGTGTGTACCAGACCGTCGCCAATTGCCCTCCTGCGCAGCACTAGTGCGACGTAAAACCCAACCAACCAACCAACCAACCCCTTTCATTTGGTACTTTATTTGTAATGAATTTTTGATTTTTGATTTTTTTTTTTTTTTTTTTTTTAATTAAGTAAAATGACATAGCTTTTAAACAGACAATTAAATTTTTAATTGTTGCCATTTTTTTTTCAGCATAAAATGAAATATGCTTTGACGTCTATAAAATAATAATAATAATTTTAAATTTTAAAGGTGACGAAGAGATAAATAATGTGCGAAAATTTCGCACGGGCTTGCTGCGCAAATGAATTATTTGAAGTGAGAAATAAATAAAATGAAATGATCATTTTTCAACGGGCGCCTTAGTCGCCTTACAACTAACTAGCAAACAATATTAAGCAAAACAAGCATTTATAAATTAAGAACTTTAAGTAATGATCTTTAGTTATTTAGACTTGTAAACGCTGATAAAATACCGTGAAATATAATATTTTTTATTTAGTAATATATATAAACATTATTTATTTAGTACTTATTTTTTGGGAGATGGTAAAAGATTAGTTGGCATAGGTGGACTCTGCTCAGTTCCCCATCATATATATGTTTTCATAAATTTCTAGTACAGAACATTCTCTTAACATGGTTATCATGTTAAGAGAAATGATTTTGACCAAACGCACAGGGACAGAAAGAAATCCCCGCCTAATAAGCTATCACACAGCGCCTAATATCGCTTGACACAGTGATGGAATGAACTCCCCGCCTAATAGGCTATCCACCGTTCACTTCGATATATTTATCTTATTCTAATCTATTAATTTATTTTATTAGGGTCAATTTCGTAGTTTAGTGTTCATGTTATTATTTTCAATGCAACAATCGTATAAAGCATATTCATATGGAAAATTTTCAATTTTTTTTATATTGATAAAATCGTAAATTACGAATAATTTACGAAAATTTCCTATTAGAATATTTGTATTCAATCATATTCAAACAAATATCATAAATGTAATTTTGAAGTTGCCTAACGTATTTATGATCCTCAAAATAGAAGTTTATGCTCAATTTTGCCTTATTCTGACATGTTAAGTAAATCGTAAATTCCAAATAACTTACGAATTTTTTTTAATTGGAAAAACCATAGTCTATGATATTCATGCCAGTATCCTAAATAATATTTCGAAAGTGGTTTGACATCTTTACGATGAAAATATCCCTCAAGATTGACGTTTATGTGAAATTTTGCTCTATTCTGCCATGTTAAAAAATTCGTAAATTTCCAAAAACTTACGAAATTTTTATATTGGAAAATTCGTAGTCATTAATATTCATGCCAGTGTCCTAAATAATATTTCAAAAGTGGTCTGACATCTTTACGATGAGAATATCCCTCAAAATTGACGTTTATGTAAAATTTTGCTCTATTCTGCCATGTTAAGAAATTCGTAAATTTCCAATAACTTGTGAAATTTTAAAAGTAGCACATTTATAGTTACTGATGTTCATTACAGCATCAAAACTGATATTTTAAAACTGGTCTGACATTTTTACAGTAAAAAGTTTCCATTTAATGCACGTTTAAGTGAATTTTTGTCCTATTCTCCCATGTTAAGAAAATCGTAAATTTCTAATAACTTACGAAGTTTTTTAGTTCGAATGTTGCAAATGAATAGGGTTCTTGCCAGTGTAGGAAGTAATATTTTAAAACAGATTTGACCTCTCTGCGACAATTTGTTCTTGAGATATCGTGTACAGAGACTAACAAACTAACGGACTAACAGACTAACAGACACCCTACAGACAGACACCATACAAATTTTATCATTTTCGGATTCCTCACACCTGAAAACGTGTAAAAAAGTCAAAAAACCGAGGTCGAAAATTTTCATGATTACATAAGTTCCCCATACCTATAGTATGATGGGGAACTAAAAATATCTTCTTATTATTACTTCTTTATAAAAAGTATTGGGTTGTCCGAAAATTTCGCGCCGATTTTGATGGAAAATTGAAACGCAACACATTTAAATGCTCGTGGATAGTGGATTTTGATATTTTTCACATTTCTGATTATTTACGTGTCGGATAGTTTGGGTTATTTTCGATCAGTGTTTCAATCCGGGCGTTTATGATCTTGCAGGTTGAAATCACCAGCTTTAAGGGGGTCTGGGACACTAAATTTTTGTTTTTATTATTTATTGATGAATTGCTGTAATTATTTCTTCTGAAATTGGAAATTTTTTGACGATGAAGTTGAGCAAGGAAGAATCTTAAAAAAAAAAAAAAAAAAAAAAACATATAAATAATTTTTTTTTTTTTAAATTTAAATAAAATTTTAAGAATTAAAAATTTTTGATAAATTAAAAATTTGTTATATCTCATGAACTAATGGTTCAATTTACAAACTTTTTTCACTCTTATATACAGTAAAGATTTATCTTCAATTTGTCTCCAGGATTTTTAATTAAGAGCAAAACTTTTTTGGCAATCCAAAAGTTATGCATGAAATAAGTAATTTTTTCAAATTAAAATTAATATTTAAAAAATTATTATTATAATCAGAAATCCTGAAGACAAATTGAAGATAAATCCTTTCTATATATAAAGGTGAAAAAAGTTTGTAAATTGAACCATTTAGTTCATGAGATATAACAAATTTTAAATTTATCAAAAATTTTAAATGTTTAAAATTTTATTTTAATTTTTTTAATTTCATTTAATTTTTTTTTTTTTTTTTTTAAGGTTTTATCTTGTTCAATTTCATCGTCAAAAAAGCTTCAATTTCAGAAAAAATAACTACAGCAATTCATCAGTAAATAATAAAAACAAAAATTTGGTGTCCCTGAACCCCTTAAATCTAGCAAATCACTTCCGCACAGTTCTTTCAGCTACAGCACTTTCATCATAAACAGTGCATATTTTGTTTGCCGCTTTTGTGACATTTTTGCCTTTCCTGTAAAAGAAAAGCATTAAATGCCTATAATGCACGTCGTTTGCTTCCATATTCAAAGGCGTATAAAACTCACTAAAAATTAACGTATCGTAACCGAATTTTTTCCTAAATATGCCTGAAGTACCGAATTTTGGAATATGTACGCATGTCATTTGTTTTCAATCATTCTGCTATATTCAGACCTGTCCTGATGCCAACTAACGAAAATCGGCACGACCACTGAGAAAAAATTCTGTAGTTACATCTAGAATCTAAATTGTGGTTCTAGAAAAAATAGTTCTATGTCATCCTTATAAATTCTAGTCCCCTTGGAAAGCGAGTTCTAGAAGCCCCTATTAGAATTCTAGAGCGTTTGCCTATATTCTCGAGGGCAAAGTTATTTAAAAATCTCTGCAAATAAATGAGACTACAAGAGGCGGGTTTCTGCAACTATAATCTTGGTTTATTACCAAATTCTAGAAAATAAAGCGAGAATTTCTCGCAATATAAATGATTCAGAATATTTAGAGTATTCAGAATATTGTTTCACCATCTAGAAACGTGTACACTATAAATTCTCGATCATTTCGTCTATTCAGTTTATTGGCGTGCCTTATGCGCATAGATCGGAAAATATTTCTAGTTAAGGGATTTAGAAAATGGCCACTTATTCATTCTAGAGAAAGGCGGTATATATTTTTTTTCTCAGTGACCTTTACGGACAACCCAATAGAAGAATATACCTGATTTGCGAAACGGATTTTGTATCTCGATTAGCTCAAAAATGAATGGTCATGGAATGTTCCAAATTTATATTTGTCATTGTCATAACGTCTGGATGCAAATCTCCAACTTGAAAAATATTTAAAGTCATTTTCCCAGTACATGAATCATTAGAAAGTAGGACCGAAATTCAGTGTAATTAGGTAATTTTGGCACCGTATTTTAAAATTTCTTTTGATTTTCTTATAAAAATGGAAAACACTATTGGACATCACATATAAATTGAAATTCTCTTAAAAACTTCGACATCTGAAATAAGATATGTGAGTTTCAAGATTATTTCATCTTGACTACCCGAAAATATCCAAAGATATAAATGCTAAAAGATGACCTACATACATAATTCGATTAATCACATTGAAATTAATGACACTAAGAAAAAAAAATGTACCGCCTTCATCTACAATGATCAATAATAATAATAATCAATCTTCATTTTTTAAATCCCTTAACTAGAAATATAGATTTCCGAGCTATGCGCATAAGGTACACCAATAAACTGAATAGACGAAATGATCGAGAATTTCTAGTCTACACATTTCTAGATGGTGAAACAATATTCTGAATCTTTTGTATTGAGAGAAATTCTCTCTTGATTTTCTAGAATTGGGTCATAAACCTAGATTATAGTTTCCGAAATCCGCCTCTTGTATTCTCATTTATTTGCAGAGCTTTTTAAATAACTCTGTCCTCGAGAATATAGGCAAACGCTCTAGAATTCTAATAGTGGTTTCCAGAACTCTCTTTCAAAGGGGACTAGAATTTATAAGGATCACATGGAACTATTTTTTCTAGAGCCACAATTTAGATTCTAGATGTCAGTTACAGAATTTTTTCTCAGTGAATGAATCGGGTTACAATTCTTGTAAGGGTGCATGCTAATTCACCTTATATGTTTTCTGGGTTCGTTAATTATCCATTGTTTATGAACACATGTCACTTTTGATTCTCCATTTCCCTGTAAATTTTTCGATGGGATACAAACATTTCCCTATGGAGTAGAAAAATTCTCCCATACAAGACAAATATAAACATTATATTATTGCAATTTTCCATGTAGTAGTCACGTGTAAAGGGGTTACATGACGTACTACAGATAAAGTCCATTACTATATGATTTCAATCGAGTTGATTTTTTACAGAAAAATTATAAAACTTATATTATTTGAAATTAAAATTAAAACTAATTTTAAAACTTCAGCATCTGAATAAGCTGAAAATTTCACCATTATTTTATCTTGATAAGCACGAAAATCATTAAAGATAAGCTAACTGATAATCTGCATATCAGATGCACCCAACCACATTGAAATTAATAATAAGTCTAACTTTAAATCCTTGTAAGGATTCATGATAATTATTTCGTGATTGCAGTTTGGTTTTAGTTTAACAACAATGAGGAAGCTTTGGAAAGGTAATTCTAAAAGTGATTATTCGTCTTATCTAATAATTTATGAATTCAGTATTCACTCTGTGCATTTATTACCATATTGTAAAACAGCGCCATTTCACAACTTCCTAATCCTCCCATACTTTCTATGTTAACAGCAATTTCACAGTTAGGATTTTAAGCAACGGTATTGTGAAACTGAATTATGCATTAAACATGTTTTACCCTTGTCAGCGTATCCTAGCAACGTGTGGATCATGTCGTATTCTGAAAATGGAATGTAGAGTTATATTGGGCTTATATATTTATTGGTAAACATAAGCACAAAATAATGTTTGGGTATCTTTATTTGTCTGCATTTCCATTACTAACTCAGGATTCAAGTTTTAATGTAATCGTTGAGTTTTAGATGACGAGAAATTGAGGTATTAATTCAACAATCAAAGGGAAGCGTGTATTAAAGATGTACTAAAGTTATAGAATATATAAAGAAATATATTGTAGTTAGTTCCAAATTACAATAAAATGCACAAAAGAATAAAACTGGTGTTGAATGATGAATACACTGAAAAAAAATTATGTAAGTGACATCTAGAATCTAAATTGTAGCTCTAGAAAAAATAGTTCCATGTCATCCTTATACATTCTAGTCCCCTTTGTAAGCGAGTTCTAGAAACCCCTATTAGAATTCTAGAGCGTTTGCCTATATTCTCGAGGACAAAGTTATTTAAAAATTTCTGCAAATAAATGCGAATACAAGAGGCGGGTTTCACCAACTATAATCTTCGTTTATTATCCAATTCTAGAAAATCAAGCGAGAATTTCTCGCAATACAAAAGATTCCAGAATATTGCTTCACCATCTAGAAATGTGTAGACTAGAAATTCTCGATCATTTCGTCTATTCAATTTATTGCCGTGCCTTATGCGCATAGCTTGGAAATCTATATTTCTAGTTAAGGGATTTAGAAAATGACCACTTATTCATTCTAGATGAAGGCAGCATATTTTTTTTTCTCAGTGTAATGAAAACTAATTATAAACAAAGAACTACTGATAAATAATAAAAACTAATAATAGAAACTAAAATATATAAGAAAATACCATAAATAGAAAAAACTGTTTTTGATTTAAGTAATTAAACACGAACCTTCATCAAACGAAAATTAGTATACAATGGCAATCACAAATTTTTCTTCTATATTATTCTACATAACAATGCCATCTACCAGTTAACAAGCATAAACATTTAACCAACTTAACTTCTCACAATTAGTATTTTATATGTGTGATTTAGTGCATTTTTCATTAATAGATGCTTAGATACAGTCGTCTAAAAAAATCTCAAAAAGTAATAGCAGCGCTACCTGTCAACCTATATGCACTTAAACTGAATCAGCATAATTTTTAATATTACCTATATATTTCACATACCAATTTCGGTACTTATCTATAATAGAATTTGTGACATTGCTTTTCGGTAAATGGGATTAAATTGCAGAATAACAACGTCAGTTGTCAATCGGTATAAACCTAAATTAAATTGGCAAAGTTTTACATCATATTTATCTCACACATACACCAATTTTAGGGCATTTATACAATATAGAAGCTGAGAGATAGCCTTCCCTTTAGTGATAGAAATCGCAGAACTGTTGGGCAATATTTCCCAAAAGCTAATCAGCACCAATTTAAATTAAGGTCCAAATAAATATATCGAATTTGATTTGTGAGATAAGTGCCCATAAAATTTTGTTACCAATTTAAATTAAGGTCCAAACAAATATATCAAGTTTGATTTGTGAGATAAAGTGTCCATAAAATTTTGCTACCAATTTAAATTAAGGTCCAAACAAATATAGCAAGCTTGATTTGTGAGATAAGTGTCCATAAAATTTTGCTACTAATTTAAATTAAGGCCCAAACAAATATATCAAGTTTAATTTGTGAGATAAGTGTCCATAAAATTTTGCTACTAATTTAAATTAAGGTCCAAACAAATATATCAAGTTTGATTTGTGAGATAAGTGTCGATAAAATTTTACTAACATAAGTACACACAAAAGCATACATGTAAGCACGAAGCAGATATTTTCTAAAAATGGTCAAATTGTATTCGGGTTAGCTCAAAATGACAAAATTCGCCAAAAACCGAAGATCAAAAATTTTCATAAATACAAGAATTTCTTCTAACGCATCTAGAAAAAAAAAAAAAAACAGACACATAGGAAGCATTAAAGTAGCACTCATATTTATATTTTTTGATCTGATGAAGGTACATGTATAATTATTTCGATCCGAAACAGTTTTTTGCAATTTATGATTATTCTTTACAAAGTTTTTATTCCCATTTCTTAGTTAGTTTTAACATAAAATTGTTGATTAATATAGTCGTCATGGAAGTCTGTATGTCTGTCATCTGAATAAATATATCTCTCTTCCAGGAATGAGAATCGATGCCACTAGGAATGTGTGTGAATTTTTAATATGAGCATTTTTAAAAAGAACTTGTTAATACCTTTAAAACGAATGTTTGAACCGTAGATCTATGATAATCTAAAAAACAAAGTTATCGATTTTTTAATTAAAAAAAAAAAAAAAAAAAAGCATTTTTTAAGATTTTGTCTGTAGGGATAAAATTGACTTTCTGTTGATATTTAGTGTTATACTTCTCTGGTATGAAAATCGTCAGTATTCATCATGGAGAAATAATTTTAACAAGTAGCAATAGTTTCAATACGAGTAAATAATTTGTAGGTACTGCGAGAATTTGTAGAAGAAATATAGAAGGAAGTTTTGTGATGGTCCACAACATACTAGTTTGTGCTTAGATAAATTTTTAAGAAATTAAAGCACTTTCATTAAGCAATTTACAATTGGAGAAATTCAATGACATTTCACAAAATCATTACAAAATTCAACTCCACTGCAATCTGAACATATTTTCTTGCATATTTCTATTGCATATATATATTATTAAATATTCCTCAGAAACATAACAATATTTTACACTGATGCATTTATTATCACGCGGTGCGCTTCTGTTTTCCGACTCCTTCATACTAAACCTTCTTGCATCTTGTATGTTAACAGCAATTTCTCCGTAAAGTAAGATAAGATTGGAACCGAAGAACTGAATTATGCATCAAACACATTTACCTTTCCGAGCGTATCCTAGCAACCAAGATCACACAGTCTTCTTCGGTGGAACTAGGTATTATAAGGGAGCTTATATATAGGTAAATGTATTTATACAGTTACTAGACTTGTTTAAATACTGATACCTATATATTCCTTGTTCCGTTATGTACTAAGATTCAAAGGGGATTTTTCTATAATCTTTCAAGACGGGAAATTCAGTGATCATCAATTTCAATACAATGAGAAAAATGAAGTTGAAGTTATACTTTTTTTTTCAAGTAAATAAATATTTGGTTAAAGTATTAATTGGAAATAAAATTTGAAATTTTGAGCTAAGCAAATGAGAAAGAATTATCTGTGATGTACTAATGTAATTTTAGAAAGTTGTTTTGATCCGCGATTGTAATGAAATGCCCGCCCTCTGGTGGGCTAAGGTGAAATTACAATTAACAGGAATAGCTTTCGGCTTTCGTCGAGACACCATTGCTTTCTGTATATTTGATGTTTAGTTTCACATATATTTATTGAATAAAAATGAATAAATCCGGTAAAAAAGATAACACATACTGTTGTGTGACACAGTGTTACTCCAAAGGATCAAGAAAACCAGAATTAAGCTTCCATTTATTTCCAAATGAAAAATTTTAAATTTCAGCTGCTTCGGATAATGGAAGTAAAGAATTAATCAGATGATTTGAAACTAATATTTGTTCAGCTTCAGTTAACCATCTACTTCCGGTCAAACTTTGAATAAACTGAAATATTTTTTTCCAAAAGCAATCGATTTTCCATGATGTAATGGCGGAGAAATTATAGCACGAATATTAAGTAGTGACACAAATAGAACAATAATAAATACACGTGGCTATTATATTTAATAACAACAAAAGTTGGCAATGCGCCATCTATCGACCATTACAAACGCAGATTGTTATGCTTTTTAGTTAGAATGGTGGTAATTTCGAATAATAATAATAATAATAAAACCCGTTTATTATCGCTTTCAAGCGAATTACATAAAACGGCGCATAATCGAAAAGACATATAATCGAATTTTTAATAGACAATTTTGATTCTTACAAATTTAACTTTATAGGAATGCGATTTTATGTAATAGTTTTAAGGTTTAAGACAGAGTTAGCTAATTATTTCGCAGTACTGTCGAACCTCGTTAACGTGAATCTCAAGGTGGAAAGAAAAGTTGTTCACGTTATCAGTAGTTCCTGCTATCAGTAATTAATCATCATATAACTAAACTAATCTTCATTTTGACGGGGATTGTGAAAACAGTTCATGTTAAAAGTAATCCACGTTAAGCGTGAAAATAATAAATAATTTTTTTAATGAAACACTTATTAGAAAAAGTGTGAATAATCATATTTTGACGACAAGCCTAAAGTATCAAATATAACTGCTAAGTTTAAATACGAATATACTAAATAATGCACACACACTTACACATGGATGTGTGGTAACAGTCGTAGAATGCAAGAAAATATGCAACGAAATGCCCCCAAAATCCTAAAGAACCAAATTAAATTTATAAATAACTAAAACAAATAACCGCTGAGATCTTTAAAAAAGATATATATATATATATGTATTGAAAACCTTTTCAAACATTGAATAGATGAAATCATGAAACATTGAATTAGATGAAACCAGAAAAACACGAATGAAGATTACGAATATCAAACAACCGTAAATTGAAACATGCAAATTCATTACTTTTTCAAGGGTATAGAATGAATATTGCATGTAAAATAGGTGTTATTTCTGTCTTGCTGTATGCATATTGCTAAACATTTACAACAAGCTATACCCAATAACACCCAAAAGACAAGAAAAAATTTAATCTGAAAGAATTATATGGGAAAAAACCAAATGAGAATCAAACTTATTTAAATTCAATCAGCAATTTCATAATAATTAAATGTAATACTAATAATAATTAATAAAACTAAAGTTTAACTTACATTACACATGAAAAACCTGGTATATTTATCTTGATCACTCAACAACCATGTGGCTGTATACAGTTAAATTCACAGTTAATTTTGGAATCGTATTAATCAACTGAACGATTAAGTTAATTTTGGAATCGTATTTGTTAACTGAACGATAAAGTTTAGTGATCTGTTTTTATTTTTTTAATGATTAACGTAAAAGTGATAATTTAAATTGAAAAAAAAAAAATATATATATATATATAATCCTTTTATAGTAAAAGAAAAGAATGAGAACGAAGAATAGTCAGTCAATTAATTCACCAAAGAAACATACACAAGCCAAACAAAATAATATCTTAAATTGATTTAATTTTTAAGTTTATTAATAGTACTTACTTTAATTTTTAAGACTACAATTACCTGATGAAAATTAAATAGGACCGTGTAATAATATTCTGAAGAAAAGAAAGTTGACACTAGGAGATTATTTTAAGGGGAAAAGGAAGAACAATGTTATGAAATGAACCTATTAATTTTGAGATGAGGAAAAGAAGATCGGACCAAAACAGAACAAAACTGAATTTGTGCTTAAAAGCTCATAATGCTATAAGACGTTTTCAAGTGCTATCCTCATAGCATTGAGCGAAAAATTGTAGGCTTTCTGTAATTGATATGCATTTTAGCAAAATATCAATTGATAGCACGAACCTACAAGAAAAATTAACCTGAAATGAATTAGATGAAATAATGACAAAATATTTTTCAAAGAAATAAAAACAGAATACCTTCCAGAAAACTAAAAACACATCAATAACCATGAATTAATAATGAAATTATAAACTGAACCTCCAAGAAAAAATTACATATACAGTAACAGTTCCATTAAACTTACCAAAACAGGATCCCTAGTCGTTTTGATAACTTGAAATATGATATCTTATATATATATATATGTGTGTGTGTGTGTGTGATCTTGAGTAATATTATATACATTTTACGTATGTTAAGTACTGTTTGCGCTAGAGCAACGCAACGGGCAACTGGTGACGTCTGGTATTCCTCCCTAGATATGGTCGGGAGACATGCTATCACAATTTTGATCTTCCGCAGATGATTCCTCTACTTCGGTAACCCCAGAAATAATGATTTTATAGTCACGACAAACTTTACGTACACCAGCCAATATATGTGTACCAGAGATTAGTATAATATTTACCTTTATATTTGTTATTTTTATTACTTTTTATTTTTAGCTGTGACATCGTGAATGTTTTCTTCTTTTTTACTCGACTGCCAGTGTGAGGTCCGAGGTGCCTCTCTGTCTGGGAGATCATGAAAACGGACATTCCGTGCGTCCTTTCACACTCTCAGATGCAAAGACACCGCAATTTCACGCTCCACTTTGATAATGCCGTCTTGTGCTCCCAGGCGAAGGTTGTACGCAGACATTTTGACGCCTAGCAAACACCAATGAACTATTAAACTAGGTGTGAACTTATGTATCTCACGTGACCAAAAACCTTCTGATTTGTTGCCATCTTGTGGGAAAATAGTTTTCCTCCCCTTTGCATCTCATCAAAATTTTGAAGGACTGAAAAATAAGAAAAAAATTCTAGAGACTAGGATTATGCACATTGTAGAGAGAAATCGTTCTCCTGAACTTCTCTGTAACTTTTACACATGCTAGGAATCACATATATATGCGATGCATGTTTTTCTGATTGTCCTGTATGAACAGGATGTTAAATAGAATTGTTTTGTACTATTTCTTCTTATTATTAAAACTTTGTTATGTTACTTAACAAGATTTTTTTTTTTTTTTTTTTTTTTTTTTTTTAGTTTCACTAAAATAATAAGTTTGAATTTTAACTAATGTTGCAATTAAATTAATGCCTTCTAAGTTCCTGAATTTATTACATAGGTCTTTGTTCGGCTCTGGGATCGAACCCAATTTCCGATTACGAGCTTGACGCTTTTCCAACCGGGCTACTGTGGCTCCAAATTGATAATGGAAGAACAAAGCAAAAAACATGAAAATTTCTTTGATTTTTTTTAAAGATTTTATGCGAGTTTTATCTAAAAAGATTCTACATCTGAAATAGAAAGTCGCTTCCTAGTGCATATATTGGGTTGTTCGGAAAGTAATTTCGTTTTTCTCAGCAGAGGACTTAATTGTATTTTTTTCACACCACCTTCACATTTAAGTTGCATTGCCATTACATATTGTGACAGCTGCTATAGCAAGGCTTGCTTGTGAAAAAGTTGGTTTTATTCTGCTCAATAGGTTTTGATTGGTGCCCTACCAAATAAAGAAAAGCGGAAGCGACATTTTCGGCATGTTTTGTTTTTGCTATCAAAAAGACGAAAATACAGTCGGTAATAAAAGTGTCCGAACGCTAGAAAAAATTAGGTAATTAAATTAGAATCGAATTTGAAAATAACGACAAAAGAAATAACGCCTTTTAAAAAATTAAACAAAAATAATGTTTTTTTTTTTTTTCTTCTTCTTCTTTTTTCTTGGGAAAAAAAAAAAAATACACTGATAAAATTTTATACATACAGTCGGTAACAAAAGTGTCCGAACACTAGCAAAAATTCCTATGTAAAAACAGTGCACTTCATACGGTTTTGTTAAATAAATCTTTATCGAATCATGTTCTTACACTGACTAAGAACAGGATTCGACAAGGATTTATTTAGCAAAACCGCATGAAGTGTACTTTTTTTACATAGGAATTTTTGCTAGTGTTCGGACACTTTTGTTACCGACTGTACTGTTCAAACAAGGAAAAAAGTATACGATGTGTACACAGAAAATTTATTTAAAGAATGCCAGTGTCAAAACTGGTTTAACAAATTTTGTTCCGGCAATTTTGACGTTGAAGATGCTTTACGTTCTGAAAAACCGGTTTATGCTAATGAAGACAAAATATTGATTTTTGAAAACTGCCAAATAACAACTCGTGAGATCACTAAGAAACCGATCAAAGTGGAGAATATATAATTCAATAAAATATTTATACAATATAAGAAAATCGTCTTTCATTTTCAAAGGAAAAAACGAAATTATTTTCCAAACAACCCAATAGTTTCATTGTTATAAAACTACATTTATTGATATTAGAAAATCAAAAATAAAATTCAATAACTTCTGTAAAAGTTCAGTTCAATGTTGTGAGTTTTGAATATACGTTAAATAAAACGATTTGTTTGCGCTATAAATAATTTCTTTTTATACCGATATTTTGTCTCTATACCCATATCAGGTAGTATAGGAAAGTGATTCATAATTAACACAGTTGCACGTTTTTACTTTCTAATCATAATAAAATATATTAAAGTACAATTTGATACATTCACGAAGTAAATCAATTTCATTTTTGAAAATAAACATTTTATCTCTTTAATTCTATGACCAAGAATAAATTCATTGCTGTATCTTTCTTCAAATAGGGGTATATAATCTCTTAATATTAACAAACAATACTGTATCAGTTGTCTTTTCAAACAAAATTTAAACTGGTAGGGTTGCTATGGAAACAGTTCTTTCATGTGAAACAATCTTTCAGCATTTCTTTTTTTATAATTACTAAGAAAGCGAGCTTTGTGATAGTTGAGCTGAGTTGTTTGTCTGCGGGTCAGTGAAAGATTAATGAAGGACGTCATCATGTATGACAGTTCTATTTGTCTACATCGTTGTATTTATTTTCCTCGTTCGATTAAAGTTTCGATTATAGAAGTAAAGCAACTCATGCTACTTGATCAAGTTTCGAGAACTTTGAAATGTAATTTATTATAGAATATAGTATCTTCTCAACTTAGATTTTGAAAATCTGTGCATTTTTTTCTTCTTTTGGATAAGTAATTGAGTTTTCTTAGAATGGGCATTTAAATACAAAAACAAATAAGGAAAAATTAATGCATAAAAATAGTTATAATGATATTTTGATAGGCTGCTAAAAAATAAGTAACTGATGTTATACATAAAAAAAAAAAAAAAAAAAGAAAAAAAAAAAGAAAAGAAAATAAAAGAAAGTGAATCTAAATATGACAGTAGCAGGAATCACATCAGAATGAATAATAAAAAAAAATAAAACGAAAGGCAAATATGGAACGAGGGAACTTCGAATTTAACTCTATACTGTTAATCGCCAGGATAATGTACATTAATCATAGATATAGTAATATATATAAATCTATCATCCCCATGTTATCGAGCAAAAAATTTTGATGCCAAAAATATGTTCTAAAATCAGCCATTAGAGAGTATTGAAAAAAAGAATAAAAAGAAAAATGAATTTGAAACTGTATCTGGAGTTTTTAATTCACCTTTAGTAAATAAATTATTCATAAATTTTATTTACTAAATTATCCGTGTGTATTCTTGTGTGTGATTTATTCGGGGAAAGGCAGCCATTAGAGTGACTTTTCCCGAAAAAAAAAGGTATCACTTTTTCCCTCTCGCGGACCAATCTATGTCTTATTACTATATCTATGATATTAATACATCACTTAAAAAAATACGATCAAACTCAGGCATTTTCGCAAATAAAAAAGGAACATAAAAATCAGTAAACATGTAAAAAAATAAAACAAAGTTTGTAAATTCAATCTATCTAAAATCGCAAAAAAAATTACAAAGGATAAACCAAATCCGATATCAGAATTTAACAGTCTCATAAATTAAAATTCAGATACAAACCTGCTCTTAAATGCCATATTTCAAACAAATGAAATTATCTGTTACTCTCGTTAAGCGATAAGCAGCTAGCTCGAAAAAGTAATCTATGAGCTTGATCTACTAGAAACATCTCAACTCGATATTCTCTTTTGAAAAGGAAAAAAAAAAAAAAAAAAAAAATGGCGAGCGATCAATCTGAGTTTAGAAATGTTCTATTTCTCGCTTTTAGTACTTACTCCGTGGCAAGATACTGCCTAATGGGTTCCATTAATAATTCATTGCTGCCTCTTAGCACGCATTCTGGACATTAATCAAGTTTTATAAACCTTTGCTTCTTTACTTAGTGGAATATTTAGGGAAAAGGTAAAACGGCGCCATTTTGTTAATTCAGTTTTCCATAAAAGATTATTCCTCAGCGCAGGATAAAATAAAGTTAAAATTTATTTCCCCCAGCTTTTAACATCAAGATAACGGGGCAGATGTTGGAAAAATTTTCTCCGAAGGGTGAAATGAAATTTTTAAAATATAATCTTGAAATTTATAAAATATTTAAGACATTTTCAGAATGAACCGACAATGTAAAGTCGCTTTCTTCAGAATGAATTAACAGACGAATTTCATGAAATTCTTACTTTGATATTTACTTTATAAGAAATAAACCGCGAAAATTTTTTTACATGGAAAATATTATTAGGAAGATAAATTTCAAGAAATATCATAAACCGAAAAATTACAGTCTATAAATGAAAAAATTTATTAAACTCTGCCAGATTTGTTATTGTTAGAGTAGTATATTCATTCACGGGTTTCTTCGATTCTTTTTCTTTTAAAAATTATTCTCGTATGCGTGCTTCGAATTATCTTTTGTATTTGAAAATTAATTTACTTTACTAATAAGGAATTGAAAGTGTTAAATCTATAATTTAAAAAAATAAATTTGCTGACTACACCAAAAACTTAAACTTCAAATTTTACACAACAATTAAAAAAATAAATTAAGGTCTAGTCTTAATGTTTATATGCACAAAAAATATTCCTTGTTAAATAAGTCTTTAAAATTTAGGCTTCCAGCCTTTTAGGAACAGAAAAGAGCTGTGTCGATAAATTTTCTGCTTCTGCACATTATTCTTTTTCACACATATATAATAATTATTGAAAATTAAAAAATTTGTCGTTGATAAAACAAACTATTATAAATGAGTTGATGTCACAGTGTAAGTGATGAAACGAATGTAGTTTTATATGGAATTGCCAATGTTCAGTGAATTAATTAATAAGGTTTTCTTTCTTTCTTTCTTTTTTTTTTAAAAAAAAGAAATTTTGGCTGGCAATAAAAAAGTTCTACAATCTATTAAAAATGACAGAGATTTAAATATAACGTTTTGTTGTGCCTGTTTATAAGTTTCAAAGAATAATCTACACATTCGATCATCAAAAATACCCTTATTTTCTCCATTCCTAGTAACACAAAAATTAGGAATTGATTTTTACAAGAAATTTTACTGTGGATTCAGAGATGGAGAACATTATTCCATTTTGATGAACCAGATGGGTTTACATAGTTTTAATATTATTTTCTGAAGAACAATATCATATTCTCCAAACACCAATTTGGTGTTCTCTCTGTTATGAAGTGGCGCTATTTAGCAACCAAAACAACAATATTACATTAATTAGAATGGCCGTGAGGATTTATGTTGACTTGTTAGTCGCAAATCTTCTGTCCATTTGTGAAGCTTCAAGGAATTTTCGTAAGAAATTCGTAAATCAAAATTTGCAAACAAGTCGAGTTGAGTAAGAAGTCGTAACTCTGATTTAGAAAGGTACCCAGAGAAGGATAACCAGTAGTTACGAGTTTAAAAGGGAAACCTAGGGTTTTGCGGAATTTATCAATTAATTAATTTTGAATAAGTTTATTGGAGACTAGGTTGTGTATAAATTCAAATTGATTTTCCAGTGTATAAAAGACATGTTAAAATCGTACTCTAGGTTTAGTTCGATACATCACTTGGAGTACAACTATCCTCAACAGCAGTATTGAGGCATACAGACTAGTTTGACACATGTAAATTTATTGATGAAATGAAACCACTTATTGTTTTATATTTAACTGAAAAGAGGTCACTGATTTTTATTACGCTGCTAGAGAGTAATGTCACCCCACTCCTTCTGCATTTAAAAGCTTTTAATAAACTGTTTTGTTAAGTTTAAATTAGTACCAACACTTTATTACTTGAATACATAGTACAAATGGAGAAATATGAAGAGGTCGTACAAGACCATTTTTCACATAATGACCAATTATAAGGTATGAAGATTACTTGCCCCATCAAGGCAAGTGAGTTTTTGTTTATTTCGAATATCAGCTTGAATAAAATTTTATTTGAGAGTTTAACTGACAAGGAAATAATCAAAAGGTGTCATCTTCAAAAAATATTGAAAAAATATATATGTGCTTCTACTCTTCATAAAACACCAGAAAATGAAAAAAATATTGGCTGAAGTGAATTACAGCGATCACAAAAAATTATCAAAATTAAGCATATTTGGCGATTTCACACAGATAGGCGATTGTTTTTTAGTACTTGGCGGAGAAGCAAAACACGGTTCTGTTCGTACTGCACACACGGCAATCTCGGTGCTAACGAATGCGTTAAATCGCCAAAAAATGCCTAATTTTGATAATTTTTTGTGGTCACTGTAATTCATTTCAGCCGATAATTTTTTCACTTTCTGGTGTTTTATGAAGAGTAGAATCACATATATTTTTTTTTCAATATTTTTTGAAGACGACACCTTAAGAAAGTTTCCTTGTGAGTCATCAGGAATTGGTTAGAAAATTTGCCAGTCATTTTAGCCCGAGAAATATGCAAAAATGACAAATGTGTGTGTGTGATTCCAATAGAAAAAAAAAAAATAACTTCCTCTTTACACACACATACTTCTTAAACATAAAAGGAAAAATATAAATAGACAAATATAAATAAAGATCATTGGTATATGTATGAACTTTTCCATATGTTATCCTTGAAAGGACGAATTCAATTATTGTTACCTAAACCCGGATCTTAACCATCGCTTCTTCTAGTTGTTAGTAAAGTAATAAGATGGTATATTAAAAGAAAGCTAAAACAGTTTTATCTAAATAACATTTAACTTTTCTTGAAAATTTTCCATTTAATTTTGAGGAAATTTATTTTCTAACATTTAGCAAGGAAAAAAATAGATCCCTCTATTTATTGATCTTAAATACACCCCAGCTTTCTCCTCTCCATATATATGTTAAAGAATTTTCCATCAATTACTCTTGTTAAGCTTATTTTATTTCGTTTTATAAACTCCATTTGTGATATAGATTATCACATATTATAAAATTTATATTCTTTTCTTTAAAAGATAGGTAAATTCTCTAAATAAATAAAATTATAAATTAAATTCTTTAATCTTAAATCAACTATTTAAAATATATAATGGAAGAACTGTTTTTAACCTATAAATAATACATTTACAATATGCGTTTTCTAATTTTTATATCTTCCCTTTCATGCCTTTTTCAATGTAGCTGAAACAAAAAATCTTTGATCAGTTCCCAGTATTCATTTAGCAAGCCTAACGCACTGGAAATTCTTTTTGCTCTGTAAATGATAATGTTTTGACTTATTTCTATCCTTTTGTTTTGTGAAACCAGAAAATAATTAATTCGGTCTCTTTTAATCTTACATCGAAATGTAACTCCTGCAACCTCTTGTCACCAATTTTATATCAACTGTTAAATAGAATATTTGCTTAGCTAGTTATTTTCCCAGGGTCTAAAGCTTGGCGAAATCATGCCAACATTCACTAACAACGGTCAATAAATTACTCGTCACTTTTTGAGAATATACATGGTTGCATTCCTAACGTAATGCAACCTATCTTAAACTTTGAACTTGGCGTATAATTCAACGCCAAAGGCATTGTCATTTGTTTTGCTTCAGTTCAGGAGCTCACACTTTCTTACTGATTATCAACGATTACTGATTATCAGCCTCAAGAGTGATTCGGGCCTGGGGCCCGGCCTGATTCTCGTGATTGTTTCCCCACTCCATGCTGTAAGCTTTGTACTGTTATTCCAACTATGGTCACGCTCCAAATTAGGTGCTTTGGAATATTTAATAAATTTACTTTAACCGATATACTGCCTCTTGGATGCGTTCTTGGGTAACCAGTTTTAATCTTTAATTAATTTTAACTTGACTGTTTTTTTTTTTTTTTTTTTTTTTTTCAGCTTATTCTTAGCGGCCAACGCTAATAAGACTAACTTTTCAACAGTTAATAAACTTCATCAGATACTGTGTTAAGTCAATATAACACCATTACCCTTCTGAAATAATTTATCGATGATGCATCGAAAATTTAAATTTCGATAGAAAACTATCCCCACCCCATTTTTTTTTCTCAAAATAACTTTACACATTCACAATGCCTGCCCATCATATTTTAATTTCAATATCTTAATTGTTTCCCTACCTAAATCCACTTCTTCAACGTTCTATCTAAAACAAATTAACGTCACATTAAATCGTGGTTCATCATAAAACTTCAATCTGATACACTCGTCTTCTAAAAACATATGTTCCAAACTTTCTTTTTCTTAGATAAATCTGTAATAAATAAGTAACAGATAATACACACACGAAAAAAAGTCCCTACAATTTATCATAACCGCGTGACGCGTCTGGGAAATCAAACCCCTGGTGGCTCAACTTCAGATCTCCTTCTTCCATTATTACGTATGGTGGAATGGCAACAAGGACATGTGGCTTTCATAAAAGACTCGGCTTTATTTATTTATTATTTTTTTCCTATCCCGATGCTATTCCTTCTTGTTATTTACTCGGTAATCTTGCTCAAGGGATTCGGCTGGAACCTGATGTTGAGATTATTTCGAGTAATTTTTAACGCTGTGTCAGAAGAGCATGGGGTAGAGAATACGTGCAGCGAAATGATATTGTGTGGTCTTCATGATGCTATAAATAGTAAATGCGCTCACAATGCCTGGGAATGCATTATAAATTCCAGAATATGCTTTTATTACCCTATAAATTTAAGTTCGTTTGATAAATTGTCGACTCCCGTTTTTTGACATACTCGTATTATTTTGAACTATTAGTATTTATTTACGTTGTTTGTTGTATGGATAGCATATGGTTCTTTGGGAATATAAAGTTAAAATTTTGTTTAGTGTCATCTTTAAATTTAAGATTCTGCAGAGGTTATTATTTTCTTCTATATTCATGAGAGAAAACTGGATTCCTGAGAAATTTCACCTTATGGTTTTTGATGAATTTGCACGTTTTGAAGTACTTTGAATTATGTGTCTGTGTATCATACTAACAGAAGACATTAATGCATAAAATTCAAAGATGACATGAATTAGTGTAGGTTAAATTTTAACATATATTATTCAACAGATTATCCTGGTTACCTGATATATTTTACGACTATTTAGTGATTAGAAATATCTCAGCCTCTAGGGCATGGAATCGAATTAAACTTTATATGTGATTTACAGTGATGTAGGTTGCCAAATATTATATTTTTTATCGTGTGTGATACAAATGTACTTCCAGTTGCAAGAAAGTTCGATATTTTAAAATATCTTTATAATAAATTTGTAAAAAACAGTCGATAAATGTATCCCTATAAAAGTTACGAACAGTAAATTTTAATATGGTCCCCCAGTCCAATTTTGAGATATAGCTACATATTAACCTTATGATGTATGTAGTAAAATACACACACAATAAATGAATAAATAAATAACGATATTTAACGATGAATCATGGCATGAACTGATTATAGTTTGCTTATACAATTTTATTTTTAATTAGCTTTGCATTGCAACACGTATAAATAATAATAATAACAATAATGATAATGATTATATATATATATATATATATAATGACAATAATAAAAGTTAAATCTGGGACCACAAAAAAAAAAAAAAAAAAAAAAAAAAAAAGAAAGAAATGTGTTTATTTTTTAAAAATACAGGGTGATTATAATTAAAGTTACGATTTCAAAACGCTATAATTTTAAAACTGCCCATCAGAACGATTTGGTATTTTACCAGAGCAATCGTGAGGCAATGAAATTTTGTTTGGGGGAGGAAAAGAGTAGTTCCAACATGTTCCTATAGATGTCGCTGTCAGGGTAATGTCAGGGGAAACGCCTAAATAAACTCATTAAACACAGGAATGTTGTTTGCAACACAATGGAATAGCAGGAAACAATAGACTTCAAGGGTTTACTACAACTTTTTTAGCAAAAAGACAAGAATATGTGTTTACAGCGGAAACAGTCATAGTGAAAAGAGAAAAAGAGGAGCTTCATGAAGTAAATACTTTATGGATAATTAACGGAACGTTTTGGAAGTATTTGTTTTCTTTTGCTAAACAAAATATTTCACTGCCTCATGATTGCTCTGGTGAAATATCAAATCGCTCTGATGGGTAGTTTTAAAATTATAGCGTTTTGAAATCGTAACTTTAATTATAATCACCCTGTATATTCGATAAAAAAAAGTAATCGATAACAATTTTAAGCAGAACTTTAAACATAGAATAAAAATTCGTTTCTAACTTGATAATTTGTCTGCAGCGATTTGAATTAAAGGCAAAATCCTTAATTTATTATCAAAGAAAGTATAATGTCAAAAAATTTAAACAATTAATAAAAGTAGTATCATTTAGCACAGGAAAAAAAAAAAAAAAAAACTGTTATTAATATCTAGAAATTAAATTGTTACTCTAATAAGAACAATTCTCTGTCATCCTTATAAATTCTAGTTTCCTTTGCTAGAGAGTTCCAAAAACCCGTATTAGAATTCTAGAAAGTTATCCCATATTATCGTAATCAATCTTATTTAAAAATCTCTAAATAAATAAATAAATAAATAAATAATAAATAAATAAAATAAATAAATAAATACATGCGAACACAAGAGGCAAGTTTTAGTAACTATAGTTTTGTTTTACGACTCAATTCTATAAAACCAAGCGAGAACTTCTTGCACCACAAAAGATTCACAATATTCATATCATGACATTGTTTCATCATCTAGAAAAGTGCAGACTAGAAATTCTTGATCATTTCGTCTATCCAAGTTATTTGTTTACCTTATACGCATAGCTTAGAAATTTATATTTCTAGTTTAGGAATTTAGAAAATAACTACTTATTCTGATCTAGAGGAAGGTAGTACACATATATTTATATATTTCTTTGTGAGTGTTCGAAACTCGACGAAGTTTTTTAACCACTCTAGACCTGCCAATTATGCTAATTTATCTGCAATAGTGTTAGGTCCCGCCTTTTTTTCACACCAATATATTTTTAGAGTAATAGTCCTCTTATTTAATCGTGAGTACATATTGCTGAATATTACTCTACAAATTTATTGGTGGTTAAAAAAGGCGGGGCCTAAAGCTATTGCGGATAAATTAGCATAATTGGCAGGCCTACCACTCCTTTCGAATGATACTACATTTACCCTTCCCCTTATTAAAAATAGTCTTAAAACATTACGAAAAATTTTATATTAACGTATTAGTATATCGATAATAAATAAATAAATAAATAAATATATCTTTAGTAATTTCAAATTTGTTAATATAAAATAGTTTATTTTATTTATTTTTTAATTTTCTTGGAATAAATAACTATCACACCAGTAATAATTAATGTACCTAAATGCTTAAAATAGCAAAAGTTGCAAGGTTTACAGACAGTTTAAGATAAATCATTTATCTTTTCAATACATAAAAAAAAAAAAACCTTGCTTCAAAATCGATACAATAGCGATTAGATTTATCGATTTACTTTAAAGATCAAACATCAAATAGAAAAAAAAGTTTGATACACTGGATGCAATAAGTGGACTGGCCGTGACGTCAACACGTGCAGGTTATATTTGACCATGCAAGATAGGCATGCGTGATAGGTCGCACGCAAATTGTCAGTGGTCATTTGTCAGTTGTCAGTAGAGTGGACTGGACATTGGTCATCGTAATGTCAGAAATATGTTCACGGTTGGATTATTAAGATGGCTGAGCTACTGAAATGAAGTTTTAAGATAACGTATCGTCTGCTAGAATTAAATTTCTAGCTGCTTAAACGAAAAGTCAATTCTCTTGAAAAATATTCATTAAATAAATAAATAAAATCAGCTCCATCTTAGATTTTTTTTTTTTTTTTTTTAGTTCCCCATCATACTATAGGTATGGGGAACTTAGGTAATCGTGAAAAATTTCGACCTCGGTTTTTTGACTTTTCTACACGTTTTCAGGTGTGAGGAATCCGAAAATGACAAAATTTCTATGGTGTCTGTCTGTAGGGTGTCTGTTAGTCTGTTAGTCTGTTAGTGTGTTAGTGGGTCAGTCCGTTAGTTTGTTAGTCTGTGTACACGATATCTCAAGAACAAATTGTCGCAGAGAGGTCAGATCAGTTTTAAAATATTACTTTCGACATGGCAAGAACCCTATTCATTTGCAACATTCGATTTTAAAAACTTCGTAAGTTATTCGAAATTTACGATTTTCTTAACATGGGAGAATAGGACAAAAAATCACTTAAACGTGCATTAAATGAAAACTTTTTATTGTAAAAATGTCAGACCAGTTTTAAAATATCAGTTTTGATGCCGGAATGAACATCAGTAACTATAAATAGGCTACTTTGAAAATTTCGCAAGTTACTGGAAATTTACGAATTTCTTAACATGGCAGTATAGGAGAAAATTTCACATAAACGTCAATTTTGAGAGATATTTTCATCGTAAAGATGTCAGACTACTTTTGAAACATTATTTAGGACACTGGCATGAATATTAATGACTATGAATTTTCCAATATAAAGATTTCGTAAGTTATTGGAAATTTACGAATTTCTTAACATGGCTGAATAAGAGCAAAATTTCACATAAACGTCAATCTTGAGGGATATTTTCATCGTAAAGATGTCAAACCACTTTCGAAATAATATTTAGGATACTGGCATGGATATCATACACTATGATTTTTCCAATTTAAAAAATTCGTAAGTTATTTGGAATTTACGATTTATTTAACATGTCAAAATAAAGCAAAATTGAGCATAAACTTCCATTTTGAGGATCCTAAATACGTTAGACAACTTCAAAATTACGTTTATGATATTTGTTTGAACATGATTGATTACAAATATTCTAATAGGAAAATTTCGTAAATTATTCGTAATTTACGATTTTATCAACATAGCGAAATTGTAAATTTTTCATATAAATATGAATTTGAGGATTATTGCATTGGAAATAGTAGCATGAAAACTAAACAACGAAATTGACCCTGATAAAATAAATTAATAGATTAGAATAAGATAAATATATCGAAATGAACGGTGGATAGCCTATTAGGCGGGGATTTCATTCTGTCACTGTATGAAGCTTTGGTCAAATTGATTTCTTTTAACATTATTGCCGAAACGTCAGTGGAGGCCCTCTGTTGAGACTCAAAACGGTTTTGGGCTGTGTCTGTCTGTCTGTCTGTCGCGCGATAGCGGCCGCCAAAAAAGCGCTATTTACTTGAAATTTGGTACACATGTTCATGAGCCCCACGAAATCAGCTGTATAGTTTTTGGTATGTATTCCATTTGTTGTTCGTATACAGGGACACGCCAAAGTTTTTCTTATCATTACGGCCTATGGGAGAAATTTATATGTACCACGATAGCGGCCACAAAAATCACGCTATTGACTTGCAATTTGGTACACGTGTTCATGAGCCCAACGGAATCAGCTGTATAGTTTTAGGTGTGTATTCCATTTGTAGTTCGTGTACAGGGACACGCCAAAGATTTTTTTATGATTACGGCCTATGGGAAGAATCTGTATGTACCGCGATAGCCACCGCAAAAATCAAGCTATTGACTTCCAATTTTTGCCGAAATGTGAATGGAGGCTCTCTGTTGAGACTCAAAAGGATTTTGGATTCCGTCTGTCTGTCTGTCATGCGATAGCGGCCGACAAAAACACGCTATTGACTTGAAATTTTGTACACATGTTCATGATGCCCACGAAATTAGCTGTATAGTTTTCGGTGTGCATTCCATTTGTAAGTTCGTGTACAGGGACACGCCAAATTTTTTTTACCATTATGGCCTATGGGAAGAATTTGTATGTACCGCGATAGCGGCCCCCAAAATAACGCTATTGACTTGCAATTTGGTACACATATTCATGAGCCCATTGAGCAAGCATTTGACGAAACTGATATAGATCTGAGACTGACCGCCTTGGCGAAAATAATGCTCCTTTTATACTTTTCTATCGAAAACAGACTGTTCTGGAAAATTCTCGTATCACATCAGCCAATGAGATTAGAGCTTCCATATTTGGTATATCCCTAATAAGGATTTTCTCGCCAAGATCGCCAAAAAAATCGCAAAGGAGGGGAATAGTCGCCAAATTTGGCGCCAAATTTATTTCTTCCCTTATAGGAGCTTTTTAATGCGTTTTTAAAGGAAAATTTGGCTATTTTAACGCTAAAACGACTATAAAGGCACAAAATTAGCATTTTATCAACTTACTAAACCTCTTTGAAAGAATTTATACAAAAATAAATGCAATTATTTACAATTTCGTAACACTTTATATCATATACAAATAGGTATACAAAGAGAGATACAACGGGGGGTTGAGGGGGGCTGCCGCCCCCCTCAGGAATGTATTTGATTTTGGTAATAAGTCGATTGAATCAATATATACTATTATATAATAAGGAATAAATAAAAATGACCTATTGAATAATGTCTGATGCAAATAGGACGTTGAGGCTCCTGATCTGCAGATCCACTAGTAATATGTCTCGCACTAGAAATTTCTGAGAACATAAATATGATGGGGGACTGAGCAGAGTCCACCTATGCCAACTAGTTTTTTTTTTAATTAGAAGACATATATTTTTGAGTGTATGTTTTTATTTTACGGAATTCTTCGTTTAAAACAGATTTTATACATTTTGCAAAATATCGTAACTGCACAATTTTTCTATGATTTTCGAAATCATTAGAAACAAGATCAGTTCAAAAAGTCATAAAAATAATATATATTTTTTAAATTAAGGGTAAGGGGGTGTTAATTTATTATTTATAATTATTATTATTATTTAAAAATAATAATTATTTTTTAATAATAATAATAATTATTATTATTGTTATTATTATTTATTTGCTATTCAAATAATTTAGAATTTTTTTCAGAAGAAACAAGTTTTATTCCGTTTTAAGAAAAGCCCTTATAAACCCCATAAAAATAGAACATATATTTTTCAAAGTTTAAAGCTTTTTATATTTATATATTATTTTTTATAGAGTTTTAAACCTTTTTATATTTATAAGGAAAACATTTACGATACCGTAGATACTTACGAGGTTATAACAAGTCAGCGAAAATATTTCTGTTAGTTTTTACAGTGAGGATGCATTACATTTTGCCAGCAATTTATTTAT
The DNA here is from genome assembly GCA_963930645.1 of Salticus scenicus. Classification (NCBI taxonomy): domain Eukaryota; kingdom Metazoa; phylum Arthropoda; class Arachnida; order Araneae; family Salticidae; genus Salticus; species Salticus scenicus. Next base: position 102,332,503 of record OZ005660.1, read on the forward strand.
ACTTATTCGTTGGAAGAGAGGAGCTGCTTGGAAACATACGTGGAGCAATCTCACTTCCATCCACGAATTCTCGAGCACGAACGTGAAATAGGAATGCATAGAAGAAGATGCTAGGTCCACTGGTGGCTCCAAAGTGAACAAAGAGCCCCTTCTAGGGCTGCCAACCTAATCCGGAAAATTGTTAGTACCGCCCCTTTTTCTACACCAGTCATTTCTTAGAGTTTTTTTCTTCTTAATTCACCGCAAATATATTTGAAGAAAATTACTTTAAAAATTAAGTGGTGTAAAAAAAGGGGCGGTACTAACATTTTGCCGGATTAGGTTTGCAGCTCTTCCCTTCTGGTCGCAAGTAGGTTCCTGCATGGGCCGCACAAACTTAAACTGCATCCGACTCGCAAAATAATTTTCGACCTGAACCCGCAATTCCACCCGCGACCCACAATTAAGTATTGAGAAATTTCTTACATAAAGAACTTTTAGGAAAATTAAATATTACATAAAAAAATACAAGTACATAATTATAATTATATGAAAAATTATTAATAGGTTAGGTTTTTCAATAGGTTTTCGTTCCCTTTTGTTTGCCTGATATGTGTATCAACGGAAAGAGAATTTTTAAAAAAGTAAAAACTCAATTTTTGATTTTTGGAGACATGCCAAAATTTTAATTTATTCCAGAACGTTTTTAGTGCCGCCTTTATTTCATATCACTTTATTCTTAAGAGTAATTTTTCTCATTTCATCGTAGTTACACATATATATATATATATATATAAGAAAAATATTCAGTAAATAAAGTGGTGCGGATTAAAGACGGGGCAAAAAATGCTCCGGAATAAATTAAAATGTTGGCAACTATGTTTTTGCATAGCTGCCAATATTTTAATTTATTCCGGAGTAATTTTAGCCCCGCCTCTATTTCGTACCACTTATTTTTTAAAAGTAATTTTTTCTTATTTTATCGAAGTTATATATTGAAAAAAATTTTGTTATAAATAAAGTGGTGCGAAAAAAAGGCGGGGCTAAAAGTACTCCGGAATAAATTAAAATATTGGCAGCTATGATTTTAGCTCTTGTTTCCTCCTTAAAACTGGTGATTCAATTAAAAAAATAATAATAACATATTCTTCTCTGATAAAAATAGTATAATTTGAGAAATTTTAAGTTTTTTATTTTTGTTTTATTATTATTAGAAAGTACTATTAACAGAGCTGCCAAACTAATCCGGCAAATTGTTAGTACCGCCCATTTTTCTACACCACTTAATTTTTAGAGTACTTCTCTTCAAATATATTTACGATGAATTAAGAAAACAAAAACTCTAAAAATTAAGTGGTGTAGAAAAATGGGCGGTACTAACAATTTGCCGGATTAAGTTGGCAGCTCTGTATATATATATATATATATATATATATATAAAACATAGATAACAAAACATACCTTTCATAAGTTCATTTATAGAAAAAATCATATTGTTCATGAAAGAAATTGTGACACTTACCTAAAAAGAAAAAGAAAGAAATATGTATTACAAACACACAGACGAAATATAAATTGCATACATTTTAAATATCTTACATACTAAATCAAAATTAACACAAAAGTGGATCTAAAACTTCTCTTTACTGTCGACCCCATCAGTGGCTCAGATGTTCCACTGTCAAGGATGGAACACGGAAGCAGAATTCATACCGGTATTTGTTTAAGAAATTTCTCTACCTATAATATTGTCGATTTAAGAAGTACAAAGTTCTGTTTCATTGATAGTCGTATTAATTCTGCGCTGTTTAATCTGGTAGATGGGAGGTGCCATGTTAGGCGTTTAGGGTTTCTAGGTTTTCTTTGAAACTCGCTTGAATACGGTAAATGAGTAGTTAGAAGGATCCCCCCCTCCTTTTTACGCCCGAGTGGACTGTTCCCTCGTATTCTTTTTAAGTAATAACGGCTCATTAGAATCTTGGTGTCTCCCTCCCCCCAACTTACAAATTTGTATTCTTTTATAAACGAAATTTTTTTTTTTTTAAATGTTACAGGGGGGTAACTATGTCTATGTCTCTAAGTGCAAACAATTGACTTTAATCCCTACACACACTGGTATTGTATTAAAAAAAAAAAAAAAACAAGACTATGGATGAAATTCTGACTATGACAGAATTTAATTTAGTACGACAGGACTAATGATATTTGTGTTTTAACACTCTTGAAAAAAAAAAAAAAAAAAAAAAAAAGTAATAGAGGGCGTTCCGTAAAATTCCTAAACACATATTCAAATAGTATATTGATTTTTAATTCCAAATAAATTATTGGAATTTGAATGCATTGATTGTATAGTATCTTCCCCTAATTACTTAATATTTATTTACTAAATATTTAATTTTTTAAAATAATCTTAAAAGCAATTTCGCATTTCTTGTTAATAATTAACAGTGCCAATTTCTACAGAACAAAGCATAATATTAAAAAAAAAAAAAAATAAATAAAAATACAAACTGATTATTTGATACTTAAATTATACTCAAAATTCATCACAGATTAATTAATATTAATCCATTGACATTCAGCCGAGAACCGTTGGCTGTGTGGTCAGAGAACAGAACTACGAACCCGAAGGATTTCACAAAATATTTTAAGATAGAGTTGGTTTAAATTAGAGAATTAAATAGTAAAATTAGAGAGAGAATTTTAGAGCATTAGAGTAAGAGAGAAAACAGAGATAGAGTAAGAGTATTAGAGAATTAAATAATAAAACTGGATATTAGCAGGCATTTTTAAGTGGAACACTATAAATTGGTAACTACGCAAAATAGCTGATAGAAAGATATAGTCTTGTCGTACTAAAAATACTTGAAAACACTAGTCTAAATATTCAGAAATATTTAGCCAAGAACCGTTGGCTATGTGGTCAGAGTGCAAAGCTACGCACCCGAAGGTTGTGTGTTCGATCCTCACCGATCGGAAGAGAAAAAAAGAAAAAATACATATAGAGGTTTTTACGGATTTCACGGCAAATTTTAAGATAAAGAAAGAAATTAAATGGTAGAACTGGATATTGGAAGGCATTTTTGAAGTGGAACACTATAAATTAATAACGACGCAAAATGCCAGATTGAAAGAAATAGTCCTGTCATACTAATCAAAAGACATGTTAATTATAATTAACATTTGGAAATATGAGCCAAAAATGAAAAAAGAGTATTTAAAAAGTTGTGTTTTTTATTCAAATAATGGAATATGAGTAAAGAAATGTATCGTTAAATTATTTATGAAAATTTGTTTCGGTATGAATTCCACAAACTCTAGATGTAGAAAAAACTACTACATTTAATCACTATCACTGGAAATTAAAATCTCGAAAATCGTAAGCAAGATTAAAATCAAAAAACGAATTTACAATGGTTTTTAAAAACAGCAACTACTAGGGGAAGCCGGGGTAATACGAGACAGGGGTTATAAGAGATAAGAGACACAGTCAAAAAACCCACCAAAAAATATACTTAGACAACTTTAAAAATATGTAATATTAAGTATCATGTGTACTCTTTACTACAATACACTTATTGAGAAGTTTATAACACATTTTGAATTCGTTTTCTACGACGAAAGAAAACCTTCACTTTGAACTTAACCTAAAAGTTCGTGACTTTTTCTAAATTTTTCTTTATTTTTCTTTGTAGGTAAGATGTTTGGGATTTATTAATGTGTAACCTTTTTACCAAGACTATGACTTTTGATGTACAATTTTTTAAAACATTGAAAGCATTCTTTATTTACATGTTCTAGGCATGTTTCTTATTACCCCATTTTTATTTTTTGTGGGGGTACTAAGAGACATGAGTCTTTTATTACCCCCCACTGTTAATTTCTGTGTGTCCCACATTGTAGTTCTTGTTAATTCTGCCTTACTAGTTTACGAAGAGTTTACCTAGTGTTAGGCCTAGTTTAAGTTTACCAAAAACTCATTTTTTTTTCCACTTTAAATCAAAAAGCAGTTTTACTCACTAGGCTAGACCATATTTAGTTGTTACGATTATGTAAATTTATGTTTCGAATGTGTATAAGTTAGTATTTAATCATTAATACTTCATTACATAATAAATAAGTTCATTTATAATTACTAGAAAAATCTTTTATAACATTTTGTTCGCTTGTATACACTTCAAAGATACGTTTTTTTTTTTTTTTTTGCCTATTTTCGACTACAATTTAGAAAATGCGTAAAATATTTTCTGTCCATTTTAAAAATTATATTGATGTTTTGGGTTAATCCCTAGGTTATGTTGATTATGTAGAACTATCATTAAGTACAATATTATATTATTTAGGACCTAATATTAAAAGAAATGAATTTCACAAACACATTTATGACAGTAAATTTTCGAGAAAACATATTTTTTGAATGGATGCAAATAATAAAAATTAAAAACCATTGGCTGATTCAGAATTCTTTCCAGATGTCTTTTATTACCCCACATGATTTTTCATTGCTATGTCTGGGCAGTTACAAGCCTAGTCTCTTATTACCCCGCGTGGGGTTATTAGAGACAAGGATTTAATGAAAAAAAAAAAAAAAAAAAAAAAAAAAAATTACAAAAAATTTAAGTTCAAAAATCACCTAAAAAATCAAGAGGAGTTCATTTAATGAAATTAATACGAGACATTTATTTCAAGTTATTTAGATTAATAGTATAGATTTTATTAATATTTTTTGTCTCTTATTACCCCTTTTGTCTCTTATTACCCCGGCTTCCCCTACTTTGCTATTCAAAAATACGCGGCAAAATAGCGTGCTGTTAGTAAAATCATATTGCCACCACTAAAAAAGTGTTAGTTGACTTACTTAAGGGCCCTCTTCACTCACCGATTATTTTTTTAATTTTTTATAATTTATTTTGAAGTTGCAAAATACGAATTTTCAATATGCGAAATTTTTTTATTTTGCAATTTCAAAATAAAATATTAAAAATTAAAAAAAAAAAAAAAATACATTTTTTAAAAAAGGTCCGGCAATTTAACAATTGGGAATTTTCTGAATGTGAAAACAGAATTTAAAAATATGCATTAGTTAATAAGTTATTTGTAAAGAAAATTTCTCCATAGAATAACATTGGCTCGGGCTTCCGGCGACAGTAAGTGAAGAGGGCCGTTAATGGGAGTATAGCATTAAACGTGTCAAATAATAATAATAATATATATATATATTAGGTTATTTCTTTATTTATTTGGAAGGTTGGGAAAGGTTGGGGAGGGGGGGGGGGCTTTCGTGTAACGAATGTTTGGCTTGAGAGCAGTGTTGCCAGATCTGGCGGATTTTTTATTCAATAATTACCAATAACTTTTAATTGTAACGTTTCCCTAATCACTTCGAAGATTGATAGTCTGTTATGTATATCAAATATCACTTCTCAAAATTATTGGTGGTTATTGAATAAAAAATCCGCCAGATCTGGCAACACTGCTTGGGAGACATTTTTGCGTAAACAATGAAACAATTCGATTATTATTATTATTATATTATTATTTTCTGGTGATAAAAGGTACTTATAAGAAATTATATGTAACTGTTTTTTTTTTTTTTTTTTTTTTTTTTTTTTAATATTATTAAAAATTAAAACTTTTCAATTTGGGAGAAAAATAAATTGAAAAATAAAATAAAATAAAATAAAATAAATAAATGATGTTCATAGCTTGGGATTTATAATAATAAATAAAAACAATAATAATAAAACAATGCATATTTCATTCAAAATAACTAATAATAAACAAACTCCCGAAAAATCATTGAAACTGGACAAGTTGTTTACAAGAAAACATATCCTTAAGTTACGTTCTAGATATAATGACATTTCAAAGGTTAATTTCCTTCCTATTTGGATACTTACGATTAGAACAGATTCCCCCCCCCCCCTAATAAAATCACAAAAATCCATCAAGTGGTAAGGGAGGAATAAGGTCTCAAAGTTTAAACATAAGAACCCTGCATCGTAAGGATCTACAAAGCGTTGCACTCCCTTTAAGTTCACTTTCTAGTTTTGAAACATACCCAAAGGTAAAACGACTTTTACAGGGGACAAAGAAAACAATTTGTTGCGCGCAACAAGACGTTCTAGATTGGCCGAATGTGGAAGACGATAAAAATTTATAACATCTTTCTCATTGATTATACTGACTCTATATGTATTTATGGTATATATTATTTCTTTCATTTGTTTATATTAGACTAAATATTTAGACTTAATAATTATTTTCAGTAATATATTACATCAACAACAATTACCAGTTAATCTTTACCACACAGGAAATAAACTGCGAATTTCTTTTTTCTTTTTCCTCACCGAAAATATGATTAGGAAGATACTTTTTAAGAAATATGATAAATCAAAAAATGCTGGTCTGTAAATTTTCATATTTAAACTCTGTTATACTTGTTTTTGTTAAAGTATTAAATTCGTTTACAGGTTTCTACTCTTTTTCTTTTAAAAATTATTCTCGGTTGCTCATCAATTTTTCTTTTGTATTTTAAAATTAACTTTCTTTACAAAGAATGATTTAAAAGTATAAAATCTAGTCTCAAAGTATAAATTTCTTGACATAATCCAAAAGCTTAGACAAACTTAAAAAAAAAAAAAAAAAAAAAAAAAAAAAATCAAGGTCTAATCTCAAGTTAAAAAATATTCTATGTTAAATAAAGTCTTTAAAATTTAGGCCTCTATGTTTTTAGAATCGTAAAAATTTACAGTTTCGCCATTAAAATTTCTGCTCCTGCTTTATCTGCACACCATTTTTTTAATACATAAATTTATAAAATATTATTTATTATTATGTTATTGCATTGTATAACCAGTGTTAACTAATATAGATCTTTCTAATTTATACCGAAGTATTATTCGTACCCACTATATTTCCATAACACAATTTTGGAAGAGTAATTTTTTTCTAATATTAGAGATAATTAATATTACACAAAAATTACTGTATGAAGATAGAGGTGTGGTAAAAGAAGGCGGATAGTGAATATATAAAGGCGAGTACGAAATATATATATACATATACGAAATAAAAATATTTATTTTGAGATAATATATTTATATATACAACGTATTCTTAAAATTTGATCATGCTATGAAGAAAGAGGTGTGGTAAAAGAAGGCGGATAGTGAATATATAAAGGCGAGTACGGAATATATATATACATATACGAAATAAAAATATTTATTTTGAGATAATATATTTATATATACAACGTATTCTTAAAATTTGATCATGCTATATAGAAATGGCTGAATAAATTCACTATTATTATAACCGAACTAACTTGTACATGCATTATATATATGTGTGCGTGTGTATTTAACAACTAATAATATGTGACTTTTACAGTTTTGTCATAAATTTAATAAGACATGACTTAATCATGCATACTGTGACTATGACTACCATTAATCATGCTGTACAAACGCTCACGCACTATTGGTCCAATGCGTTTGTATAGGAGAATTTACCGAGAAACAGAATCATCAAAATTCCTGTGCATGTACACCAAATAATAATAATAAAAAAAGATACATGTAACTGAGACATTCACATAACACGGCGATTCAAAAGAAATATGTTTCTGACAGTGAAATTGTTCCCTAGTGATTTTTTACTATAATAACCATCGCGATAACTTGCCGATTCTGACACTTTCGTAGTCGTAACTCAATGCCTATTGCTGCAGCTCAGATAAGATTTCTGAAAAGTAACTTATTATAGCCTCCCACATATATCCCCAGGGAGAGTGAGTCAGCATGGACAATTCTTATCACATAACAAGAGTGACTATATATTTATTTATGAATGTCCCTTGTTTGATATAGCTTCTAAGATATCTGTAAATAATATGGAGAATTTGAGTAAATATATGGAAGGAAATTCGATACGTACAAGGTATCGGTGACCAATGGCTATTTATTTAGTTATTAGTCACAGAGGCGTACTTATACTAGCAAAATTGTTTCATATTTTAAAAAGTTACTAATAAATATTCTAGATATCTCAATTGTGGAAGAAGGCAAATACTGCGTTCGAACCCAAATCGCACTCCTCTGCCTAGCCGTCCTGGAATTTTGTGTGATTTCCCCCAAAACTCGCATATCTTAGAAGCCCCACCCCCTCCAGAGAGGACATTTCACGTGGTTTTTGAATTGAAATATAAAAATGGTATCTTTAAAAAAAATTTCGCGAATTTTAAACCGATTTTGAACAAAAGTTAAAAAATGGCTATAAATTGTAATTATAGGTGCACAGTCCAAAAATCTCTAAATTCGGTTAAAAATTAGAGATTTGATAAAGATTCCTTTTTAATTAATTAAAATGTGACCTTTTTTTTTTTTTTTTTTTTTTTTTTTTTTTTTAGGCAAATTTGCAGTGATATTTTAAAATTTGCGAGCTGCCAATCTTTTAGCTTCTAACTCATACTAGAAGATAAGTCTTTAATATTATTATTATTAGAATACAAAAAAAGCTTTTAAAAAATCACGAATATTTAACCGGTTTTGACAATAGTTAGGTATTGGCTTATAAAATAGTGACTATGGGCTCAAATTCCAAAAACCGCTAAATTCGGTTGAAAATTAATTTTTTTTTTTAATTAATTAAAATGTAACTTTCATTTATTTTTATTTATTTATTTATTTTTCAAGACGTTTTACATTAATATTTTAAAATTTGCGCACTGTCATCTTTCGACGTTCTAACTAATGTTAGGAGATAAGTGATTTTTTTTTTTTTAATTATTATTAGAATATAAAGAAGTTTAATATATATATATATATATATATATATATATATATATATATATATATCGTGAATATTTAACCGGTTTCTCCAAAGATTAAAAATGGTATGAAATTAGTCATTATAAATTCGAAAAAATTCAAAAACCGATAAATTCGGTTGAAAATTAGAAATTTTATAGAAAAATCATATTCAATTACATCCGAGCTCTGCATTGGCCTTTTATGAATTTTTGTGCTAGCTTTCTTCCACTCGAATATTAAAAATTTTATAGAAAAATAACATTTAATTATATTTAAATTCCTCTTCTTCATAGAAAATAAATCAATAAAAATAAAATAAATAAAGCTAGCCTTAAACTTGTTCCATTTTTCAGTTCAAAGCTTACTCCAATGACTAACATTTGGAAAAATAATGATTGGAAATACAGGGGTCAATCCAGGCAAAAATTTGGACCCTTTTGCTGCCCCTTTACAAAATTCAAAACTCTAAAATGGGCCCCTTCACAAAATTCAAATCCATAAAATGGGTCCCTTCACAAAATTAAAATTCAGAAAATGGGTCCCTTCACAAAATTCAGATTTATAAAAACAGCCCTTTTACAAAATTTTGTTTTACAAAAATAATACTTTTGTAAAACTTGTCTATGTTTACTGTATTATTTTTAATGAATGTCTATACTTTTGTTTAATAAAATGCTATTAACTTGATATTAAACATTAGATAGAGTAACTACTAAAATGAAAGGTTTCTAGCGACAGTTCTTTTTTTTCACAAAAAGAAATACATTTTCACAAAAATATTTTGATTTTCACAAAAATAAATAAAAATTTCACAAACATAATTTGTTTTTCACAAAAATGGGCCCCAAAAATTAAAACCTGGATCAACCCCTGAAATAGCACAGGATACCCTGTATATATGTGGGCGTAAGAAAAAGGCAGTGATATTTCGTTTAGTACTTCAAGATTCAAGTAATCAACATTAAATCATTTCTCTAGCTATCGCTGAACTATGTTATCTCTTTGCATATAGCCTATTCATGCGTTCATCTCAAGAGACTTAATGATGCTGATTGAAGATTGACTAACCATGTCGTGGAATTGAATAAGTAAGTGAAAGTCAACACTTTACCATCGTGCAACAATATTTACTTAGAAATGGGCTCTTTCTATAAATAAGTAAAATGTTGTATAGGAAATATATGAAAGATTCGATATAAATATCGATAGGTGAGTGACAATTTTAATGTCCAGTTAAATTATAAATCTAGATTTAATTACGGATCATTTAATACTTTAATTACGATATTTATTATACTAGCATACGTTATCTCGCTAGACCTGCTAACTATGCTAGTTTATCCGTAATGGTATTAAACCCCGCTTTTTTTTCACACCAGAATAGTTGTAGAGCAATAGTCTTCTTATTTAATCATGAGAACATATTGCTGAATATTACTCTACAGCTATTCTGGTGTGAAAAAAAGGCGGGGCCTAATACCATTACGGATAAACTAGCATAGTTAGCAGGTCTATCTCACACGTTAAAGATGATTTAATATTATTCAAGGTGTCAGTAAATTTATATAAATAAATAATCTGTGTATCCTTGTGTCTGCGCTCTAGTACATAGACTACTAATCGCAGAGCTACAGAACTTAATACAGAGGTAATTGGACCCAGCAGGTGTGCACTTCATCGAGATTTTTTCAAATTTTGAATTTGAATTTGATTTTTTTTTTTTTTTTATCTATTGACTTTTTTGTTTCATTTTTCTAAAATTTATTTTTTCATTTCAATCGTCTGCAACGGCTATTGCACTATTCATTGTTATTAATTAATTCATTTGAAGGTCTTATATATATATATATATATATATTATTTAAATTAAATGGTAAAACAGTAGGGGGAAAAAAAAAAAACTATTTATAACATTTGTATGTTTATGTATAATTTTTTACAATATAACAACTTTTTATTTTTCATTTATTTAATTAACTCCTTTGAAAAAGATTTTCTTTCTTTTTTTAGTTTGTTGGATTTATTGGTAAAAATGGTAACATAGTATAAAGAAAGAATTAAACTTATTAAAATTTAAGTTCAATTAAAATTTATTTATTTTTTGTTTATTTAATTCTTTTTAAAGAGAAGTCTACTTTTTTTTTTCTGGGGGGGGGGGGGGTCGGAATATTGGTCGGAATCATATGGTAATACAGTGTAAAGAGCGAGTCTCCTTCTTAATAAAATGACAAAACTTTCATTTTAATAATTTTTCTTAAAAAAAAAAAAAAAAAATCCATTTTTACAAAAATAACTTATAAATGGACGGATTAAACATTATTGTACATTATTAAGAATTACTGATGTCTTAAAAATAATATTAATGATCAATTACCTACAGTAATAACTATATTTTATTTTGGCGGCATGTATTTATTTAAGATATATTTATATTTTTATACTAAAAAATTATTTTTTGAGTTGAAAATTTGTCAAGAAAGTTGATAATTTCTTGAATGACTCTTTTCACTAACTTTTATCACAATAGACAGATGGTAAAAATTACGAACCAAAAATAATGGAAACGGTATCAAAAGTATAAATCTGATACGTAACGAGAATTGTGAAAAGAAAAACACGAAAATGGAAGGATAAAAAGAAGGCTAATATAAAGTATATATCACGAAATGCCATTAGACACGCAAGAATATTACGAAAGATAAAAAAGAAAATAGCACATGACTTTCGATATCGGGAAAAAAAAAAAAAAAAAAAAAAAAAAATCCCAGACATGTCTCTGTTTTATATTTTGAAATATTCTGTAATAATAAAATATTAAAATTAGGGACTGATCAATGTTTTAAATTTTAAGTACCTTTTTCATACAAAAAGAAAGGGGAAAAAAAAAAAAAAAAACGTATAAAACGTTTTATTTCAGCAATCGCTTTTATTTTATTTGTAATATCAAGTTATTGATGTTTCGTTTTACCAAATATAGATAGTCATTTGTAATAATACTGAAAACGAAACACTTGATAAAAAGATAATTTTTTTTTTTAAATGACATTTTGTGAAATAGCCGTATGTGAAGAGGCCCATTTCAAAAATTTTAATTTTGTGAAAGGACCCATTTGCATACCTTCCAACCTGTACGGTTTTTTTTTTTTTTTTTTTTTTTTTTTTTCTTTGCTACCGGAAATTTTTTATAGGAATTTTCAATAATCGTTTAAGCAGTTTTCTTCGATTAGTCATAATATATATACATACTTGAAAAACCATCTTATTATGAACCATAAAATTTTTAGTACCCGCCTTTTTTTTCACACCAGTAATGTTTTAGAGTAATTTTAGTCTTATTTAATCGTAATAATAATTGGAGAGAATAACACTAAAAATATAGTGGTGTGAGAAAAAGGGCGTTTTTTCAGGGGGCGTTAACCACAAAATATGGTACTTCTGCATTTGCCCTTTCATGAATTTAAAGTTTGTGAAGAAGCCTTTTCCATGAGGTGGAATTTGTGAAGGAGCAGCTAAAAGGCCTCATCTTTTTCCTGGATCGAACCCTGAAAACATTTCTTTTAAATCATACGATGAAGTATACCAACTCGAATTTTACCCTTTGTATTTCGAAATTTTACGTATTAATATAGCACAGTTCATTGGCTTCATACATTTCTTTTTTAATACTTTCTCTTACCCATGCATCAGTCGTCCTTCCGAATTTTTAATTAAGTTTATTTTTAATTAAGTTTATTTTTAATTAAGTTTAACAATCTTTTAAAATATCATAATTACTTGCCGAAAATAAGAGTAAGAAAATGAAAAATAGTAAAACAAACTCACCAATTAGAAGATCAAACTAAAAAATCTTTAATTAGCGACGAATAACGTAGAGCCTGTACAAACTGCTACACAAAACATAAAATTCAATACATAGTTACGCAAAATATTTCATTGAATTTTCTTATTTACAGAGCGAAGTCTAATCGACGAGAAGTTTTCGCTAGTTCATTTAAAATGTCGTCTACTGTTGGGGTATTGTTTGGGCCACTCCTTCAAGGTCACTACTTCAATGGTCACCCCTTTCGCATATGATCGACCCTTTTTCTCCTTGAGTATGAACTCGTAAAGGGGAAATCCTTTCAGAGAATTGTTTTCAGGGGAACCATGTTTCGCGCCGCGCCAAATGAAGCGGTTTAGTTATTTTCAGGAGTTTTTATCGCAGAGTAATGAAAAAAAAAAAAAAGTTAGTCATAATTTTAAACCACTTCGTAGAAAAAAAATATTCTACGCTTGCCATACATTTTTTCCGCCTGAAATGTGAAAAAAAAAAAAATGTAAGGAACAGCCTAATTTTTCTTATCATACATTTTGTCAAAAGGGGTGGTTGGGGGTTCCCCCCCTTGCATACGCCACTGCCATGCATGGTAGAGAAAGCACCGTAAAAACGGGTTATTTGGATCCTAGGAGAGGAAAGGGTTACATAAACCCAAAATGATAAAACGATTAAAAGTAGCTCCTAACGTAATAACTGATTTATTAAAGTAATAGACATTGTTCGTGGTTTATCCGCAGAAGATGCGATATATGTCCACTTCTCCACTAAGCCAGTGCCAGAAGACACATTATTTATTTTATTGTTTTCGGTTCAAATGACCCCCAAGGGTCCAAATAACCCCTTTTTTACGGTATTAATTTTTGACCAAATTTTCGAAAATGAATTTTTGCTATAATTACATGTTTTGAGGTCTCTTGAATCTGAAAAATCAGGCTTTATCGGTTACTTTGGGTGTTTGTCTGATTGTCTTTGCGTGTCTGGAGCCTGTTAACAGCATAACTGAAACACTGATATCAGTAAGAATTCCTAATTCGGCGTACTAAATTTGCCTCATATGAGAATATTACTTGAAATCATTTATATGAATATTATAGTTTATTACAACTGTTTCCTAGACAAATAAATAATATATTGTGTTAACACCAGTAATGTATTCTTCATTGGTAAGGAGACTTGGATTTTACAAGGATTCAGATCTAGCACTTTTCGATTAAAGTTCACTATCCTAAACTTGAGCAGCTTGGATGGATCAGTCAGTGTAAAAAATACTTTTATTTTATTTCAAAATAAGCTATATATTTTAATAAATCATTTTGCCATACTTGCCAACATACTATTTAATATTTCGTAGTATTGTTAGCCCCGCCTTCTTTTTCACACCAGTATCTTTTTAGAGTATTTTTCATCTTATTTAATTGTAATTGCATTAGGAGAATATTACTCAAAACGTTTACTGGTGTGAGAAAAAGGGGTAGGGCTAACAACACTATGAAATATTAATTAGAATGTCGGCAAGTATGTTTTGCACATATCATGTTCTGTTTAAGATTTTTTGAAAAGAAGGACAAAAGTAGAAGTTACTTTTTTTTGTACTTAAAAAAAAAAAAAAAAAAATGGTGAAAAACCTTTATAAAACACTACCTTCCGATATGAGATTTAATAAAAATGCTGACCGCCATATATTAAACAAGGGATGGGGAGGGGATGTAAACCGCAAATTCCCGATTAGATAAGAATTGGACGAATAATAATAAAAAAAATCTCCAATATATATAAAAAGAAAAAGAGTAAAAAAAAGAAAAGAAATGATCACGAAATGCTCTTTGCACGCAAAAATATCATGAGTACTAAAAAGAAAGAAAAGCAAACTAAAGACATAGAGCTACCATCTTACAAGCTTAGCCACGCCCCTTCCGTTTTTTTCCCCTTCAGTTTTCATTCAGAAAGAAAGAGATTTCTTTAATTGTTTTAGTGACTAGGAAGTAAAAAAGAAAAACCAGGAAACTACCGTTATATTTAGCTGCAACGTAATTGTAACGATGAAATTTCTAAATACATTATTGAAAAATGGATAACTTCTTAAATAATACATAAACGTCGCTGTCGAATCTCCCGCTTTTTGCACACCACTATTTGAAATTAAATTACGGTTATTAAAATTAAATAATATTTAGGTAACTATTAAAAAAAATGGTATTCAAAAAGTGGAACATGGTAGCAATATAAAAATAAATACTTATGTTGAAAAATTCTAAAATTTATAGTTATTTTTAAAAACTAATTTATTCCTACACATAAGGAAAAGAACATAAAGAACAGGGATACAAAATAGTTTTCTATTATTATTTTTTTTCCTTCTCAAGAATTTATTTTTCTTATTTGAATAACCTAAAATCAACAAAAAACAATAATATAGAGCATTCACAATTCAGATAACAATTGCATTACGACAATGATTTATATTTAATATGCCAAATTTGGCATTACCAAAATTGAACGTACTAAATTTTACTTTGAACATATCTGTCAAATAGCCCACTTTTTTAATACCATTTTTTAAATAATTATTTTAGTGTTACTTAACACATAGATGCCTGCATGTTTTCATATTTTTATTTGCAAGCTACGCCCTTTGGCATTTCCTTAAAAAAAAAAAAAAATAATAATAATACATTATTTAATAAAAAAGATTTTTCGTATTTATGTTTAAATCACTTCAATTTTAATCTCAGCAATCAATGCTATCGAAAGCATTCCGTGTATTAAACACTTCTAAACTAGATGCCTGTCGCGTGGCTCGGAAACTTGGCAACAGTTTAATCGGTAGACAGCAGTGTTCCCATCTTTTATAATTTATTTACGAGCATTTTTAGCCCCGCCTTCTTTCCGCACCAGAAATTTTGTAGATTATTTCTCGTTAATATGTGACAACGATTAAATAAGAAGAAAATCATTTTTCAAAATTTCCGGAATGAAAAATCGAAGAAACGTTAATTATATATATCATATATCACTTATTAAAATTATTGGTAAAAGTTGAATAAAAAAGTCGAGCAATCTGTACCAGGTGGCGCTGTCTACCGTTTGAACTGTTGCCAAGTTTCCGAGCCACGCGACAGGCATCTAGTTTAGGAGGCTATGGCACCTATGCAGAAAATTCGTTTTGAAAAAAGCTCCACCAGCGTCCAAGCGTTCCTGAGCTCAAAGCAGTTAGACTACAATTTCCAAAAAATAAAATTTATAAAATATTTACGCAAGTAAATCTGCAGTTTGCCTGCATAAATTTATTACAAACTTTAAGTTATGAAAATAGTGGTACAAAAATAATAAAAAAAATCTAAAAAAATGATCGCCTGTGGCAGCCATGTTCAATGCGCTGTGCCGTTACAGTGAGGAACCAATTAATATGTCTCAACTGCAAAATTTCAAACAGGAATTTTTTAAATAAAATTTTACTTTTATGATATAAAAAAAGACAACAAGGCATTTTTTTCTTTTGTTTAAATTTTTGTTGTAAATTCATCTTTTACTCCCCCCCCCCCCCCGAAAAAATAAATAAATGATTAATTTAAATTAAATAAGAATAAATAAATAAAAATAGTCTTGCTCCTCCTTGGATTTTCATCTGCTGGCTTGGAGGAAGATATGCACTTTTTAGACAATGAAATTTTCATCCCTGTGCATTACGTTCCCCTTTTGCTACCATCTGTCACTGAAGAAGCTGCATTAAATTCCATTCGCATCAACAGGGAACAAAGCGATTCTTTCATTTGTGCACTTGATATACATAGTATGTATAGGGCTTCTTACAGCGTTTTGAATAGGGCTTCTTTGTGAGAAACAATTATTTTGAACGGAAATTTATATATCCGGTATCGCTGCAAGTGAGAAAGAATTTGTTGTGGTTTCTGTTAGTTTCCTCATTTGATGTCGAAAGTACATTATTTAATTCTTGTAGACTTTTTTAAATACTTTTTTAATGAAAAAAAAATTAAGAATGGTTAATTTTGTACGAATTGTATATAATTTAATTTATGTGAATATTAAATTTTTAAATAATGTAAATGTTTTTATTTGTTTTTTACTTCTAGATTAAAAAATAAAATAAAAATAAATAAAAACAAACTATTATATCCCTATTTTTATTATCACTGACACAATACAGTGTTATTTGCGAGCGTATAACTTCACCCATGGGCGTCACTTTCGCACATTACGTACTACGAAACTTGTTGCAAATACATACTTGCCAACATCCTAATTAATATTCCGTAGTGTTGTTAGTCCCACCCTTTTTTTCATATCAGTAAATTTTTAGAGTAATATTCTCCAAATGCAATTACAATTAATTAAGAAGAAAAATACTCTAAAAAGGTACTGGTGTGAAAAAGAAGGCGGAGCTGACAATACTACGGAATATTAATTAGTATGTTGGCAGGTATGCAAATACATTATGATTATATTCACTTATATCTCATAAATGTAACCAGCGTATAAATAAGTCTTTAATAAACATTGTTTTATTGGCACAACTTCAGTGATAACATGGGTATAAATAAAAGAATTATTTTTTTCTGGTTTAACTCTCATAGGTGGAACTTGCGTAGAGTTGGTAAATTTTATAATTTATTCCGTAGCATTGTTAGTACCACTTTTTTATCATGCCACTTTTTCGATGTAGCAGTTTTCTCGAATATATAACCACGGATAGCAGTAAATTACTCTTGACAAAATATATAAATTACACTTAGAAAAAATAGTGGTATGAAAAGAATTTGGTACTAACAACGCTAAGAAATGAATCAGAAAGAATTTCAACTATGCTTGTGGTAGAGTTGCGAACATTTAAATTTACTCCGGAATATTTTTAACCCTACCTTTACTTCATAACACTTTAATTTTAAGAGTAATTTTTTATTTTCCTAATTTTATCGTGGTTATATATTGAAGAAAATTATTCTACAAATAAAGTGGTGCGAAACAAAGGCGGGGCTAAAATAAAACTCCGAAATAAATTAAAATATTGGTGACTTTTTTGTGGTATAAAACAGCTGAACACTGATGCCAAGTCTCCTGATTTAGGCAGGTGACATTACGTTACAATTTGCGAATAATAATATTTTGTTAGAATTTTCTTTAAACATTACTCCCAACATTTTTATTTATTCCGGAGTATTTTTAGCCCCGCCTTTATTTAGCACCTCTTCATTTATAGAAAAATTTTCTGCATCGTATAACTTCGATAAAATAAGAAAAAAAAAAAAAATATATATATATATATATATATACATATATATATAAGTAGTATGAAATAAAGGCGGGCTAAAAATACTCCGGAATAAATTAAAAATTGGCAATTATGGATTAAAAATATTGGTATTTTACAATTAGAATGTAGTAGCATTAATTCCTTCTTGAAAGATGCAAACGTTGACAACAATGAAAGAAAATTTTAATATAACATGTTAATAAAAACAGAACGTAGCTAACTATCACGTCATGAACGTATCAAAAAAAAGAGGAGGGGTGGGAGGTCTTCAACTGCGCTATCAAGTTGGACATCAACTAGAAATGATAATTCTATTAAATAATTACTGAATACGTTTCTTCTTTATCAGCATAAACACACATAATTTTCATGGCAAATACCTTTTAAGATTAAAGACTTGTAACAAATAAGTTCCACTCGCTAACTTTTGAAAATTTGAAATTTAATTAATTTCTATTTATATAATCAGGAAATTAAAGCAAAGGGGGCAAATAAGAACAAAGAGCCAAAAGGTATCATTCATACTTTCCTCTTTGTACAGGGAAATATTACAAGAAAGAAAAAAAAGTCTGACTAAGTTCATTAGGTGATGACAGACACGCACATAGTCGTAGACCACCCGCACAAAAGAGCACTAAACACTTGCTTTGAAGTAACGTTAGCGTTATTAACACAAACTAAGACACACCTCTGCTCTCCGGTATCACTTCATTAACTTCAACATAAATTCCAATTACCACGTGACAGCTTGTCAAGCGCTTCATCACACACGCATATCATAATCGAAACAAAGCAGAGGAAAAGGGGAGGGGGGTCGCATCGGATATATCGATTAATCGATTTCTTCCCTTCCCACTGTTTTATATGCTTGCGAAGTGGTGCATCGGATTGGAATGTTTGTGATGTAACAACTTATTTTTGCTTGAAGTGTTGTGAGTAAGAATGTGTAAAGATGTCTTTCTGCTAAGAGTAATAAAATAAGAATTTGTACAAAGATTTTTTTTTTTCCCCACGATCTCGGAGTTGTCACTGTAATTAATATTATTCAATGCTTTATTTTGTAAAATGTTTAGAAAAATACTTTAACAAAAAGTAAAATTCCCGAAATATAATTTTGGTGAATAATAATAACAATTTATAATAATAATATTATCTATCAGTAATGAAATCAATGTTCATATTGTTATTAATTCATTATTAATATAATAATGAATCACAAACAGGAAGATTAACTTTCTTCTTTTTAAAGTCTATAGATTTAATTTTACTTTTTATAGATAGATTTTTATTCTTTGCTAACAATTACATATTTGCCAACCACCTCATTAATAACTGTACAATTGTTAACGCCCTTGAAAAAACGTCCCTTTTTTCACACCACTTTATTTTTAGAGTAATTCTCTACAAATGTTGTTACGATTAAATAAGAATAAAGTTACTCTAAAAAATGACTGGTGTGAAAAAAAAAGGCGGGTACTAAAAATTGTGCGATTTATAATGAGATGGTTGGCAAGTATGCTATTATTGCAGACACTGGTAAACTTGATTGATATTCAAATGGGAATGTCACCAGAAAAAGCACCAGACACTTAATAAATTATGATCGGCATTTTAAAAACTTTTTGATAGCTCATGTTAATAAACTTGTTTCTGTGTGATCCATAATTAAAAATAATTCTTATAAAAATACACCAATTTCATAAATTATGATAAATATATTTTAAATCACTTTGATCATAGAAAATAGTAAACTAGATCAAAAGACTACAAACAATTCTCATCAGAAAATTCACACAAATCTCATAATAGAAATTTAAAATCTCTTTCATAATCTAAATTTGATCCAAAATTGAAAATACTTAGAAAATTTGTTGTATTCTAGTTAGATCGATGTCATAAACTTACGATGAATATTTTATTCTCGTTTGAAATTTGACATTAGTAGACGCCAGTCACAATTAGAAATGACTGTCAGCAGACATATATGTGATCATAGATTTGAACTCATTTAATAAATTATGATGAGTTCATTAAAACTATTTTGACAAATACATAGTTGCCAACATTTTAATTTATTCCGGAGCAATATTAGTACCCGCCTTTTTATTTATTTATTTATTTATTTTTCACGCTACTTTCCTTGAACAGCATTTTTCTTATTATTCAGTTGAATGTAATTTATTATTACTCTACAAATAATGCGATGCGGAAAAAGGGATGGAAATGAACAGTGTTTCGGCGGAATGTTGGCATGCATGTAACACAAGTAAACTTGATCGAAATTGCAAATAACTGACGCAAAAAACCACCTACGAAAACTTCATAAATCATGATAAGTATTTTAAGATAGTTTTCATAACCCTCACTAGTAAATTTAACCAGCACTTGTAGTGAAAAAATATTAATTGTACTAATTTCATGAATTATTACAGATTTGCCAACACATAAATTTATTCCGGACTCCAGAGCATTTTTAGCCCCGCCTTAGTTTTATTCTACTCTTTTTTAAATAAGACTACTTTATATTGGACAGAAGAGGATATTGGACAAGAATATTCTATAAATAAAGAGGTGCGAATTAAAGAGCGGGACTAAAAATGCTCCGGAATACATTAAAACATACTTCCCAACATACTAATTAATATTCCGTAGTATTATTAGCCCCGCCTTCTTTTCCACACCAGTATCTTTTTAGAGTATTTTTCTTCTTATTTAATTGTGATTGCATTTAAAGAAAAAAGATTGCTCTAAAAATTTGCTGGTGTGGAAAAAAGGGCGGGATTAACAACTCTACGGAATATTAATTAGGATGTCGGCAAGTATGTTAAAATGCTGTCAACTATGTTATTATGAGCATTTAAATCTAATTTGAAATTTGATACTAATATACTTGACTTTTAATAATAAACATTTGTCACCAGAAAAAGACTACAATGTTATGAGTAAAACAGTTTTTGACAGTCTGAACGAATCAGAATTTTAAATAAAAGTGTCGTTCATGAAAAGAGATTGTTGCCATCTGCATAAGTCTCGTAAACTATGATGAAAATATTAATCTGCTTTTCAAAGCTTATGCTATTAAACTTGAGCTAGAAGAATAAAGTGCTAAATATATCAGTCACATAAGATCAGAAGTGCCAATTATTAAGAATTCCTAATAACCCTCATACAGAATTTTTTTAGTAGTATTCTTTCGTAATAATAATCAGCATTTAAATAAAACAAATCTTACTATTCCTAAACAGTGGTATAAAATTTATTTTTAGCTCGTACTAATTTAGCACCTCTGATTAAGATGATTATTTTATAGGCCTCGAATCGCTTTCCAAAAATTTTACTTGGTTTTTCGATATTGTCACCACTGTTGTCAATAAGAAATTTTCCTGGAATGTTATAACGCATGTGTAAACATTGTGTAAAGAAGTACTGTTTTAAAATAATGGTGACGTTATAGTGAATCTTTGGAACGCTGCGAGGCTTGATTTTAGTTACATTTGATATTTGAGGTTAGAAAATTTGATTAATTATTATAAACAACTGCTAACAGAAAACACGCCACGGATTAAACCATACTTGCCAACATCTTAATTAATATTCCGTAGTGTTGTTAGACCCGCCCTTTTTTACACACCAGTAAACTTTTAGAGTAATATTCTTCAAATGCAATTATGATTAAATAAGAAGAAAAATACTCTAAAAAGATACTGGTGTGAAAATGAAGGCGGGCTAACAATACTATGGAATATTAATTAGTATGTTGGCAAGTATGATTATAGTTCAACTTTCACGAGATGGCACTTCACCCCTCCTCTTTTTAGAAGAGTTTACTTTAAGGAAGGGGCGCGCGATTTGAAAAGAATGAATGGGTGGGGGAAAAGGACGGTTGCTATGATAAGAGCATCATGCCAATAGTTTTTACTTCTCGCCAGCTGAAATCCGTTTTGCCTATTAAAAAGAACGTTAACATTTAAAAATCAATGACATAATAAATAATAACAACAAAGCTTCATTTAGGCCTGCATTTTCAATAGGCACTAATACCTTATTTAGAGAAAGATGTTGTTAGCAATGCATTTAAACAAGAATGAAAAATCGTGCTGCTTAGCTTATATAGATTATAAATTACTGTCGGTCCACGCATTTTATTTTAGAAAAGAAAAAAGAGACTTTAATAGTTTTACTTTTAAAGATAAAATACAAATTAGGCTGCATTTCTGCAATTTCATTTTTCCGTATAGTGTCTAAGAAAATATATGCATCATGCATAGTGCATTAAATATTAAAGATATAGTTAAAAAAGAAAGAAAAAGAAAAGAAAAAAAAATTAGAAATGTTTCGAACAATTTTCGGTTTCATCGCATAATGTATTTTAATTTACTGTCTCCCCACTAGCGGCTGGGAAGTTTAGCATTCAAAGTTGGAGGTACTGAGATCGAATCCATTGTCAACAGATATTCTCTTAAACAGTTTCAAATTTCGAGGTATTTACGCTAAAGTAGTTGTTAAAATGCACTTAAAAGATTTTTTTCATTAGGTATAATGTAATGCCCTGCAGTAATGTATAAAATTTATGATTATCCAAGCATATTTAGGAAAGTTATCTTTAGGACTAATAGACAGACGAAACCAAGTCATTAATACTTCTTAATTTTGTTTGAAAAGATTTAAAAAATAAAAATTGGGGGGGGGGGATTACGCCGTTTTTTTTTTTTTTTTTTTTTTTTTTTTTTATTAAGAAAAACATTTTTTTTAAATATTGAATAAACAAATTGGGAAATTTATTAAAATAAATTGAGCTGTACACATAATTTACTGTATTATATACAACAGCTCTCAGAAAATTTGCATTCACATCAATTGTAAATAAATGAGATAATTTCCTATATTATTGATATTATGGCTTTAAACTTCTATGTATTCAGTCTAAATATTAAAAATAAATAAATAAATAAAATAAAATAAAATATAAAATAAAATTTCATGGAAAATTCAAATTATTGGAGTGCAAGTCTTTATTTGATTTTTAAAATAATCAATCATTTTTCTTCTTTTAAATAATGATTTCAAACAGAGAAAAAGAAAAATAAAGAAATATTACTCGTAGATTCACGTCATTTGAAAATCTGTAACTCCACCAGTGGGAGTTTCTTTCGAAATTTGTATGTTATTTATTTCTTAAGAATATACCTTATATACATATTTATACACTCAAATATACTACGGATACGAATACTTTGATTGGAAAGAATATAATTATAAAGTTTATCCATTTGTAATATAAATGTGAATACAGAAAATGTTCTTTTGAAATATTGTAACTCTGGAGAATAACGCCCACAGGCGGACCTTACCGTCAAAAAGACAAAAGTGTTAACCCTTTCAGTCGCAGTGTTCCCGCTGATGGAACACCTAATTTTAATTCTCAAGTGCAAAAACTCATCCCGGAAATTTTTTATCAAAAGTTTACATTTATATCATAGCAGAAAAGGCCCTTTTTTTTTAACGTGAAAATTTAAATTTTCTTCTATTTTCATTACGTTCGTAAATTCCAGTGGCAGTGTAATTTAAATAATCCGAATTACCTTGCGCCGCAAAGGGTTAAAATACTCCGGAATAAATTAAAATGTTGGGATCTATGCAACTTTTACGAGTTTTTGTTGTCGATAATGTTTACTTATAAAGTGATTTATTTATTAAATTAAATATTATTTGAATTTAATAAAGTTTACTTACAGATGTTTCAAACCGAAAATTTCTCGAAAGGAACAATGCAAATTTTTTATATTTTAAATATTTATGATCAGCTATGAGTCTAAATGCCATTTTTAAAATTAGTTTAGTAATTTTTAAAACAAATTAAGTAGTGAACGTTAAAGGGTTAAACACATTATATCGAGTATTTTAAAAACTCTAAAAATCGACACAAGTAAATTTAGACCATAATTACTAATAATTACTATTATAAATTACACAACCTACATAAATCTCATTAATTATGTTGAGTAATTTAAATAATTTTTGGTCGTTGAATACAACATCCATTACTAAATGCATTTATTCTCATCAAAATGAAATTCTAAGTCTCATGAATTACCTTGTTATTGGCGCGCTATTTGAATACAATTTCATTTCGGCGGGTATTACGAATTACGAT
The DNA here is from genome assembly GCA_963930645.1 of Salticus scenicus. NCBI lineage: Eukaryota > Metazoa > Arthropoda > Arachnida > Araneae > Salticidae > Salticus > Salticus scenicus. The sequence goes on from OZ005660.1 coordinate 102,356,541, forward strand.
TGCTTAAATAAAAAATAATAAATACATGCTGGATAAATTGTTTACGGGTAATAGTAACAATATTATATTTTTGCATATACTGATAAATTTATGCAAGAAAAACGTAGCTTTTTTTTTTATATTTTTTTGGGGGGGGGGGGGTGATGATATAGAAATACATTAAAGAATGATGATATAGAAATACATACAAAAAATAAACAATTTTTTTAAAAATCTTATATCAATTTTTTTTCCCTTGTATTTTTCCCATTAACTATACCCATTTCTTGGTTGATTTCAAATGTTACTTATTAAAGATAAAAATTTGAGCATTTAAGGGCTAATTAATATTATTACCACCTTTTTTTCCACATTACTTAATTTTCTCCAAATGTAATTGCGATTAAATAAGAAGAAAAAAATTGTAAAAGAAGACTGGCATGAGAGAGAAAGAGAGAGAGAGAGAGACAAAAAAAAAAAAAAAAAAAAAAGGGTGGAACTAAAAATTTTTTGGGATGTTAATTAGAATGTTGGCAGGTATGACGATATTCTATATTTAGGCAGTATATCAGTTATTTGCGTTCGTTTTAAATTAAAAAGTAAATGTGGATACAATTAATTGTTTCAAAATAAAGCGTATCTTATTAAATTAAACTTTTGATTAGGGAATTTTTCTGAGATAAAAGACTTGAATATTGCTAAAAGTGTTAAGTGAATTCCTATAAGTTAGCGATTAGAAATCTTTTAAGTAAATGAGAACAATTTATTTTTATTTTATGTAAATAAAATCTGTGTCTTATTAAATGCGGGACATATCCATAGTTGACAAATTCTACGGATTTTTAGCAGCACTTTTTCCAAGTAAAAATTGGTATCTCATTTATTTATTTGTCATGGAAAATTGTTACAAAATATTATAAAAGATTTCTATTAAAAATTACTGGTGAAAAAACACGTAGTATTTGGTAACTATGGTATTGTATGAATCAAATTTAAGATTTTCATATGTTTTTCAGGTCTTATTTATAATTTGGAAACCGTCTGGCTTATATAATATTTATCAGAGCAATCAAATACTCTATTTACCAGCGTTGCCAACTGTTATAATTTATTCCGGAGCAATGTCAGCCCCGCCTTCTTTTCGCACCAGAAATTTTATAGAATATCTTTCTTTAATATGTGACAACGGTTAAATAAGTGAAAAATCATTCTTTAAAATTTCCGGTGTGAGAAAAGGGCGGGGCTAACAATGCTCCGGAATAAATTATAAAAGTTGGCAACTCTGTATTTACACGTGGAATCTCAAGAAATAAAACTGTTAAAAGAAAAGAAATTAGCCCTATTCACACCAGATTTATATTTATTCAAATCACGTCAAATTAAAGAAAGAGAGAGAAGAAAAAAAAAAAAAAAAAAGGTGTGTGTGTGGGGGGAATTATTAACAATGTTTAACCTATAGGACACTGATTCTCAACCACTGTGCCGCGGCACTTTTGTGTGTCGCCAAATTTAAGAAATGTGTATAGTAAAAATTATAATGCTTTTTTTTTATTACGAGTAAACTTTGTTTAAATTAAAGAAAAGTACACTGTAAAAGAAAACTGTGGTTTTTACAGTTAAATACCATATTTTTAACTGTTTTTATCTTCGATATCTGCATACTTGCCAACCATCTCATTATGAACCGTACAATTTTTAGTACCCGCCTTTTTTTTCACACCAATAATTTTTTAGAGTAATTTTAGTCTTATTTAATCGTAACAACATTTGGAGAGAATGACTCTAAAAATATAGTGGTGTGAGAAAAGAGGCGTTTTTTCTGGGGGCGTTAACAATTGTACGGTTATTAATGAGATGGTTGGCAAGCATGTATCTGTGACCTTTCAGAAAGGGAAATATTTGCCCCAAGTGAAATGTGTGCCGCGAGCTGCGACAAAAAAAAAAAAAAAAAAAAAAAAAAAAAAAAAAGGTTGAGAATCGCTGCTCTAGGACGTTTGTTTCACAAAAACTGAAGAAAAAAAATTCAATCACACGCACACACAAAATGATATTATATAATTTTAGTAGGATTATTTCTGGCATATGATTTTGTTTTGCATTAAACATTTTGGGTATGTATATTTCACTTCGTTTCACATTAATCAAAATTGTAAGTGTCATTCTCTCATAATCTCTCTAAAAGCTATTAAAATCTCCAAACCGCAGCAGTAGCATCTGTTCCTCGGATCGTTGCAAATAAAAGAACTCGGGAAAAGAGGGAGTCCATACAGACCAAAAAACACTCCCACGTGAATGAGTGTGACAGTTGCACGCGTAATCCTAGCAGACGATCTGACAGCTTCCGCAACGCCGCCGGTGGCGGAGATCGTCAACTAAATGGCACAAAAAACGCTCTTTCCTTTCTTTTTTTTTTCTCTTTTTCTCCCATCTGTCTGTTCTGTACGTATCCAAAGAAATAAGGAATCTTTCGAGAAGTTTGTTTACTATTGAGGTGGGGAACTCATGAATGGAGAGTGTTCTTTTCTGAGCACACGAGCCATTTTTACACGGTTGTTTCACGCTCGAAATACACTGTGAAAATTCAGATGCCAAGAAAAGCACACAGGGGTGATGGCTGTTCATTTTTACGAACAATAACGAGTTTTTGATGTCAGTCAGTCAATGGTATTTAAACAGCTGGTGAGATGCTCCTGGGATCATTTTGTCTGATAGACAGTTGTTACAATAACCGAGCAGAAATTTCTGATAGCACCCCTTCTTATTTATATGTATAATTTACTCTATTTGTTTTTATATACGTCATTTCGTGGGGGGGGGGGGAAACTGTCAATATATGTTCTTTGATATTGAAGCAACAACAATATTTAGAAACAGTGAGAAAACAAATGTCAGTGAAGCAGTTTTGAGGTAAAATAAATATTAATTCAATACACTTAGATGCGTATAATTGAATTATTATATCCATACAGTTAATTGTTCATATAATTAAATGATGCAGTCTATTTATATTTGTATGTTTGTTTAACTTCATAAACGCTTCTTTCGACATTAAATGCATAGCTGCCAATATTTTAATTTATTTCGGAGTGATTTTAGCCCCGCCTCTATTTCGTACTACTTATTTTTTAAAAGTAATTTTTTCTTATTTTATCGAAGTTATGTATTGAAGAAAATTTGTGTATAAATAAAGTGGTGCGAAATAAAGGCGGGGCTAAAAGTACTCCGGAATAAATTAAAATATTGGCAGCTATGTTAAATGGTAAACGTTTGAAGAGAAACACTCTATATATTATTATTTAGCATTCTAATATAATATAGCTAATATATTTGGATATTCAAACATTAAAATATACCTACATACATACTAACATTCTAATTAATATTCTGTAAAATTGTTACTATCCGCTTTTTTCCCCCACACCAGTTTTTTTTTTTTTTTTTTTTTTTTTTTTTTTTTTTTTGGGGGGGGGGGGGGGGTATTTTTCATCTTATTCACATTTTGAAAAAATTGCTCTAAAAATAAAATGGTGTGGAAGAATGGGCGGGTACTAACAATTTTATGGAACATTAACACTTTGCAGGCCAAAGCTCTAAAGCGCTCTAAACAGTGTTACCAAATATAGGAACTATTTTATTCAATTATCACCAATAATTTTGAGGAGTGATATTTGATATACAAAATGAAAGAATAACATTTTAAGTGATTAGGCAACCGTTACAATAAAAATTTAGTGGGGGATATTGAATAAAAAATTCCCTAAATTTGGCAACACTGACCACAGGAGTGAAATTAAATAGGACCGGCAAAGGGTTAATTAGATTGTTAGCAGGTATGTACCAATTACATACTTGCTAAATTACTAATTAATATTCCGTAGTATTGTTAGTCCCGCCTTTTTTTTCATACCAGTATCTTTTTAGAGTAATTTTCTTATTATTTAATCGTAATTGCATTTGGAAAATATTACTCTAAAAATTTACTGGTGTGAAAAAAAGAGCATGCCTAACAACACTACGGAATATTAATTAGGATGTTGGCAAGTATGCTACTACATACATAGGTGCCTACTTGTATGTTTTTAACACCTCAGAAATTTTTCACCCACAAAAATTTCAGCCTGTTTAATCATACATAGTAAACTGGCATGATATTTATTAACAATTTCCGGTAACAAAAACCGTGCAAGTTGGCAACTGTATATCATACTTGCCAACCATCTCATTATGAACCGTACAATTTTTAGAACCCGCCTTTTTTTTCACACCAATAATTTATTAGAGTAATTTTAGTCTTATTTAATCGTAACAACATTTGGAGAGAATAACTCTAAAAATATAGTGGTGTGAGAAAAAGGGCGTTTTTTCAGGGGGCGTTAACAATTGTACGGTTATTAATGAGATGGTTGGCAAGTATGTGTATATATATCAGCAGGCTTGTCAACATTTCAATTTATTTCGGAGCATTGTAAGTACCCGCCTTTTTTCCCCCACCATGTTTCTTGAAGGTTATTTTTTTCTTATTTAATCGTAATTACATAGCTTCGAGAATTTCACTACAAATAAAATAATGTGAGAAAAGGATGGGTATTAACAATGCTCCAGGTTGCATACAACAAGACAGAAATAACACCTACTTTACATGGAACATTCATTCTACACCCTTGAAAACGTAATGAATTTGCATGTTTCAATTTATGGATATTTGATAGTCGCAATCTCTTTTTGAATTTTTCTGTTTTATCTTTTTCAATGTTTCTTGTTTTCATCTATTCAATGTTTGAAAAGGTTTTCAATATATATATCTTAATATATATAAATCTCGTGTCACAATGTTTGTCCTCAATGGACTCCTAAACCACTTAACCGATTATAATAAAATTCGCACACCATGTGCAGTTCGATCCAACTTGAGAGATAGGATAGTTTAAATCTCAAATTATAGTCTTAATTTTAATTAATTGCTAATTATTTGTCTGTTATTATTTGACAGTCACAATTATCTGTTAACTCCAAATGATTCTAACAGATGTCGATACCTTTCGACTGGGTTGAAATGAAAGCTGAAATATATTTGGTGCTGCCATCTACACAAAGAATCTTCAACTTTTTAACCTATTAATAAATTTCGTATAATTCAATTATTTCCACTTTTTAAATTTTTGGTGTTAGCATAGCCGGCCACGTGTTACTTAGACTGAAGTGTAAATTGAATTCATATTATAATGAAGATAATACAGTGAAATTAATCCTGTTTTTTACTTATTTGTGCTTCATTGATCAAAACTTTATAATTTAATCTGTATATATATATAAATTACGTGTCACGATGTTTGTCCGGGGTAAACTCCTAAACTAAGGAACTGATTTTGATGAAATTTTGCACACTGTGTGCAGTTTGATCCAACTTGAGAGATAGGATAGTTTTTATCTCAATTTATTGTCACAATATTGTTTTATTGCAATTATTTGTTAATTATAGACCTTTATTAAAGTTGCTCCAAAATATCTGTGAGTTCCATTAATTTAATTGTTGCCAAAAAAAAAAAAAAAAAAATACGAGTTCATTTTCTTTCGACATAAAAATAAATACATTTAATCAAACGTGAACTTTAAAAAATTATAAAAAGTTAAATTATGCATCTCACGAAAATTGACGTCATAATCAATTTAAAGATTTTATACACATTGATAAAGTGCTAATGTAGTTCTATCATAGATATAGTAATATATATAGATCTCTCATCCCCATGTTATCGTAGAAATATTTTTGATGCCGAAAAAAGATAAAAAATAAAAGCTTTGGAAACAGCCATTAAGTGGTATTGAAAAAAAAAAAAAAAAAAAAAAAAAAAAAGAAAAAGAAAAGAAAGAAAGAAATATGAATTTGAAACTGTATCTGGAGTCTTCCATTCCCCTTTAGCAAATAAATTATTCATAAATTTTATTTGCTAAAATATTAGTATGTATTCCCGTGTGTATTCACTCGGGGAAAGACGGCCATATTTTGGTAAAAACGTCGTCTTTTCCCAAATGAAAAGGAATAACTTTTTTCTCCCCAATGATCACTCTATTCTATATATGCTATACTATATCTATGAGTTCTATACGCAAGCGAAGTGTGACTCACTGACCGTCTGTGCAGCCAAGAAAAAGATTTCCTATGTTAATTGCCCACTGGATTTTTTGTAAGAAATTATTAAAAATCGAGGAAATTTATTTCCCGATTTTAATCCTTATATTTGGGTATAGATATGTATTAGTTATCGCGGGTGTTAGATTGAATTATTTTGCTGTCAAATTGACAAAATTTTAATTTTAAATTTTTAAACTCTGTCGCCCTTGGCTTTTTTTATTATTATTATTATTATTTGGCGATCAAAAGCGTAACACGAAAATATACATGCCAGATGTATGCATTGTACGAAATGTAATATGTATTATTCATTGTACGTATGTATGACATGTAATATGTATTGTACGAAATATTGTTTCATATTATTCATTACTCTTTTAATATAAGTTGTTAAAATAACCATGATTTTTGAAAGGAATTAAATATTTTCGCCAGATAATTTGGCGATATTCTTTTTTTTTCGCCAAGGATGACAGAAATGAAATCTATTCCGCTGCAAAATATTAGTATCTTACATCAGATATTTTATTTAGACATTTGAAAACAAATTTGACTTCAAACTATGATAGAATATTTATCATTTTCCTTTTAATTTGTATATTATTAGTATATTAAAATTTAAAAGCATGGTATATAAAAAGTTTTTTTTTTTTTTTTTTTAAATCTTATAATTATTCTTATCTTAATCCTCAATGTTTCCCATCTTTATTGACTTGAATTTACTATTAAAATTTTAACATACTCAAAAACTTCTCATCACTTCGTTAAAATACACTAAACTTTCCCAAAATCTTTTTGTATTTAAAATGATACATGTATTTACTTTAAATGTCCAATATTTCATAAGATTTCCAATTTTAAAGTTTTAAAATATTTATCAAATTTACTTATTTTTCTGGTTTAGCCTTATTGTTTTCCCTTTTATAACTACAGCTGTTGCCCTCTTTAAAATATTTAAAATGATGAGGTCATTTAATAGTAAAATTATCCATTATAGCATATATTATATTTCACTCCTCCATAAAAATTGATTTTAAAATCGTCTGTTTCTTTTATACTTTTATTTTAATAGAATTTTAATAGAATTTAATTTATATATTAGTCATTTTAGCAATTTTATCCAAAGTAGCATTAGAAATAATATATATCACTTCTCCATTAAAATTTATAGGACCCTACAATAAAATTAATTTGTGCTTAATATCAACACTACGAAAATTTTTATCAATCGCTTCCAAATTTTGACCTAAGTTTCAAATCTCAACCCTGTGGGTTTTTACATCGGCTACAACGTTTTCGTCTTTGTTCGTAAATAATAATTTAACTGTACTAAATAGTTTACAGCCGTATAATTCAACGTATAACTTAGTCACAGCAACGCGTGGCCGGGTCTGCTAGTATATTATAAATTTCATAAATAAGTTTAAAAAATTATAAATTGTATATAAATTATAAAAATATATGCGAAATTTAATTATAATGTCATTATAAAAAAATAGTTTATTCATAATACGCATATTTTGCTATCTTAAAAAAATACTGGGATACAGTTGATATATTTTACATTTTTTTAAATACATGCACGGAAATTCCTAGGAACGCCCAGTTTGCTACGTTAATCATTCGAATAAATAAGATTCACAAATATTCTGACTATATGTATATATGAGAAATTTTGAAAAAAGTAGCTTTCTATGTTACATAAGAAAATAATAATAGTAAAATAACTGAACGATTTCAAAGTTGTTATATTTTTTTTTTTAATAATTATAATCTTTTATTAAAATCCTTACTTTTACAATGTTTAATGAGGTAAACTCTAAATAGTACATAAATAATATCAATCTCCTTATTGAATTGTAAAAAAGTATCAAGAAGATTACAATTCAAAATTAGTGGTAAAAAAAAAAAAAAAAGAGAAAGAAAGAAAGGGAAGAAAAGAAAGAAAGAAAAATATAAATACAGGGTGATTTTACAGTTATAAGGCTAAACTTGAGAGGAGGTAGAGAACATTGTGAGGAATTACAATCATAAGAAAACTTGGTCAAAAATGACAGTTTGCGCAATAAACTAGTTATCACATTGTTTTGAGGGTACCATTTTGAACTATAAGGCCGCAACTCTTTTATTCCCCTTCAAAATGTTATATTATTTAAGAAAAATATGTTAAGTATTTGTGTTCAAATTCTTAAGTGTCATTGGTGTATTATATTCGCCAATGGGATTTACTTCATCGATTGTTAAGGATAAAAGTGTAATTGATTTAAACGCGAATATAAATCCCTTTCTTAAACAGCGTAACGTTTTCATAACGTTGCCAGTTTTTATAATTTCATAGTTGCCAACATTTTAATTCATTCCGCAGCATTTTTAGCCCCTCCTTTATTTTGCACCACTTCACTTTATTTATAGAATAATTTTCTCCAATATATAACTACGATTAAACATGAAAAAAATGACTCTTAAAATACATGTGGTATGGAATTAAGGCGGAGCTAAAAATGCTTCGGAATAAATTAAAATGTTGGCATCTCTGTAATTTATTCTGGAGCATTGTTAGTACCTCCTTCTTTTCATACCACTTCTTTGAAAGTAGAGTCTTTTTCTTACTTTGTCGTAGTCGTATATTGGACAAAATTACTGTGCAAATGAAGTGGCATTAAGTAAAGGCGGGCTTAACAATACCTCGGAATAAATTATGTAAAAAGTTCGCAACTCTGGTTTTACGGGAACACAAAAGGGCAGGGCTTATTATTCAAAATAGGAAAAAAAAATACTGTTGAGTGTAGAATGGGAACTGAATGTGTTCAGAGTTGCAAAATTACATAATTTATCAAGGAGCACTTTCAGCCACACCTTTATTTTTACACCACTTAATAGAGTATTTTTCGATAACATATAACTACGATAAAATAAGGGAAAAAAAAAAATACTGTTATTAAAAAAGTGGTATGAAAAAGAGGCGTGGCTAAAAATCCTCCTGAATAAATTAAGGGAATTGGCAATTCTGTAACAAGTCGCGTTAATTATCATTTTTGTGACCATGCTTCCTATGTCATTATTATTCCTAATTATGTTTCCTACTTTCTCTTAAAGTTCATTCGATGATCGTAAAAGCACCCCGTATATACAAGCTTCGCACTCGAAAGTTTGGCAGGTAAGATTCTCATAATGAAAATAATAATAGATTTTCCGATGTTGATGTTAAGCCAGAAATCTATCGTTGGCTTTGTCACTCAGAATTTTCTTTGTTTTTCTCCGAAATTCGCGCGAATTTGGAATAGAACTCTTTAGAAAGACTTTTACGGAAGGTTTTACACTCAAGCATAACTCCCTAGAGTTGGTAATCGGCATTAAACGCTACACCAAAACAACAGAGGGTAATCCTCTTAGAAAATGACAATTAGAAAGCAGAAAATTTTTACTTCTGTCTCCAAAGAAAAAAACCATTGAAATAAACAAAAATAGAAACACAGACTGTTAGTTAAAATTTCATTTGCAAACCGCATCCCGTCTTAAATTTCTCTGCCGAGTTCCTTTCCTTTAAAGCTTTTGTGTCAGGCGTGTGAATGAGGTAACACTCGAAGCTCATCCTTATTCCATTTCCCTTACTACCATTTTTTTTTTTTTTTTTTCCTGAATATCCTTTCTCTTCTCGTTTCTTGCAACGTTTGGGTGAGAAAGCTGACTGTCATGTTGCATTGAGTATTATATTCCTTCAGTAGCAAGAGTTAGAGGAAAAAAAAAAAAAAAAAACAAGAAAAGAAACAAAGCGACGCCTTCTGAAGGCGTCCTTAGTATAGGATTTTGTAGTGATTTCTTTCTAGAGAAGAGAATGACAATTATCTTCCAGAGTATATCTCATGTTTCTTTGAGGTTGGGGGTTCTAAACATCACACTTTTCTTTTAATTCTATACGCTACACTAAACGGGTAATGATCCTGATACAGTAGCGGTTTTTTTTGGGAGAAGTGTAATATGGTAGGATTTGAAGAAGAAGAAGAAAAAAAAAAAAAAAAAAAAAAAATGGTTGAAAGATTGATGTTCTTGCTAAATATACTTAGCATGACAGAAAATGCCGGGCTTTCATTCTATATATACACAATAAGAGTTAAGCATTTTTTTTTTTTTCTAATTAGCTGGGATAAAAAATTTAAAAACTAGGATGAAAAAAATAAAATAAAAAATAAAATAAAAAATAAAATAAAAAAAATGTTTCAAAAAAAAAAAAAAAAAAAAAAAAAAAAAAAAAACTTTGTTTAGGGTTAGTACTTGATCGACCAGAAAATTTGAACTTTGTACAGTTGAATTTTTAGATGATAGAAAGCGACAGATTGTGGGGAAGTTTTATAAAACTGAAGTTCTATATCTCTTTTTTTCGTTTTAAATTACACGAATTTGCAATTGAAAAACTGTGATCGAAAATTTCAGGCTTTATATGAAGTTGAATTTTCATATGAGAGAAAGCGACAAGGCGTTAAAAGGTTCTACATCTTATGTCCTTACAGGGTGCAGAGCTGCCAACCTAATCCGGCAAATTGTTAGTACCGCCCCTTTTTCTACACCAGTCGTTTCTTAGAGTTTTTTTCTTCTTAATTCATCGTAAATATATTTGAAGAAAATTACTTTAAAAATTTAGTGGCGTAGAAAAAGGGGCGGTATTAACAATTTGCATGGTTAGGTTGGCAGCTCTGAGGGTGTCCCAGAATTCATGGGCTAAATTTTAAGGGAAAGTAAAATACATATAAAGAAGCATTTCTTGTATAGCAACATAGGGTTGGAAATGAAATATATATATATATATAGGCGGAAAAGCAAGAAATGCTGAGCAATAATACAAGAATTTCCGCCTCAAGAAGGAATTCTTACATCAGTATATTTCATCAATTATTTATATCGTATTTGTGCAGTAATGTATTTTGATTGAATATGATAGAAATTATTGGTAAAGAAAACTGTCTCAGCACACTGATACTGACAATTTCTCAGCACTCTTGACCGTGCTGAGAGAGAGAGAGAAAGAGAAAAAAGCTATTTACGTACATAATATTACAGTAATTACTCAATTGTGTACAATATTCGTAATTATGCAATCTGTGCGTTAAATACATCGAATAGAAACAGCATTATTGCTATTTATATCTTTTAATGTAATCATTTGCAAGAATAAAATGTTTGTCAAAAATTCAATATTCAAATGCAAGTCCCACATTTCTATTCTTAACCCTTACACCCTTAATCACGACACACTGCCATAAAAATATACTAAAGATTTTTTATATGAAAATATTGGCAGCAAAATAAAAACGAAATTTTCGCAATACTGAAGTATCCTGAAAAAAGAGTGGAGAATTCGAGCTCTGTAAGGTACAACAGCATGTAAAAGAAAACATTATGCAAAAAGTCTACTAATAGCATGCCAGCATACTCAAATTAAATAAGTCTTCCTCTTCAACAAAATCCCCCTTTTTCCTTTTCCTTTTAACTTGATTGACCCTCCTTCAACTATTCCAAGCGTGGGTGGTATTAACATCCCTTGAATATTCAATCATCGTCTGCACATCCGTTGATTTCCGGTCCTTTTCGTCACCCCTACAGGACTATTTTGTTCCACTGCTTCGGTTCCTTTGTTGGAGATGAGTGAACCAGCTTTGAGTGAAGCGGTCTGGAGTAGAAGGAGGGATTCCTCTCTTCTGGTGGGAGGTAAATCTACCCCGGATGCATTGTTTAGACAAAGTGGAGGGGGAAGATAATATGGGTCGTTGCCTGTCTTAACAAATTTGCTGACCTCCAAGGAATGAATATAGATTAAGAGGAAAATTTCGAGATTGTAAAGAAGAAGGCGTAATTATTTTCTCCTATACAGAATGCTCAATTTCTCAGACAAAAGCACTACCATTTTACATTATTTATGTGTCATACGTACTTTATATGCGCATTAGTAATTTTGGAGATACTCTTAATAGTATAATCTGATATCAATATCTGTAAACACTGGGTTTTTAATTGGATAAATTTCATCGCAGGCAATTTTTTTTTAAAGTAATGTGGTTCTAAATCCAGTAAGTATGCAGGATTTACCTCAAAATTATTCATTAATAACTTAATACCCGAAATGGCTCGAAATCTTACATTTGCAAAGGCATTGTAACTTCTAAAGCATACTAATTATTGACAAAACCAAAACAGAATTATAATCAATACTTTAGTTTTGAAAATGCTGAGCCTTTATTTATTATCTTAGTTCACAATTGACTTTTTCTCAAAAATTATAGATTTTATTTTTCGTAAAAGTCGAAGAGTTTAAACATCCTGTTGAAGATTTGAAAGCATTTGCTAAACATATATAGGTTTTTAATAAACACCACGTATGAATCCATTGGGAAACTAATAAGTTGCGTACGACACCATCACTGATCTTTTCTCAACGCAACTCAGATAAGGAAAGTGCCCCGCTAAGAGCAGAGTTGCCAAATTTTGTAACTTATTCCGGAGAATTTTTAGCCCCGCCTTCATTTTACATTACTTAAAAGAATAATTTCCTCTAATATGTAACTTCGATAAAATAAGGAAAAATTACTCTTAAAAAAATGGTAAGAAAAATTGGCGGGATAATAATGCTCTGTAACATGCAACAAATGAAAATTAGCAACTCTGTAAGAGATAACAACAATTAAGAATTTGATCATCGATACACATTATACACTCTATCGGTACTTCCTTTGTCTAGTTGTTGGAAGTTTTACATTCAGTTCACACTTCCTTAATATTTTCGTTTTCTACAGTTTTCACCAAAACTGCTTCTCAATTTCTCACTGGCTATCTCGTCACAATATTTTCAACTCTGTTGGTTGATAAATCGTGCAAAAAATCCGATTTTCTTAGCATAGCTGCCAACTTGTCCCTATTTTTTACACAACGAGAAATTTTTAATAAGTTTTTTTTTTTTTTTTTTTTTTTTTTTAATTTGGTATAAGTTTTCTACGATTAGATAAGGTGAAAACTTTTACTTACAAAAAGCGGTATTAAAAAACCGTACAAGTTGGCAGCGATGCCTTATCCTTAACATATATAGGGTTCGGTACGCGATCCGACCAAGGACAGTCCGTGTACACTAATGGTGGCTGGTGCACGCAAAATCTGTTGTGACCGCAATGTCCTCCATGTTCCCTTCAAAATTATACCTCTGGGGGTCGCCGATGAGGGGCAGCCATCCCTTCCGTGCAGGATGAAAATTGTAATGGCATGTCTCAGGACCACCTCTAGGGGTGAGTCCCAGACCATCGCCAATTGCCCATTGCGCAGCACTAGTGAGACACGTAAAACCCAACCAACCCAATCCGAACTATTTCGATTAAAAAAATCATTAGTATATATGTTTTTATAGATCTTCGGACCCGATTTCACCGATGTTCTCAATCATGTGATGAAACTCAAATGAAGTGTATATTATTCGTGTCTAAGTCAATAAGTTATTTATAAATTGATTTTAATTTTGTTCATTCGATCATTTTATTTCGACATTTATTTCAGTATGAAATTTTTCAGCTAAAAGTTGATCAGATTTCCCCAAATGGTGGAGTTGTATTCGCAGCAGATCTCACATTTTAAACAGTTCCGCCTTTTCAAATGAATTGTTATTAACATTTAACGAATTATTAATTGCTATTAACTAAAATATTATCATCGGAACTGCAAAATAACCAATGTATTTATCAGTATAAAAGCAGTACATGATGTCATGAAGCGAAGATAGTGATATTATGCGCTATAATACAGCATAGTGTTGACAGATTTTGCGACAATTTTATTCAATACCCACCACTAAATTTTAATTGTAATGTTTGGCTAATCACTTCGAAGATTAATTGTCTATTCTGTATACTAAATATCCCTTTTCAAAATTATTGGTGACTATTATATAAAAAAGTAACCAAATCTGGCAACAACGTAACACAGCAGACACCCGTACAATGCGGAGGCCTTCATTGTACGGAAATCTACAGTAATTAAAAAAATCTGGTGTGTGAAGCAACCACACGACTTCCACTACCCACTAATACACGTATTATATGCATTTTTGTGGAATTTTCCAGTAAGAGAAACTTGATACACGTATAAGACATATAAAACAAGTTTACATAGCAAGTTAAAAAATAAGAAAAAAAAAAAAAAAAAGCAGATATTACAGTTATTTTTTAAACACCAATTTCCGAGATCTAAAACCGAACTACCTAATCAGGATGACCGTTAATATTCCTGTAATAACCACATAATACATGAGAAATGGTATATAAAATGGATTAATGAAACAATTTTCTAGAAAATCGTTAGCGTCGTTTTTGAGATACCAACTTTTACTAAAATTTGCTATACTCAATTATTGACTGGAAAACAATAATTGCATACAAAAGGATATTTAAAAAGGAGTTAATATGGCGAGTTTGAAAAAAATCCGTACTGCTGTTTTTAGGAACGCACTTGCGAGACCTGAAATTGAGCAATTTATACAGGACGCCTATCAATTTTACTGAATTAACTAACTATATCATTCGAAAGGGCATCTAATACAGTGTTTATGTAGCAACTTTAAAGAAAATCGTTAGATCCGTTTTTGAGATACGGACTTAGGGTCCAATTTCCGGTTTTCGATGACCCACTTCCGGTTTTCCAATTTTCACCAAAATTTGAAAAATTCCTCTGTACACCAGACCTGTATCAGTTGTGAAGTTAGGTCAATCTTCATTAGTTCCGGAGATATGATAGCCAGAAGATTCCACACATACATACACACACACAGACCAATTGCTGAAAACTACTTTTTGGGGCTCAGGAGGCCCTAAAACGCGTAAATTAGTTGAAAACTCGACATCGAATTTTTGGACCGAATACAACACTTTCATTATCTACGATAGTAGGGTAATGGAAGTAAAAAAATACATTTACACTTTAAAATTACAACTCGTTTGAAATTTTTTTGTGGTTGATAACAATTAGATATATTACTCTTTCCAAGGTGATTACTTTGATTTTTGCATATGTAAACGAAAAATTAACCAGTTTTGTCCAATCTATTAAAACAAGCGTTAACAAACAAACTTTACATCAAGTGAAACTGTCAGCCAATTAGAATGTTATCTCTGGAGGACATTAACACCGTTTACGAAATTTAATGCATCAACAAAAAGTAAATCTAGCATCTTCTTATTATTTTTTAAGTGTTTCATTAATGAAACTTTTATAACACAATCACTTATATGCAAATGCAAAAAATCTTTACTTTTATTTTTTTCGTTTCGTGTTTTTCTGAAAGGAAATACGCTTAGTTAAATCTGAACAACATCGTTAAAAGTCAGATCATAAGACTTGCAAAACAACATCGTTAAAGAAGAATTGTCGTTTTAGATTTCATCGTGCCTATCTGTTTCGACTGATGACAGTGTGTCAGTGAAAACGATAACATTGGTTTCTAGACATGTTATCAGATATTGAAAGCACTGATGAAAAGTTGTCTGGCGCATGAAGACTATTTATACAATGAGAGTATAGAGATTCCTTTAAGGAGGTTTATGAAATAATAATAATTTCAAAAGTCTAGAGCAGTGGTCGTCAATTTTTTTTTATAGCACGTACCACTAAATCTACAATTTAAAATCCCTCGTACCACTAAATTTTTAACTTAAAATCCCACAGATCACTTATTAATTAAGAAACGTAAATATATTTTCTGAATAAGTATTAGAGAATGCCCTGATTTTTGTTTACAGGGAAACCCCAAGCGTGCAATTATAGCAAAAATTCATATAAAAAATTCGACACTTTCTCTACGATGTATGAGTAAAAGAAAGTAAATTTAAATTAAGTTAAATAAATAAATAAATAAAAAAGAATATTTTTAAGTATGCAGACGATAATTAAATTTTATTTAAAATAAATACAAAGCATTTGTGAGCATAGATATCCGCGTTTGTAATGATCGATAGATGGCGCTCTCTGAACACTGCAGTTGTTAGTAAATATAACAGCCACGTGTAATTAGTATTCTTTCTCCGCCATTTCATCATGGAAAGTCGATTGCATAATATGAGGATATGCAGTGGTGTGATGATTTCACCTTAGCCCACCAGAGGGCGAGCATTTCATTACAATCGCGGATAGTAATAAGACATAGATTAGTCATTGGGGGAAAAAAATGATTCCTTTTTACTCGGAGAAAAGTCCACAATATGGCCGTCTTTTTCCGAGTGAACACACACAGATAATTTAGAAATAAAATTTATGAATAATTTATGTACTAAAGGTGAATGAAAAACTGGAGATACAAATTTCAATTTCATTTTTCTTTTTCTTTCTTTCTTTTTTTGTTTTATATATTTATTAATTTAGTTAATATTTAAAGTTAAACTCTTTTATATACTAAAACTAACGTTCTTTACCTACGCCGCTGCTAAATATATTTAAAAGAATTCTGAAAATTCTTTATTATTTACTAATACAAAATCTTAAAAAATATCAAACTTTAAAAAACGTATTCCATTAAAAATCAAACCAGTTTTTATTTCATAATAATAACAAAGCAACTGATTATAAAAATTATATTTTTCATAATTTAGTCAAATATAATTTACTTTTATAATAACTTATCCATTTCTTTTCATAAATTTATTAGAAGAATTAAAAGACGCCATATTTCGACATTTTGAAAATTCATCAACATTCTATTCTATTCTATTACAATTGCCGAGTTTCATTGGTTTCAATACCACTATATGGCTGATGCCAAAAAAATTTTTCGGCATCAAAAATTTTTGCATGATAACAATGGGATGATAGATCTATATAAATTACTATATCTATGTTTGTGAGGCTTGTAAAAATGAAATTTATCGCAAAATTTTGGCAAGATCATCTGTATTTGTATCGATATAATTTGTATTGTAAGTTGAATGCGCATGTTTACGAAAATTGATTGAATAGGTAAGGGAAATCGCGTGATATATAAAGCAAAACAAGTTACTGATGTAGAATCTATGGATATAGAAAATCGCACCGATCTGTTTCTAATCTATACCTTGAAGACAATATCGCGTGTCTGGGAGCTGTTTTAGAAATTTCTTTTATTTTCTCCATTTATTTTCCCACTGTTCGTAAATTTCTTTTTTCTTTCTTCTAAGTAAGCACTGCAACAGGAATGATTTCTAGGTGAATATTTTGTTTTCCTTTTGATGTATTCTAAGTTATATGTTTTTCTTCCTATGATTCTTCTAAGGTGTTATTTTCAAACAAATACTTTTACCAGAGCAACAAATACTGAGTTCTTAAAGAACATAAATCAGGTCTCTGTCAATACTTTAAACACGCAAATTTTTGTGAGTGTGAAACGAATTTATTTGGAAAAGTTTTCTGTATTAAAATCTTTAAAGTAGTCTATTAATTCTCCATTTTCTATCAGTGGAATTTTTTTTCCTGCAATAAACTATGCAGGTAAACTATAAAACTGTTTGTTTCAATGTTTTTAAAAATTTTAGCTATGTCTTTAGGTATATTTAAAATGCATTTTAAGCAGGTTTCGCCTATATCAAATAATGTGCCTGAATATTTTTGTGTGGCGATTGCATGTCGACAGACGAATGTTTCGTAGCAGCTCTAGCTGAAGAACTAGTTTACATAATCCCATGTAAATTTATTTCTAATTCCACCTTAACGCGTGCCTATCAAATTTTACTAAAAATCACCCATCAGTTGGGGTTGCCACACCGTTTTTTCAAAATTTTAAATACGACAGTATTAATGATAATTATTTATAATAGCAATTGCCAACTAAGGAAAAGAAGTTGTACATGAAGGAGCATATTCCCCTGGGGGTATAAATTTCCATTATGAGTATTTTTCAAAGGAATTCGTCAATATTTTTAAAACAAAAGATTGATCCACAGATTTTTGATTATTTAACGCAAAAATCTCGATTATATATATAAAATTCTCAGATGTCGTCTATAGGGCACGAAATTAATTTTTTTGTACATTTAGTGTTATAATTCTCAGCAATGAAAATCATCTGGGTTCATCGTAGAAAATAATTTTAATAAATAACACTGCGATGCAATTTTTTTTTTTCGAGCCCTGATACCATTCTTGCTGATTCTTATGCATACTTGCATAATTGCCAACTATCTCATTATGAACCGTACAATTTTTAGTACCCGCCTTTTTTTTCACACCAATAATTTTTTAGAGACATTTTAGTCTTATTTATTCGTAATAACATTTGGAGAGAATAACTCTAAAAATATAGTGGTGTGATAAAAGAGGCGTCCTTTTCCCACACCACTATATTTTTAGAGTTATTCTCTCCAAATGTTGTTACGATTAAATAAGACTAAAATGTCTCTAAAAAATTATTGGTGTGAAAAAAAAGGCGGGTACTAAAAATTGTACGATTCATAATGAGATGGTTGGCAAGTATGCTTATGTAAAAAGGCCTCCTGAATCCGAATATGACTCCCGTTTTGCACAGTCACCCACCTTTTTCTCGGGACACAACCCCTTCCTCCAATTTTAATCCCTGTTCGGTAATTTTATGGCCATGAATTTGATTTGGAGAATGAAAAAGAATTAATTTAACACTTAAATATATATATATATATTTAATATATCATTATATATACATATAATGTTTAATAAATAACACTAATAATAGATTAAAAAAAATATAAGAAATGTAATACATAATTTCAGTGTGAAATACCCCCCCCCCCTCAGATTTTCCCTTGCCGCAAATGTTGATGTTTTAGAATTTTTCCAACTCTGTAGCTCCTCAGTAGATATTTAACAGTTAAAATAATCCTCCCCATAAAATTCAAATTTATAGCCATAAAATTACCGAAAAGTGATAAAAATAGGGGGCCGTCCCTAAAAAACGGTGTATGATAGGACATCATATTCGGATTCAGGGGATCATTTTACATAAGAATGTGCAAAAATTGTGTTTGGGGCAATTTGCAGAGCAGTCAGTGTTGCCAGATTTGGGGACTTTTTTAATCAATTGTCACCAATAATGCTGTGAATTGATATTTGATATACATAATAGACGATAAATCTCCGAAGTGATTAGGCAACCATTACAATTAAAATTTAGTGGTGGATATTGAATAAAAATGTCCCCAAATCTGGCAACACTGAGAGCAGTGTAATCTGTACTGTATAAATTTGCATAGGAATATATTGAAAAAAGTTTTGTGATGGCCACGTCATACTAGTTTCACTCTTGACCATGGTGAATATTTCCCGTCGAATTTATATTTCTTGCTTTTTCTTAATACACGAACAGCCGCACAAAGCATAAAATTTGCGGGGAAAATGCATAAAATTTGTGGAATTGAAATTTGAGTTACGCCCACAACAAGTCACTTTCCATTATTTCCTTTACTCTGTTATTTATAATACAGATCATGGTTATTCCTCGGCTTATCGACTATAAGTTTCCATATCAAAACATTATGAATCATGCGATACGACAAAATATATCAAGAGATAAATAATAATATATTTAACGTTATCGTTAAGGCAACGCCCTTCCACAAATCTCTATTTATTTCATTTAGAAAAATTTCCCTTTATTAGTCTCAGAAATATGTGTCGAAGCATTTTTGTTCAAATATTAAAACACATTTGTAAATTTAGAAATCGCACATTTTAGACTGTGTTTAACCCATTAACGCCCAGCGTCCTGATTTGAGGACAGCTAATAAAATAATACGTATATGTTTTGTGGTTTCTTGGAATGATTTCTGCTTTTTAATGACAGTTTATAGCATCACTCTAAATGATGCCTCAAAGTTTTAAGTGCCTGCTATTAATTATAATTATATCATTTCGATAGTTATTTAATGATTTTTCATTCATCACATATAAATTTGTTTTTTGCGCAAATATACCAACTTAAATCAAGTTGAATCATAATATATGTTATAATACTTAACTTTCGAAGTGTTTGTTAGCGTATAATAGGGAATTAATCTGTTATCTCGAAGTCTATCTATTTCGAAGTTTTTTCACTAGAACACTAAACGTTCTCTAATGAGGATATGCTTTAAATTTAAAACTATCGGAAGAATTGTTTAATTTAATATATTTTACTGTCAGTTTTACATATTAATTTAGAATGGAAATATTCATTAAAATATATTTTGCAAAATTAATTCGGGCGTTAACGGGTTAACAAACTAAATACCACTGTGACGTTTAAAACTAAAATTAAACTAAAACGGAAATAAGTAATAATATAATAATGTGGTTGCTATTATATGCGAAATAATTTGTCATAAACAGAAATGCTATTATATATATATATATATATATATACATACTTGCCAACCATCTCATTAATAACCGTACAATTATTAACGCCCCTTTTTCCACACCACTTCTTTTTCAGAGTAATTCTTTTCAAATGTTGTTACGATTAAACAAGAATAAAATTACTCTAAAAAACAACTATTGTGAAAAAAAAAGGCGGGTTGTAAAAAGTGTACAGTTCATAATGAGATGGTTGGCAAATCTGTATTGGATTGCTTCAATTACTTCTTCCTTGTTGAAATTTTGGTTTGTGCTATTGATTAATTTAATTTCCTTTATTAATTTTATTCAATTTCCTTTTTTAATTTTTGTTTTGTTGCAAGATAGAGATTTGAGCTGCATATTGCTGGAATTAGCTATAAAGTTTTACGAAATCTTGCATGTGCTGATAGAAATGCAAGTTTCCTGATGAGTACATTTCTATTTTTCAGCATTTAAAATTCCAATTTTCAATTAATGAATTCCATTTTTTTATTTTTTCCTTTTTAACTGAACTCTATGGAGATTTTATCCTTTCTTTGTTCTCTCAAATGTTGACTGTTACTAATAATTCATAGTTTTTGTAATTTTCTCATCGTTAGGCTTATATGTTTTGTTAGTGTCATTTCTCTTCTGCGTAAGTACTTTAACTTGTTTTTACTATCATTGGTACTCAAATTAATTTAATACCGTGAAATTTTTAATCGAAATAAATCTCATTTAAAATTTATTTATGTTAGTATCTTCATATATCTTTTGTCTGCTGAATGTTACAACGGTACTAAACAATTCAAATTATATATATATATATATATATATATATATATATATATATATATATAGATATATATAATTTTTTTTTTCTCGAGCTACGAAATAAATATTTTATAATAAGACGTGTAAAAATGTGTGCTAGAAAGCCCGAAGAAAATCAGGGAAATATCTAAAGTTGCACGCAATGATTGAGCACGAGCACACTTCCACACACACACACACACAAAAAAAAAAGGTTCTTTATTTAGTATCGATTTTTCTTTTTCATTCATGTTTCAGAATTGCTTCTTAGACAGTACTGTTACTAAATGTTCGCTACTATAAGTATGAATAATGTTATTATTATATTGTTAAGTTCACTGAGAAAAATTCTGTAACTGACATCTAAAATCTAAATTGTGGCTCTAGAAAAAATAGTTCCATGCCATCCTTATAAATTCTAGTCCCCTCTGAAAGTGAGTTCTAGAAACCCCTATTAGAATTCTAGAGCGTTTGCCTATATTCTCGAGGGCAAAGTTATTTAAAAATCTCTGGAAATAAATGCGAATACAAGAGGCAGGTTTCAACGACTATATTCATAGTTTATTACCCAATTCTAGAAAATCACGCGAGAATTTCTCTCAACACAAAGATTCAGAATATTGTTTCACCATCTAGAAATGTGTAGACTAGAAATTCTCGATCATTTCGTCTATTCAGTTTATTGGCGTGGCTCATGCGCATAGCTCGGAAATTTACATTTCTAGTTGAAGGATTTAAAAAATGACCACTTACTCATTCTAGATGAAGGTTATTTTTCATCTTTCTCTTATTTGCTGAGGGAATTAAATTATTTATTGAAGGAATTAAATTATTTATTATATATATATATATATATATATATATATATTCAGTATTGTTATTGGACTCTTAAAAATTTTTGACTTTCAGTTTTCGATGGATTTACATGTTTTGAGAGGTCCAGAACATGATTTGACCAATTGAAAAATATGTCAGTTTGTTCATCTATCTGTGTGTATGTGTGACAAAAATTTTGTGGCGACTGTATCTCATGAACTGCTGCACAGAATTGCATATAAATTTATATGTAGATGCACCTTGACCTAAATTAGTTTCTTGACCTTAATAATATTAGTTAATATTAATTTAATTAAAAAATTCTTGTTGTCAAGTACCCAACAGATGGAGCTGCTTTACAGCGAATTCCGCAATTTAAAGGAAGGCTATATTTCAGGAACTAATGCACGTAATTGCATATAAATTTATATGTAGATGCACCTTGACATAAATTAGTGCCTATTAATTTTGAAGTCAATCGCTCAATAGGTGACGCTGCTATACAGTAATTTTCGCAATTTAAGGGAAGGCTATACCTCAAGTTCTATTGTGTATAACCAAACAAAACTAGGTATGTAAGAAGATCGTTATGTTAAATTATGCTGATTCAACTTGGATGCATATCGGCCAATAGGTGCCGCTGCTATACTGCAATTTCCCCCGAAAACGGGAAGGCTATATCTCAATTTCTATTGCATGTAACTATACTAAACTTGATATGTGAGATAACCATTGTGAAAATCCATATTTAAAATATTATTCATAGAGAATAAAACTGTCTTTCTTTGGATATTTAGTGTTAATTTTCTCTATGAGGAAATTCGTCTGCATACATCAGGGGAGATAATTTATAATGGTTGTAATATATTATTCGTACTGAGTGAATTTATAAAAGAAAATATAGAAGAGAGTCTTATGGTGGTCAGAACATATTAGTCTATTCATGTCTCAAAATTACTCCTTAGATTGTTAATATAAATGTTTCAACATCATAACTACATAGGTATCACCATTATTACACAGCCACTACCACTATAGCTGCCAAGTTTTTTAATTTATTCCGGAATGCTGTTAGCCCCACCCTTTTCTCTCCTCACCCTTAAACTTTGTAGGAAAATTTTATTCAATATATAATTGCGATTAAATATGAAGAAAATTACTCTAAAAAGATTACGGTGTGAAAAAGGGGCGGGACTAACAACATTCCGGAATAAATTTAAAAACTTGGCAGCTATGTACCACAGAAAAAGACAGAGAGAGAGGGGGGGGGGTCTTCTTTCTGCACTGATCCATTTCTTTCATTCATGTCTCAAAATTGCTTCTTAGATCGTAATTATAAATCTTTAACCGTTACTATAAAAAAGAAAAAACAGTGAATTCCCGATTATCCGTGCTCATTGGATTATGTGCATTGTAGACTATCCACGAGCGCGGGAAAAAGAATGGATCAAGAAAGCGCAAAATCAAGAGAAAGTCTTTTTTTAACAAGAAATAAAAACAAATGATTATCTAAAAAAATACAGTAAATAAATAAATAAATAAATATAAATAATTTGTCACTTTTGTTTTATTTTTTATATAGTACAGTAGGTAATTTTTAATTTGTGCATAAATTACTTACATATTCTTTCTTGGATACATCGTGAGAACACTATTTTTTTTATTTGTTTTTACGTCCTTTAGTAGATAAAATACAAGTACATACCTGCCAACTTATTAATTAATATTACAGAAGTTTGTTAGAACCCTCCCCTTTTTCCACACCACTATATTTTTACAGAAATTTTTTTCAAATGTAATTACGATTACATAAGAAGAAAATTATTCTAAAAAAAGATTGGTGTGAAAAAAAGGGCAAATACTGACGATCTTCTGGAATATTAATTAGTAAGTTGGCAGGTATGCAAGTATAGTTACTGTTTGTATAATGTTTTATGTCGAATACAATCAAGTTTTCCAGCAAGAATATTTTTGATCTTATTTGCCTCCATTTTCAAGTTTCGTATGTTTATCCGCGATTTGCATCATCTGCGGAATCCGTGCCACTCAATTAATCAGGATAATCGGGCAGTTTACTGTAATAATACATAGCTGCCAACATTTCTAATTTTTAAATCAGTTTTATTATCAGTATTTTTTATAAAGGAATCTGTAACATATATTTCCCACATATTATAAAGATTAAATAAACTGAAAACATTTATAAAAATTTTCTGGTATGAATTGGCTCCTATGGTAATGTAGTAATGCAGTTTCTATATTATGCAAAATAATCTGATTTAAAAAGGAATGCGTATTTTATTTATTTATTTTTTAAACCAGCTGAACAACAATTATATAATAGGCAGACGTTTAACAGAATAGGTAAGTATGTATAAAGCTAGAAAGTGCAAAGAAAAGCAAGGAAATCTTTAAGGTTCACGCAGTGATTTTCGAATGCACTACCATAGCTGCCAACATCTTAATTTATTCCGGAGTATTTTTAGCCCCGCCTTTATTTCGTACCACTTATTTTTTAAAAGTAATTTTTTCTTATTTTATTGAAGTTATGTATTAGGGAAATTTTTTTTTCAAATAAAGTGGTGCGAAATAAAGGCGTAGCTAAAAGTACTCCGGAATAAGTTAAAATATTGGGCGCTATGCACTACTACAAAAATAAAAAAGGAAAATCAAAGCTTCTTTCACTATTGATCTATCCTTTTCATTCATGTATCAGAATTGCTTCTTGGTCTGTTACTATTAATATTTAACTGTTATATAAAACCATTACTACACTGTTATCATTATTTCTGTTAATGGTAAAGAAAAGGAAATAAGTAATAATATACCGTAATTTCAGGTAGATACTCCACAGGTATCCAGTTTTACACCAGAAATTTCAATTGATAAATAAATTTATATTTGTACGAGCTTTTCCTTCGAAAAAGTATAGATTTCTCTATTAAATAAAATTTCTGGTGGAGAAATGACACATCTTACCTGCGGGTTATCTACCAGAAATTTACGGTAGTTGCTGTTTTATGTAAAATATTCTGTTATAAACAGAAATGAGTTATTATTTTTTTTAATGCAACTGAACAATAAAAATATTAGATAGACATTTAAAAACATAGATATAAGTAGGTATAAAGCAAGAGAGTACAAAGAAAAGCAAGGAAATCGCTAAGGTGCAAGCAATGGTTTTCGAAACAGAAAAAAAAAGAAAAAAAAAAAAAAAAGGAAAATCAAAGCTTCTTCTTTCACTATTGGTCCATCTTTTTCATTCATGTCTCAGAATTGCTTCTTGGTCCGTTACTATTTATATTTAACCGTTATATAAAACCATTACTACATTGTTATCATTATTTCTGTTAATGTAAAGGAAAAGAAATAAGTAATGATATAATTTTATGTAAAATATTCTGTTATAAACAGAAATACGTTATCCCCCTCCCCCTTTTTGTATGCAATTGTACAATAAATATTTAACAGATAGACATTTAAAAACATAGATAAGTAGGTATAAAGCTAGAGAGTACAAAGAAAAGCAAGGAAATCTCTAAGGTGCACGCAATGATCTTCGAGCACTCTACAACAGAAAAAAAAAAAAAGAGGAAAAGCAAAGCTTCTTCTCTTACTATTGATCCATCTTTTTCATTCATGTCTCAGAATTGCTTCTTGGTCTGTTACTATTAATATTTAACAATTATATAAAACCATTACTACATTGTTATCATTATTTCTGTTAATGTAAAGGAAAGGAAATAAGTAATAATATAGTTGCTGTTTTATGTAAAATATTCTGTTATACACAGAAATACGTTATCCCCCCCCCCTTTTTTTTATGCAATTGTACAATAAATATTTAACAGATAGACATTTAAAAACATAGATAAGTAGGTATAAAGCTAGAGAGTACAAAGAAAAGCAAGGAAATCTCTAAGGTGCACGCAATGATCTTCGAGCACTCTACAACAGAAAAAAAAGAGGAAAAGCAAAGCTTCTTCTCTTACTATTGATCCATCTTTTTCATTCATGTCTCAGAATTGCTTCTTGGTCTGTTACTATTAATATTTAACAATTATATAAAACCATTACTACATTGTTATCATTATTTCTGTTAATGTAAAGGAAAGGAAATAAGTAATAATATAGTTGCTGTTTTATGTAAAATATTCTGTTATACACAGAAATACGTTATCCCCCCCCCTTTTTTTATGCAATTGTACAATAAATATTTAACAGATAGACATTTAAAAACATAGATAAGTAGGTATAAAGCTAGAGAGTACAAAGAAAAGCAAGGAAATCTCTAAAGTGCACGCAATGATCTTCGAGCACTCTACAACAGAAAAAAAAGAGGAAAAGCAAAGCTTCTTCTCTTACTATTGATCCATCTTTTTCATTCATGTCTCAGAATTGCTTCTTGGTCTGTTACTATTAATATTTAACAATTATATAAAACCATTACTACATTGTTATCATTCTTTCTGTTAATGTAAAGGAAAGGAAATAAGTAATAATATAGTTGCTGTTTTATGTAAAATATTCTGTTATACACAGAAATACGTTATCCACCCCCCCTTTTTTATGCAATTGTACAATAAATATTTAACAGATAGACATTTAAAAACATAGATAAGTAGGTATAAAGCTAGAGAGTACAAAGAAAAGCAAGGAAATCTCTAAGGTGCACGCAATGATCTTCGAACACTCTACAACAGAAAAAAAAAAGAGGAAAAGCAAAGCTTCTTCTCTTACTGTTGATCCATCTTTTTCATTCATGTCTCAGAATTGCTTCTTGGTCTGTTACTATTAATATTTAACAATTATATAAAACCATTACTACATTGTTATCATTCTTTCTGTTAATGTAAAGGAAAGGAAATAAGTAATAATATAGTTGCTGTTTTATGTAAAATATTCTGTTATACACAGAAATACGTTATCCCCCCCCCCTTTTTTTTATGCAATTGTACAATAAATATTTACCAGACATTTAAAAACATAGATAAGTAGGTATAAAGCTAGAGAGTACAAAGAAAAGCAAGGAAATCTCTAAGGTGCACGCAATGATCTTCGAACACTCTACAACAGAAAAAAAAGAGGAAAAGCAAAGCTTCTTCTCTTACTATTGATCCATCTTTTTCATTCATGTCTCAGAATTGCTTCTTGGTCTGTTACTATTAATATTTAACAATTATATAAAACCATTACTCCATTGTTATCATTATTTCTATTAATGTAAAGAAAAGGAAATAAGTAACAATACAGTTACTGTTTTATGTAAATTATTCTGTTATAAACAGAAATACGTTATCCTCACCCCCCACACTTTTTTTATGCAATTGTAACAATAAATATTTAACAGATAGAAATTTAAAAACATAGATAAGTAGGTATAAAGCTAGAGAGTACAGAGAAAAGCAAGGTAACCTCTAAGGTGCACGCAATGATCTTCGAACACTCTACAACAGAAAAAAAAAAAAAAAAAGAGGAAAATCAAAGCTTCTTCCTTCACTATTGATCCATCTTTTTCATTCATGTCTCAGAATTGTTTCTTGGTCTGTTACTATTAATATTTAACAATTATATAAAACCATTACTCCATTGTTATCATTATTTCTGTTAATGTAAAGAAAAGGAAATAAGTAACAATACAGTTACTGTTTTATGTAAATTATTCTGTTATAAACAGAAATACGTTATCCTCACCCCCCACACTTTTTTTATGCAATTGTAACAATAAATATTTAACAGTTAGACATTTAAAAACATAGATAAGTAGGTATAAAGCTAGAGAGTACAGAGAAAAGCAAGGAAACCTCTAAGGTGCATGCAATGATCTTCGAACACTACAACAGAAAAAAAAAAAGAGGAAAATGAAAGCTTCTTCCTCCACTATTGATCCATTTTTTTCATTCATGTCTCAGAATTGCTTCTTGGTCTGTTACTATTAATATTTAACCATTATATAAAACCATTACTACATTGTTATAATTATTTCTGTTAATGTAAAGAAAAGGAAATAAGTAACAATACAGTTACTGTTTTATGTAAAGTATTCTGTTATAAACAGAAATACATTATCCCCCCCCCTCACACACACACACTTTTATTTAATGCAATTGTACAATAAATATTTAACAGATAGACATTTAAAAACATAGATAAGTAGGTATAAAGCTAGAGAGTACAAAGAAAAGCAAGGAAATTTCTAAGGTGCACGCAATGATCTTCGAACACTCTACAACAGAAAAAAAAAAGAGGAAAATCAAAGCTTCTTCCTTCACTATTGATCCTTCTTTTTCATTCATGTCTCAGAATTGCTTCTTGGTCCGTTACTATAAATCTTTCACTCTATCAAGACGAACAAAAAATAGTCTTTTATTTTTAACAATGTATCATAGAAATACACATGACATATTATGAATGATGATGTAGAGATATATTCTTTTATGTTAAAACGATGGATATGTATGGACGTAAAAATAATTTATTAATGAAAGCAGCGAATAAGAATGGTGTACAAAGATGATTTAAGAATCTTCATGTAAAATAATGCTTAACGAACAATAATAAATGTATGCGATGGAAATATTAATCAAAAAATATATGATGAGCCGTTTTCTAATTAAAATTGATTAATTATTTCTGAATACATTTTTTTAGAAAAAATATCAAATTAATTGACTTTTTTTTTTTTATATAACTTTAACGCATTGTGTGAAGGATCGAGGATCTATTACTTGCCTGGTCATCTTTCGTTTTTGTTAGAATTAATTCAGTATTTCCTTCACCTATTAAGCAGTTTAAATTATTATTATTATTCGAATAATTGATGTGTTTGTACATTAAGCCACATATATCAACAATAATAAAATAAAATAACAGATGAAATTACTATTTTCATAAAAATAATATTATAGTTTTAAAAAATTAAAGAACACGCTTTTATAGAAATGTGAACTAAAAAGCACAAAATATCTATCTTAGTATTAAAATGCAGGGTAAGAGAAAATCTTGTGAGTGACACGCCATAGTATTTACATACATTTAAATCTTTAATTAAAATAATTTAGAATTAAACAAAAACCATTTTTAAAAAATCTTCCCTGACTGGGCTCGAACGCTGGACCTTTAGGTTCGTAGCGCGGGACTTTACCTCACAGCCACTGAGTTCATGTAGGGAAAGTCTTTTTTTTTACAATATAGATTTTCTGTTTGCTCCCAGAGCAGTTACAAACGTACAAACATACATACAAACATACATACATACAGGTGAAGCTAATAAAAGCGATTTAAAAATAACTACATAAATTTGTCAAAAATGTTTCCCGCAAAGGATCATAAATATTTAAATTTATACTGACTATTTAATTTAATTTAATTTATTTAATGTTTATGAATAAAAACAATGTGTTATCTTTATTCAATAACACTGGTCGGCACCAAAAATGCCCCAACACCATTTTTGCTAATTCTTATGTAAAATGACCTCCTGAATCCTAATATGACAGCCCTTTTGCCCTATCACCCACCGTTGTTTAGGGACGGCCCCCTATTTTTATCACTTTTCGGTAATTTTATGGCTATAAATTTGATTTTTAGGGATGAGGAGGGGAGGGATAATTTTAACTGTTAAATACCTTCTGAGAGGCTACAGAGTCGGAAAATTCTAAAACATGAACATTTGCGGCAAAGGGGGATTTTCCACTGAAATGATGTATTCCATTTCTTATATTTTTAAAATAATCTTAATGCTATTTATTAAACATTATACTTTTTTGTTCATAAGTGTTAAAATAATTATTTTCCATTCTCCAAATCAGTTTCTTGGTCATTAAATTAACGAAGATTGATAAAAATTGAGGGAGGAGGTGAAGTCCCCAGAAAACGGTGAGTGAAGGGGCAAAATGGGGGTCATATTTGGATTCAGGAGGTCATTTTACATAAGAATCAGAGCAGAAATAGTATCGAGGAGGTCGATTTTTTTTTTTTTTTTTTTTTTTTTTTTTTTTTTTTTTAAGCGTAGTTTAATTATTCAAAATCCTAATAGTCAATTTAATAGAAACAGATGCAAATTTATTGTCTGGATGTCTTCACAACTGAAAACCAGAAAAAATAAAAATTTTCAGTAAAAAGCACAAAAATAAAACCCATCTACAGTTTAAAGAAAAATGTCATAAGATCCTGCAAGATTTCCTTTTTTCCACAACCACTTCAATTAGACCTCTTTAGACAACTTGACACTAATTTTCATGACGTGGCAGTTGCGAAAAGATCGTCATAGAGTAACATTATTCTGCAACCTATGATATCCCCCTTTACAAAAAAATGTAATACACCGTTAGATTTCGAAAAAAAGTTTAAATAGTAATGTCTGAAATTTTTGTTTTTGTCTTTGAAAGCTAGAAGAAAGTTTCGTATAATAATAATTATAATAATACAGTCGAACCTCGTTAACGTGAACACTGTTAACGTGAATTACTTTTAACCCCTTAACGCGCGCTGTCCTCGCTGCGAGGACGCAAAATTTAAGATCCATTTGCAAAAATTCATCCCGGAATTTTTTTAACAAAAATTTACGTTTATAACTTATCAGAAAAGGCCGGTTTTTTAAACCTTAAATTTTAAAATTTCTTTTAGTTTAATTTAGTTCATGAATTTCGATGGCAGTATAATTTAAATGATCCGAATTGTCTTGCGCCGCAAAGGGTTAGCATGAACTGTTTCCACAATCCTCGTCAAAATGAAGATTAGTTTAGTTATATGAAGATTAGTTACTGAGAGCATGAACTACTGATAATGTGAATAAATTTTTATTCCCTTTAAGATTCACGTTAACCAGGTTCGACTGTAATAACAATTATCTATACAGTTAAACCTTGAAAATACGAAAATACGAACATCCAAAATTCGGAAACCTCTAAAATCCGGACATTTTTTCCGATTTTAGTTTTACTTTTAAAATAAGATTTTGTTGTATCTGTTTCCACATTTCTTGTGGAATGCAGTTCAAAATCCTTTTAACTGAACACTGAATACAAAAATATAGTCCTAATCTTACATATTTTTATACTACTTGATTGTTAATTAATAATTTATTTTTTAAAAAACAGGTAAGTTAAAAAAACGAAGAAAAAAATCAATTGGGTAAAACAGTTTTAAATTGTTGAAATACTTTTAAAAATTCAACATAAAAATTACTTTCTTTTTATAGTTTTATTTGAGTATTTTTTAATGAATACATAAATAGTTTATTAGCAGTTATTTAGCAGCCATTATCAGTTGTCCACAGCATTTTAATTTAATGTATTTATATTTCAGTTCTAAATTATTAATTATTTTAATTCTATATTAAATCTATTATACTTCTATTTTATAATTTAATTCGCCAATTTGGTGGTCGTTTATTTTTGCTAGCATAAAAATTGCATTTTGTATGTTATTATAATATAATAACAAAAAAAAAAAATAGTTTTTAATAAATCTCTGAAATCAGGAAAAGTCGAAAATCCGAAAACACCGCGGTCCCGCCGATTCCGGATTTTCGAAGTTTAACTGCATTTACCTAAGATTATAATACCTCACAAAATTCTCCCTTTTCCGTAACCTATCCATATCACAAAATGAAAAGTTAAACTCGTATTTTTCCTTCGCAATATAAGCCTCCGTCATTTATCTCAGAGTATTTAATAAATACTTCAGGAGAGTATTTTCTTTAGGCTTAACAGAGAGGTACGCTGAAATAAGATCCTCTTTAGTTCAATATGTAGCATAAGAAAAGAATTAACAATACTAAAACAATAGAGATATTTGGTTCGTTTCTTTAATCGTTTTTTAAAATAAGCAAAGTCAGGGGGGAAATATTTGATTAAAAAGTGCTTATGCGTAAAAGAAGTTTAATTGGATCAAAATACAGTGTGAAAAGTAGAAAGTTATTTAGAAACCGAAGAAGAGTAAATGGAAGGAGAAGAAAATTATTTATTTACATTGAATATTTTTATAATTACTCATACTTTCATAGCTAATAATTAGCTATTAGTTTGTACAAAATCAAATTTCCATAACCTATCGATATCACAAAATGAAAAGTTAAACACGTATTTTCCTTCGCAATATAGGCTTCCGTCATTTATCTCAGAGTATTTAAGAAATACTTCAGGAGAGTATTTTCTTTCAGCTTGACAAAGAGGTGCGTTGAAATTAGATCCTTTTGTTCAATATGTATAGCATAAAAAAGAATTAATAATACTAAAACAATAGAGATATTTGGCTAATCGTTTTTTTAAAGTCAGCGGGAAGATATTAGGTTAAAAAGTGCTTATACGTAAATGAAGTTTAATTGGATCAAAACACAGTGTGAAAAGCAGATAGTTATTTAGAAAGCGAAGAAGAGTAAATGGAAGGAGAAGAAAATTATTTATTCACGTTGAATATTTTCATAATTACTCATACTTTCATAGCTAACAATTAGCTATTAATTTGTACAAAATCAAATTTCCCATTCAAAGAACAACATTAGAAGAAAACAAATTTTAATATTTTAATATAAAATCACGCACAATTTTTTCTTTTTCTTTTCATAAACTGCGTAAATTAGGCGCTGCGCTACAAGACAATTTTATTCTAATTAACGTGCTGCGACAATCAAGATGTTCTCAAAAAGAACAACAACAAAAAAAATTTTTGAACAAAATGCCTTACATTTAAATAAGAGAGGCATATGCTAGCAATTTTTTCTTAATTTCAATAGTTAGGTCCTAAAAATCTTCTCTATATCCGTTTTATATATATGCATGCATGTGATAAAATTCTATAGCATATTACTTTGAAAGAAGTAAAAGTCCTGATAAGACATATAAAATGAACAAAATATCTAAAAATGTGCAAGAATATTTAATGTTACAACTGATTAAATCTTTTTCCCCAGCATCAATTGTCCTGTTGCAGTGAAAACAGTTTTAAAGTCAAAGCGAAATTAAATAGCATTTCCATTCACTTCCAGTAAGTCCAGCCTTGGCGACTAAATTTGGTAAGAAAATTGTAGTTTAGGTCTTTCTAAATTTTGAAGCTCTGCGATGAAGAGGAGCCGAGACCCAGAATTTTCAATGGTATTCTAGATAGAATTATAGCCAAGCCCAATTGACACAAGGTGTAAATACAAGTAAGTTGGCTTTTGTCGGAGAGAGCGGTCAGTGTTATTTAGAGAGCTATTCTGAGCAATTGCACTTTTAAGACTCTGTTCCAAGCGATTGATCTTTATACGCGAGCTAGCGAAATTTTTGTTCTGTGTACTGACGCTGATTGCTCAAATTTGTGAAACAA
Organism: Salticus scenicus; assembly: GCA_963930645.1. Classification (NCBI taxonomy): domain Eukaryota; kingdom Metazoa; phylum Arthropoda; class Arachnida; order Araneae; family Salticidae; genus Salticus; species Salticus scenicus. Next base: position 102,389,911 of record OZ005660.1, read on the forward strand.
GTACCTGTTTTCTTGGACTATTTCGAGGATATTCATAGATTAGTGACTTTTGTACTACGAGTGAGAGCTTCATTGAACTGCTTCGAGATGTTATTATGCTTAATAAAGTGCATGCACAGACTAGAACCTGCCTGTTTCTTTACGAAATACTTTCAACACAAGAAAGTCAACAAATTATTTCCTATAAAAATTATTATATAATTGCATTTTGATCAAAAAATAATAAATAATTGTATATTATTATAATTTTTGTTGATAATTACTTTAAATTAAAATCTAAACAATCAATAACACAGAAGTAGATAAAAAAAAATCATCTATGGCGCAAAAAAAAAAAAAAGTGTTAAATATTTTTCTTTTTAATTAAAAAGTATTCGAGAAAACACATATATATTTTTTTTTTTTCTTTTTTAAAGGAAAAATGACATATTTTATAAAATTTTACCTTTTTCCCATAACATATCGATATCACAAAATGAAAAATTAAACTCGTACTTTTCCTTCGCAGTATAAGCCTTTGTCATTAATCTCAGAGTACTTAATTATTACTTTAAGAGGGTATTTCCTTTACATTTTACACAGAGGTACGTTGAAATAAGATCCTTTTGTTCAATATGTAACATAAAAGAGGAATTAATATACGAAAACAACAGAGATATTTGGCTCTTTTTTTATATTGTAATAATTGTTCAAAATACAAAAAATCGGTAATATAGAAAAAAAAAAAAAAAAAGCTTAATATTTTCTTTTAAATTAGAAAATATCAAGGAAAAACATATTCATATTTTTCTAAGAAAAATATCATAAGACCTCACAAAATTCTCCCTTTTCCACAACCTATCGATGGCGGAAAATGAAAAATTAAACTCGTATTTCTCCTTCCTAATATAAGTTTTCGTCATTAATTTGAGAATATTTAATTAATACTTTCGGCAGATATTTTCTTAAAACTTAACAAAGAGGTACGTTGAAATAAGATCCTTTTGTTCAATATGTAGTATAAAAGAGGAATTAATATACTGAAACAATAGAGATATTTGGCTTTTTTCTTTATTAATTTTATAAATCAAGCAAAGTCAAGTGGAAAATATCTTGTGTAAAACTTGCTTATACATAAGAAAAAGAAAATTTTTAATTAGATCAGAATAAGGCTTGAAAAACAGGTATCCAGGCAGAAACGCGAGAAAAGAAAATTTAATTAAACCACACTGAAAATTTTTATTATTACTGATACTTTCATTATTAATGTTTATCGCGTATTTGACAAGAGCAAACTTTATGAAAGTAGACGAAAAATCATTCGTATGATTTATTCGTGAATAAAAAAGTAGATCAAATAAATATTTTTGAACAAAAATATTAGAACAAAACAAATTTATTTCTTTAAAGATTAAATATCTTAAAATCCTTCGAGATTTCCTTTTTTCATAAACTGCTTAAATTAAGTACCACGAGACAATCCCTTATATTATTAAAATCTGTACGTGCGTGTGTGTCTGTGTGTCTGTCTGTGTGTCTGTGAGAAACGGCTTGACGCAGCTAACGCTCCGCCGCTAAAGGTCGCACGGACTTCGAACAGGTACCGTCGGACAGAGAATTTATCGCAGATCAGGGTTATCCAATTTGCTAAACGATGCGACCCTAATTAGCGGAGATATTAATTAAAACGTTGACCATTGTCTACCGAAAAATGACCCAGAATTCATAATTAAATGCTTAAAAAGCGACATTTTTACGGAAAAAGTGGAAAATAAATTAGAAATATCAGTCGTATCGTTACAAACAAGATACCCTTGGAAAGGGCTTTTTTTTCTCAATCCGATGGTTTAAACGGATTATCGATCGGACAATTAGATTTTTTAAAATTAACTAAACTACAAAAAAATGTTGGCAACGAATCACAAGAATGTTATCTTTGCAGACATTAAGTCTACAGCAGTCTTCAACGGAAACACATCTGGTATTTAATGAAGTCAAGTGTTTCGTAGTGCGATTAAAAATTACAATTTTCTATTTTCTTCAATTTTTCAAATTTTACACATTTTATTTAGTATATAATATTTGCACCACAAAACAAACTTGCATTTCAAATTTCATCGATTTTCGTCAATAAACAAAAGATTTACATTTTAATTGCAAATTAAATTTTATCTTTACACGCCGGACATTTTTGCAATATTCTAATACGCGTATTTCAATTTCTAATTACGATTGATTTATTTTTTATACATCATACGAAAGATATTTTAAAGTTCTTTTACATAATTCAAAGTTTTCAACAGATTTACACGTTTTGAGGTCTCCTGAATCAGTGTTCTTTCATGGCGCTGTAATATTTTCAAATTTCAATATTTCAATTTCTAATTATGATTAAATTATTTTTAATACATCATTCGAAAGATATTTTAAAGTTCTTTTAAATTATCGAATGTTTTCACCAGAATTATACGTTTTGAGGTGTCCTGAATCAGTTTTCTTTTATGGCGTTGTAATATTTTCAATTTTCAATATTACAATTTCTAATTATGATTAAATTATTTTTAATACTTAATTCGAAAGATATTTTAAAGTTCTTTTATATTATCGAAAGTTTTCCCCAGATTTACACGTTTTGAGGTGTCCCGAATGAGTTTTCTTTTGTATCTCAGATACTAATTATAATAATTTCATAAGTAATACATCATTAGAAAGCTTTTTTGATTTGGAATCGAACAGTGGAATACAGAAATTTCTACCGCCAGATGGCGCTGTAAATTTTTCAAATTTCAATATTTCAATTTCTAATTATAATTAAATTTTTTTTAATGCATCACTCGAAAGGTATTTCAAAGTTCTTTTAAATTATCGAAAGTTTTCACGAGATTTACACGTTTTGAGGTCTCCTGAATCTGTTTTCTCTTATGGTGCTGTATTATTTTCAAATTTCAATATTTCAATTTCTAATTATGATTAAATTTTTTTTAATACATCATTCGAAAGATATTTTAAAGTTCTTTTATATTATCGAAAGTTTTCACCAGACTTACACGTTTTGAGGTGTCCTGAATTAGTTTTCTTTGTATCTCAGCTACTAATTAAAATAGTTTCATAAGTAATACATCATTAGAAAGCGTTTTTGAATTGGAATGGAACAGTGGAATACAGAAATTTCTACCGACAGATGGCGCTGTAATATTTTCAAATTTCAATATTTCAATTTCTAATTACGATTAAATTATTTTTAATACATCATTCGAAAGATATTTTAAAGTTCTTTTAAATTATCGAAAGTTTTCACCAGATTTACACGTTTTGAGGTGTCCTGATTACGTTTTCCTTTGCATCTCAGCTAATTGAGTTAGACCGCTCAAAATTGGTATACGTAGGTTAATTAGGAAGGGCTGAAAGGGTGGGGAAGAGATAGGCGTGCACCGCGCGCGTATCCCCTAACTTGTGCGCGCAGCGCGCACGGGACTGCGCGGCCGAAGGCAGTGGGGACCAGGTCCGACTTTTTAACCGATGAGAAATGATTTTTTTCATTTTCTTTTCTTAAGAATAAAAATTTGATTTGAGAAGGAGTATATGCGCGCAGCGCGCATGGGTTTGCGCTGCCGAAGGCAGTGGGGACCCGGTGTGAGTTTTTAACCGATCAGAAATGATTTTTTTAGGGGGCACGAAGGGTCAGGGAAGGAATACGCGAGCGCAGCGCGTGTATCCGTAAACTTGTGCGTGCGCAGCGCGCACGTGACTGCGCTGCTGAAGGCAGCGGGGACCCGGTCCGACTTTGTACCCGATGAGAAATGATTTTTTAAATTTTCTTAAGAATAAAAATATGACTTCAGGAGGAATATGTGCGCGCAGCGCACGTATACCTTCACACGTGCGCGCGCATGGGTCTGCGCTGCCGAAGGCAGTGGGGACCAGGTGCGAGTTTTTACCCGATCAGAAATGATTTTTTTAGGGGGCACGAAAGGTCAGGGAAGGTATATCCCTTAAGTTGTGCGCGCGCAGCGCGCACGGGACTACTCTGCCGAAGGCAGTGGGGGCCCGGGCCAACTTTTTACCCAATCAGAAATGATTTTTTTTTTAAATTTCTTTTCTTAACAATAAAAATTACTGTTAGTGATTCATTAAGTTTAGTGATTCATTTGAAAATACTGACCCGCTAGCGGGCGAAGCCAGCTAGTTCTGTACTAATTATGGTGATGTGACAATCGGGATGTTCTCTGAAAAAAAAAAAAAAAAAAAAAAAAAAAAAAGAAGAAGAAATAAAGAGAATAAATAAAATAGTTTTTATTTTAAATGTCTCCCAATTAAAGAAAAAGGGAATAAACTTATAAATTCTTATAAATTTGATTAGTAAGGCCTAAAAATCTGCTGTATCAAACCCTATGAATGTCTTTAGGAAAATGTCAAAGTTATTTATTCTTCATTTCTTAATTTGATTATGTTTTTTTACAATGTGTAATTTTCAGTTGTTAACTGTTATTTATAGTACAATTTCTTTCTTGTAATATATATATATATTTTCCATAATGTCGATTGCTGATTTAGTTTCCTGTTTTTTGATCATTATAATGTTTACACACCCATAAGCACACACACATTTATATGTGTTTGAGCTATCTTTTGGTATTTTGCTTAAAATTGCTTGCCAAAAACAGAAACCTGCATTTCTCTGCTCAATGCTTCAGGGATAGCTCCTGAAGAAGTCTTATCGCATTTTGAGCATTTTACTTAAAATTCAATCTTATTATTATGCTTTGGTCTGAAAATCTTTTGCTAATCTCAACTTAAAAGGTTCATTTCATTAAAGTAAGATTGATTATTTCTCCTTATAATATCACCTTTTACTATTCCCTCTTTTCTACATCACATTGCTGCATCACATTCTACACACCTTTTTTACTTTCTTCTATATGTATATATAAAGTATTGGGTTCGTAAAAATTTTCAAACTCCAGTTTTCGATGGATTTAGACGTTTTGGGATGTCCTGAACACGATTTGACTGTTTTTAGAAAATGTCTGTCTGTCTGTGTGTGTATAACAAATTTTGTGGACGCTGTATCTCACGAACCAATGAACGAAATTTAACAAAACTTGGTATTTAGTTGGACCTTGACATAAACTGGTGCTGATTAGATTTGTGGAACAATTGCTCAACAGGTGGCGCTGTAATCGCATTTGTCTACATTTTTAACATGGCAGTATAGGACAAAATTTCGTATAAATGTACATAATGAGAGTTATTTTAATGGTGTGATTGTAAAATTAATATGAAATATTGATAATAGAAGTAGTTAACTAGGGAAAAAAATTGTGCATGTGGGATCATCGTCCCCCCTCCCCTGGGGGAGTAAATTTTCAATATGGGTATCTTTCGAATGATCTCGTCAATATCTTTAAAACGAATGGTTGAACTATAGATTTGTGATAATTTAAAACAAAGTTATCAATTTTTTTTATTTTTTAACGGAAAAAAAAAAAAACTTGGAAAAAATCTTATTTTTTCTGTTTTGCAAAAAATTGACATATTTCGGCATTTAGTGATAATAGTTATAATACTGTCAGATGAAAATCGTCTGCATTTATAATGGAAAATAATTTGATAATTTAATAAATAATTTGTATTGAATAAATTTTGTGTAAAATTATATAGAAGAAAGTCATGTGGTGGCCACATCATACTAGTTATGTTTTCTACAGGTAATGTAATCTAATAAATTTCAAAATTAAAGTAAGTAATATTACTAATTTTCTAAAAATAAAATCAATTTAAGTTAACTATAGTTACTTTGTTGGCATATGTGTGTTTCTGTGGTGATTTATTTGACTGTCTATTCTTCGTTCTCATTCTTTTCTTTTTAATCAAATAAATTATAAATTATATAGATAGACAGAAAGTTTTATAATTGTACTAACTTTTTGATGAAAAATAAATAAATAATTATTTATTATCATAATCTTTATTTAAGAATTGCTAAAAAATGTGGAGAAAAAAAGCCAAATTTTTCTTTTGAATGAAAAAATATTAATGTAAGACATATTTATATTTTTCTAAAAAAGTATCGTAATACCTCAGAAAAGTCCCCCTTTTCCACAATCTATCGATGACGGAAAATGAAAAATTAAATTCGTATTTCTCCTTTTTAATATAACCTTTAGTCATTAATCTGAGAGTATTTAATTAATACTTTAGGTAGATATTTTCTTAAAACTTAACACAGAGGTACATTGAAACAAGATCCTTTAGTTCAATATGTAGCATAAAAGAGGAATTAATATAATAAAACAATAGAGATATTTGGCTCTTTTCTTTACGCTTTTTATGAAATAAGCAGATTCAGCTGGGAAAATATTTGGTGTAAAAAATGTTTACAGTAAAAAATAAATAAAAATTAATTCGATGATAATAAGGCGTGAAAAACTGACAACTAGAAGAAGGGCTAAAAAAGTAAAAGAAAAGAGAGAAAATTTTCATTTAATTAAATTGAACATTTTTTATTAGTATACGTTTCATTTAAAAAGCTGTCTTTTAAATATACAAAATAATTTAATGTGTCATCCCAGAGTGTGAATTAGTATAATTTTACTCATTTATTTAAGCATTATTAAATTTCGAACGAACTATGACGAAAAGATAATTCTTTAATTATCTATGAATTAAATTTTTGCATATTTAAGCTTTAAAAAAAAAAAAAAAAAAAAAAAAAAAAAATAATAATAATAATAATCTGGTGTGTCACTCACACGACTTTCTCTTACCCTGAAATTTAATACTATAAATACAGGTTGCAGATTAAGAGGTAAGATAACGAGTACTGTTATGTAAACCTGTGTTAAACAATTCAAATTACGCTTCGGAAGAGTTTTATATGATAATTAGTTCTGTGTCCCCGTTTCCTTAATGCACCTACATTTATATAGAATTTAATTCGGTTATTAAAAAATAATTCTGTTTAAAAAAAAAAAATTATAAAAATTATTATTTAAAAAATTATCTTTTATGATAACGCAGACGATTTCGATATTAGAGAAGTAGAATAACACTAAATATATAAAAAGAAGTTGAGTTTATTCTCAATATTACATTTAAAAAAAAAAAAAAATCGATAACTTTATTTTAAATTATCGCAGATCGATGGTTCAACCATTCGTTTTAAAGGTACTGGCGAGCTCTTTTGAAAGATACCCATTATGACAATTTACTCCCCTCGAGGGGGGACTACCCCCAGGGGGGGGGGATTCGAGGCTCCTACATACACAATTTTTTTTTCCCAGTTGACTATCTCTATTATAAAAAATATATTCGTTTCATTTGGTTCAGAGCAGTCCATAGATGTTAAACTCTACTTACCTGTAATTTCCCCCATAGACGTAATGTATTTGAAAACTTTTGAATGTCCCTGTACACGAACCATTTGCTTCATCTCAACGAAAAGCTTACTGTACCATCCCTATATGATACACATTTAGAATACCGAATTTGGAATTTCTGCTACTACTTGTTCTTGAGATATGCTGAACACAGACAGACAGACACACAGACCATTCGCTAAAAACATGATTTTCGTATTCAGGGGACCTCAGAACGTGTAAATATAACAAAAACTCACGTTCGAAAATTTGACCCTAAAACAATACTTTCTCGACTTTACTTTCTCTTCGGGTAAGAGAAAGTAAAAAAAAAGGAAAGAAAGAAAATATTATGCTTTTGATTTCTCCAAGAATCGAAATATCCCCACCTCTTTTTTTTCTCCAAGAAATTTTCTCGAAAATGAAAGCCTTTTTAAGTTTATAGGCTTATTTATAACAAAAATTACTATTTGAAATTAGCTGTGAAAGACAACTCGAAAAAAAGTCAGGTACTGTGAGTCCTGGATTTCATACGACCATAAATAAAATGTATATATAGTATAGTACTATCAGCATATATATAGTTAGGCTCATCAAGTGCCTGACTGTCACGCTTTAGACTTAAGAGATTTCCTTGGACTCTGCCTGTGTGTGAACGCAAGTTGCCAAATAACTTTAATACTTTAGTTAATTTTTAAAAATCTAATAGTCCGATCGATAAGCTGTTTAATCTGATGGATTCAGAAGAATCGCCCCTTTTATTTGGTACCTTATTTGTAACGAATTTCTTATTAGAATTTTTAAAATTTAATAAAATATGAAAATAGTAGCTTTAAAATAGATAGTTAAATTTTTAATTGTTGCCATTCCCCCCCTCCCCCAAGCATATTAAAAGAAATATGCTTTTACGGGGGGGGGGGGAATATTATAAAATATTAAATTTGCTCATGCATATGAAAAAATGATGTCTATAAAATAACAATAATAATTTTAAATTTTAAAGGCAACAAAGAGATAAATAAAGTGCGAAAATTTAGCACGGGCTTGCTAGCAAATGGATTACTTGAAGTGAGAAATAAATAAAATGAAATGATCATTTTTCAACGGGCACTTTAATCGCCCTACAACTAACTAGTAATATAATATTTATCTTGAAAAGTGTAATTTCATAGAAGGAATAATTATATAAAATATACATTTCATGTTTCTCATATGAGTGACAATTTTATTTAATATGAAAAATAATAAATCGTTAAATAGCTCGTTGATAAAACTTCATTTAGTTATATAACAGTTTCTGCATTCTCACAACGTCGCCAGATTTTGCTCCTTTTTTATTCAATAGTGATCAATAATTTTGAGAAGTGATATCATAGATATAGTAATAAGACATAGATTGATAATTGGAGGGGGGGGGGGGATTCCTTTTTACTCGGACAAAAGTCCACAATATGGCCGTCTTTTTCCGAGTGAATACACACAGATAATTTAGAAAATAAAATTTATGAATAATTTATGTACTAAAGGTGAACGAAAAACTGCAGATACAATTTCAAATTCATTCTTCTTTTTCTTTCTTTCTTTTATATATTTATTAATTTAGTTAATATTTAAACTCTTTTTATATACTAAAACTAACGTTCTTTACCTACGTTGCTGCTCAATATATTTAAAAGAATTCTGAAAATTATATATTAAATACTAATACAAAATCTTAAAAAATATCAAACTTTAAAAAACGTATGCCATTAAAAATCAAACCAGTTTTTATTTCATAATAATAACAAAGCAACTGATTATGAAAATTATATTTTTCATAATTTAGTCAAATATAATTTACTTTTATGATAACTTATCCATTTCTTTTCACAAATTTTTTAGAAGAATTAAAAGACGCAATATTTCGACATTTTGAAAAATTCCTCAACATTCTATTCTATTCTAATTGCCGAGTTTCAATACCACTATATGGCTGAGGCCAAAAATTTTTTCGGCATCAAAAATTTTTGCATGATAACATTGGGATGATAGATATATATAAATTACTATATCCATGAGTTATATTTGTTAAATGTAATAGAAGATTGGTTTTCAAATGATTATACAACCGTTACATTTAAAATTTAGGGGTGGATATTGAATAAAAAAGTCAAAAATCTGGCGACACTGCATTCACAAAACAATGAAAATATTAAAAATATTCCTTTGACTTATGCTTCAGATGGTTATAGCCTCGTTTTTTCAATGCATGGTACCACATTAAACATCTGCTGCTAAAAATATTTAGATGACAAGTTCTTTTTAACTAAGCAGCGTATTTCTAATAAAAGTAATGAATAAATCTGATGTAGATGTATCACAGAAAATGTCATATTAGAACGAAATATCCTGTTTGTATTTAAAATCAGCTGAATACTTTCGCAGTAAGTATTAGTTTAAAGTAAAATAAACAACAATATATCATGAAATAAATGATACACAAATATCAGTTCGATGAAACAAAAACTGTAGCTTCAAGGTTATAGTATTTCTTGTCATTATTTGTTAGATATTTTGTATGAAAAAGTTAGTTGCATGTAATTGTTTTCCTGGATGTTGCCGCACTTAAAACATAAATATTTATTATCGAATTATTCAAACGATTATTTTATGACTATTTCTTTGTACATGAACATTATTCTAAAAATAAAACTGTAAGCAATATTGACACAGATATATCACAGTACAGCTAGAAACCCTCGATAAAAGCTGTTTCAATGTAAAATAAACAACGATAAATCGTCAAATAAATAATACATAAATATGAATTGGGTGAAACAAAAATCCACAGTCTAATGGTTATTGTATTATCAGTTTATGTTATTCATCAGATAAATGTACAATTGATCTTTCGTACCAGAAAGTTATTTCATCGTTATATTTATATAAATCTGCTACTTTTATTAAACAAACGTTTATTTAAATTTATTTATACACTGTTTCGTTGAGGCAAAACTTTATGATCTGAATAAAGTTTATTAAAAATAAAGCACACATGACACATGCCATATTTATATTTTAGGTATCTCATACATTAACACTTTATTAATTTAACATAAACAATGATAAATCTTGAAAGAAACAATTGATAGATCATTCAATGAAAAAATATCATTCATAACATCATGGTTATTAAATTCGTAAGTCGGGAACATTAATATCATGATGGATTATCCATCATATAAATCCAGCGTTTTGACCTAGGTTAACAGAGATTTATTGCATATACATTTTCGTACATGCAGCCACATTTAATAAACAAATAACATCCAGAAATAATTTAAACAAAAGAGCTGTTCCGCATTACTCCGCAACTGAACATCATGCTGAGTTGAATTTGCACAAAACTCATTATTAACGCTATTTGATTTTCCAAACATTCAAAATCCTTACTTTGGAAAACGCTCTTTTGATCCCCCTCCTCCTCTCTTTGCATATCTAAAAAATGAAAAGGGTTTGCCGTCAAAAGATATCAAAGGATACGACGGCCCCAGAGTTTAAAACAAACAAAGTTCTTGAAATCGCTTTGTGTAACAAATGTGGCGGATCATCGCGGTTCGCTGGATGTATAGATGGGGATATTATATGTGCTAGAGGGAAGAGAGATCTGTAAATAAAGATGGAATGACTAAATAATTTGTTTCGGATTCAGTTGCGACTTCCATTACTGTATGGCCGCATCGAAATACATTACATTAAAGATAATATTTTGTCTCGAGCTTTAAATGTTTTTTTTTTTTCTTTTTTTCTTTTTCTTTTTCTTTTTTTTTTTTTTTTTTTTGGCTTAGATTGCAGGAAATATAATGCTTGTCCTTATGTAATCTTTGCATTTCATTTACATGTCTATTTAAAAGCATAAAGTATTCCCTCATTCATTATTATAGCACAATTGCCAACTTTTATAATTTATTCAGGAGTATTGTTAGCCCTGCCTTTTATTTCCATACCATTTCGTTTTTAAGAATAATTTTTACTTATTTTATCGTAGTTATACATTGGAAAAAAATATTCTGTAAATAAAGTGAAGTGAAGTAAGGCGGGGCTAATAATGCTCCGGAATAAATTATAAAAGATAGCAACTCTGATTATAGGCAGACTATGACGTACATTTATAAGCAACACCAACTAAATTTAAGCGTGAAATAAAGATTAATTAGCGATTCTTTTTATTAATTAAACTATTACCATTCCTTGTGCATTTGAAAACTTTAATAGTAATTTTTGTTTAGAGGCATGCTTTTCAAAAACTCAGAATCCTATTTAAACGCACACACGCAGATATTATTTGTTTATTTATTTATTTATTTATTGCATTTTCACAAGTGAGAATGGTAACTGTAAAATAAATTTAAAATTTTAAACAAAATTACCCCCCTCTCCCCCTACCCCCCCCAAAAAAAAAAAATTATTATTATTATTATTATTATTATAGTTTAAAAAATTAAATAACATTCTTTTATAGAAATGTGAACTAAAAAGCACAAAATATCTATCTTAGTATTAAAATTCAGGGTAAGAGGAAATCGTGTGAGTGACACACCGTAATATTTACATACATTTAAATCTTTAACTAAAATAACTTAGAATTAAACAAAAACCATTTATTAAAAATCTCCCATGACTGGGCTCAAACGCTGGACCTTTAGGTTCGTAGCGCGGCGCCTTACCTCAACGCCACATCGTTCACGTACGAAAAGTATTTTTTTTACAATATAAATTTTTTGTTTGCTCCCAGAGAAGTTACAAACATACATACATGCATACAGGTGAAGCTAATAAAAGCGTGTTAAAAAGAATGAAGTTACACTTTTGGTTAACACTTCAGTTATTTAAATAATATTTTATTAAAAGCTAACTGACTGCAGCGCTAAAACATAAACTAAAAGTGACATCTTGGGAAAAGCTTCCGATTTTTCCGATCTTTTAACGGTTGTTATAACCCCAAGCAATCAATGTTCACTGGAAGGGATTATTCTTCCAATGTACTTCCTTTTACATTTATAAACAAATAATAGCCACAACAATTTGTCGGAAAACTCTTGAGAGACAATAAATTCATCTGAAAAGATAATCAAGGGGAAGACAACAAGTCCTTAGGAAAAGTGTTTTTAACATGAAATCTTGAAAATAAATGTTTTAACTTATTGGTATTTAATTGAGGCAGGTTCGATTGCTTACATTTATCTTTTTTATAATCAATTTGACCTTTTTGTCTAAAACACGTTAATTATTTTTGTTTGAAATTCTAGTCAAAAACTAAACCATTTGAAAAATCTACAAAAACCCAAAATATTATTAAGAAAAACTTGTCGATTTTCCTGTGAGAAAGTAATTCGTAAAGAAAAAGGCAGGTTCTAGTCGATGGATGCTTTTTATTCATCTGAACTTTTCGAATCAGTACAACAAAACTGTGATTACAATGAATATTCTCGAAACAGTCTAATAGTACTATTATTTCATCGAATATTTCATTGGCAGTCCAATGGAGCTGTCACTCGTACCGCAAAAATCACTATTCGACGAATGTTCGGGAAGAGTTTAAGAAAACAGTCATTTGTTCCACAGGAGTAAAAAAAATAACATCAAATATTCCAGAGCAGAAATCTTCGCTAGCTCACGAATAAAATTCAGTCGCTTGGAGCACAATCTCCAAAGTTCAATCGCTCATAATAGGTCTTTGAACGACTCTGAATCGCAGTGACTAAACACTCTCCCTTAGAAGTCAAATCACTTTTATTTATACCTTTTGCCGAAGGAATTTGGAGAAGTTTCTATCGAGAATCTCATAGAAAGTTCGAGATCTAGGTTCCCGTACATCTGAGAGCTTCGAAATTTAGAAAACCCTAAACATTTATTTTTCGCCAAATTTGGTTACCAAATACCAAGATTCGTCGTCAAGTTTATCGTCAAGTCTGACTTCACTGAAAGTGAATGAATTGCCCCTTTATTTTCACTTTGCCTGTAAAATTACTTTCATTGCAACAGAAAAGTTGAAGCAGGGAAAAGACCGTAATTTCTGGTAGATACCCCGCAGGTTATATAATCCAGTTTTGCACCAGAAATTTCAATTGATAAATAAATTTATATTTATACGAGCTCTTCCATCGAAAAAGTATAGATTTTTCTATTAAATAAAGTTTCTGATGGAGAAATAACACATCTTACCTGCGGCTTATCTGCCAGAAATTACGGTAATTCGTTGTAACGATATCATAAAAGAATAAATAACCGTTAACGTTAAAATTCCAATTATTCAAAGAACAATTTAGCAACAGCTGGTTTTATGCAATGTAAATAAATAAAATGGAAATCAAAAGCAACATCTTAAGAGCAACTTCCGATATTTCCGATCCTTTAGGGATTGTTATAATCCTAAGCAATCAATGTTCCCTGTAAGGGATTATTTCTCCAATGTCCTTCCTTTTCCATTTCTAAACAAGTACAGAACCTTGTCGGAAAACCCTTGAGAGACAATAAACGCATTTGAAAAGATAATCAAGAGGGAAGATAACAAGTCTCTGAAGGAAATGCTTCAGCGATAAATGTTGAAAATTCAGGATTTAAGTTGTATATCTGTCAACGTTTAATATTTAAATTAAGAACGAAGAGACAAGCAGTGTTTAAGATAAATTATTGAAGTATTTCTGAGAGAAATGCAGATTTCAAAAGTAAATTTTAGATTACAACTACAATAATAATATAATAACAATAATAATGAATCTAAGGCACTTGTGTTTGTAACATATTTTAATCTCACACACTATGGGAATTAAAGGGAACATTTGTTACTTTTTTTTTTTTTCAATTACTGCATCATCTGTCTTTAATTTCGAATAGTGATAAATGTGATGCTAGAAAAACAGACTCCAATTGCACATATGCTTCATATTTGTATGAAAATGTTTCATATTTAGGGAATCGTAGTGAAAACACATTAGGAAAACAAACTCTTAGCACCTAATAAAACAATCTTATTTTATTAACTCTTATTTAGGGTTTTATAAAAAAGAAAAGAAAATTGAAGACGTCTAGATTTGTTGCGAAAAATGCGAAAAATAAAAATAGTAATAATAATAATAATAATTTTGTAAAAGAAACTTCCTACATTTCTTATTTTGGATTTTTGAACTTAAACATGGAGAAATGATTATTACTTACAACCTTTGAATAAACACCATAAAATGCAATAAACTCGCAACAATTGTTTCGGGTCGAAAAAACACACGGCCCTTCATCAGGCGAATAAAGTAAGCACGAGTGCTGCAGTCAAAGCGGCAACGCACGCTTTGACTGCAGCACTCGTGCTTACTTTATTCGCCTGATGAAGGGCCGTGTGTTTTTTCGACCCGAAACAATTGTTGCGAGTTTATTGCATTTTATGGTGTTTATTCAAAGGTTGTAAGTAATAATTTTTACAACGCCAGTTTTGTGATGCTTCTTTATTACATGGAGAAATGATGTAAAAGGAATTGGCATACAGCATATTAAGCTTGGCACAATCCAACGCGCAATGTTGGTTCGATTTAAATTCCTTTTGATGTGGTATTTGAGTTTTCGCGAGCCTCTCAAAGCGATTTTCCTCTCTGACAAACCTCTTGCTGCGATAATATTAATGATACAAAAATAAATAAACAAAAACATTAATTTAAAAAATCTGATTTTGTAAGACTTTCATACACTATCAAAGATTTAAAGATTTTCGTATTATGAAAAATCGACTATTGAAAAAAAGAGTGTCTAAGTATTTCATCAATTTTCCGAACAGTTTAATGTTTTTTTTTTTTTTTTTTTTACTTTTTCATATTTGGGCGAAGAATAATTTCTTAGGGAAAACTATTTCTACTTTCCTACGTATGTAAGGAAGTATTATAATCATGTCAAAAATCCAACTTTGAAATTTTGATGTTTCTATACGTTTTGAGTTTCTCTGGGTTCATTTTTGCTAATTTTACGATGATATATGTATGTGAGTGAACATGATAGCGTTTAAATGCTTCGTTCAAATAAGCTGAAATTTGGTACGTATGTTGTATGTCACAATAGCACGAACCCTATTGATTTTGGTGAATCTAGCACTTATAGTTTTTTTACAGGGACAGAAAGAAAAATTCTTTATCATTATGGCCTATAGAGCCAAATTTTTAAAGTTCGATAGTGTCTTTATTCGTCTGAGCTAAAAATTTAGACTACACATGTTATAAATCACCGTCGCATGAAGTTTATACAGTTTGGTGAATCTAACATTTATATTTTATTTTTCCGACAGAGTGAAAATAATGCCTGAACCGGGAGTCGAACCCCGGATCTTTGACTTATAAGGCCAAGGATCTATCAATTGAACTATCCAGGCCGACAACCGGTCGGCATTACTCACTCAGACAACCTTTAGGCAGAAACATCTGGTCTATCATGTAGATAGCTCAACAGAAATAAGCCGCAGGTAATGGAAAACACCATTACCTGGTGTTTTCCATTACCTGCGGCTTATTTCTGCCTAAAGGTTGTCTGAGTGAGTAATGCCGACCGGTTGTTGGTCTGGATAGCTTAAATGGTGGAGCCTTGACCTTGTAAGTCAAAGATCCGGGGTTCGACTCTCGGTCCAGGCATTATTTTCACTCAGTCGGAAAAATAAAACTTCAATAAATATGATTTTCTTCCAATCAGTTGATTGTGTGATTCTAACATTTATAGTTTTTTTACAGGGACACAAAGAAAAATTCTATATTATTTTGGTATATGGCCCCAAATATTTTAAAGTGTTAAATCGAATAAGGCGTTTAAACGCCTTATTCGATTGAACTAAAAATCTATACATATGTTATAGATTACTGTCGTACAAATTGCATTGATTTTGGTGAATCTAGTCCTTATAGATTTTCACCGGGGCACAACGAAAAATTCTATATCATTATGATCTATGGGCTAAAATTATATGAAGTGCAATAGCATAAAATTAAACAATAGGGGAAAATACTCAACCCCCCTATTATACTTTTCACTTTTGCTTATTTAAGTACTTGTCTTACTTTAATTTATTTACACAACTTTTCATTAATTAATGTTCGAAAATTCGAGTGGAGTCACTCTAGATTTTTCTATTTGCAAATAATTGTCGTTCCATGAGAAATTCTTCTCAGGCCATACGGGAAGTTCTGGGTTCGAACACAAGTCTCGGCCTATCTGTTTGGAGTTTCCGTGGATTTGTCAAAAACTCGCGAGAACATGAACTAGGATCTCTTAGAAGGATAGCACGGATGAAATTTTTTCTTTGCGTAAGTCCCTAGTATAGACGATAGACTTTCAGAACTCCAACTAAAGCCGGAAACAACAAACTACCAGTCAAATAGACTTCTAGTTATTTTTAAATTCCGTATCCTCAGTTATTATCCAAATAAACTTCTTACTTTATGTGATACTTATCCGCCGATGAAGAATATGTTATTAATGAAATCTAATTTTTCTGGAAATAACAACCTCTGAAACTGATTTCAAATCCTCAAAAAGAAAAAAAAAAACAAAAAAAAAAAAACTTTCATTTTTATCAAAGTAATCAAATAAATTTATTTTCTTTTATAGTTTTCACATAGCCGAGCGAGTTATCAAGGAAATAATTTTCCTGAGGATGATAATTTATCCTACCACTTTCTAACTGAAAAAATAAAATAAAATAATATAAATGAATGAATAAATAAAATAAATAAATCCTCAATTTTCTCTTTAAAGCTGTTAAAATTCTCTAAAATAAAAATGAAACAGACCTCCATGTACATAGAATATATAAATAAAATAAATAAATAAAATAAATAGATAAATAAATTCTCGATTTTCTCTTTAAAGCTGCTAAAATTCTCTAAAATAAAAATGAAATAGACCTCCATGTACATATAATATATAAATAAAATAAATAAATAGAAAACTCTAAAATAAACAATAAAGCTAAAGCACCATTGATACATAAATGAATATGCAGAAAACAATATATATGACAAAACATTGTTTTTACATTTTAAAGATTCAAAAATATTAACGATAAACAAATCACAATTCAAATTCATTTGCCACGCTAACGATTTTTGGAAACTATTTGAACAACAGCTTGCCACTTGCTGCGAGACTTTAATAAAATCAAACATACAAAAGCGACAACCGGAAAAGGTAATCACCATATTTGCTACAATTTTGAATACTGTAATCCTAAGCAATCTCGAGCCACTACAAGCAATATTTAGCCAATATCTGCTCATTTCCATTTTTGAAACAACTACCTGCCTGCAACAGAGTATCGGAAAATCCTTAAGAAGCAATAAACTCTTTGAAAAAGATAATCAAGGATCGAAGATGAAGATGAAGATAACAAGGCATTTTGGGAAATGCTTTTACGGTAAATCTTTCAAACACAAGTATTTATTTCCGTTCCTAAACAACATTTGATATTTAAGCGACGTTAAATAGAGAAACAGAATTTTCTGTAATGTTATTAAATGTTTCTTAAAACAAATGCTTTATTTGGGGTGTAATTTTGAGATATCGATAATTTGAATCAAAATATTAACGATAAAGAGTTATTATATTGATAATTCTGGAATGATTAAAATTTAGAAATAACTTTAAATTTGGCGTTTAAGCCTTATTTTAAAAATGTGAGTCCATACTTATTAAACACTTGACAACAACTAGTTGCTCGCAAGAGGGTATTGGAAAATCTTTACGCAGCGATAATAACGGAAAGCCGATCTAGAAGATAACTGTCTTCTAAAAGATAATAACGGATAGCCGATGAAGATAAAAAGTCATTTAGAGAAATACTTTTAACCCTTTGCGGCGCAAGTCAATTTGAAACATTTAAATTATACTGCCACCGGAATTCATGAACTAAATTAAACGAAAAGAAATTTTAAATTTTAAGGTTTAAAAAACCGGCCTTTTCTGATATGTTATAAACGTGAATTTTTGCTAAAATATTTCCGGGATGAATTTTTGCAGCTGGATCTTAAATTTTGCGTCCTCGTGGCGAGGACACCGCGCGTTAAGGGGTTAAGGCAAAATTTTAAAATTTCCGGCGTATAACCGTTATATCTGATTTTTACCAGAAAATTTCTTTTATAAAATGGTATAGTATAAAAAAAAATGCTTAATATATGTAATGTATAATGTTTTAGTATCCGGAACAAATTTAACTTTGTGAGTTAATTAAAATTTCTGACGTCAAACGCATTTATCTGACCAGTGGATTAAGCACCGGAAATTAAGATGTAGTTCCGTTTGTCAACGATGTTTAATGTTTAAGTGATGTTTAAAGGAAGAAACAGGATTTTCTGTAATGTTATTAACTGTTTCTTAAACAACTGCTTTATTTGGACACTGAGATATTGGTAATATGAATCGAAATATTAACAATAAAATAAAGAGTTGTTAATAGTATTAATATTTCTCGAAAGATTAAAATTTAGAAGTAGTTCTGAATTTTGTTAGGATATTTCACTTAGATAAGTATGATATAACTTACTATTTGTCTTATTTTTAAAATACAGGGTGAATATAATTAAAGTTACGATTTCAAAACGCTATAATTTTAAAACTACCCATCAGAGCGATTTGATATTTTAACAGAGCAATCGTGAGGCGATTAAATTTTGTTTGGCAAAAGAAAAAAAAGTTCCAAAATGTGCAGTTAATTATCCGTAAAGTATTTGATTCATGAAGCTCCTCTTTTTCTCTTTTCACTATGACTGTTTCCGCAATAAACGCGTATTCTTGTCTTTTTGCAAAAAAAAAAAAAAAAAAAAAAAATGTAGCAAACCCTTGAAGTTTATTGTTTCCTGCAATCAGGATGCAGGAAGGGCCGCGGTAGCCTGATCGGTAAGAGCAGCGAGTTCGTGATCGAAAGATTGCGGGTTCGGTCCTCGAGCCGGCCGAAGACCGTCGTGTACGCTAATGGCGACTGGTGCACGTTAAATTCCGTCGTGGTCGCAAAGTCCTCCAAGTTCCCATCAAAAATTATACCTCTGGAGGTACCGGAACATGGGTTTAAACTCAGCCTTGTCCCGGATCAAAATTCGAGTTCCTGTTGTTTGCTGGTGCTGCCATCTATCGCCAGCTTCTGGAGCTAAGACGTACTTCCTCCCTAAATGGGCGCTCCTCTGTTAAACGGAATGACGCACCCCTCCTGCCTTAAACCCAGTTAGTTCCACTACCGGGGCTCGGAATTTCCGAGTGGCATAAGAAACAACAACAACAACAGGATGCAGGAAAACGTTTTGCTAACAACATTCCTGTGTCTAATGAGTCCATTTACGCGTTTTCCCTGACATTGCTCTGACAGTGCCATCTAATAGGACCATGTTGGAACTACTTTTTTTCCTCCCCCAAACAAAATTTCATTGCCTCACGATTGCTCTGGTAAAATATCAAATACGCTCTGATGGGTAGTTTTAAAATTATAGCATTTTGAAATCGTAACTTTATTTATAATCACCCTGTATGGATGTACGAACAAGCACTTGTCAACAACTACCTGCTTTCGACAGACAATCGGGAAATCTATAAGAAACAATAAATTGTTTCAACATGATCGAGGATTGAAAGTAAAGATAACAAGCCACTTTGAAAATTTCTTTTAAGACA
Organism: Salticus scenicus; assembly: GCA_963930645.1. Lineage (NCBI taxonomy): Eukaryota > Metazoa > Arthropoda > Arachnida > Araneae > Salticidae > Salticus > Salticus scenicus. The sequence goes on from OZ005660.1 coordinate 102,409,911, forward strand.
AATCATTAAAATTCTGTAATTTCCTGCGTATAACCTGCAATTCAGATTTATCCAATTCATAACAGAAAGTTTATTTAAAAAATATATAATGTAATAAAATGCACCTGGAAACAAACATAACTTTATTAGTTAATTAAAATTTTCGATAGCGCATTTATATGACTTATGGATTAAACACCGGAAATTATGATAGTTAAGTTTTTGAACAATGTTTAATATTTAAGTGATGTTAACCCGTTAGTAGTCGCTAATTGGTCGATTTGCCGCCCATCTTTTAATGTTGACAGATTTTTTTATTCAATAGCCACCAAAAATTTTTAGAAGTGGCATTTGGGATACATAAAACGCGAATAAAATCGAAGAAACGTCGGTCACATCGCTTCATAAAATTATTGGTGGCAGTTAAATAAAAAGTTCGCAATCTGTAATAGTTGGCGCTGTCTATAGCGACTACTAACGGGTTAAATGGAAAAACACAGAATTTTCTCTAATGTTGTTAAATATTTCTTAAATAAATGCTTTATTTGGGGTATAATTTTAAGATATTGTGATTTCTTGTCTTATCGTGGATATTGTCATAAACATTTCAAACGTAAGTTAATTGCCTTTTTCTCTTACAAGGAGAGGTTACGACATGGAATATTCAGATCGTGACGAAATTGCGCAGGATTGATCTATGAAGGTAACAACATATTAAAGCAGTAGGACCCACTAGTCACAGAATTTTGAGAAAAAAGAGTTTAAAATTTCCGTAATCTTTAAGTACAAGTTATTTCGCAAGCGAGTCAGCGCCCCAGTGGCGTCAGCGTAAAGCATGTGACTTCCACCCAGACAACCTGGGTTCGGAGTTGCCTACGGGTAGCCGAGGCTACCTCTCCTTTCTTTCTTTCTAATTTTTCTTCTTCTTCTTCTTCTTTAATTTTTTGTGTAATCTAAACTTTTTATTTATTTTTACTTTCTTTTATAATTTAATTCAAATTTTGAAAAATTTAATTAAAGATTATTTAATTTTCTTGAATATAAAATAAATACATTTTTCTATTTTTAATATTTATAACTTAAAAATACAATAAATTTCTATAACTTCAAAAGTAAATTTTAGTTTTACAAAACCTTAAATAACAAATACTATAAACAAAAACAGACAAAAGATTTAAATAATTATTAAAAAATAAGCAAGCTGTAAAACAAAGTGTAAAATAGTTAGCAAGTATACTTAAAACTTAGTTTGAGCTTCCTAATTTGGTTTTAATGTGTATAAATTATGTAAACGCATTTAGCTTGTTAATAATAGAGAGCAGGTGGAATTTTATTTCGTGCACAGAATAATAATAATAATAAAAAAAAAGCAAGTCGTTGTCGAAGAAGGTAGTATGTTTATTAACATTTCTTTGCCTGTAAAACTTTAATAGCATTTATACCCTATACTATAATTTTTCAAGAAGCTGTATTGATTGAAGAAGTAATTATTTAATTTGGATAGTAATTATATATGCAATTAAAATCATCATTTCTCTGTAATATTTTTTATTTTTATTTTTTGTAATTAATTGCCGAAACGTCAGTGGAGGCCCTCTGTTGAGATTCAAAACGGTTTTGGGCTGTGTCTGTCTGTCTGTCCGTCTGTCTGTCTGTCTGTCGCGCGATAGCGGCCGCAAAAATAGCGCTATTGACTTGAAATTTGGTACACATGTTCATGAGCCCCACGAAATCAGCTGTATAGTTTTTGGTATGTATTCCATTTGTAGTTCGTATACAGGGACACGCCAAAGTTTTTCTTATCATTACGGCCTACGGGAGGAATTTGTATGTATCGCGATAGCGGCCACAAAAATCACGCTATTGACTTGCAATTTGGTACACGTGTTCATGTGCCCCACGAAATCAGCTGTATAGTTTTGGGTGGGTATTCCATTTGTAATTCGTGTACAGGGACACGCCAAAGTTTTTCTTATCATTACGGCCTATGGGAGGAATTTGTATGTACCGCGATAGCGGCCACAAAAATCACGCTATTGACTTGCAATTTGGTACACATGTTCATGCGCCCAACGGAATCAGCTGTATAGTTTTAGGTGTGTATTCCATTTGTAGTTCGTGTACAGGGACACGCCAAAGATTTTCTATCATTACGGCCTATGGGAAGAATCTGTATGTACCGCGATAGCCACCGCAAAAATCAAGCTATTGACTTCCAATTTTTGCCGAAACGTCAGTGGAAGCTCTCTGTTGAGACTCAAAAGGATTTTGGGTTCCGTCTGTCCGTCCGTCTGCCTGTCTGTCTGTCGTGCGATAGTGGCCGCAAAAATCACGCTATTGACTTGAAATTTTGTACACATGTTCATGATCCCCACGAAATTAGCTGTATAGTTTTGGGTGTGCATTCCATTTGTAGTTCGTGTACAGGGACACGCCAAAGTTTTTTTTATCATTACGGCCTATGGAAAGAATTTGTATGTACCGCAATAGCGGCCGCATAAGTCCTTCGATTGACTTGCAAATTGGCGCACACGTTCCAGCTTTGCATATAAGTAGTTGAATAATTTTTATTGCTATATTGTTTATAAACTGTGTATAGGGACACGCCAAAATTCTTAACATTACGGCGTAAGGGGTGAATTTCTTTTAAACGCATTTTAATATAATTACTTTGCAATGAAGAAAATGAAACTAGCGTACGTGAGTAAGATGCTTAAACTCATGTTGTTTGAAGAAAATATGTGCTCTTAAGCTTTCTAATTAATGTACAGGACCTTACAAAAGTGTTCTGACAATGTCACGTAGTCATCCAAACGATGTTAAATTTGGAATAATTATTAATTTTAACGCAAAATAAGCTGAATAGTTTATACTGGTGTATACAATGTTTATGGTTTGTTTACAGAGACACAAGAAAGAATTTCGTAACATTAGAGCCTATGGACAAACTTTTATTTAAGCGCGCTCTTTAATGCGTTTATGCTGAATTGAACTTAATAAAATTAACATACATTATAAAGATGCTTAAAATTATGTTTACTCTTAAAAAAGGTTATGTATAGACTAAGTAATTTATGGGACCACACAAAATAATTCCGAGTATGTACTGTAATCATCCAGATGATGTCAAATTAGTTTGAACAATTAATGAGTTATAATTAATTAAGTTTATTCTTATTATTGGCGTTTATAATGACTGTGGCTACTTTTCCGGGATACATAAAATAATTTCGTACTCTTACGGTCTATAGTCGATATTTCTTAAGTTTATTTTAACATGGTTACACCCCATCAAATATAATGAAATTTTATTAGAATTTTAAAAGCATGTTTTCCTGTTGATAATTGTGGGCAAAGAATTGGAAATTAGTTTAAAGGTTACGCAAAATATTTCCGATATGCTATGTAATTTTTTTTATATAAAAATTGGTAGTTATGAAATTTGGTATTTATGAATTTCAGGGAAATAATACAAGACCGTCGTTTATTAAGAATACATATTGTTGCGCACTTGGGGGTCCGTAAGTTGTCCGAGAATGTAAGGAGAAACTTGCAAAAATTCAGTGATGTATTCACAGAAAGTTCCAGAAAAATACAGGTCTATAAACCAAGTATCAGCTTCAATTCAACCAATAAACACAGCTTAAACAACAACCGTTAACAGCAAAACAACAGTACAAACTGTTTAGCAATAACACATAAAGAAAGTCTCATCCAAAGAGGCTCAAAGCAAAGCAAGCATTTGACGAAACTGACACAGATCTGACACTGACCGCCTTGGCGAAAAATGCTCCTTTTATACTTTTCTATCGAACACAGAGTGTTCTGGAAAATTCTCGTATCTCAGAATGAGATTACAGCTTTCATATTTGATATATCCCTAATAAGGATTTTCTCACCAAAGTCGCCAAAAAAAATCGCCAAGGAGGGAAACATTCGCCAAATTTGGCGCCAAATCCATTTCTTCCCTTATTGGAACTTTTTTAAGTGTTTTTAAGGGAAAATTAGGCTATTTTAACGCTAAAACGACTAGAAATGCACAAAGTTAGCATTTTATTAACTTTACTAAACCTCTTTGAAAGAATTTATACAAAAATATATGCTGTTATTTACAATTCTGTAACATTTATAAGATATACAAATAGAGATAGAGCGGGGGGTTGAGGGGGGCGGCAGCCCCCCTCAGGAATGTATCTGATTATGGTAACAACTCGATCGAATCAATATATACGATTATATAATAAGGAATAAATAAAAATGACCTACTGAATAATGTCTGATGTAAATAGGACGTTGAGGCTCCTGATCTGCAGATCCACTAGTATATATATATATATATATATATATAGTATTGTTTTAAATATACCTAAACTAAACTAAAATATTTAGATAAATAATTAAAAACAGTTTCTTTAGTTTTAGCTTATTTTATAGCTAAAACAAAACAAAAATTTATTTTTTAAGTTATAGAAATTTATTGTACTTTCAAGTTATAAATATTAAAAATAGAAAAAAATATTTTTTTTTTATATTCAAGAAAATTAAATAATCTTTAATTAAAATTTTCAAATTTTGAATTGAATTATAAAATAAAGTAAAAATAAATAAAAAAGTTTAGGTTACATAAAAAATTGAAGAAGAAGAAGAAAAAAAAAATTACCGTAGGTAGCCCCGAATCCCAGCCGTGTGATTCGAAGCTTACTGCTTTACGTTCAAGCCATTGCGGCGCTTACTCGCTTGCGAAATAACTTGTATTTAAAGATTACTAAAACTTTAAACGCTTTTTTTTTTTTTTTTTTCGAAATTCTGTGTCTAGTGGGCCCTACTGCTTTAACATGTTGTTACCTTCATAGTATACTACAATCCTGGGCAATTTCGTCCCGATCTAAATTTTCCATGTCGTGACCTCTCCTTGTTAGTTGAATGAAGACTAAACTCGTTAGATAACAACAACAGATTATAATATCTACAAAATAGCATGAAAGCCTGTCTGTACAGGCCGTCCAAAATTCATGCACCACTCAAGTGATACCTAACATGTATATCAATATGTCAGAGAAATTCAGAAAAACATCTTCTCTTTATAACGTTCCAAATCTGAGTTTTTTTTTTTTTTTTTTTTTCTCTGGTCCTTCAATTTCCTGGAAGAGTGTAAGGTGGAAGAAACCTTTTTCCGACAAGGCAACTACGAATTAGAAAATTCCTTGGAACATGAAAAATTTAATTCCACGCCTAGCTAGATAGTTCAATGGGTAACTGCTTTGTTCCAAACAGTCTAATTGCAGCCCCTTGTCGGCAGGCGAAACCGGCAACATAAAAGTGAAGAGCGAAATCGCGGCCCTTATGAAACTGGCCTGTTGAATATCGTCTTGCAATGCACCCGTCCATTGTGCTCGGCTTACAGACAAGCGGGCATCTCTGGAACACACACGTAGCATTAGACGGGCCTTGACGGTGACATAATATCAATAATAGGAAATCGAATTATTAGCGATAAAATAAAGAATTATTAATATTTCTCGGAAGATTAAAATTTAAATAATTATAAGATTAAAAAAAAAAACTTTTTATATACCATGTTTTTAAATTTTCTGTAGCACCTTATCAATGTGTATAAATTTTTTAAAGTGATAATGACGTTCATTTTTGTGAGATGCATAATTTAACTTTTTATAATTTTTTAACCTTCACATTTAATTAAATGTATTTATTTTTATGTTGAAAGAAAATGAACTCGTAAATTATTTTTGGCAACAATTAAATTATAGGTAATTTTTTAATGGCCATTTTTTAAGCTATTAGGATGTTATTATTTTCATATCTTAATTAATTAAAAGAAAACTAATCAAAAATTTGAAAATCGGGCTTTGAAGTATTGAGTTGCCACCAGGTTCCGAGCTATTCTGAAAGTTTCAAATGTCTAGCTAGTAGGAAAGTTAGTTCGATTGCAAGATTTGTACTGGACAAACAAACAAACAAACAAACAAGAATCGAAGTTAATAAAACATGATAAAATAACTCTAAATTTCGATAGGATATTTCACTTAGAGCATACTTGCCAAAATCCTAATTAATATTCCGTAGTCTTGTTAGTCCTGCTCTTTTTTTCACACCAGTAAATTTTTAGAGTAATATTCTTCAAATGCAATTACGATTAATTACGAAGAAAAATACTCTAAAAAGATACTGGTGTGGAGAAGAAGGCGGGGCTAACAATACTACGGAATATTAATTAGTATGTTGGAAAGTATGCGTAGAGAAAAGTAACATAGCTTACTGTCTTATTTCAAAAATACGAATGCTCAAACAAACACTTGCTAACAATTACCTACTTTAAACAGACTATCGGGAAATCCTTAAGAAATAATAAATCCTTTCAAAATAATCAAGGATTGAAAGGGAAGATAACAAACCATTTTGAAAAATATTTTAAAGCAAATCTTTAAAATTCCACAATTTCCGACGTACAATCTGAAATTTAGATTTATCCGATTTATACCATACATTTTATTTGACAAAATGTAATGTTTTAGTTCTTAGAACAAATATAACTTTGTCAGTTAATTAAAATTTCTACTGTAAAACGCATTTATCTTATTTGCGGATTTAAACACCGGAAATGACCATAGAAGAATTCATTTCCGTTTTTAAACAAAGTTTAATATTTGAGCAATGTTAAACGGAGAAGCAGAATTTTCTGTAATGTTATTAAATGTTTCTTAAACAAATGCTTTATTTTGGGGTAAGTTTGAGGTATCGATATCGATAATATGAATCGAAATAGTAACGATGAAGAAAAGTGCTATTAATATTGATATTTCCAGAAAAGTTTAAACTTAGAAATAAGTCTAAATTTGGTTAGGATATTTCACTTAGAGAAACAAGACTTTTTTGGGAGTCATTTAGTAAAAAATATTAGAGTTTATCTTTAAAATTCCTTAATTTTTGGAGTATAATCTTTAAATAAGATTTATCCGATTTGTATCAGAAATTTTATTTAACAAAATATAATTTTTAACACAGTTGCCAACATTTTAATTTATCCCAGAGTATTTCTAGCCCGCCTTTATTTCGCCCCACTTTAATTCTGGAATATTTCCCTCCAGTATATAACCATAGCCTCCTAAACTAGATGCCTTCCACGTGGCTCGGAAACTTGGCGGTAGACAGCGCCACCCGGCTGGTACAGATTGCGCGACTGTTTTATTCAACAGCCACCAAAAAATTTTAAAAGTGAGATTTGATATACATAAAAGGCGCATAGAATCGAAGAAACGTCGATTTTATATATCATATATCACCTCTTAAAATTATTGGTGATAGTTGAATAAAAAAGTCGCACAATCTGTACCAGGTGGCGCTGTCTACCGCTTGAACTGTTGCCAAGTTTCCGAGCCACACAGAAAGCATCTAGTTTAGGAGGTTATGATATAACTATGATAGAATAAGAAAAATTTAATCTTAAAAAAAAAAAAAAAAAAAAAAAAAAAAAAAAGAAAGAAAAAAGAAAATAAAGGAAAAGTTATATGGAATAAAGGCGGGGCTAAAAATGCTCCGCAATAAATAAAAAAGTTGGCAACTCTGGTTTTAGTACCTAGATAAAAATATAACTTAGTCTGTTAATTAAAAATTCTGATGTAAAACGTATTTACCTGACCTGCTGTGGAGATTTTTCACATCTGCCAACATCCTAATTAATAATCCGTAGTATTGTTAGCCCACCTTTTTTTTCACACCAGTATTATTTAAGAGTATTTTTCTTCTTATTGAAACTTAAACGAATTTAAACAATGTTACTCTAAAAATTTACTGGTGTGGGAAAAAGGGTGGGACTAACAACACTACGGAATATTAATGAGGATATTAGTAGGTATGGGATTAATCCTTTACCGACCCTAACCCTCTGAACCGCTCTAAATATTAGATACGGAATTTAGGAATTATTTTATTCAACTACCATCAATAATTTTAAAGAGTGATATTTAATATGCATAATGGACGAATAACCTTCGAAGTGATTAAGCAACCGTTACAATTAAAGTATAGTGGTAGATATTGAATAAAAGAGTTCCTAAATTTGGCAACGCTGATCAGAGGAGTGAAATTAAATAGGACCGGCAAAGGATTACCAGGGGTATTGCGTTCCGGTTTTTTTTAATTTTATTTTACCCAAATAATTTTTTAATAGTGATATAGTTAGCAGTTTTCTAGTAATGTTTAGCAATTAAAAGTAGCCAAAAATACAATTCGTATAATTAAATATAGCCAAAAATACAATTCGTAATTTCTGGTGGGAAATAAAATAAAAAATCCGGAACGCAAAAACCCCTGGATTACACACTGGAAATTAGGTACAAGCATTTAGTTCCATTTCTGATCAACGTTGAATACCTTTAATCTATGTTAAAGAGAAGAGCTAATTTTTCTGTAATGCTATTAAACGTTTCTTAAACAAAGGCAATATTTGATTATTATAATTTTGTGATGATATCGATAATAAGAATCCGAATACCATTCATAAAGTAAAAAAAATTATCAACAAAATTTTTTTCGTTAATTTTCGAAAGACCAAAATTTGGTTAGAATATTTCTCTAAAAGAAATATATTTTACTATTTATGCCTTTTCAACTTATGAATGCGCAAACAATCACAAATATTTGAGTTACGTTACATTTTGTAAATGTAATGTTTTGCATTCACGTTTTTTTTTTTTTTTTTTTTTTTCTTTTTAAAGTACTACAGGACTATTTCTATCAATCTGCCATTTTGCGTCGTTACCAATGTATAGTGTTCCACTTCGAAAATTCCTGCCAATATTCCATTTTACCATTTAATTTTTTACGCTGTCTTAAAATATATTGTGAAAACCGTAAAAACTTATATATATATATATATATATACAGCATAAATTGAAATTTTTAGCTTGAATAGTGTTAAATTTAACTTATTTTATTGTTTATTAACATTGTTAAAGTTATTATTGTTGTTTTTACATCCCACTTTCATATCTTCACTTATCATAATTTAAATTCATAGTTATATATATATATATATATATATATATATATATATATATTTTCAATTTCCATCGGTCAGGATCGAACTCATAACCTTCGGGTTCGTACTCTGACACCGGAGCCAACGGGTCTTGGCTGAGTATTTCCTGATTATTTAGAATAGAGAGAGAGGGAGAGAGAGAGAGAGAGTTTTCAGATACTTTTAGACTAAAACTGTGAAATTTATTTAAATTGTGTGTTATTTTCCGATTTATAAGATGAGTATATCAATATTAATTATGTTTTTGAGAAATTAATGTATTAATATTAATTAATCTGTGATGAATTTTGAGTATAATTTAAATAATTGGTTTATAGTTATATATATATATATATATTTGGTTTGGTTCTGCAGAAATTGAAACTTTAATTATTAATAATAAATACGAAATAAACACGCATTAATACCATTCTAAAACATCACAATACGTTTTCAGGAGCTGACTCATTTCGGCTTCATCAAAGGTACCTCTAAAATTTAAAAGCTCTAAAAACATGAAGCAGATAAATCAAGGGGGAAAAAACATAAAATTTAGATTAATTATGTATTTAAATAAAAAAAATTTCAAATTTATTTACATCAAAATAAAAACATTTTTATATCCTGTATTCGGTTGAAATCTTATATATGAAACATCTTTAAGGAATTTGTTTATCCAAATTTTTAACATTTATTAAAAAAAAAAATATGTATATATATATATATATATATATGTATATATATATGTACGTTTTGTTAAATATAGCAACTTAAGAATAACTAATTAAAACACTCATACTTTTTGTCAACACACACACACAAAAAAAAAAAAAGATTAAAGTACAATTATTACAAAAATGCAATGAAAGTATTTCACATAACAAAAAATAATTTTATCTTCCTAAACATATTTCAAGAACCATTACAAAAATAACGTGAATATGTAGTATATATATATTGACATACTTAAATCAGTGGTAGACTCATTTCGGCTTCATCAAACGAACTTCTGTAGTTCTAAAAAAGTTTAATTACACGAAGCAGATAAATGAAGGACAAAATAATTATCGCTAATAAATATCATTTACACATGCATTTATACAAGAAAATTTTAAAATTTATTATATATTTTTTTCATATCCTGTTTTTAGTTAATATCTTTTTATGTAAACACTTCCAAGAGAATTGTTTAGGTAATTTATTTCTATAGTTACGGAAGAAAAAAAAAAAACTACTGCTATCTTATAGGCACGCCAACTTTATTATTACTCATACAGATATAACACCCCGCGACAAAAAGATAGGTACAAAGGGTTTTTTCTTTGATTTTTCATAAAACACATTATCTAAATTGTGCTTATCATTTATTATTACCATAAAATTACACTATTCCCGGACTAATTTTTGTTTAAAGACTCATTTAGAAAAATTTTAAGACTAAAATTTTTCTAATTTAAGGCTATACACCGCAACAAAAAGATAGGAACAAAGTTTTTTTTTTTTTTTTTTTTTTAATTTTTGAATATGATTCTTTTGAATATGAATATTTTGAATATGATTCAAATATTCAATATGTTTTTGATATGATAATATTTTGTTATGATAATAAATGATCAGCACAATTTAGATAATGTTATTTTATGACAATTAAAAGAAAAAACCCTTTGTTCCTATTTTTTTGTCGCGGTGTGTAGTCTTAAATTAGACAAATTTTAGTCTTAAAACTTCTCTAAATTAGTCTTGAAACAAAAATTAGCCCGGGAATAGTGTTATTTTATGATAATAATAAATGATAAGCACAATTTAGATAATGTTATTTTATGAAAAATCAAAGAAAAAACCCTTTGTACCTATATTTTTGTCTCGGGTTGTACCTATTTTCATTTGACTCGAAAAAAGATAGATTAATTTGCAATTATTACACAAAAGTAATGAAAGTATTTCAAACAATAAAAGATAATTTTACCTTTCTAAATATATTTCAAGAGTCGTAATAGGCATTTCTCTTAAAATACTCGCAACACATGTTAACACCGTTCTAAAATCACCACACTATATTTTTTGGGGCAGACTCACTTCGGCTTTATCACGGGAATCTCTAATAGTCTAAACTAGTTGGCATAGGTGAACTCTGCTCAGTTCCCCATCATATATATATATATATATATATATATATATTCATAAATTTCTAGAACAGGACATTCTCTTAACATAGTTATCATGTTAAAAGAAATGAATTTGAAAAAAAAAAAAAAAAAAGCTTGACACAGTGACAGAATGAAATCCCCGTCTAATAGTCTATCCACCGTTCACTTCGATATATATATCTTATTCTAATCTATTAATTTATTTTATTAGGGTCAATTTCATAGTTTAGTTTTCATGCTACTATTTCCAATGAAACAATCATCAAAATGCATATTTATAAGGAAAATTTTCAATTTTGTTATGTTGATAAAATCTTAAATAACGAATAGCTTACGAAGATTTCCTATTAGAATATTCGTAATCAGTCATGTTCATACAAATATCATAAATGTTATTTTGAAGTTGTCTGATATATTTATGATCCTGAAAATGGCCGTTTATGCTCAATTTTGTATTCTTCTGCCATTTTAAGAAGATCGTAAATTTCTAATAACTTACGAAGTTTTTTAATTCGAATGTTGTAAATGAAAAGGGTTCTTGCCAGTATCGAAAGTAATATTTTAAAACTGGTCTGACTCCTCTGCGATCATTTGTTACACGTGAGATATCGTGTAAACAGACTAACAAACTAACAGACTAACACACTAACAGACGGACACCATACAAATTTTGTCATTTTCGGATTCCTCACACTTGAAAACGTGTATAAAAGTAAAAAAACCGAGGTCGAAAATTTTCATGATTACCTATGCTCCCCATACTAATAGTATGATGGGGAACTACAACTTTGAAATATACGAAGCAAATAAACGAAAGGGGAAAAATACTTTCTAAAGAAAAATATCAATTAATTATTTATCTAAATAAGAAAACTTTAAATTTATTTAATGAAATAAATTTTTTTTCATAATGTTAGTTGATTGAAATCTTAACATTTCCCTAACATTTCTAAAGAAATTAGTCAGGGTAAAATTTTCAGTATTTGTGACAGATTAAAAAAAAAAAAAAAAAAAAAAAAAAAACTAATTTATTAGGCATGGCAACTTTAATATCACTGGTAAAAATAGAAATATTTTTTCCCATTGTAAAAAACTGACTAATTTACAATTATTATACAAAAATAACCTGGTGTGTCACTCACACAACTTTCTCTTACCCTGAAATTTAATACTAAATACAGATTGGAGATTAAGGGGTAGGTTAAGCGAGTTCAGTTATATAAACCTATGTTAAAACAATTCAAATTAGACTTCGGAACAGCTTTATTTGACAAACACCGTAATTTCGCGTATATAACCCGCGGGTTATCTATAAAAAAAACATGAGTTTGTATGTCTTGCGGGCTATCATCCAGTGCGGGGTATCTATCGCGAACAATGAGAAAATCAAAGCATCTCCAGTGAAAGTAGCTGAATGTGTATAAACGTGTGGGACTCTATTACTATCAAAACGGTAAAATCTGGATAAAAAAAAAAAAAATCTAGATTATTAATGTATAATGATGATGAAATTGAGGACAGTGAAAAGGAATTTGATGAGGAGGACAATAAGGATGATGAAGACGAACTGTTCCAAACAATATTGCAGCATTTTAATTCTGATACAGAAAAATCCGAATTCGATGGATTTGAATGAACTTTGTAAATAAATTTATTCTTAATCTATAATTTTCTTCTAAATTGAATAAAGGTGTTAATCATTAGAAATTACTCCAGTTTATAGTGATTTGTATAGAGACAAAGATTAATACTATGTTATGATTATTTGCTCTTTCATGATAGGTAAGTAAATTTATTTGTTTATTATTTTATTTATTTGTATATTTGTTTATTATTTGTATATTTCCTACTTATTACTAAAATAATAGCAATTGGTATTGAAATTACAAACGGCGATTGCCGACCATGTGGTTTTAGAAGTGCGGGCTATCTTTCGGCTATAATTATTCTTAGATAAATTTTTTATGCTGCGGGTTACCTTCCACCGCGGGTTATATACGCGAAATTCTCAGCCCTCCGTTTCATTATTGTACCTACATTTCTGTAAAATTCAAATGTGTTATTAAATTCAAAAGTTCGTTTAAAATTATCCAGACATCTTTCACTCGGAACATTTCTTGAAACTTATCAATCTTGATGAAACTTTTCTGGTAACAAACGTATTCACTTCAAAATGCAACATTTGGATCGCCTGAAATTATTTGTTTTTAATTTACTCTAAGAGACTCAGACAAAGATCGAACGTTAAAAATTTGACATTGGTATTCAGAAAGCTTCAAAACGCGTAAATATGCAAAAAACCAAGCGAAAAATATTTAGCTTCTAAGAATACACTATTTACCCTATGGCTATGAGGAATTAATTTCAGTTCCTGAGCAGCTTTCCTGGACATGGTAAAATATTATAGTCATGCCCTTTCACTAACAATAAAAAAGAAGGTTATGGCTTAAATATTGACAGCCCTGTTTATCTCCTGAAAGTTGTGTACACATCACATAGTGCACATAAATATAATCCTATATTAATAACACACGGCGCAACCTGAAATACACTTCCATCAATTTTAAAGCATTGTCACCCGACGATCTAGTTTTTTTGTGTTGCCCTGTAAACGAAAAGTGATAGATTTCCATACCATATTTTACATGAAACATGTTTTTACATCTATAAACTAGTATGTTGTGGTCACCACAAGACTTTCTTCTATATTTTCCTTTATACAAATTCAATCAGTAACAATATTAATAATTAAAAAAAAAAAAAAAAAAAAAAAAAAAACAGTTTTTTTATGAGTTCTTTTTTTGTTAAAAGTAATACATATTCAATCAGTAACAATATTTAAAAAAAATAATAATAATACGATTTTTTTTTTTTTTTTTTTTTGTTAAAAGTAAAAAAAATCGATAACTTTGTTTTAAATTATCACAGATTTGTTCAACCATTCGTTTTAAAGGTATTGACGAGATCTTTCGAAAGATACCCATCTTGAAAATTTACCCCCTCCCCCCCCCCCAGGGGGGGGGGAAGCGATGCCCCCACCTGCACAGAAATGTTTTCCTAGTTAACTATTACTATTCTCAATAACTCATATTAATTTTACAATCACAAGTTCAAAATAACTCTCATTATGTGCATTTATACGAAATTCTGTCCTATACTGCCATGTTAAAAATTTAGAAAAAATGCGATCGCAGCGCCACCTGTTGAGCTATTGATCCCCAAATGTAATCAGCACCAGTTTATGACGGGGATCAACTAAATACCAAGTTTGGTTAAATTAAGTTAAAAAAAAAAAAAAAAAAAAAAAAACGATTTTTTTGTTGTTAAAAGTAAAAAAAAAAAATCTATAACTTTGTTTTAAATTATCACAGATTTATAGTTCAACCATTCGTTTTAAAGGTATTGACGAGATCTTTCGAAAGATACCCATCTTGAAAATTTACCCCCAACGGGTACTTCCCCCCCAGGGGGCGAACCGGTGCCTCCACATGCACAAAATTTTTTTCGCAGTTAACTACTACTATTATCAATAATTCATATTAATTTTACAATCAGAAGTTTAAAATAACGCTCATTATGTACATTTATACGAAATTTTGTCTTATACTGCCATGTTAAAAGTTTACATAAAATGCGATCACAGCGCCATCTGCTGGGCGATTGATCCCAAAATCTAATCAGCACCATTCCATGTCAGGGTCCAACTATATACCAAGTTTGGTTCAATTTCATTCATTGGTTCGTGAGATACGGTGAAAAATACGAAATTTTGCGATCACAGCGCCACCTGCTGGGCGATTGATCCCCAAATCTAATCAGCACCATGCCCCGTCAGGTTCCACTGATATACCAAGTTTGGTTGAATTTCATTCATTGGTTCGTGAGATACGGTGAAAAATTACGAAAATTTGTCCTATACTGCCATGTTAAAAATTTACATAAAATGAGATCACAGCACCACATGCTGGGCTATTGATCCCTAAATCTAATCAGCACAATGCCCTGCCAGGTTCTAACTATATACCAAGTTTGGTTGAATTTCATTCATTGGTTCGTGAGATACGGTGAAAAAACGAAACCACAGACAGACACACAGACACACAGACAGACATTTTCTAAAAACTATCAATTCGTGTTCAGGACATCCCAAAACGTGTAGATTCGCCAAAAAACGGAGGTCGAAAATTTTCGCGAATCCAATACTTTCTCTATATTACATATAGAAGAAAGTAAAAATATATACAGTCGAGCCTCGTTAACGTAGACACTGTTAACGTGAATAACTTTTAACATGAACTGTTTTCACAATTCCCCATCAAAATGAAGATTAATTTAGTCATAGGAAGATTAATTACTGATAGCATGAATTACTGATATCATGAACAAATTTTTCATCCCCCTTGCGATTCACATTAACGGGGTTCGACTGTATTCGTTTCATTTGATTTAGTGCAGTCTACAGATGTTAAACTCTACTACCTGCAATTTCCCCCATAGACGTGACGTATTTAAATTCTCTTGAGTGCCCCTGTACGCGAACCATTTGCTTCATCTCAACGAAAAGTTTAGTGTAGCATCCCTATATGATACACATTTTGAATAGCAAGTTTGAATATACTTCTATTATTTTTTCTTGAGATATGCTAATAACAGAAAGACAGACACACACACAGACCAATCGCTAAAACAATGTTTTTCGGATTCAGGAGACTTCGAAACGTGTAAATAATAATAATAATAATAATAATAATAAAACTCAATTTCGAAAATTTGACCCAAAAACAACACTTTCTCTACCATATGTATAGGTTAGAGAAAGTAATAATGAAAAATTTTCACACAATAAGAAATAACTTTATGTTATGTTAATAACTATTTTTCTTACAATACTCATCATTCTAAAATAATCGCACAACGTTCCAAGAGGGGCAGACTCATTTCGGCTACATCAAAAGAACTTCTAAAGCTTTAAAAGCGTTGAAATACATGAAGCAGATAAATTAAGGGGAAAAAATTCCATCGTGATCCAATTAGTTTTGTGTTGGAATAGAAAAATAGTTTTTTCTGTACATGACAGTATTATGACAAATGCTAATCAAAGTATTTTTATCCTCTAAAAATGGCTTTTCCAGAGAGATGAAAATGTGCCATTTGAGGATATATGCCTTTCAATATATGTTTCAGTAATGGAACCTTTGAATTTCTTCAGGAAAGATGAAATAAATTGGGGTTTGATTAAAAATATGTATTTAACTTAAAATAATTATAAGATAAAAGACATTTTATAAACCATGTTTTTAAATTTTCTGTTGAATCATAGCTATAGAACTGCATTAGCACTTTATCAATGTGTATAAAATTTTTAAAGTGATAATGACGTCATTTTTTGTGAGATGCATAATTTAACTTTTTACAATTGTTTAACGTTCACGTTTAATTAAATGTATTTATTTCTAGGTCGAAAGAAAATGAACTCGTAAATTTTTTTGTCAACAATTAAATTATAGCTAATATTTTAATGGCTATTTTTAAAGCTATTAGGAAGTTATTATTTTATTATTTTAATTAATAAAAAGAAAATTAATCAAAAATTCGAAAATCGGGCTTCGAAGTATTGTGTTGTCATCGTGTTCTGAGCTATTCCGAAAGTTTGAAATCGATTGTAAGATTTGTACCGGGCAAACAAGAATAGAAATTAACAAAAACACAATAAAATAGTACAGCTTTCGGTACATTTTACTCCACGTATAGCTTTGTAAAATAAGTTGCAATCGAAAAAAAGAAAAATCCTTCGTTCAAGTCAATTATATTTTGAAGTGTGCGAAATCCCAATAAATTCGGTACATTAGTTTTTTAGAAATTGTATCCACCGCTTTTCTGAAGGGTCTCCTAAACATGACCCACTGGTTGAATTTTTCAAAAAAATTTTATTGGAAATTTTATAAAATATCTTTTAAATGTTGCTAATTTTTTGTTCAAATTGAAAAATAAAAATTTTTATTCGTTTTCTATATATATATTATATTGCAAACCTTCTCAAACATTGCAGCAAATGTAAGAAAGTATCACATGAAGAAGTATATATATAGTATATATATATATATATATATATATATATACAGAGAGAGAGAGAGAGAGAGAGAGAGAGAAAATATGTATGCAGATCTCTTCTCACAATTTGAGAAAAAATAACCTATGATTACAATGATATATTCCGATCTGATTTTGAGTAAAATGAATTTGATATTTTGCTCACGTTCCAAATTTGGTAGAATATGGTCAGTGACCACTACTGGATTATTAAAAACAAATACCAAAACAAAATAACTGTAGTGGACAGCCCAGCCCACTACTGTTAGTGATAGCACATTGTAGTACCAGTAGTAGAAATCCATAAAACTTTATATTATACAATAAAATCAAAATGTTTATAAAAAAAATAAATCCTGCATACTTATTTTAGTCACATGACAGCAGTGGGTATAAGAAATCAGCTCGATATAAGCAGATATGCAAATTAACGAAAATTACCGTATCTTATTCAAGAAATGACGAAAAAATGCCAAAAAGTTCCTCCTGTTTGCAAGGCTGTAGCCAGAAATCGTTTTCGGTGGGGTTTAAACTCCAGTACATAACACTGACGGCCTTATTCACGAAACCAGTGTTAACCCATGGTTCACGTAACACTTGAGTTAGAGTTAACACTCTCTTAATCCTGGGTTAGAAAGTTTTCGTATTCATCAACTGTGCATTAGATGACCCCAGAGTTATTTGTAAGAGTCTCGCTAATTGGTCAATGAAAAAGCAATGTGTTGAAAAGGTAAACAAGGGTGTTTTCGCTGTAACTGTAACATGCTCATTTAACACCAGAGTTAACCCATCAATTTCGAAGGATTAAAAAAAGAGGGTTAACTCGAGTGTTAAATCGCTGATTTTGCGTGGTGAATACCGATTTTGAGATAATCTAGCATATTCCCAGGTTAACATGAGTTTTAAAAATAAAGTTCACTGACGGCCTTATTCACCAAATCAGTGTTAACCCAAGGTTCACGTAACACTTGTGTTAGAGTTAACACTCCCTTAACACTGGGTTAGAAAGATTTCGTATTCACCATCCGTGGATTAGTTGACCCCAGAGTTATTTGTAAGAGCCTCGCTGATTGGTCAATAAAAACGCAATGCATTAAAAAAGTAAACAAGAGTGTTGTCGCTGTAACTGTAACATGCTCATTTAACACTAGAGTTAACCCACCAATTTAGGAGGATTAAAAAAAGAGGGTTAACTCGAGTGTTAAATCGCTGATTTTGCTTGTTGAATACGGTTTTTGAGATAACCTAGCATATTCCCGGGTTAACATCAGTATTAAAATTTGGTGAATAAGGCTGTCAGTGTTAAAAATGGAGTTTAATTCAAAATTTTTTAACAAATCTGTAAAATTTCGGGGGATGTTTGAATCCTTAATTCCCCCCTCCCTGGATACGGTACTCTCGGGGGTTACGGCCTTATCTAGCCTTCCGGCCTACAGCCTTGTCTGGCCTTCCTGGCTACGGCCCTGCCTGGAATCTCTGGCTGTGGACATTTTCCCTGGCTACGGTTGTTTAAGTAAAATTAATCCGGTTTTAGAATTGACGGTTTAAAATATTCCCAGTTCCAGGCCATAATACCACATTTTAATGAAAAACGATCCCATGCACGGTTTAAAAAGCTTATTTTTAGACTTTAAATTTAAATGTACCTACCACTGATGCATGTCCACCACCCCTAGTTCACTTACTTTAAATGAAAAAAAAAAAAAAAAAAAAAAAAATCTGTTTTTGATTGGATTCGACTTTTATTCACTGTTTAAATAATTTTGTCAATATTTATCATCAAAGAGAATTATTATAGGTTGAGGTTAAATAGTTTTAATGCTGCGCTATGGCTACGCAGTGGGCAAGGGGGAACAGTGTAAGATTCACCTCTAAGGATAGTCCGGAGACATGCCTTCGAAGTTTTACTCCTTGCAGTAGAGGGCGGCTCAAGCGCTACGGTAACCGCAGAAATACTAATATTAAGAAACATACATATCAAATGTCTAATAAAGAACATCTACAGGGTTTCCTTCCGCGAAGAACTCGAACATTCCAACCTTAATAAACAATGGCTTAATCAGATTCTTAATGTCCCTCAAGGGCCTAGATTGAGATCTGTCGCCATGTTTCGTCTGATTTCTGGCCACGATTGCCTGCGTAAACATCTACGTCGTACCACCGTGGTTCCTGACCCTTTTTGCACACTTTGTGATCTCCACGAAGAAATGGACTTGCCTCACCTGTATAGATATCCTGCTCTTCATCGGACACCAATCTGGGAACGCTACTGGATAGCTCCCTTTCATTTACAGATTTATAGTTATCTCTTTTGATTCAATTGTCTTTTAATGTTAAAACCTGAATAAACTACTACGTCAGGAACGCCAAAGAAAAATATTTCAGAGGCATACAGCTGTTTCGGTAGCATTAAGCGTACCGTCTTCAGTGCAAAAAGTCTTCACTGAAGAGGGTACGCTTAATGCTACCGAAACAGCGGTATGCATCTCAAGTATTTTTCTTTGGCGTTTCTGACGTAGTAGTTTATTCGGGTTTTAATATTCCAACGCCAAGTCTCCTGTTATTATATGTCTTTTAATGTGCCAAAACAAAACAAAAAAAAAAAAAAAAGAAGAAGAAAAGAAACATATTGGGCATTGCAATTACGATGGATTTTATGTGCACCAACGCCTTTAATATACACGGCGGTCTTTGGCCTGTTTAATAATAGAACTCGTAGTTCTCCGGATACAAGCCCGACGTTCTTCCAAATGAGCTAAAATTATGTTAGGTATTGCAACTTCAGACAAACTAATTAACATACAAAGGTTTTTCGTCGTCAATTTGCAAGAAGACAGATTCTTTCAAAATTACCATAGAAAAATAATGAAAGTTTTTCAAACAATAAAAGATAATTTTATCTTCCTAAACATATTTCAAGGACCATAAGTCGCATTTCTCTTAAAATATCCACGTTAATACCATTCTGAAATCATCGCACTACATTCTCAGGGCAGACTCATTTCGGCTTCATCAAAGGAACCGCTAAAACACCCCAGGCGGAAGAAATTAAAAGTAAAAAAAAAAAAAAGTTCTCAACGATGAAAGACAAAAAACGGAATCTCTTCTGAAGCTCTAAAAGCGTTGAAATACGTGAAGCAGATAAATGAAGAGGAAAAAAAAAATTTCATCCTAAATTTAAACTTTACTCTTTCTTACAACCGGAAAACACTTATATGTCCTTCCCTCCAGAGACCATTAAATTTACAGGACCGTCTGATAAATTAAACGCTAAGGCATTTCACTATGTTTGCAGTACGTTTTTTTCTCCCTAAAATCTAAATAAACTACGTAAGGGACGTTTTTTTAGGGTCAAATGGATGGAACGGGATGTTAAAGTAAAGGAACATTAATTGTTTTTAAATGAAATTTAAGTGCTAGACGTGTTTTATCAATGGGAGGGAATTTGGTTTTAGGAGAAAAATTTCCCTTTACTTTCCCTTTTATAATGTGTTACGACTGCGTTAACAATCATTAGATAATTATTTAAAAGTAAAGTTTTCAAATTTTTTGTGGTGTGAATTATTTATTAAGACAAGTACATTGAAAGTGTTTTGCCTAAAGAGTAAAAGTAGATAAAATAATAATTCTTAAGCATTGATTAAGTCAAATTTATTAATGTTTATTTACGCATTTTATTCTTTCTTTCTTTTTCTTTGTTTTATTATTTTTTTTTTTTTCAAGTTGTAAGTAAAATGTAATTAAAAAAAAAAAAAAGTTTTTAAAAGCAAGCGAAAGGTTTTTTATTTATTTTTTAATCGAATTAGAAAACACTTATTTTCTTCTGAGAACGCATCTAGAAAACTTAATGATTTTATTGAAGGAAAAAAAACTTTACAATTTTTTTTTCTTTTGTTTCCTAATTTTTTTTGTGATTAAATTTGTAGTAAAAAGAAATTATTTTAAAAGAATTTGCTATTATTTATTATTTGGTTGAAAAAAGCTTGAAGGAATAATTTGTACTAGATGGATAATATAAATTATTGGAAAAAAAAAAAAAAAAAAAAAAGATTTTATGAATTAAATATTGTTCATATTACAAAAATTACACTTTTTTACTGTTTCTTCTTTATTCTATAGTTTAAAAAAAGGTAATTTATAGCTCGTAAAAAACAAATGAAATCTGTTTTTTAATGACGTTAAAATAAAAAAAATTCTCTTTACATTAATAACGAATTAATAATTTAGCAATACATTGTTTTTTTTTTTTTTTTTTTTTTTTTTTTTTTCAATTTTTGCTTTTGTTTAATGGTGAAGATTTTAAAAGTTTTTGAAATAATATTATTGAAGGGGGTGAGGTAGGGGGAAAGGTTACTAAGGGTAGCAATAAATGAAAAAGTATAAAGAAATACAACTAATAAAATAAAAACAACAAGAGAACAAGAAAAGAAAAATAGTACTTTAAAATTACACCACATTAATATTTAACCCTAAGAAAGTTTTATTTTATTTTTTTTTACTATCTCTTACCCACATATATTAGAGAGAGATTTGATTTAGAGCCCAATTTTCGAAACTGAGTTTTTTTTTTTTTTCTATGTTTACATGTTCTGAAATGCCTTGAGTTCGAAAATGAGGTTTATACACTAATCGATTTGTATTTCTGCGAATTTGCACAAAAGCATATTTCATAATAAATGTAAAAAAAAAAAACATGCGTGTATATATATATGTATATATATATATATATATATATATATATATACAGGGCGCGAAATTTCCGCTCGCCAGCTCGCCATTGGCTAGTGGAAATTTTACTGTGGCGAGTAAAATTTCAGTCTAAATATAGATACAATTCTTACAGTAGACGGTGCTATCAAAGAAAATAAATAAATAAATAAATTAAATATATATATATATATATATATCTCGATTTAAAAACCTATAATCATGCTGATCTTAGGTAAGGTGACCAGATATCCTCTTTTTAAGAGTACAGTCTTCTTTTTCAACGCTCTGCCTTCTTAAACGAAAAAAAATTACAGGACTAAAAAGTCCTTTTTTTTTTATGTTTTTCGTCCTCTGTTCTCCTTTTCAAATGAAAAAGTGTGTAACTTTTTTTTGGGGGGGCGAGTAACTTTTTTTTTCAGCGAGTGTAACCTAAGTTGAAATTTCGGGCCCTGTATATATATATATATATATATATATATATATATATATATATATATATATATGTATATATATATATACATATATATATATATATTGTCATAAACTTATTTTTGATTTTTAATAATTTTGAAGTTACAATACTAGTGTATTTCATTTAAGAGCTTTTAAAAAAATTATCCGTTTGGACTAAAAAAATACAGCGTTAACAAGATTTTGTCCTGATTAATAAGTGTAAACATTTTCGTAGCGATCGGCTGAACAGTATATAGCTTCGTATAGCCCTGACATATTAAAAAAAAAGAACTACATCAAAACATGTCCATGTGAAATGTCTTGCTGAAAAAGAAAAAATTATATTGTACTAAAAATACATTTTATATCTGAACGAATTATTATTTTACTCGCAAATAACAATGAAATAAATAATAATAATAATAATAATAAAAACAGTAAACAATTTTGATGACTGTTTTAATAATCCATATTTCTTCATCTCTGCACTTTAATCTTTATTCATTATTTCCTTCGTTATTCTCTTAATATTAAAAAAAGGTCTACTTTAATAATCATTGTTTTTCGTGTTATAATAATTTTCTACGCAACATACTATTCTAGGGCTTTCACTTGACACCATTTTTCTGATTTGCGTGCACTGATTTCTTTCTGTTATAATTTATCCACACTGCGTGGAACTTATATGGCAAAGCATGAGATTGGAAATTAAGAAAATGCCCCCAAGGGACTCATGGAAATTATCGTCTATCACTGTAGCGGAATAGCAATAACCGCTTTCAATTAATTTAGAAGAATATTATTATTTTCTTCTATAATCAGTAGAAGAAACTACTCTATTAAAAAGCAATAATATATATACATATATATATATTATAATTAAACTATCTTAAAATTATAATTTAACTAACTCAATAAATAATTACTCAGTGAATTTTATAGTTAATGAAAATGCTCAGACGTTAATTCTTTATCGATTAATCGTTGTTTGCAATGCTTTTATTTTTAATTTCATTAATTTGTTGGCATCTTCCTATTCTCCAGTTTGTGTAAAAGTTTTACATGTGGCTACTCTGCTTTTTTCTAGTTTTCTCTCTAGATTCCTTCATGATTTGATTTAATAAATTATTTAATTTCTCATTCAAAAGGGTTTTGCTGCCTTGATCGGCGCTGAAATAATATAAATTGCTCTGATTAGCTATATTGTTTTACGAAATCGATGCGGTTTTCACAGCTTTATGAAGTACATGCCCCCTGAAGGGTTTATACTTCAAATTTTAAGCATTTTTATCCAATTATTATTTCTGTGTTATTTACTTTCTCTGTCATTAAGTTTAATGGTCCTTTTTTTTTTATTATTATTATTCATGTCGGCGTAAGTAATTTAAATTGTTTTTGTCTCTTATTGGTTCATAATCTGTATCGTAACATTTTTGTGTCAGTCTTACCTAAATGTTACAATCAGTTCTATTTTTGCTGTGTTGGTATTGTTTTGCAACTAATAATTGCTAAATTTTACGGTTAAATTTTATTACGATATCTATCATTTATATATATATATTATTCGACTTTTATTTTAAAGCGAAAGAAAACAAGTTCTATTGAAAATGAATGCGAGACATGTTTTATGCCAAACTAAGAAATAGGTCTTGAATGCAACATCAAATAATCATTTTTAAGAAATTAAGAACAGCAGTTGAGTTCTCTTATATTGAGGACACTTAAGTTATTGAAAGCTGTTTTTTACTAACCTTTGCAAACAGCTGTTACTAACATAATACGATGACGATAAATCACACGCAAGTCTTCATCTTAAACACCTTTCAAAAAACTTTTTTGACAGCTTTTAAGATTAACTCTATGAACTTTAAAAATCTGAAGTACTTCAAAAAGACCGCCATCTCAATATAAGAGATTATTTTTTATAGCTTAGAGAACGGAGAAAAAAATATGGTACAAGAAACTATGAATCTAAAAAAAAAGTATGAGGGGATATTAAAAAAAAGCAGCAGACAAACCGAGAAATTAGTAATTTGCTCATCTGTGAAAATGAATGACGATTTTAGACTTTTCACGCATCAAGAAAATGGAAAGAAACTGTAAAGTTGCAAATTTTATTGAGTTACACATAGATTTTTTTTCGTTCTTTTACTTATTTATTTATATTTTTTCCTGTTCTTTCTTTCCTTGTGTTATGCGTAGCTACACTGTCAAAAAAAAAAAAAAAAAAAAAAAAAAAAACAGTTTGCTACAAGAAATTTTCTGTAATTCAGAAAAATACGTTCTATCAACGAAAAAATTACGTTGATAGAACGTATTTTTCTGAATTACAGAAAATTTCTGGCAGCAAACAGGACTCTTTTTTTTTGACAGTGTAGGCTTCATATAATTCATTTTCAACTAACTTTCGAAACAACTAATTAACTTAATTTTTCGTTAATTTCTGACAAGGAAACACGTATTTAAACTTGGAGTAATAATATAAGAGAAGATGACGCGTTCGGGAAAATATGAAGCCAAAATAGTAACCGAAGAAGCCACTAAGTACACTGCTAAAAGTTTCAGCTCAAACTTGAACCACTATATGGAGTAAAGTTATAAGGAATACCATAATATAGTTCAGCCTCACTTTTAAGTTTTCTACTTCTTGCGAGTGAATTTAAGTTGCATCAAAACTTGGAGCTACCATGCATCCACTCACAAAAGAAGTATGAATCAGTGAAATTTCTATTGAAACCAAATCAAGCTTAAATTAAAGAGCGTGTACATAGGGTAAAGTACAAATTTTGTGCAACAACTCACCCATGGGCCAAGATAAGACCCTAAAAAATTTAGCCACTCTTATCAAAATCAACGAAACAAAATTAGCGGGCAAGAAAGCATGGCATATTGCCAGAGTGTTTGACTAGAGACAAGAATGTCTTCAGCTCGATTCCCGTCTTGGACGAATTTTTGTTTATTTATTTATTTTTACCATGTTTTTATTAGCTTCTATTCTTCTTTCTTTGTTTGTTTGTCCGGTGCAAATCTTGCAATCGAATTTTAACTAACTTCCCTACTAGCTAGACATTTGAAACTTTCACAGTAGCTCAGAACCCGGTGACAACACAATGCTTCGAAGTCCGATTTTCGAATTTTTGATTAGTTTTCTTACAATTAATTAAAATATGAAAATAATAATATCCTAATAGCGTTAAAATAGCCATTAAAATATTAGCTATAATTTAATTGTTGCCAAAAAAAAAAAAAAAAAAAAAAAAAAAAAATTACGAGTTCATTTTCTTTTGACCTAAAAATAAATACATTTAATTAAACGTGAACGTTAAAAAATTATAAAAAGTTAAATTATGCATCTCACAAAAATTGACGTCTTTATCACTTTAAAAATTGTATACACATTGTTAAGAGCTCTATGATTCATCAGAAAATTTAAAACATAGTGTATAAAATGTTTTTTTCTTTATCTTATAATTATTTACTTATAACGTAATACCAATATTTGGTCAACATAAAATTACCAAACCATGGTAAAAGGTTAAACCACCGGATGGTTGTAGCTTCTTCAGTACCGAAGTTTCGTTCAAACTAGCACAAATTTTTTAACAGTGCAACACAATGATATATAAAAAGAATCTGCATCGTTATATTGTGAAACTGTGTAATATGGATCATTCCAGATGAAAGCCATTGTAACTGTAGGTCTCAAAGCTGTCAAATAAATACAATGACACAGTACTAGTCAATGGTGTGGTAAACTCAATATGTCTCCTGCTGTAGCGTTGACTGCTACTGCGGCGCCGTCTTGAATAGACAACTCTCTAAAATTTCTGGAGTGGGAACCTCACTCCTTAAAAAAGTGACCATTATTTTGACACGAATTAAAGTGAGAAAATACTATTGTCACTCTTGAAAATGTGACATTTCTCACTTTTCTCGAAAGAGAGACTTCTAGTCACTCTGTCACAAAGAGTGATGTCATCATCAATTGCAAGATCAACCTGCTGAAGAGTGAAGATTTTCTGGCGCCATCTACTTTCCATATTTCGAACGAAATATGAAAGACAATTTCTCGGCAATCTCATGCATGTGATTTGTTTAACAGAAATTATTGAATTTATTTGAGTTTAAAAAAAGAAAATAATTATGTTAAAAGCTGTTTTGGTAAATATATTTTTTTTATACGATTGATAAAATTGAAGTGTTATTAGTAAAGAATCGAAATTCATGAGAAAGTTATGGAAATTCGTAATGAGAGCATGGAGTTTTATTTGGAAATATATAAGGTATAAAAGAAAATATCAATGACTTAATGCATAACATCTTAAAAGCATAATAGGAATTTATATTTTTATTATATTCATTGATGCTTAACACATGTGAAACATTAAAAAAGCTGGCTATAATATTTTACTAAAAATTAAAATCATCAGCGAGATTTAATACTCCTGAACAGACGAGTTTTTCAAGAAACTGTGTAGATTTGTCGCAAATATTTAACTTTTTTTTTTTTTTTTTTTTTTTTTTTTTTTAAACATGCACACTCAAGAATTTTTCTTTTACCCTAAGCTACATTTAAAATAACTATTTGTCTTAGAGAATTTCTTTTCAAGTATACATTTTGATTTGAGAAATAATTCTAATTTTATTAATTTAAAAATAATTCTAATTTTAGTAATTTATGCAATTCTAACTTTCATTTTAAAATGTACATTAGAATTCTGTAATTTTATATTCTTAATAAATGAAGTTTATAAATGCGATTAATCTCTTATGTGAATGATTTACTACTGTAAATTAAGCAAGTTCTGTGTGTCCCCAGTGGTTCAGTGGTAAGACACTCGCCTGCCACGAAGACGGCTACGGTTAGATTCCCCGCAGATCCAAAGCAAATATGGAAAAAAGAATTAAGAAAGAAAAAAAAAAGGAAAATGGTAGAAGATACCGTCTAGCGTATCCATATTTTTTTAGAAAAAATAAACAGTCATATTCTTTGAAATACTCGGAATAATCTCACTCTTAATAAAGAGAGAGAAATCTTACTCTTTCGAAAAGAGACTTCTCACTCTTTAGAGGTTGGCTCCATTTTGGCATGTTCAAAGAGTGATATGCCACTCTTTTAGAGTCAGATCTCACTCTTCATATTTTAGAGAGAACAGTTAACTTCATTTGCCCTGCAAGTAGTACTAGTCAATGGTGTGGTAAACTCAATATGTCTCCTGCTGTAGCGTTGACTGCAACTGCAGCGCCGTCTTGAATAGACAACAGTTAACTTCATTTGCCCTGCAAGTAGCACTAGTCAATGGTGTGGTAAACTCAATATGTCTCCTGCTGTAGCGTTGACTGCTACTGCGGTGCCGTCTTGAATAGACAACAGTTAACTTCATTTGCCCAGCAAGTAGTACTAGTCAATGGTGTGGTAAACTCAATATGTCTCCTGCTGTAGCGTTGACTGCAACTGCGGCGCCATCTTGAATAGACAACAGTTAACTTCATTTGCCCTGCAAGTAGTACTACTCAATGGAGTGGTAAACTCAATATGTCTCCTGCTGTAGCGTTGACTGCTACTGCGGCGCCGTCTTGAATAGACAACAGTTAACTTCATTTGCCCTGCAAGTTGATACGCCGTACACTGTTAAAAATTTTAGTTCAAGGTTGAACCAAAATTTGGTACTACGTTAGCTGCAATATGCTAGATTGAACCAAAACCTGGTACCACAGCAGCTGCAACCACGCGATGGTGAAACCTTCTACCATGATTTGCTACATTCGGTAACAAAAATGTCCGAACACTAGCAAAAATTCCTATGTAAAAAAAGTACACTTCATACGGTTCCGTTAAATAAATCCTTATCGAATCATGTTCTTAGACTGACTAAGAAGAGGATTCGACAAGGAATTATTCAACAAAACCATATGAAGTGCACTTTTTTTACAAAGGAGTTTTTGCTAGTGTTTGGATACTTTTGTTACCGACTGTACTTCTCGTTAAAAAAAAGCACCGAATCATGGTAAAACGATCACTCCATCTTTTGGTTATAATAACTATAGTACCAAGCTTTGGTAGAGCCAAATACTAAATCATGGTAAAAAGTTTCACCATCTCATGGTTGCAGCTACAGTCGGTAACAAAAGTATCCGAACACTAGCAAAAATTCTTATATAAAAAAAGTAGAGTTAATACTGTTTTGTTAAATGAATCCTTGTCGAATCATATTCTTAGACTGACTAAGAACATGATTCGACAAGGATTTATTTAACAAAACAGTATTAACTGTACTTTTTTTATAGAGGAATTTTTGCTAGTGTTCGGATACTTTTGTAACCGACTGTACATAGTTGAAAAAAGTACCAAATCATGGTAAAAATATCACTCCATCTTATAATTATAATAACTATAGTACCAAACTTTGGTAGAGCCAAGTACTAAATAACAGTAAAAAGTTTCACCATCTCATGTTTGCAGCCACTGTAATACCATGTTTTGGTTCAACCTAGGACAAAAGTTTTAACAGTGTATGCCAACCACTCTTATTTCATTCCTCAAAGTATTTAAAGACCTTTTAAAAATACAGAAGGGTTGAGATTGAGTGGGTATAACATCGCACTAGAGCTACACACTGGCCAATTGGCGACGGTTCGGAATTACTCCTAAAAGATGGTCAGTAGATATGCCATCACAACTTCAATCCTCTGCGATGGAGATGATAGTGCATTTTAGTATTTCACTAAACAGTTCCTTAACAATTATTTCTATTCTACATTAAAGGGATTTTTTGATGATGGTCTCAATGTCTTTTTATTCTTATTTGTTTGATTTGTTTTGCGTTGTTTTGCTAATTTTTCTATTAAGTGTTACTTTATATTTATTTTCATCAACTTTCTTTGACAAATAATTTACAGAATTTCACTGTTAAAAGAAGGAAGAGCTCCCCCCCCCCCT
This sequence comes from Salticus scenicus, assembly GCA_963930645.1. Classification (NCBI taxonomy): domain Eukaryota; kingdom Metazoa; phylum Arthropoda; class Arachnida; order Araneae; family Salticidae; genus Salticus; species Salticus scenicus. The sequence goes on from OZ005660.1 coordinate 102,439,267, forward strand.
TCCTTAAATACAGGTGTTTTGCTTTACTGTGCATAAATTAGGTAGTACTATTTCTTGAAAATAATTATTTAATTTCTTATTTAATCATAGAATTTCTGTCAAAGTAAGTTAAAAAATATTGTAAAAAAATAACGATAGAAGCGTACCTCGGGCTTAGTGAGACCTTGCATAAGATTATCTAGATAAACTTAAAACAATAATTATAAGGAGAAGTAATGCGAAATATTTCAAAAACATCGTCATCTTACATACAAAGCATTTCAATAAGGCAAAATACTTTAAAAACATTGTCATCTTACGGCAAAACATTAAAAAAAAAAAAAAAAAACGTAGTTTTAAAACCTGACTATTCATTAAAATGAAAAAAAAAAAACCTCAAATGTAAATAAATAAAATAAAATAAAGAAATAGTAAAAGAACAATTAAAAAAAAAAAAAAAAAAAAAAGCAGTGAAAGCATAATATTAGTAATTTGTGCATCTGTGTAAGTGAATAAAGAAGAGTGTTTTTCTCACAAAAATTACAGAATTAAAATAAAGAAAACTAAAAAAGAATTTTTCTTCGTTGTTTTTTGTCCGTCTCCATCATTACTGGCAAAAAGCGTAATGAAAATTATCCACCAAGGAAAAAAAAAAATCCCTAGAAGAATGTGATGCAATTTTAAAACAAGAATTTTGTAATTGGAAAAAGATAAAAAAAAAAAAAAGTAGAGAGGTGTTTGTCTTTTTTCTTACTTTTTCTTTTCTTTTTTTAATGTAATTTGAATGTTGAATCTGAAACCAAATTAGAGTAGCAGAAATTTTTAAAACGTGCTATTTAAGTGTCTTTTTACTTCTTTTTTTTTTTTTTTTTTTTTTTTTCCCGCTTTTTCTTTTAACGTTTATAGTCGAATGCATTTAAAAAATAAATGGATTTTTTATTTTATTTTCCATTTCAAATGATGGGTTATGTTACTGTACTAATCTAATAGCATTAATTCAAAAGGAAAATTATTTTTTTAATTATCTATATATGAAAATAAACATGAATAACAATTTAAAAAGATGATTTACTGGTTTATTAATTAAAATAAAGTAATATATATACATATTATATACATTGTTTTATCGTCATATATATATATATATATATATATATTTGTTTATTTTATTGCATTGTCAATATAGAAGAAAAAGATTTGATGAATATTTTGTGGATAAGTACTTAATATTATTTAATAGATAAATATAATTTAATAGATAAATATAACTTAATGGATGAATATAAGTTAATAAAAATACATATAACTGCAATATTTAGTGTAAAAGAAAAAAAAAATAATAGAAACTTTGCGGAGAAACACCTATTACTAACTAATAGATAGCTATAACTTATAATGCATATTTAAAAAAGAAAAAAAAAATCTTGCTTAGGAGAAAAAAATTGCAGTATGAATATAGAAGAAAAAGATTTTGATGGATACTTTGTGGATAAGCACCTAATATTACTGAACAGATAAGTAAATATAACTTAACAGATAAATATAACTGCAAAATTTAGTGTAGAAGAAAAAAAATTTAATAGATACTTTGTGGAGAAATACCTATTACTAACTAATAGATAGCTATAACTTATACTGCATATTTAAAAAAGAAAAAAAAAAATCTTCTATATAGGAGAAAAAAAAATTGCAGTATGAATATAGAAGAAAAATATTTTGATGAATATTTTGTGGACAAGTAATATTACTGAAGAGATAAATATAACTTAATAGATAAATATAACTTAAATAGATAAATATAACTTAATAAAAATATAAATAACTGCAATATTTTGTGTGGAAGAAAAAGATTTTAATAAATACTTTGTGGAGAAATACCTATTACTAGCTATAACTTACAATGAATATTTAAAAAAGAAAAAAAAAATCTTATATAGAAGAAAAAAAATAATTTATTTTAAATTAAAATAGATAAAATTTGTCAACTAATTTACAATACTTATTTCTTAAAAACAACAATACAAAAGCATATTTTTTCAATTTATGAACTTGTATAAAATCATTGAATAAATCCGAAACTTTCCATAGTTAATTTTTAAATCCTTGAATAATTGTTTACAAAATACAAATGATTATAAAAAATACACGTTGATTAATTAATTCAAAAGTATTATTTTAACACTGAATAATAGAAGATGTTGCTGTTTGTCCTATCGTCCTAAAAGGATCAGACAAATAGTGAATTAAAATGTTACTACTTAATAATAAAAGACCAACATTTCCAAAACTAACGCTCGAAACTGACGCCATTACTAAATTAATTTATTGAAAGAAAGAAAATATTTTTTTATGTTTGATTCGGAGGAATGAATAAAATAAAAGAAAGTTTGATTTAGATGACACAATATATATATATATATATATATATATATTTCAACTATCTCTGTATGGAATCGTTTACATGTGGACTTATCCATGTTTCAATTTTGGTTTGTGTTACTGTTTAATCTAATTTCCTTTTTTATTTTGTTTTGTTGCAAGATAGAGACTTGAGTTTTACATTGCTTGAATTAGCTATACAGCTTTCCGAAATCTTGCATTATGCTGACAGAGGTGCAAGTTTCCTGAAGAGTGAACATTTCTGGTTTTCAGCATTTAAAATTCTCTTTTTCCTTTCATGAATTCTCTTTTCTTTTATCGGATCCTTTTGGTTAATTTATCCCTTTCCATTTCTATTATTTGATAAATGTTTCTACTGGTTTAATGGTTTTTGCAAATTATCTCATCGTTAGGCTTATGTGTTATGTTTGTGTCATTTCTCTTCTGCGTAAGTACTTTAACACGTTTTTACTAATCAGTGTACTTAAATTAAATTATCACCGTGACAATAATTTTATTCGTTATACATCTCATTTAAAATTTCATATGTTGGTATTTTCATCTATCTTTCATTTGCTGAGTGTTGCAAAGGAATTAAATTATTCAAATAATATATATATATATATATATATATATAATAAAACTTACTTTACACGGGAAACTTTAGAATTATTACAATGCACGATCATAACGCGAAAGTCATAAAAGTGAACGAATTTTAAGATAATAAAGTGCTGAACAAACGCAACTTGCAGTTTCTTGTGGTTAGATGATGCATATTAATTAATCCCGGCGATCTGGATCTCAGCTAAGCTGTCAATCATTAAATTAATATCCAATGATTAGACGAAGGAGGGGTGAAATTTCGCGCCAAAAACGCCGGTATTTAAGAGAAAACGCGCGGGGATTGAGACCTCTCTTCATGTGTTCTTGCCTAGTAAACTCATGTCAAAATAACGGCCCCGGGAGTTAACGCGATGTAATCGTGGGCTGCCGTCGTTCTCGGCTCCGCTGCACTCAATTCCACCTGCTCAGACGTAGATCCTGGACTATAATCTGTAAGATGTTCAAGATGGAGAAATAAACGATTGTCTATAATTCTTGGACTCGCTAATGAGTGGAAGCCTCTCTTCATTATAGCTATTATGTGACACGGAGTAAAAAGAATACGTCACACACACACACACACACATATATATATATAGATATAAATTCTACGATGTGATCATCATTTCAATTGTTATTATTATTTTCCCCACATTTAAGAATTTTTATTTCGATGATACTTAAAATTTTGAAAAACTGCCAATACATTACCTTTCTACAAGGATCACGATCAGGAAACAAAATCAGACAAATTGGTGCCATAGTTAAAGCAAAAACTTGTCACGCGTTCCAATCCTTTCGTATTGTTTATTTTCAATGCTATATATTTCTCTTTAATAGGTATATTACATATTGTCCTGATCATAAGTTTGAAAAAGGTTTTTCCTTATTCTGGTGGTTTCTAAAGATTAAAGAAAGTTTTAAAGTAAATTGTTCAACTTTAATGTTTTACAAAATTCCTTGAAGTTTCTGAAAATGTTTGGGGCCGCGGTTGCTCGGTCGGTACACTGAGAAAAAAAAAAAAAAAATACCGCCTTCATCTAGAATGAATAAATGGTCATTTTCTAAATCCTTAAACTAGAAATTCAGATTTCCGAGCTATGCGCATAAGGCACACCAATAAACTGAATAGATGAAATGGTCGAGACTTTCTAGTCTACACATTTCTAGATGGTGAAGCAATATTCTGAATCTTTTGTATTGCGAGAAATTCTGGCTTAATTTGCTAGAATTGAGTCATAAACCAAGATTATAGCTGCTAAAACCCGCCTCTTGTATTCTCATTTATTTGGAGATATTTTCAAATAGGTTTGTCCTCGATAGTATAGGCAAAATCTCAAGAATTCTAATAGAGGTCACTAGAATTCGCTTTCTAAGGGGACTAGAAAAGAATTTATAAGAAATTTATAAGGATGACATGGAACTATTTTTTTAGAGCCACAATTTAGATTCTAGATGTCAGCTACAGAATTTTTTCTCAGTGTATTGGCGTGCCTTATACTCATAGCTCGGAAATCTATATTTCTAGTTTAGGGATTTAGAAAAGCACCACCTATTCGTTCTAGATGAAAGCGGTATATTTTATTTCTCAGTGTAGAGCGCCGAGCTCGTAATTAGAAGATTACGGGTTCGATACTCGGACCGGCCAAAGACCGTCGTGTACACTGATGGTGGCTGGTGCACGTAAAAATCCGCCGTGGCCTCAGTGTCCTCCAATTTCCCATCCAAATTATACCTCAGGGGGTCACGGAAGTGGGGGACCAATCCCCTCCACGGAGGATCAGATTTGAGATGGCATGTCTCCGGACCATCCTTAGGGACGCGTCCCAGACTCTCGCCAATTACCCATAGTTCAGTACTAGAGCGACGTTAAATCTAACAACCGACCAATATGAAAATGTTTTGTTATATTATGAGACGTTTCAGCACATTTTATGATATAGACAGGGTAAATTTCTGCATAATAACAAGTATACTTCATAATGATATTATAAATTCATACGAATGTATATAGGAAAATTTATCACTACCGCTACAAAGAAGGGAAAAAAAAAAAAAAAAAAAAAAAAACCTAGTATGTTGTGGCCATCACAAAACTTTCTTCTATATTTTCCTATACAAATTCACTCAGTAGAAATTATTTATTATTATATTTTTCCATAAGGAGTGCAGATTATTTTCGTCTCAGAGAGGTATTACACGAAATGTCCGACAGAAGTTACTTTTTGCCATGCAAATGGCATCCTTCCCGTCTTCAAGGACAGTGTATTAGCGCCCGCCACCTATCAGTAGTATGCACCCAAATTGAATCAGCATAATATCTCAGGACCATCCTTAGGGACGCGTCCCAGACTCTCGCCAATTACCCATAGTTCAGTACTAGAGCGACGTTAAATCTAACAACCGACCAATATGAAAATGTTTTGTTATATTATGAGACGTTTCAGCACTTTTTATGATATAGACAGAGTAAATTTCTGCATAATAAGTATACTTCATAATGATATTATAAATTCATACGAATGTATATAGGAAAATTTATCACTACCGCTACAAAGAAGAAGAAGAAAAAAAAAAAAAAAAAAACCCTAGTATGTTGTGGCCATCACAAAACTTTCTTCTATATTTTCCTATACAAATTCACTCAGTAGAAATTATTTATTATTATATTTTTCCATAAGGAGTGCAGATTATTTTCGTCTCAGAGAGGTATTATACGAAATGTCCGACAGAAGTTACTTTTTGCCATGCAAATGGCATCCTTCCCGTCTTCAAGGGCAGTGTATTAGCGCCACCTATCAGTAGTATGCACCCAAATTGAATCAGCATAATATCTCAGGACCATCCTTAGGGACGCGTCCCAGACTCTCGCCAATTACCCATAGTTTAGTACTAGAGCGACGTTAAATCTAACAACCGACCAATATGAAAATGTTTTGTTATATTATGAGACGTTTCAGCACATTTTATGATATAGACAGAGTAAATTTCTGCATAATAAGTATACTTCATAATGATATTATAAATTCATACGAATGTATATAGGAAAATTTATCACTACCGCTACAAAGAAGAAGAAGAAAAAAAAAAAAAAAAACCCCTAGTATGTTGTGGCCATCACAAAACTTTCTTCTATATTTTCCTATACAAATTCACTCAGTAGAAATTATTTATTATTATATTTTTCCATAAGGAGTGCAGATTATTTTCGTCTCAGAGAGGTATTACACGAAATGTCCGACAGAAGTTACTTTTTGCCATGCAAATGGCATCCTTCCCGTCTTCAAGGACAGTGTATTAGCGCCACCTATCAGTAGTATGCACCCAAATTGAATCAGCATAATATCTCATAATGACATTTTCTCATATCAAGTTTTGTCCAATTATACGCAATAGAACCTGTAATATAGCCTTTCCTTAAATTGTGGAAATCACTCAATAGCAGCACTACCTGCTAAGCATCAAAAGTTGATAGGCACTGACTTTTGTCAAGGTGTAACGACGTATAAATGTATATGTAATTCTGAGCAGTAGTTCCTGAGATACAGCTGGAACAAAGTTTTTGTCTCCCACAAACACGCAGACACCACAGACAGACATTTTCTAAAATTTGTCAAACTGTGTTCTGGGGTCTCAAAACGTGTAAATCCAACGAAAAACGAAAGTCGAAAATTTTTACAAATCCAATAAAAATTATATATATATATATATATATATAAAATAATTCACTGAAAATAATACAATTTTGAGTTTTGTTTGTTTTGCTTTCGAATAATTTTTATAAGTTCATAAACACAGAAAACGTCCCCATGAGAAAGCGAAACTTAAAATAAATATTTCTATATATATAAATATATTTTTTTAATTCCATTTTTCCCTCCCTTGCTTCATTTCCCTGACTCGCAAAAAATAACAGCCTCCAGTACTACGGCGGCGGCGCATTTGATAAAACGTTTTTTTCTTTTTTAAATTTTTTTACGGTGGCAAACTTTAATGTGTTATAAAAACGTTACAGTAAAAAAATGAAGTCTCCTAAATCACGAAGCCTTTTTAATTTGAAACTTTGCATTAATAAAAAAAAATCTCAAATATAAGTCCTCCCAAACGAGCGGTATAATTAAAGTGAAACTTGAGAACAATATAAAACGGTGGCGTAATTAGATGGAATATTTTTCGTTTTTGACAGTTATGGCTGCGGGGATGGGTTTTATTATCGTCTGCGTGCACTGTTCGTTCTATATTAAAGTTTGAACAACAAGGTAACTGGATTTTCTTTGTTTTTAATCTTTAATTTCTCAGGGGTGATTAAGTATCAGATTTCTAAAATAACACTACGGTGAAAAAAAAAAAAAAAAAAAAAAAATCGGACCTTGATACCATTCTTGTTGATTCTTACGTACAATGACCTCCTGAATCCGAATATGACCCCCATTTTGCCCCATCACCCACCGTTTTTTCAGTACGTTACCACCTCCCACAATTTTTATCACTCTTCGGTAATTTTATGGCCATGAATTTGATTTGGAGAATGGAAAAGAATTAATTTAATTCTTAAAAAAAAAAAAAAAAAAAGATATACAATAAGTGATAATAATAATTGATTAATAAAATATAATAAATGTAACTTATAATTTCAGTGGCTATAGATCTGTAACAATTTAAAATAAATTTATCCTTTTTTTTTTTTTTTTTTTTTTTTTATTTTTTTTTTTATAAAAAAGCGCATTTTTTAAGATATTAATTGTACCCAGAGAATAAAAATATACCGCCTTCATCTAGAATGAATAAGTGGTCATTTTCTAAATCCCTAAACTAGAAATATAGATTTTCGAGCTAATCGCATAAGGCACGGCAATAAATTGAATTGACGAAATGATCGAGAATTTCTAGTCAACACATTTCTAGATGGTGAAACAATATTCTGAATATTTAGAATCTTTTGCATTGCGAGAAATTCTTGTTCGATTTTCTAGAATTGGGTCATAAACGAAGATTATAGCTGCTGAAACCCGCCTCTTGTAGTCGCATTTATTTGCAGAGATTTTTAAATAACTTAGCCCTCGATAATATATAGGCAAACGCTCTAGAACTCTAACAGGGGTTTCTAGAACTCGCTTTCAAAGGGGACTAGAATTTATAAGGATGACATGGAAATATTTTTTCTAGAGCTACAATTTAGATTCTAAATGTCAGATAGAAATTTTTTTCTCAGTGTAGAGCATAAGTTTCCGTTTCTTTGAATATTTAATGTTACTAGCATCACCCAGTGGTCGAAATTCGGCCACAAATTTATTCAAATTTCAAAATTCTTTTAAGTAAACATTTGAAAAATAAATTTAGAAATTTAAAATTTCTGTATAAACAATGCTCTCTGTAAATACTCTATCGTCTTTAGCTAAATGACATTGCCTACTGTATTCTGAAATATAAAATTTCATCATGCAGAAATTAGACCATAAATAAATCAATAATAGTAAAAAAAAAAAAAAAAAAAAAAAAAAACTTTCATAAATAAAATCTTTTTTTAATTTGCGTATATGTTCAATAATATGAAATGTGTCGTTGTTCTAGGAACGCAGACGATTGAAATGAAATGATATAGATGCTTCTCTTGCATGAAAATCGTCTGCATTCATCATGGAAGATGCTTTTAATCAATAATAATTTTAATAAGTTATTCATACATATTGAGTTTGTATAAGAAAATATAGAAAATGTCCTGTGATGGCCACAACATACTAGTTTTCTATTATTATTTTAATAATAATAATAAAAAAAATCAGGAAAAAATATCATAAATTAAGAGAATTTTCCATTACAATAAAGCACCGTTTATACGTTTTTCAAGGGACTGACGTAAAAGGACGTATAAACGAAAAGACGTATAATCGAAATTAAAAAAATTAAAACAAAATTTATGCCTAAATACTAATTAATAAAGTTTTTTTAAGAAAGTAATTAATAAATTATAGTAGAATTTATATTTGAAGATAATAGTCAAATAAATAAATAAAAAAAAAATATTTAAATTAAAAACTATTTTTCATAAAAAGTAATAAAAATCATGCCATTAACTTATGACTTCAGTACTAATTATATTTTTCATATCTTGAATATTATATGAATACATCTTGAGTGTTAATTATAGGCAGTGGCGTATCCAGGATTTTTCCAAGGGGGGGGGGGGGGTTTGTCCTTCCGAATTTTTAATTAAGTTTAATTAAGTTTATTTAAGTTTAATTAAGTCTATTTAAGTTTAATTAGGTTTAATTAGGTTTAATTAAGCTTATTTAAGTTTAATTAAGTTAATTTTTAATTAAGTTTAACAATCTTTTAAAATATCATAATTACTTGCCGAATATAAGAGTAAGAAAATGAAAAACAGTAAAGCAAACTCACCAATTAGAAGATCAAACTAAAAAATCTTTAATTAGCGACGAATGACGTAGAACCTGTACAAACTGCTACACAAAACATAAAATTCAATACATAGTTACACAAAATATTTCATTGAATTTTCTTATTTACAGAGCGAAGTCTAATCGACGAGAAGTTTTCGCTAGTTCATTTAAAATGTCTTCTACTGTTGGGGTATTGTTTGGGTCACTCCTTCAATGGTCACCCCTTCCCCATATGGTCGACCCCTCTTGTCCTTGAGTATGAACTCGTAAAGGTGACATCCTTTCAGAGAATTGTTTTCAGGGGAACCATGTTTCGCGCCGCGCAAATGAAGTGGTTTAGTTATTTTCAGGAGTGTTTATCGCAGAGTAATTAAAAAAAAAGTTAGTCATAATTTTAAACCACTTCGTAGAAAAAAATATTCTACGCTTGCCATACATTTTTTCTGCCTGAAATGTGAAAACAAATGTAAGGAACAGCCTAATTTTTCTTATGATACATTTTGTCAAGGGGGGGGGGGGGGTTAAACCCCAAACCCCCCCCCCCCCCCCCTTGTATACGCCACTTATTATAGGTATATATATATATTTCTGTTTTCGTTAAACCTCTTGTCGATTTCTTTTAAAATTCCGATTTTTATTTTTCAATGAAAGTGTTCTATGTTTTCATGACATTTTAAGTTTTTAAATAGCAAACAAAACAGAGCAACAGTCAGTTCTAGTTATGATAAGGATTTTCAACTCTTCCTGTGTCCTCCATGTAAGATGTTTTCTAAGGAAAAGTTTCCCTTTTAGAACGAAAAAATTATGACTGATCCAGAAATTTTGAAAATTTTAGAACAGTACAAAAGACGTATAACCGATAATGAGCGGCGTATAAACGAAAAATATTTATATTAAAATGAATAGGAATGAATCGGGACTTAACTAAAAAGACGTATAAATGAAAAAGATGTATACACGGTGCTTTACTGTATCTGTAATTTTGTTTAAGCAAAAAAAAAAAAAAAAAAAAAAACACCTTCGCAACCAACGAGACAATAAAAGGAAAGTAAAGACGATATACGACATAATAGCCGAAATATTTCAGTTTTGACAATTATAGCTGCGGGGATGAATTTTATTATCTTCTAAAATGCATATTCAAAATTTAAACAACGGTGGTAATTTGAATCTCCTAAGTGCTCCATTTTCTATTTGCTTTAGGGTAATTAAGCATCCGATCCCTAGAAAAACATTCATAACCTTATCAGCATTTTGAAATCGCCTGTAGAACATTTTTAATAAATTTTATAAATGAAAATGTAAGTTACAGAGAATATTTAAATGTACTTTCTCTTTGTAGTAAAAAATGTATGAAGTTTTGTTTTGAGCTATTATTGCCAGATTGAGAAAATCCTGAATATTTCTTACGTTACTTCAAAAACTTGAATTCTTAGGGATAAATTCCATAGATATAGTAATATATATAGATCTATCATCCCCATGTTATCGAGCAAAAAATTTTGATGCCGAAAAAAAGTTCTAAAATCAGTCATTAGAGAGTATTGGAAAAAAGAATAAAAAGAAAAATGAATTTGAAACTGTATCTGGAGTTTTTCATTCACATTTAGTAAATAAATTATTCTTAAATTTTATTTACTAAATTATCCGTGTGTATTCCTGTGTGTAATTTACTCTGGGAAAGGCAGCCGTTAGAGTGACTTTTCCCGAAAAAAAAAAAAAAAAGCCTCACTTTTTCCCTCTCGCTGGATCAATCTATGTCTTACTACTATATCTATGATAAATTCTCATTCTAGAACTAACACATAGATGCCAACATTTTAATTTATTCCGAGTATTTTAAGCCCCGCCTTTATTTGATACCACTTATTTTTTAAGAGTATTTTTTTCTTTTTTTAACGAAGTTATATATTGGAGAAAAATTTCCTATAAATAAAGTGGAGCGGAGTAAAGGCGGGGCTAAGAATACTCCGGAATAAATTAAAATGTTGTCATCTATGTAAAAAGATTCTTCACTTTCTGGTTATATATTCCTTTCGGCTTAATAAAATATATTGACACTTTTTAAGCCTATATACTGGTACATGTACATACATACATGTAGATACATATACACAGAATCTCGCTTATTCAAGGTAATCTGAACCGAGGGTACCTCGGATAATCGAAACACGGACTCTGTCCGTGGGCGTCATGGGGAGGACATACATCACCACGCTACCAATACGGCTGACCATTACAGCGAATGTCTTCAACATGAGGGTGTAATCTGATACCTCCATCCTTTGTTCTGAGTCTCGGAAGTCACGTGATCTTGGCCTAAGGGTGATTCCTCTCTCTCTCTCTCTTTTTTCCCGTATGCAAGCATAATCTCATACTTCTCTGACTGAAGTAAGAATTCAAACGCAATTTTTTCGCTTGCAAAATGATTTATCATAATTTTTTTTTCTATGTAATTAATCTATGAAAGTTTAGCTTTCCATCCATGTGTAAATCTAAATGCTAAAATAAAAAGTGCGTGCACAATAAAAATATTAAAAAACACAAAATTCGTTCCTACAGAAAAATAACATAGTGATCATTCTCCACTCTTCCTCTAGACCAACATCACGTGACAATTTTGCTGGGGAAGCTCGTTCATGATGCAGTCAAATAACGAAGGGGAATGCGTTGTCTAGTATATAAGGTCTATGACATACATGGGGGGGGGGGGGCATACGAAAAAGTTTAAACTCGATGAAAAAGCTGTCAATGAAGTAAAATAATATATATATACATATATATACATTCCATATTTTAATGTAGTACACACACACACAGTTAAAAATGTAAAACAACACATACATACATAAATTATAATATACCGTACTGTATAGTAAAATTTGCCAAAGTCATTTATCCCATTTGTTACTCTTGATAAACTATGTAATCGAGTACTTAAGAAATTTTCTTAAACCATTTTTTGACAGGAATTACTATCTAAAAACATAAATAACAACACATACCTGTTATGTATTCATGCATATATAGTTGAGATTAGATATTCAAGAAATAATTCACAACACTTACCTACAAAGAGAAATAAAATATATTTTAAATGGGTATTAGCAAAAGGTAAGTTACATATGCATTGAGAAAATATTACATTTATTAATACTTTTTAATTTGATGACCGCTACACAATTTGACATGTATTTGCATACCTGCCAACATTCTAATTAATATTCCGTAGTTTTGTTAGCCCCGCCTCTTTTTCCACACCATTATTTTTTGAGTAAATTTCTTTTTATTTAATCGTAATTGTATTTGAAGAATATTACTGTACAAATTTACTAGTGTAAAAAAAGGCAACTAACAACAAGGCATAATACATAACTAATAAGTATGTATTAGGCGACTATATTATTCGACATAACCCAACAATAACAAATAACAAATATTTAACTGAACAAATAACAAATATTTAAATAAGATAATCTTATATTAAAATTACAAAAAAGAAAGAAAGAAAAGTAAAGAAAAATGTGTTATGTAAATACTAATATATCATAGCTGCCAAATGTTCTGCATTCATATACAGGTACTTTTTTGATAGAAATTTTGTATAAGTTTTTGTAGCTGTTCTTGATGATTAAATAAGACTAAATAGTTTATAAAAAAATAACGGTATCTAAAGTGTGTTGGTGTTAGAATTAACACCGATTGACTACACCAAGTTCTAGGCTTTTGATGTAATGCCCTCCGAGGTCTTTCTAAGGGGTTAGCCTGTATTTACGTGAGTTAGGGAGAAAACCAAGACAAACTTAGAACGGTTAGGTCAACGAGCGCGACTGGGATCGAACCCGGTACTTCCCGTCTACCAGCTCATAGCGCTGAACCGCTTGGCCATTGGTGGGGTAACGGTATTAAAAAATAAATAAATAAATAATAATACATGGCAGCTATGATACATTAATTAAGTTAAAGTTTATTTTATTTTGGCATGGTTTTTCATAGTTATCTATGGATTTTAGGCAAAGTTATGATAAAAAATAAATTATTTCGCTTGAGTGCAGAAAAAATATGCACTTTGTGTAATAAAAAAACATTGAAACAACACAAGCATAAAATTAAACGCCACGTCAAATATTTTTTTTTTTTTTTTTTTAACATCCGTATAAATTATTCTTTACTTGAATTATTTCTCAGCTTTCACACACACATCCTTCTTAATATAAATTAATTACTAAAAAAACCTGCAATTTTATTTACATTAGGGGAAAAAAAAAACCTTACAGGTGTGATTGTTTTAATACGCTTCTTTTAAACGATTATCTTTCTAAAAAAAAAAAAAAAAAAAAGAAAAAAGAAAAAAGAAAAGAAATAAAATAAATAAATAAAAAATAAAATAAAACAGAAATAAATCACCATTTATTTTTTCTTCTTTTTAAATTAGTTTTTTGTGGTTTAAACATTTTAAGTGGTTTCTGGTTTTCTGTTTTTAATTAGAGGGGCAAAAAAAAAAAAAAAAAAAAAAGAAAAAAAACTGCGGTTACATAAAGGGGGAAAAAACCAAAAAAAAAAAAAAAAAGCGACATTGAAAGATAAGATATTTCTTCTTCAAATGAAACGTTTTATTTTGTGTTTATTTTTATTAATTTGCTTTTTAATTTTTACAAACTGCTTGAAAAGTAAAAAAAAAAAAAATATAGACAACTAACTAAAATTGATAAAGAAAAAATTATCAACTTTATAATCAACAAACATTTTTCTTTTCTTTTTCTTAAGTGGATACAGTTATATTTATTTCTGTCTCTCTCTCTCTCTGTCTTTTTTTTTTTTTTTTTTTTTTAAGGTTTATTATACCTTATTTTGTATCCAAATAACAACCGCTGTTCGAATGTCAAACGATAAAAATCAAAACACTCTAAGTAACACACAAAATAAAATAAAAAACCTCACGAAATGAATACGCAAGTATTAATTTAAACTAAGGATGAAAAATGCTCTCCAGCATTGCGGGAAAAAAAAAATAATTTAAGAAAGAATGGAGAAATAAATTAGAAAGATTTCAAAGTCAGGTCCACATTTTTTGCACATCCTCTAAACATATTTCTAAAATTTTCTTCATTTTTTATAACTTATGTCAAATGCTTCTCCATTTTCGAAACAAACAAACATGTGCATTTATTTTTATTTGTAACAAACAAAGTGATAAAAATGTTTACAATTTGTAAAAGAAAACTGAAATTAAACATATAATTGATTCAATGAAATACCAGAAATTGCTCCCCCTCGCCCTTCTCCCTTTTCAAAAAAATAAATAAATAAATAAATAAATAAAATAAATAAATAAATAAAAATAAATAAATAAATAAATAAAAAATCATTTGTTTGTTTAAGTTTATTTTAAATACTTAAACAATTTAAGTCATTCCAGTGTTTTTTCATTTTATTCATGTAGCAGTTAGTAGTTGCATAATAAACCTTATTGTATGCAATAGTATTGGAATTGTGAGTAAACTACTCTACAAATAAACATATGAAAATAAGTAGCTGTTGTTTTTTGTTCATTTTAAGTGCTTAAGGAAAAAAAAAAAAAAAAAAAAAAAAAAAAAACGGAGATGAATGCTAGATTAAAGAAAAAAAGCAGTGATAGGTAGATAATAAGATAATAAAGTATTACAAACATAGATATAGTAATAAGACATAGATTGATCATTGGGAGGGTTAAAGTGATACATTTTTTACTCGGGAAAAGACGGCCATCTTACTCTCTTATGGATGTATTTCCCCCAGTAAACATGCACGGGAATACAAACAGGTAATTTAGCAAATGAAATTTATGCACTAAAAGAGAATGAAAAACTCCAGATACCCTTTTTCTTTCTTTCTTTTCGTTTTCCTTAACTTTTTCTTTTTTTTTTTTACTATCCTCTAGTATACTCATGTCTGCACAAAACTGTATTTCTTTCTTTTACTTCTTTGAGATAAAAATCGTCTGCATTCATCATGAAAAGTAATTTTAATAAATTATAATTTAATAAATTATTTGTATTGCGTAAACTTGTATAGGATTATACATGGAAGGAAGTCTTGTGGTGGCCACAACATACTAGTTATATATTAAAACTTCCGCGGCTGCTAACTACATTTTAAAAGAATTTTGAGAATTCCATATAACTTACTAATATAAAATCTTAAAAAATATTAAAATTAAAAAAAACGTATTCTATTAAATATGAAGACAGTAATTATTTCATAATAATAACAAAGCAATTGATTAAAAAAAATTAAATTTTTCATAAATTACTTGAATATAAATTATTTATGAAAACTTATCCCATTTCTTTTCATATATTTATTAGAACATTTAAAAGCCGCGCAATATTTCGGCATTTTCAAAATTCATTATCATTCTATTCTATTACCATGGACGTATACACTAAGTTATCTAAGTCCGTGTCTATTACTGTTTTCGAGTTTTCACTCTCTAATGGCTGATGCCAAAAAAATTTTTCTGCATCAAAAATCTTTGCTCGTTAACATGGGGATGATAGATCTATATAAATTACTATATCTATGATTACAAATAAACAAGTTAAAATGAGATATCAATTTTTACTTTCTCTTAAAAAGTCGGGAAAACAAGGTTTAAAAATGAGCAGAAATAAGAAAAATATAGAAGTAAATAAATTGTGTTGTGAACATAAATAAATTGTGTTGTGTGTGAGCTACATAAAAAATTTAAAATGGATTTAATTATTTTTATTTTATTAAATATTTTAACAATAATAAAAATGTACAAAATAAAAATGAACTTTAACTGGCATTGATATTCCAGTTTCATCTTTCTTACTCCCCCCCCCCCTCCAATTTCTCTTCCTCTCTCTCTTAATATATGTATATATACCGGGTGTTCCATAAGTCTCTAGAAATTTTAAAAAGTTATAAAAATTGAATGAATTGATAGAATTGAACGCGGTTTACGAAAAAAGTTATTCTTCAGCAAGGGGAATTTTTTTGGTTAAAAAAAAAAAAAAAAAAAAAAAAAAAAACTGCTCTGAAAAAAAAAAAAAAAAAAAATTCGAGATCTGATACCATTTTTGCCGATTCGTATGTAAAATGACCTCTTGAATCCGAATATGACCACCATTATGCCCCACCATCCACTGTTTTCTAGATACGCCCCCCTCCCTCATTTTTATCATTGTTTAGTAATTTTATACTCGACATCAGTTTGATTTGGAGAGGAGCGATGATTATTTTAACCGTTAAATGTCTTCTGACCTGAAGAGCTACAGAGGTGGAAAGTTCTAAAACACGAACATTTGTAGTAAAGAGGAAATTGGAGGGGATTTGTGCCCAGAAAACAAAAGAAAATCAATAAAAACAATCAGTTTCTGCTTTTTTTTTTTTTTCGCAATATTTCTCTTATTTTTTACATATTTCAAGCAAATTTTAAAGAGCACTTTTCTAAAATAGTGATACGAGAATCTGAAAAATAAGTATACATCGCAAATAAAAAAGTGAATTTGAATTCAAAAATATATTTCTTATACCAAAGCGTTATTTAACTAAACATTGTTCTCGACAAGCATAATTTAAACGATTAGAGAATTTCCATTTTCGTTTTCAAATCCTGCATCAGTAAAATTAAAAAGGAAACAGTTGTTTTTCTTAATATAATTATTTTCTTCCTGGATAATTGTTTAGCGGTTTCAATAGTTTAAATAAGCCCCGAGATTAAAATTTCTACACTTTTATTTTACGCCATATATCTCTTTTTTGGTGGTGTTATTGGGGGTAGCTTGTTGTAAATATTTAGCAATTTGCATACAACAAGACAGAAATAACACCTACTTTACATGCAACATTCATTCTGCTCCCTTGAAAACGTAATGAATTTGCATGTTTCTATTTATGGATGTTTGATAGTCGCAATCTCTTTATGAATTTTTCTGTTTTACCTTTTTCAATGTTTCTTGTTTTCATCTATTCAATGTTTGAAAAGGTTTTCAATATATATATATATATATATATATATATATATACATAGTATTTGTTAAATACATCCATTATATGCATCACACACTGCTCGAAAAATAAAATGCTCTCTTCTTAATGCACTGAAAAGAACAAAAAAAAAAAAAAAAATGTTCAGCTCAGTACCGCCGATCTGAATAATTGCATTTTACTACTATTCCAATAAAATTGCACCTCAAACCATTTTATACCAAAATTTCAAATCTGGCTAACTTCACCTCATATTTTCATAAATCCATTACAGATCGGCGGTACTGGGCTGAAAAAGTTATTTTGTTCTTTTTAGTGGCATTAAGAAAAGGGCATTTTATTTTTTAAAAATAAGTGTTATTTTTATTTTTCTTAATATAATTATTTTCTTCGTGATTTAATTTTTAGTGGTTTCAATAGTTTAAATAAACCCCGAGATTAACATTTTTACACTTTTATTTTACGCCATGTATATATATATATATATATATATATATATATGTATATATAGTATTTGTTAAATAAATCTATTATATGCATCATACACTGTTCGACTGTTGGTCTCATATATTTAAAATATCCCTATATCATGAACGACGAAATGAATTTATTAATAATGAGCATATAAAAATAAATGAAAAAAAAAAATATCTTTATAATATTTCTCTAACGTGGTCCAGTTACGATTAATTTTGTTGAAGCGATACGATAGTGACCTATTTAATAATACAAGCGAGGATAAAAAGATAATTTTTATAGGCAATATTTAAGCACGCGGACTTAATTCAATGGTTTAATCAGAAAAGTGACGACATTTGTCTGATGAGATATTTTTTAATAGGAAAATGTATTTCAAAAATTGCATCTTTACAACCTTTGCACGCGTCATTTTAAAGCTAGCAATACTTTAAATATATAAACAGGATATGAATTACTGTCAAACAGTGACTAAAAAACACAATAATAAAAAATATAATAAAAAAAGGTATAAGTTTTTTTTTAAAACAAAAAATTATGTCAAAATAAATAAACAAGTAAAAAAGCATCGCCAACATAGCAACAAAAATCGCCATTGGGGCCCTATACTAAAAAAAGTCGTCATGAAGGCCTTATACTAAAACTGTACTGCCTATTCAAATTGTGCGGGAAATTGATATAAGATATATGAGTTTCAAGTTTTAAATGTAAATAAGAAAAAAATAAATAAATAAGGTGCGAAATTTTCGCACGGGTCTGCTAGTTTAAAATAAAATAATTTATAGTATAAACATCATACTATTATTCGTGAATAACTATAACTTACACAAAAATGGTGAAATATATATATATTTTTCCTTTTCTATCAATTTTCTTTTGTTATTTATTTTGTATACCAGCAATTTTATATAACAAGTTTTGTCATAATGTAAAACTGTAAGTTCAAGTTGAAATTTATTTTTAAATATTACTGGTGGAAAAGTCCTTGAAAAAAGGGCCTCACCAATAGCCGAGTGGTTCAGTACTCAAAGCTGGCGGACAGGAAGCGCCAGGTTTGATCCCAAACAGCACTTTTTTGCCTAGCCGTTCGGAGTTTTCCGTGTTTTTCTCCGAAACTCACGTAAATACGGGCGGGGACACCTTAGAAAGACCCCCCACGGAGGGAACTCCACACATAGGCCTAGGATCATAGTGCAGTCAATCGGCTTTAAATCCCACAACCCAACTTTACCCTTGAAAAAAGGCGAGGCCATGGGAACCTTTGCATATTTACAAAATGATGGAAATTATTAAAACTTACAAAACCTTTCAAAATATAAAAACATTTAGGATATACATAAAATATAGCAACAGGTTGAAAGTTTTTTTTTTTTTTTTTCATTTATTTGTTTACACTTAAAAAGAACAAAAATCTATTTAAAAATACAGTATAAACACATAAAGGCTATTCAGTGTAAATCTTCTTGTTTTATAAAAATAAAAGTAGATTCTTTAAAATAAGTATACCTGAAATGTACAAACAGGTTTTTACTTAGATTTTCTTCTTCTTTTTTCTAAATAATTTAAAGGGAAAAAGAGTAATAAAAAAGAAAGAATAAAAAATAAATAGGCATTTATGTAAACAAAAATGTGTCTTTCTGCTCTTTAAAAAACAAACTATATTCACTTCCAGGTTAAAATCCGATCAATCATACACTTAATAAAGTATAAAATTAATTTGTCATAAAAAATAAACAAGAAATAGTTTAACATAAGGAAAAAATATCCAACATAAAAAATAAAAAAAAACCTCCTGAAAATAACATACAGAAAAAGCAGTGGTAAAAATGTATTTAAAAAGTCAAGCACAAGTATGTGTGTGTAATATCCGGGAGGGGATGTATATTTTTGATCACCTACCCCCATGTTAGCAGAGTAAATTACATCAGGTAAGAAAAAATCAGAAAATTTATTTTCATTTCTAATAAACTGTTTGATGGAAATGTTTTTTGTAAAAAAATAAAATAAAATAATAAAATAAAAATAAATCAAATTAAAAATGATATTGTTTCTGTTTACTTTTCTAAAATAATTTCTTGGGACGACATGTGTTTCATTTATTTTTTCTTTCTACAAATTAATTTTTATCGGTGTAAACATTTCAAACGGTTTCCTGATTTTGGTGCCTCAGCAAATGAATTTGCAATTAAAAATTGTAACACACAGAAATTAAAATATTACATTTTTTAAAGGAAATATTTTTCTCTTAACTTTTTCTTACTTCTATTATTAATATTATTATTATTATTATTATTAAATTAGCAAAAACTCACAAAAATAATACCAGAATAGAAGACATCAAAATTTAAAAGGATTTATTATTTTTATAAGATATTTATTAAAACATATTTATTTAAATTTACTTATCCTTAGCTAAAAATAAAAAAAAACCTGGATGTTCATTTGTACTTGTTTCGAACTGTATTTAAAAAAAAAAAAAAAAAAAAAAAAAGAGGTGTGTTTATTGAGTAATAATAAAAAAAAAAAAAATTAAATTAATATAATTAAATATACAGTAACCGCCGCTTAATAAAATCACTGGTTAATAAAATCAGCCACTTAATCTGATTAAATTGCAAGGACCGGAATCAAATCAATATGAACTGCGTTTAAAACCGCCGCTTAATAAAACCAGCATCGCCGGTTAATAAACTCAAAAGAATCTCTGCAGCAGCAAAAATGTTATTTAAGCACAGTAAACAAATTTTTATTCGCACTGTAATTTTTTATTTTTGAAATAAAAAAGAAAGTAAAACACAGCAATCTCTCCGTTATTTCTACTCTCTGTCAAAAATTTTACACTTGCATCATAGTTAAAAATTAAACAAACCCCATCACTTGCATACTTGCCAATCATCTTCATTATGAACCGTACAAAATTTAGTACCCGCCTTTTTTCTTCACACCAGTCATTTTTTAGAGAAATTTTATTCTTATTGAATCGTAACAACATTTAGAGAAAATTACTCTAAAAATAAAGTGGTGTGAGAAAAGGGACGTTTTTTCATGGGGCGTTAACAATTGTACGGTTATTAATGAGATGGTTGGCAAGCATGGAAGAAAAATACTCTAAAAAGATACTGGTGTGAAAAAGAAGGTGGGGCTAACAACAGTACAGAATATTAATTAGTTTATTGGCAAGTATGGCCTCTTCACATGCAGCTATTTTCACAAAATGTGTGTTTTTTTTTTTTTTTTTTGGTCGCTTAGTGTAATTGTCAACCATCTCATTATGAACCGTACAATTTTTAGTACGCGCCTTTTTATTCACACCAGTCATTTTTTCGAGTAATTTTATTCTTATTTAATCCTAAAAACATTTAGAGAGGATTACTCTAAAAATAAAGTAGTGTGAGAAAAGAGGCGTTTTTTCAAGGGACGTTAACAATTGAACGGTTATAATGAGATGGTTGGCAAGTATGCACTTGTCTTAATAACAATTTCAAGCAACTGTGATATAGTAGGTACGTAGCGTGGAACACATGATAGTAGTCAAAAATTGGTTGTAAATCCCACACAAGGAATAACAAGGCTTGATTTCAAAACTTAACATAACTTTAATTTAAAACTACTTTTAGCATTTTATAGCATTACATGCATCACAGATACCTGTGAAAACCTAACATGAGTCTCATTTTTAAAAGATCCAGGAGAACCTCCGTTCTCTTTCAAGTCATAAATCCAAGTCCTCGATTTCATATCTGAAATCTTTAGTCCTTCCAAAAATCTTAGTGATCTGAAAAGGGGGAACAATTTTTCCCACTCGACAAACACCAATCAAACAGTCTTTGGTCAGGAGGAGTATCCTCAGGTCAACAGTTCATTGGAGTTTCAACTGGCGACAAAACGGCGGGGTACCACCCTAGCGTGGGGTGCCCAAGCGGCACATCAAAGCCATCTGTGAAATCGCGGTTACTTTGTAGCCATGAGGATGAAAAAACCCCTGGTACGCCCGGTTTCTCGAGACTGCAGACAATCCGGCACCAGAGACCTCACGCAGGCAGTCGAACACAATGGACACAACCTTGACTATGTCACAGCTCCTCTCCCCATAAGAAGATTTTGCACGACTATGAAGAGCAAAATCCAGCTCTTGACACAAACTTCATAACACAAGTTGGCGACACAAGTTGGCGACACAAGTAGTAGGCGACCGGTAGGACCGATAGCACTCCAGTAGGCGACCAACAGCACTCCAGTAGGCGACCCCCATTTTTCAATTAAGTCCCAGGGAGGTCTTTCCCCAGATAAACTTAAAGCCCATTTCCAATTTTACCCCTTAAAAGTGAGTTAACTTTAAATAAATGAATAATAGTAATAAAAAAAACAATTGAAAACAATCCACTCAGTTGGAGTTTTCCTAACATCAGAATTATGCTTAATTCTAAGTAATAAACACAAAAAAAATTCAAAATTTTCTTTACATAACACTGTTAACTCCACCGTAAAATTGAAATGCTAAATTAATAATAAATAAAAATTGTATTTCTGAAAGATTTCAAATATTTTTAAAACTTTTCACACACTTTTTTTTTTTCTTTTACAAGGACCACACAAAAAATTTTAACATATTAAATAAATCATAGTCCACAAAAAATAAATTATAAATAGACCACTCAAGTTCAAAAAAAAAAAAAAAAGATAATAAAACGAAATAAATTTGAAAGGTAAAATGCTAAAAATTAATACGTCTAGGAATTAAAATTTCATACATTCCTACACAATGCTATATACAAAAAAAATAATAATAGAGATGACATTCAGTTAATCAATTAGACACCTATATACAAAAAAAAAACTTTCTTTTCACTATAGAGATGCTTTTAGTTCGCAATCCCAGCAAAACGGCTCAATCCATCGGCATTTCCATGCAATTTCCCAGCTTTGTGTTCAATCCTAAAGTTGTATTGTTGGAGACACAACGCCCATCTGGTCAACCGTGAATTGGTGCCCATCATTTTATTTAGAAAGGTCAAAGGATTGTGATCTGTCTGTATAACAAATCGTTGGCCATCCAAATAATGATTTAACTTTTTTAACCCATACACAATCGCTGCGAGCTCCCTTTCAACTGTACTGTAATTTCTCTCTGCTTTAGAAAACTTTTTACTCAAGTACAAAATAGGGTGCTCTTCTCCGTCAATCACTTGGGACAAAACAATGCCCGCCCCAAACAAACTCGCATCTGTTTGCACATTGAACTCGTTTCCAAAATTGGGAGCAAACAAAACCGGACTCTGCGTCAATTCCGCTTTTAATCTTTCAAAAGCCTGGTTACAAGAGTCGTTCCATTCAATATTTTCCTTCTTTCTTTTACCTTTAAGAAGATCAGTTAAAGGAACCGCGATTACCGCATAATTTTTAATATAACGTGCGTAATATCCTGTTATGCCTAAGAAAGCCCGCACCTGTGTTTTATTGGTGGGTATAGGAAAGTCTCTAATCGCTTGTATTTTAAGATCATTCGGTGTTCGCTTCCCTGACCCCACTTCGTGGCCTAAAAACTTCACATGGTTTTGCGCAAATTTACATTTTGAGGGTTTAACCTTAAGATTAGCTCCCTCTAATCTTTTTAATACGACCTCGACATCTTTGAGATGCTGTTCCCATGTTGGCGAATACACGGCGACATCGTCGATGTATGGTAATACAAAATGTTCTAAACCTCCTAATACAGTAGACATTAATTTACAAAAATAGAAAGGTGCATTTACTAGACCGAACATCATTTTCTTCGGGATATAGCTGCCAAAAGGGGTCACAAAAGCCGCGTACCTCTGGGCCTGTTCCGTGAGCGGAATTTGAAAATACCCCTTCGTCAAATCCATCACAGAAATAAAAGAAGCCGCACTAACCTTTTCGACAACCTCCTCAATATTAGGCATAGGAAAATATTCTATTCTAGTTTTAGTATTGAGGGCCCTATAGTCCACGCAGGGCCTTGGATCCTTACCCGGACTCTCTACAAGTATCATGGGAGATGCATAATCCGACTGACCCACTTCGATCACTCCCAACTCTAAAAGCCTTTTCACCTCCACTCTTAATATCTCAGACTGACGCGGCGACATACGATATGGTCTTGATCTAACAGGGGTACTGTCCGTCAAAATTATATCCATTTCTACCAAAGAGGTGGTTCCTGGATCTGTAGAAAAAACATTTTTATGTCTCTGAATAACCTCTTTAAAATTTTCTATCTGTTCTACTGAAGCCTTTTCCTCGAGATTACATTCTCTAACCATCTCCCAAAAATCTAACTGAGTAGGGTCGGCTAAAGGATATGGGATGTTCGCGTCCCCCTCAATATCGTGCCTTTCCTCTTCCATGATCAGGTTTACAAATTCGGGTCGCTTATGATACGGTTTCAGTAAATTGACGTGATAAATTGTATTTTTATCGCGTTTCTCTGGAATATCTACAGTATAATTAGTTTCGGAAATTATACTAGTGACAACTCCCGGACCAAGCCAATTTACGGCCATTTTATGGGGTTTCGACGTTGCTAACACTAAAACTTGATCTCCGACCTTGAATTTCCGCCTCACCGCATTTCGGTCATACCAAACCTTCCTTTTTTGTTGGCACTCTGTCATTCTCTCTACTGCCAGGTCTTGACATTGTTTTAATCGAGCATTCAAGTCTAAGATATATTCAACTATATTTTGACTCACTTCTTCCGAATTTATCCAATTTTCATACACAATAGTATGAGGCATTCTCAAATTTTTCCCATGTACCAATTCAGCTGGACTAAAACCCGTACTTTCGTGACGCACCGTTCTCAACGAAAAAAGGGCCATAGGCAAAATATCCTCCCAATCACTCCCCTTTTCCAAACATAATGCTTTAAGTATTTTTTTCAACGTGGAATGAAATCTCTCAACCGCATTACTTTGGGGGTGTGAGACGGATGAGTGACTTACTTTAATTCCAAATTTATCAAAAAATTCCGTAGTCAGCTCACTCGTAAAATAGCTCCCCAAGTCGCACTGAATTTCCCTAGGGTAACCGGTCTTTGCAAAAATTTGTATTAATGCCTGAATAACTGATTTCGATGATAAATTCTCTACCGGAATCGCATCCGGATATTTTGAGGCCAAGCATATAGCAGTAATCAAATATTTATTTTTATTTTCACTCGGTACGAGAGGACCTACCGCATCAATGCTCAAACGTCTAAAAACTTCAGAAATGATAGGTACAAGTCTCATTTCCGCTTTTCTCTTATCTTTATTTTTACCTATTTTCTGACAGGGATCGCAAGTTCTTACATATTCTTCTATTTCTTTGTAACAATTAGGCCAGTAAAAATGCGCAAGAATTCTATCTTTACTTTTATTAACTCCCAAATGTCCCCCAATCTCATCATGACATAATTCCATTATATCCTTTCTATACACTAACGGAAGGCAAATTTGAATCTTTTCATCCCCACGTTTTGATTTGGAAACCCGAACTAACTTCCCGTTTCTCACTTGAAATTCAGTTTTATTTTCCAGTTTACTCGCCTCCCAACATTCTTTCAGTGTGAAACAATCTCTTTGAGCCTCTTCAAAATCAACATCTGTCACTTTGGCTAACAATGGGCGATCTTCTTCTTTCACCCTCGGAAAATCTACGAGGTAGCTTTCCTCCCCACTTATAATCCCCGTTTCTTCGTCATGATTCCCTCCGTTTTCAAACTCGGCCTTTAAATTGGACAGCTGAGTTTCGTTTTCGCTTTTCCTATTCCTCTCCGCTTGAGATCTAGTAATGACCGCATTCACCTGAAAACAATTTTCATTCTGTTCCTCGATCAATTTAGCGGTTTTATTCCCCATTAAGTAATAACCTTGACTTAATTCCGCAGGTTTTACTGCAGCTTTCGTAATGATCGTACCGAAATCCCCTTCAATAATGACTTTTGCTAAAGGAAGATTTTTACACACGAGATCGAGAGGCTGCCTAACCCAGACAGATTCCCCTAATAAATCTGAGGGTTTAACCCATGTACTGTCACACAAATCAATTTCCGCACCACTGTCCCGCAAATACTTCCGCTCTATCCCATTAATAATAGCATTTTTAACGTAGGGTTCGAAACATTCGCTTAGTTTACACTCCGTACTTAAATTATTTACGAGTGCTTCTGCTTTATTATTCAAAGGACACCGTGGCTTTATGTGTCCAGCTTGACCGCAGAGATAACAAATTATTTTTCTCGGTTTCTCGAAAATTTTCTCATTCTGAACCAATTCTTTCTTACCTAGTTCTCTTTTTCCCTGCTTATCACTTTTTCCTTTCGCGTCATAACCATTTCTAGAATACCCGAAATTTGTTTTTTCTTTCTTGAAGGAATTTTTCCGTTCGAATTTTTTGTGATCACGCCTGACCGCTTCAAATTTATCACATTTTTCGGCGAGATTCGTTGCATTATTTATCTCTTCCCAAGTATCTAAATAATGTTCTCGGATTTCAAACGGAACCCTTTTTTTAATTTGCTCGGTGAGTATCAATTCTTTCAGCGATTCAAAATCTTTAACGTCTACGGCTTCTAGCCAATTGTCTAAATAACCTTTTAATTCGTACACCAAATCTACCCATAAAGCTGCTGGTTTTTTATTATGGTCTTCGAATTTATTTTTAAACGCCAACGCGCTCAACTTGAAACGCTTAAATAATAGTTTTTTTATGTGCTGGTAATTTTCAAATTTATCCGCAGGCTCCTTTACAATTAGCTCCGCTATATCCGTCGGTAATAACGGGATTAATTGGGATACCCAACAATCTTCTTCGACTTTTTCTTTTACCGCTTGGCGCTCAAAAATCATAAGGAACAAAGAAATGTCAATTTGCTTTGGGTCAAATTTAGGCACCAATTCTCTTAATTGAATCCGTTTTCTACCCGGTTCTACTGATGTTACCGTTGACGCTGTGCTATTGACTTCTGCCTCATTTTGAAGCCTCAATTTTTCTAGCTCAAACTGCCTAATGTTGTCTCTTTCCTTCCTTTCTAACTCTTTCTCTCTTTCCTTCCTTTCTAACTCTTTCTCTCTTTCCTTCCTTTCTAACTCTTTCTCTCTTTCCTTCCTTTCTAACTCTTTCTCTCTTTCCTTCCTCTCTAACTCTTTTTCTCTTTCAACTCTTTCTAAATCATTTACAATTCTCACTAAATAATCCTTTGCTTCTTCCTCATCGTAATCAGAAGCGTTTAAAATTGCCTGAATAATATCTTTATTTCTCGTATCCTCCGATACGTCGGTCTCAAATTCTGTTGCTAATAATAGCAAAGTACTTTTATTCAGTTTTCTCAAATAAGCCATTTTAAAAAAACGAATCAAGCACTCGAGAGAGAAAAGAGAAAAAAAATAATAATAATAATAAAGAAAAAAGAGAAAGGGAGAAAAAAAAAATAATTGATACTAAATATATTTTTTCTCACAAGAATAATAAAAAATACATAAACAATTAATGACTACAATAAAACACTTCACTATTACTGAACTTCAGTTCCTATTACAACCACAACTGAGTGAATTTTGAAATTCAATTGACAAAACGAAGCAAAAACAATTAAATACTCCAAAATAAAATATGACATTAAAATTAACCCGATGCCTTTTATTTTGCACAGAAAAAAAAACTTATTAATTAACTTTTTTTTTTTTTTTTTTTTCATCACTTAACTCGGATTAATATTGAGTTAAGCAATTTCAAAACAAATAGAAACAAAAATCCCATTTACTTTTGATTCCTAAAACTTTCGTTAAAGATTTTTCTTCTTTTAACTACAAAAGAAAACACAGAACCATTGAAAATCTAAAAGAAAAAATCTTTCCTATGACCATTTAACACCTGCAAGAAAGTTACCCCAAAATACAGCTAATCTCCTACAACTAAGACCTCCCTGATACTTAAATAGAAAAAGAAAGGGACTCACCACTCGTAGTTCTGAGACATCTGTTGGCTGGTAATCTTCTTGATGCGTTTCTTATCCTCTAAGGCTTGGGCTGCACCTAATTTACTCTAGGCGCACATCCTCCTTGCTGCCACCACTTTTCTTCTGCTGTGATATAGTAGGTACGTAGCGTGGAACACATGATAGTAGTCAAAAATTGGTTGTAAATCCCACACAAGGAATAACAAGGCTTGATTTCAAAACTTAACATAACTTTAATTTAAAACTACTTTTAGCATTTTATAGCATTACATGCATCACAGATACCTGTGAAAACCTAACATGAGTCTCATTTTTAAAAGATCCAGGAGAACCTCCGTTCTCTTTCAAGTCATAAATCCAAGTCCTCGATTTCATATCTGAAATCTTTAGTCCTTCCAAAAATCTTAGTGATCTGAAAAGGGGGAACAATTTTTCCCACTCGACAAACACCAATCAAACAGTCTTTGGTCAGGAGGAGTATCCTCAGGTCAACAGTTCATTGGAGTTTCAACTGGCGACAAAACGGCGGGGTACCACCCTAGCGTGGGGTGCCCAAGCGGCACATCAAAGCCATCTGTGAAATCGCGGTTACTTTGTAGCCATGAGGATGAAAAAACCCCTGGTACGCCCGGTTTCTCGAGACTGCAGACAATCCGGCACCAGAGACCTCACGCAGGCAGTCGAACACAATGGACACAACCTTGACTATGTCACACAACATATTCTTTAACCCTTTTAGTCGCAGTGTTCCCGCTGATGGAACACCTAATTTTAATTCTCAAGTGCAAAAACTCATCCCGGAAATTTTTTAGCAAAAATTTAAATTTATTACATAGCAGAAAAGGCCCCTTTTTTACGTGAAAATTAAAAATTTGTGTGTAATTTAAATGATCCGAATTACCTTGCTCCGCAAAGGGTTAAAATACTCCGGAATAAATTGAAATGTTGGGATCTATGCAACTTTTACGAGTTTTTCTTGTCGATCATGTTTACTTATAAATTGATTTATTAATTAAATCAAATATTATTTGAATTTAATAAGGTTTACTTACAGATGTTTCAAACCGAAAATTTCTGGAAAAGGAACAATGCTACTTTTTTTTATTTTTTAAATATTTATGATCAGCTATGTGTCTAAAAGCCATTTTTAAAATTTGTTTAGTAATCTTTAAAATAAATTAAGTAGTGAACGCTAAAGGGTTAAAGGGCGATAATAAGTTGCAAATTTGATTTAATTCGCAAATGACATATATATTTTTTAATTATTAAAAGACAATATTTTCAATTTTTATTTTGAAATAATTAAGATGCAAGAGGTTTAAATGGAAATATTTTAAATTTAAAAGAAAAGCGCGAGCTTTTGGAAAAGTACTTAGGACTTTCCTGAAGAGAAAGCGCATCAGAACTTGCGGGATGTGTTTAATTACTTATTTTGAAGGAACAATTAATTAATTATCTATCAAAAATCAATTATATTGTTTATTAAATCCATTATTCGTCACATTATTATTTTTTTTCCAAATTCAGGATGTAATACTTTTTTCTTGAGTGCAGAACGTTCGCTGTATATAAAAATCAGCCACTTAATGAAATCACTTTGGCTCAGAACGAATGTGATTTTAATAAGTGGCGGTTACTGTACACACACACACACACACACACACACACACATTTATATATATATACATATACAGTCGGTAACAAAAGTGTCCGAATACTAGCAAAAATTCCTATGTAAAAAAAGTACACTTCATGCGGTTTTGTATAATAAATCCTTATCGAATTTTGTTCTTAAACTGACTAAGAACAGGATTCGACAAGGATTTATTTAACAAAACCGTATGAAGTGTACTTTTTTTACATAGGAATTTTTGCTAGTGTTCGGACACTTTTGTTACCGACTGTATATGTATATATATATATATATATATATATATAAAATTTTTTTGGTCTTCTTTTACTATTTTCCCTGCTTCTTGGCTATTTAGTACAGACATTATATACATATATATATATTTTTTCTCTTCTTCTTTAATAATCTATATCTTTTATTATTTATTTATTTGATCGTATTTTTCCATTAATTTCATCTCATTACTCCAGATGGCAGCACTATTCATGATTCAATATTAGGAATCATCATCTGATTATTTTAAGGATTTGACTCCTTACCTTACATGAATTCCACTGTGAATCCTAAAAATTACTCCATGGTCAATGCTATTTTGAACTAATTAACTGTGGATCTAACTGCTAACTGATTGTTACATTTTTACATGTGCAACGTTTATTGCTTCAATTTCATTTAGAAAGGTTAAAGTAATCTTTATTCTTCTACAATTTTATGGGTTTTATTTTAATCTTACATTTAAATGGTTATGGTTTTTCATATTTAGGTAACTGTTATATTATGATCGTCGTTTTATTATGATCTTCGTTTTTCTGTATTGACTATGTCTATTTCTTTTTTGAGTTGTGTTCATTTCAAATATTTTTTTCAGTAAGTAGAATTTTTGTATTTTTATTTTAATCTTCATTTTATATGGTTTTGGATTCTCATATTAGGTTATAGTTATTTTTATTTTTATCTTCTTATTTAATGGATTTTCTATGGGTGTTTCGGGCCTGCGAACAAAGAAATTCTTAGCTTTTGCTTTCTTTGTTACAGAAAAACATCCATATTTTACATATTTGCATTCTACCAGGCCCTTGACAACGTTAGAATGCAAATAATGCTTTTTTACTCATTCCAATTTCCAATATTTATGTCGATTTTTCTTTAATAATTCTTTGATTTGATATGGGTAGTCTCAGCTTGTGATCCGAGGAATTGTTTTGATACTGAAGTTGAGTCATCTTTAAATTTCATAAAAACATTTTTGCACTGATTATATTAATGTATTTCTATATATATATATATATATATACACATGTATGTATTAAAATATTACAAGTATGAGAATCTATAGAAAATTATCAAAATAAACGACAGAGTTTGATCAAACTCAAAGCTTGTATTTATGTATGTTTATGTACATATGTATAATATATGTATAATTTATATCTTTTATTATCTTTTATATACCCTTATTTGACTATTTCTTAATTTATTTACTAAGCATACTAATGCATGACTTATCTTGCTGCTATATAAGCAACTTGCTTGTATTATTATTATTTTTTAAATCAACTTTTTTTTAATTTGAATTTCCTTTGTTTGCATTGACTTTCCGTCATCTTTAATATTCATATTATTTTGATTTTTAGTTTTTATTTTGCTAGATTTATATTATGACTCAGCTGCTATTTTTTTTTTTTTTCAAATTGTTAATGCCTTCTAAGTGATACCATTTCATTTTATACAATGTTCTGAAAAGGTATTCTTAATATATATATATATATATAAATATATTATAGGTTTGTGTGTATTATGCA
Organism: Salticus scenicus; assembly: GCA_963930645.1. Classification (NCBI taxonomy): domain Eukaryota; kingdom Metazoa; phylum Arthropoda; class Arachnida; order Araneae; family Salticidae; genus Salticus; species Salticus scenicus. The sequence goes on from OZ005660.1 coordinate 102,470,500, forward strand.
TGTATATATATATATATATAATAGATAACGTAATAAAATTTAATCTTAAAATTTAGCAATTAATAGAACTAAAACAATAACAGAAACAATAACTGAAATATAGAACTGAATTTAACATAGAGGAAAGAATGACACAAAAAGTTGCGATATAGATAAGGAACCAATGAGTTACCATATTAACTTAAAATACTTACGCCGACCTGAAGGATAATAAAAAAGGACCATTAAACTTGTGAAAGAGAAAAAAGATAATATATATATATATATGTGTGTGTGTGTGTTATGCATGTATGAATATGTATACATACAGTCCAATCCAAATAGCAAATTGCTTTAAATGACCAAATAAAAGACACTGATCTATCATAATATAATTTTATTCCATTTCTGTTTATTAATTAGTAAATTTACACCCCCCCCCCAATCGTCTATATTGCTTTTACTCAGAAGAATAAGAATAGATCGTTAAATTTTTGATCCAGTAGCAGACAATATCAAATTAAAAATACCACAAATAGCGCCTCGGGGCGCAAAACTTTATCTGAAGGGCCTCACGTGACCTTGTTTGGCCCTCTGCATGTTGGGTCTTCCGGAGGTTGACCATCCCTACTATAGAGTAAAATACAATATCTTTAAACATATATAAAATGCATTTGAACTTTTTTTTTTTTTTTTGAAGTGAAAACTTCTTTAGGCGCGTTGAGCACTTTTGGGTGAAGAAAAATTCCTGATTTTCCGTCATCGTCAGCTGACGCTTTCCATCCTTGTATGATACAAATAATCTTATATATATTATAAATGTGAATGTCCGTGAATTTATTTAACTGAGTTTCACGCCAAAACTGCTCGACGGATTTCGATGAAATTTGTAATGGAGATAGCTTATACCCTAACTTACAAAGTTGGCTGCCTTTTATTCCGAAAAAATCTTTGTTTTTGTTATTTTTATGCATAAAATAGCAATTTTGTAAGCTAATAATAGCAAGAAATTAGCCATTTAAATTTTATTTGTAATTTAATTGTTGCCAAAAAAATACGAGTTTTTTTTTTTTTTTTTTTTTTTTTTTCCTAACAGGAAAATAAATACATTTATCTAAACGTGAACAATAAAAAATAAATAAAATAAAAATAAATTATGCATCTCACGAAAATTGACGTCATTTTTAATTTAAAATTTATTTTACACATTGATAAAGTGCTAATATGCTAGTCTAATAGCTGGACGATACAATTCACAAGTTACTTAGTTTTCACTTCTATCGGCAGTCCCCAAAGACTGCTTTGATTTTTTTTTTTTTTAATTACTGTTATATATATAATTTTTAAATGAAAGAACACTCAAAATAAATAAATAAATCATAATAATAATAAACAATAATATATAATTTTAACATTTAATAATATGTATGTATATACATATATATATATATATACATACATACATATATCCCTAACAGCACAGTTAGGCTTAACTTATCCACAGTACATCTTAAGGACGTTTCTGGGATGCCTTTTCATCCAGAAGACATCTTGAAGATATCCTTTGGAGGCGATGTGCTGTCTGGGATTATGCATGTAATGAATGCATAAATAAAATAGCAACATATATATGGAAATTAAAAATGCCATATGGGTTAACGCAAGAGAGAAAATGGATCTCTCTAAAAAAAAAAACAGAAAAAATAGATTAAACTAAGAAATTCTAGATTTAAATGGATTATATATATATATATATATATATATATATATTTGAAAAAATACCACAGATATTTCTTTTCTTTTCTTTCTTTCTTTTTTTTCCCCCTTAAACTAAAGTAAACAAAAAAGATATGGACACTTTTTTGGTCTGCGTTACCATTACCAGAAACCACATAATGAAAATGTATAAAGGTACAAAAGGTGAAAAAAAAAAAAAATATTCAAAAACATCAAAATAAAACTGTATAATTGCAGACATTTGCGACTGTAAAACGATTCACTGAACTGTGAAATAAGTTGGAAATTTTTCTTACTATACCGAAATTAGATTTTATACTTTATTTCATTTCGTTAAACTTGTGTTTAAAAAGTTCGAATAGCTTTCGTATTATCTGCATAAAAAAACTTTTATATTTAAGCACATTTTTTTTTTTTTTTTTCTTTCTTTCTTTCTTTTTTTTTTTTTTTTCAATTCTACGTTTTGGTAAAAGCTTTAAATAAATAAAATAAAGTGAAAAAGTTATAGTCCAAAACATATTGAATATTTTATTATTTACTTTTAAAACTCATGTTTAAAAAGTTACATTAACGTTCGTATTGTATATATATATATAGGTTCCAGTGATTGGCATGCTCCAGTAATTGACACCTATCCCGAAATAATTAATTAATAAGAAAAATAATAAAATCATATATTTTACATATAAGAATTTTAACATTTTATGTCAAACCCTGGAGCATAGGGTGCTAATAACTGGTAAAATGGTTCAATACAAATTTTATAACAAAACCCTTATCCAAATTCCATGTTTTAATTTGTGTGTGTGTGTATATATATATATATATAGATATAGATATATATTGATTACATGTTTTTCACACAATAAATAAATAAAATAAAATGAAATAAATAACAATAATAAAAAATAATAATCATTTTTTATTTTAATTTTTAAAAGCATGTGCATCTTCATCTATCTGCAATGTCTCTTAATAAGACCTTCATAACGGTTTTTTTTTTTTTTCCTGAAATCTCTTAAAATTTTTCTTTCCTTAAAAACCTATTTTTGCAATATATATATATAGGTTTGATGACGAACATTTCATCCAAATTTCATGTTTATGTGTTCATTTGTTTAAAAATTTATCCGGGAAAAAAAAAAAAAAAAAAAAAAAAAAAAAACGGAAAACAAGTTGTTAATTGACTACTGGAAAATAAATAATGTGTGAGGAAAATTTAAAATATAAGTGTGTGAACCAAATCTTTAATATTACCTGAAATTTCTAATTATACTTTTATTTAAGTATATTGCTAGTAAAAGCAATATCTATAATAATAAAAGAAGATGTTTGTCTGTCTGTCTGTGCATCTATACGTTTCGCCCCTACTGAACGCAGAAGTATAAAATTTGACATACGGGTGCTCAGAAGCCTTCCCGAGTTGATAGTCAAAACAGAATTTAAAAATTTTAATTAGTTGCGGAGATATTAATTAAAATGTAGACCCATGTCTTAATCAAAAAGCGATCTCAATGACTCAGAATTCACCGCTATTGCATGAAAATAGATATTTTAACGGAGTTAAAAGCAGAAAAAATGGAAAATAAATTAGAAATATTAGTCCGATCGTTACGAATTTGGTACCAAATGAAAGGGGATTTTTTTCCGAATCTAAGAGTGCAAGCGGCTTATCGATACATCAATTAGATTTTTTAAAATTAACTAAACTATGAAATTTAGTTGACAACAGGCAGACGATTTTCTAAGCGGTCTCGATCGGAAACAAAACACATACGAGACAACTGTCTGTGATGAAATCGGAAATGGTTCTAATCAAATAAGATATCATGTGTTTTATACTGGGGGGAAAAATTGCAATTTTCAATTTTTTTCAAAATTTCATTCACGTTACATTTGAATTAATATTCGGCCAAGACAGCATATTATAAAGCTACTGTTCAATTTTCATGAAAATATATGAATAATTAAAAAAATGACATATTTATTGGAAAAAGATTGTCTTCTTTTATATTTTGCAGTATTTGCAGCCGTCGAAATTTCGTAGTATGTAGTTTTAATGCCCGATAATTCGATTGTGAATATTTTTGAAAGAGTACGATTATTAGGGAGGGCTTGAGGGAGAGGGATAAAAGGCCAAAAAAAAAGAGTTACAGCGTTTGAAATTGGTTGGCATATTAAGATTTTAAGGCAAGGTATTTGGTTTTCTTTTTTATCTCAGCTTCTAATTAAAATAATTTCATAAGTAATACATCATTTGAAAGTAATACATCATTTGAAAGCTTTGTTGATTTGGAATAGAACAGTAGATTACAGAAATTTCTACCGCCAGATGGCGCTGAAATATTTTAAAATTTCAATATTTCAAATTCTAATTATGATTATATTATTTTTAATACATCATTCGAAAGATATTTTAAAGTTCTTTTATATTATCGAAAGTATTATTCGAGATTTTACCCGATTTACACGTTTTAAGGTTTCCTGTTTAGGTTTTCTTTTGTATCTCAGCTACTAATTAAAATATTTTCACAAGTAATACATCATTTGAAAGGTTTGTTGATTTAGAATTGAACAGTAGACTACAGAAATTTCTACCGCCAGATGGTGATGTAATATTTTAAATTCTAATGAGCGAGGAAGGTGTTGTATGTTCTAAAACGGGGATAAGGCGCCGCAGTCGCCACCGAGCGGGACTTTGCTAAAGTCAGAAATTTGAAAGATCATAACATGGTGAGCGAACAGGCTGTTCGGGAAACGGGAAGAAGGCGCCAGTTTCATAAAGTCGGATTTTTCAAGGATCGCGAACCAGCTGGTCGCCGAAGGCGGCTAGTACTTAAATAAAGCAATAATAATTATAATAATAATAAACGTCAGCGAAAATATATCCAATTATTTCTTTATTTCAATGTTTTTTTAAATACGGATGCACCGAAATACATTTTTTCTTTAATTTGAAATACTTTTCAATTTTTTTTTTCAAGTAAAAAATGATTTCTAGAGGAAAAAAAAAAAAACTATAATTGTAAAAAAAAAAAAAAAAAAAAAAAATTGTTTTTTTTTTTAATAACTCTAGTCATTAGATACATTAATGGAATTATTCTTAACAAACTTGGTAAAAACACATCAAATTACTACCATAATTACTGCAATTAGATGAAACATGCAGAGGAACAGATGAATAAAAATAATTAGTTTTTTATAACCCATTTCGGTTGTTTTTTTAATGGAATATTCATTCAATATTAAAAAGAGAAATATGTAGCAGACGATAAAATGCTTTAAATTTCTTGGAATGTAACAGTGAATTAATAACAATTAGTGTTCTCTTTTTTAAAAATAATGTACTTCGTTTATCAATTTTTTTTGTTCTGGACATTTTTCTTTTCTTTCTTTCTTTTTTTAAAAGCACTTAAAATTTGGTTTATGTAATTAGCAAATAAAAGAAAAATAATCGATAATGAATTATGGTCATAAAATTATTCTTTGAAAATGAAACAGTTATTTATCAACTATTTGCAGCAAGAAAATATCTAGTAACCACATTAAAAAAAAAAAAAAAAAAAAAAAAAAAAACATAAAGCCACTAATAAAAATTACGATGAAACAATAAATCATTAATGTATTTTTTTTTTTTTTTTATGATTTGACAATAAGATATAGAATTAAAATAAATAAAGATTTTGTTTTTCATATTTTGTCAGAGAAAGTAAATGTATCTGAAATATTAATAATTTAAAATTAAAAGAATTTTAATTTTCTGTGATTTTCGATAATTACGTTGCATTGAGTAATAATGATTACCATTTGTAATCCAAACAAAATATAGAAATAAATTTTAAGTGTTTTATAATAATAATAATAATATAAAAAAAAAGAAGAAGAAGAAGGAAAATTACATTTTTAAAGAGAAAAAAAGAAGCTGGAGGAAGGGGGTGGGGCGAAGTAGACTTTTCTCATTTTTCTATATCAACTTTAAATCCAGAAATAGAATAAAATAAACAAAATTTTAAAAATGCGACTAAAAAAAGCTTTTTTAAAAAATCTTTTAAAAATATACAATTTGTAATATGATGCTAAGGAATACACAGGCAGGGATGCCAGATGGTCGAAAATTATTTCCCCAAACAGGTCTTCAAATTTCCCCAAATCAGGAGGTTTTTTCCAAAAAATCCCCAACTTGATTTCTACCATTTTCTACTAAAAAAGGAAAAAAAAAAAAAAAAAAAAAAATCAAGCAGATTTAAGCTCAGATTTTTCCTCAAATGAAGGCAATTTTTGAAAAAAATCCCCAAATAACAATAAAGCTATTGAAAGTCCCTAGTCATAGGGATAAATCATTACGTTGCCAACATTGACAGAAAGTTGAAGAACTACCCATATTTGTCCCCAAAGATTTTAGAATTCCCCCCAAAAATCCCCACAAACATTTGGTCCTCAAAATTGTCCCCAGAAGCCTCAAAACTCCCCAAAATGGGGACAAAATCCCCAATCTGGCATCACTGTACACAGATTAAAAGTGAAATTTTTGAATGGAGAAATATTTAGCATTTTATATGTTTTGTGGTTTGTTCAGATATACCAAGGGTGGAAAATTGGAGTAAAATTCGTACCACAAAAAAAAAAAAAAAAAAAAAAATGAAACAAAATTTTCTTATTATTAAACCAACGTTTTTATAGGTAGAGAAACATTTTAAACGAATATTGGTATGAGTTCTGTGCAGATATAGCAACATAATGAAATTGAAGGCTTCAAATCTGTACTTAAATCTAAACTGCATATTTAAAAAAAAAAAAAAAAAAAAAAAAAGAACGGGATTTTTCTTTAATATTAAAAAGAAAAATATCTCGCAGACAATAAAACGTTGTAAATTTGTTGAAATGTCATAATCAACAAATATTTTTTTCTCTTCTATCGCTTTTTTCTTTCTTTGTTATTATATACATATTTTTAAAAAATGTATTTATTTATTTATTTATTTTAATAACGTACCGCTTTATTTTACTACATATATATTTTTTTACTTTTTTATATATTTCTGGGAAGATTAATTATTTTTAATTTCTTCTTGATAGAACCTAAAATTTGGTTTATGTCATTAGCAGATAAAATAAAATGAAACAGTTATTTATATCTCTGCCTTGGAGCAAGTAAATATCTGGTAACTACTGAGAAAGAAAAAAAAAAAAAAAAAAAAGCCGTATAAACTAGTATGTTGTGGCCACCACATGACTTTCTTCTATATTTTCCTATACAAATTCACTCAGTAAAAATAATTTATTAAAATTATTATTTAAAAAAGTTATCTTCCATGATAATGCAGACGATTTCCATATTAGAGAAGTTGTATAACACTAAATATCCAGAAAAGTCAATTTTATTCTCCCTATTACATAAAAAAAAAAAATTGTTGTTGTTAAAAACTGGAAAAAAAAATCGACAACTTCATTTTAAATTATCGCAGATCAATGGTTCAACTATTCGTTTTAATTTAAAGGTATTGGCGAGCTTTTTTGAAAGATACCCATCATGAAAATTTACTCCCCTCGACCCCCTCTCCTCCCCCTCCCCGAAGGGAGAAGGCGAGGCTCCTACATACACAATTTTTTTCCCAGTTGACTATTTCTATTACAAATAATTCTTTTAAATTTCATAATGATTATTAAAAATTATTCTCTTTATGCACATTTATACAAAATTTTGTCCTATACCTCCATGTTAAAAATTTAGAAAAACCGGGATGGCAACGCAAACTGTAACACAGTTTTTACCAAAAGTTGATAGGCACTAATTTATGTCAAGGTGTAACTACATACCAATTTGTATGAAATTCTCTGCAGTAGTTCCTGAGATACAGTTGCCACAAAATTTTGTCACACACAGACAGACATTTTCTAAAAATGGTCAAATCGTGTTCTACAATTCTCAAAACGTGTAAATCCATCAAAAACCGAGGTCGAAAATATTTACGATACTAATACTTTCTTCTATTGAATATAGAAGAAAGTATCGGATCTATTGAATATAGAAGAAAGTAACAATTAAGATGAAAGAATAAATCATTAAAGTATTTTATTTTAGTGATTTAGTAATAAGATATTGAATTGAAATGAATGAAAGTTTGTTTTTCATACTTGAAACAGAAAATAAATGTTGCTGAAATTAATAGTGTGAGGAAATTAAAGGAATTTTAATTTTCCGTGATTTTTAAGAATTACGCTGCATAGAATAGTATTATAATTGGCATTTATAAACGAAAGAAAATGAGAAAATAAATTTTAAGGGTTTTATAGAAAAAAGATCTCTCTTTTCTTTTCTTTCCTTTTTTTTTTTTTTTAAGTATTTTTCATTTTTGTAAACAAAATTTAAAACCAGAAATGGAATAAAATATACAATTTTTTTTTTTTTTTTTTAAATCCGATTAAAAATAAATTTAAAATTAAAAAATAAATTTTAAAGTATTTTGAGAATATACAAACTGTAAAGCGTTTGAAATTAACGTATCTTTCTTCTTCAGGCTAAAGTGGTATTTTTATGACGCGGGATAGAGTCATCATTTATATCATTTACAACGATATTTTGGATGTAGCCTAGGGAATTTAAGAGAGGATTGGGTTACAATCAGTCAGCGTCAGGGTCTGCTGAACCCCATGTTAACCTATAAGAATGTTAACCTATTGCCTATTCATTATGAAATACACATTTTCAAGTTACGTTTTCACATTTCGAAAACTCATGACCGCTAAATTATTTTCGCAATTTTTAGCCTCAAATTAAAAATTATTATTATAAGGATATTTCGTTCAAAATTAAAATTTTTCGAATGCATTTCTTTTAACCCATTTTACTTTCTTCTACATGTCTCTATATATACATATAGAAGAAAGTAACGACTCGTCAGTATTGGACTCGTCAAAATTTTCGAACTCCAGATTTCGATGGATTTACACGTTTTTGGGATGTCCTGAACAAGATTTGACTGTTTTTAGAAAATGTCTGTCTGTGTGTCTATCACAAATTTTGTGGACGCTGTAACTCACGAACCAATGAACGAAATTTAACCAAACTTGGTATTTAGTTGAACTCTGACATAAAGTTGAGCTGATTAAATTTGTGGAACAATTGCTCAACAGGTGGCGCTGTTATCGCATTTTTTTCTGAATTTTTTAACATGGCAGTATAGAACAAAATTTCGTAAAATGTACATAATGAGAGTTATTTTAAGGAGAGTAAATTTTCAATATGGGTGTCTTTCGAAAAATCTCGTCAATATCTTTCAAAATAATGGTTGAACTATAGATCTGTGATAATTTAAAGCAAAGTTATAGGTTTTTTTTTTTTTTTTTTTTTAATTTTTTAACGAGGGAAAAAAACCGTATTATACATACATATATATATATATATGTATATGCATATATATATTGGCAAAAAATTGACTTCCTTTCGGCATTTAGTAATATAATTCTGTCAGATAAAAATCATCTGCATTTATAATGGAAAGTAATTTAATAATTTGTATTCAAAGAATTTTGTGTAAAATTATATTGAAAGGAAAGGCATGCGGTGGCCACATGATACTAGTTTGAACATGTCATCTTTTATCTTGATGAGGAATCTTTTTCAAAAAATAAATTTAAATGTCCCTTTTCGAGATTGAAATTTAGTGGCCTAAATTTACTTAATGAAGTAAAACATTTAAATTTATAAAAACGAAAAAAAAAAAAAAAATCTGATTACACTAAGATAAAAGTCGATATGCTCAAAGAGTGGAAAAAAAAAAAAAAAAAAAAAAAAAAAGCATAATTAGGAGAAAATTCATTTTGAAATAGCCTTATAACATAGCCTTATAACATAAAGCAATAATTTTCCTCAATTTTTAATAATTTTTTTACAAAAAATCCACTGGACGATTAACATAGGAAATCTTTTACTTGGCTCCAACAACGGTCAGTGACGTCACACTTCGCTTCGCTTGCGTATAATATGAAGCAACAAAAATCCCTTAGGGGGGATATTTTACGGGGAGGGATAAAGAGCGAATTCAACTGATATAATTAGTACTTAGAACCGAATCGTTATTTTGTTTAAAAAATGTGGTGTTTATAAGAATATAAAAATAGATAAGTTGAAAGAGAAAGATGGAGGTAGATAAATAGATAAAAAGAGAAACTGTAACATTCGTAACATTTCGTAACAAGTCGTAACATTTGTAGAATTACTATAATATATTATATGAGAACCTATATGAGATCGTTTAAAATTTTATATTGTTTTATTTTCAGTTTAGAATTTATATTTTTTATTTCCAAAAATATAAAAATAAGTCTACTGTTACTTATGTTTTACATTAGTTACAGCTAAAATAACTAGTATGATGTGGCCACCACATGACTTTCTTCTATATAATTTTATACAAAATTTATTTAATACAAATTGTTTATTAAATTATCAAATTATTTTTCATTATAAATGTAGACGATTTTTATCTCACATAATTATATCACTAAATGCCGAAAGGAACTCTTTTTACTTTCTTCTATCTTCAATAGAAGAAAGTATTGGATTCGTAAAAAATTTCGATTTCGGGTTTTTGATGGATTTACACGTTTTGAGAGCTGTAGAACACGATTTTACCATTTTTAGAAAATGTCTGTCTGTCTGTCTGTGTGTGTGTGTGTGTGTGTGTGTGACAAAATTTTGTGGCAACTGTATCTCTGGAACTACTGCACAGAATTTCATACAAATTGGTATGTAGTTGCACCTTGACATAAATTAGTGCCTATCAACTTTTGGTAAAAATCGTCTTACAGGTTGCGTTGCCATCCCGCTTTTTCTAAATTTTTAACAGGGTGATATAGGGCAAAAATTTTCAAGATGGGTATCTTTCGAAAGGTCTCGTCAGTACCTTTAAAACGAATGGTTGAACTATAAATCTGTGATAATTTAAAACAAAGTTATCGATTTTTTTTTTTTACTTTTTACAAAAAAAAAAAAAAAAAATCTGTTACAATCTCTGTTTACAAAATCTGTTTTTTTTTTTTTTTTCTCTCCCCTTAATTTTATCAAACTCCCATGGTTTCTGTGTTCTGACAAACTTAAACTAATTTTTGCTTTTTTCCCCTAATTTTATCAAAGTCCTACGGTTTCCGTGTCTTGACAAACTTTAACAAATTTTCACATTTTACCCAAAATTTTGTCAAAGTCCCACTTTTTGTTTTTTTTTCTCCTCTTAATTCTATCAAACTCCCACAGTTTCCGTGTTCTGACAAACTTATAAAAATTTTTGCATTTTTCCCCCAGTTTTGTCAAAGTCCCACGGTTTCCGTGTTTTGACAAACTTAGAATAATTTTCACATTTTACCCAAAATTTTGTCAAAGTCCCACTTTTTTTTTTTTTTTTTAATTATTGTTACTGAGTGAATTTGTTTAGGAAAATATAGAAGAAAGTCCCGTGGTGGCCACAACATACTAGTTTTTTTTTGCAATTATCAGAAGAAAAGCGATTTTTTTTTTTTTTTTTCAAAGTTTTTTTTTCTTTAAAAGTAAAAAAAAAAAAATCTGATGTGGGCACCACATGACTTCCTTATACACTTTTAGATATATACATGCTGTTAAAAAACATTGACATTGCACCCAAAACAGTTAGCTAAAAGTATAAAAAAAAATGAATTATCACCGTGTTCTTAGCTTTTCTGAAAGTTAGTTAAAAAACAATTGCAAGATTTGTACTGGTAACGCTGACGAAGGCAGCAGGGACCCGAAAAAATTGGCTAAAAGTATTAAAAAAAGGCATTTTCACCGTGTTCTGAACTATTCTGAAAGTTTCAAATATCTACCTAGTCGGGAAGTTAGTTAAATAAATTTTTTGTTGGACCACATAAACGCTGCCGAAGGCAGCAGGGACCTGAAACAGTTGGGTAAAAGTATTAAAAAGATGCATATTCACCGTGTTCTGAACTATTCTGAAAGTTTCAAATGTCTAGCTAGTCGGGAAGTTAGTTAAATTAATTTTCTGTTGAATCATGTAAACGCTGCCGAAGGCAGCAGTGACCCGAAACAATTGGCCAAAAATACTTAAAAAATGCATTGTCACCGTGTTCTGAGCTTTTCTGGAAGTTTTAAATGTCTAGCTAGTCGGGAAGTTAGTTAAAAATCGATTCCAAGATTTGAACTGGTAACGCTGCCAAAGGCAGCAGGGACCCTACACAGTTGGCTAAAAGTATTTTAAAAAATGCATTTTCACCGTGTTCTGATCTAGTCTGAAAGTTTCAAATGTCTAGCTAGTCGGGAAGTTAGTTAAATGCATTTTCTGTTGAATCGTATAAACGCTGCTGAAGGCAGCAGGTATCGGAAACAGTTGGCTAAAAATATTTAAAAAATGCATTGTCAACGGGTTTTGAGCTTTTCTGAAAGTTTCAAATGTCTAGCTAGTCGGAAAGTCAGTTAAATTGCAAGATCTGTCTAAACCGTTTTTGAGTTATTACCGTTTTTTGATACATTATGGCCAAAACCTATGTATTTTTGTCATTATGAACCTAATTTTCCTAAATATCTCCAAAACGGAAAATCATAGAAAGTCCAAAAAGGGAGGTGCACAACTAGACGTTATAACAAACCTCTGTACCAATTCACAACTTTCTACGTCCAACCGTTTTTGAGTTGTGCGACATACACACACACAGACACACACACACACACATACAGACGTCACGAAAAATCGTGTAAAATCCCTTATATCTCTAAAACGAGAGCTTGTGTTAAGACGAAACTTGCAGGTGTGCAACTAGTCATCATGACAGTCACACGTATAAATTGGCAACATTCAGCGATCATTCGTTTTCGAGCAATGTGAAATACAAAATCCATTTCGCAAATCGGGATTACTATACTTCCTTATACTTTGTATAAGGAAGTAAAAAAAAAAAAAAAAAAAAAAAATCGATAACTTGTTTTAAATTATCACAGATCTATAGTTCACCATTCGTTTTAAAGGTATTGACGAGATCTTTCAAAAGATACCCATATTGAAAATTTACACTTCCCGGGTGGTACTTCCCCCAGGGGGGAAGCGATGCCCCCACATGCACAAATTTTTTTTCCTATTTAAGTACTACTATTATCAATAATTCCTATTAATTTTACAATCACACGATTAAAATAACTCTCATTATGTACATTTATACGAAATTTTGTCCTACACTGCCATGGTAAAAATTTAGAAAAAATGCGGTCACAGCGCTACCTGTTGAGTGAATGATCCCCAAATCTAATCAGCACCAGTTTATGTCAGGGTGCAACTAAATACCAAGGTTTGGTTAAATTTCGTTCATTGGTTCGTGAGATACAGTGTCCACAAAATTCGTGATACACACACAGAGAGACAGTCAGACATTTTCAAAAAACGCAGTCAAATCGTGTTCAGGATATCCCAAAACGTGTAAATCCTTCGAAAACTGAAGTTCCAAAATTTTCCCGAATCCAATACTTTCTCTATATATACATATAGAAGAAAGTAAAAATGAATTAAAATAGTTCTATTTTGTATAAATGGTATTTATATGATATTCTAGCACAGCGATTAAAAATTGTTATTTTAACGGCCCTCGTCACTTACCGTCGCCGGAAGTTCGAGCCAATGTTATTCTATGGGGAAATTTTCTTTACAAATAACTTATTAACTAATACAGATTTTTAAATTCTGTTTAAACATTCAGAGAATTCCCAACTGTTGAATTGACGGACCTTTTTTTAAAAATGTATTTTTTTTTTTTTTTTTTTTTTTTTTACTTTTTAGCATTTTATTTTGAAATTGCAAAATGAAAAAATTTCACATATTGAAAATTCGTATTTTGCAGCTTCAAAATAAAATATAAAAAATTAAAAAAATATTTTTTTAAAAAAGGTCCGTCAATTTAACAGCTGGGAATTTTCAGAATGTGAAAACAGAATTAAAAAATATGTATTAGTTAATAAGTTATTTGTAAAGAAAAATTTCCCATAGAATAACATTAGCTTCGGCTTCCGGCGGCGGTAAGTGAAGCGGGCCCTTAACTATTAATACTCGTATTTATAAAAATCGTTCTTATTTATTTTACAAATTAATTTTTGCAACTATATTTATTCTTAATTGTTAAATTTAAGTTATTTGTTAAACTAATATTAGACGCAGAAAACATATGCTGTCAACTGAATAGAAGTTCATAAAAAATAATATTACATATGTTTGACATCTTTTACACACTTTTTTATAAATTGTTAAAAAAAAAAAAAAAAAGAAAAAAAAAATGAATGCTTGAGGATTCAGAACACGGATAAACTGTTAAAAACGATAAAAATTGAATGCCAGTTTAGTGTCTGTTCTAAGAAAAAAATACACGCCATAAAAAAGAAAAGAAAGGTGTTCAGTTTTTTTTTTTTTTTTTTTTTTAAAGAAATAATTAAATAAATCTTGAAGCATCAGACCAAATAAATAACATACATTAGAATTTTTTTTTTTTTTTTTTAAACTTAGCATTCATATTTATAAAAGATATAACGAAATTTGAGCAAAATCACTTTAAATGTGCGTTCTAATAATAATAATAATAATAAAAATAAATTTGTTTTTGTGAAAACTTTAAACTGGCACCTATTTAAAAATAAATAAATAATAAAATAATAATAATAAAATAATTCTATCAATCATATTTCTCTCTGACCATTTAATGAAATTTTTCAAAAAATTAATTACATATTTTTCATTCTCTCTTCGTATAAAAATGTTTGATTTTTATAAAGAAAAGACAAAGAGAAAAAGATCCTAGAAAAACGGAACCATAAATGAACTGTCAACAAGGTCTACATTGATTGAAAACATATTCTTCGCTCGTTTTTAAAAGAATGACATCCAGTGAATATATTTGTGTCTACCCAGCGTTGTATAATACGTGAATAATAAATATATTTTTTACGTCAAGAAAATAAGCGCGTAATTTTTAAAATTATTTTATTTTTCCTTTTCAATAATTTAAAAGTCAAAATGTAGTTTTTATTTAATACCTTTTGAACCAATTATCCGACTGAATAAAAAAATAGGGCGTTAACTAAAGTTTGCCCTGACTGACTAGTAAGTATATCGATTTTCGTAGCGATCGGTTAAACGATGTAGCTTTGTATATCATATTAAAACCTGACATATTACTTACAAACTTTGAATAAACACCATAAAATGCAATAAACTCGCAACAATTGTTTCGGGTCGAAAAAACACACGACCCTTCATCAGGCGAATAAAATAAGCACGAGTGCTGCAGTCAGTGAAAATTGACGTTGCGAAATATCTGGCTAAAAGTTCTGGCATACTAAAAATAAATAAATAAATAAAAAGGTATGTATATGTTTTTAAGTATAATTTTATAGGTACTAGTTTACGTTTTTTAAAAACGGCAACAAAATGTGAAAAATAATTTAAATATTTCAGAGAAAAGAAACAACAATTGCTGTTTACATTAACAAAATTCAGTTATTATTTAATGTTTGTTTTTATAAAAATATGAAAGAAATTTAAAAGAAAAAACACATTATTAGACATCTTAAAAGAAAATTCTGTGGAATGGAATAGTAAGAATCAATAACACGCAAAGAGTAAAGAAAGAAAGACAATTTCATTCAATTATTTATCGAGTTCTCTGAAATTCCGATGTTTTGAGCAAAAAACTTAAGTTTAAATAAAAGAATTATTATATATATATATATTTGCTGCTTTATATTTGATTGTGTTTTGTAAACAAAATATATTACATTTATTTTACTTTATTATTATTATTTATTATTTCTATAATCTTTACTTACTTACCTGAATTGTGAAAAATATTTTGAGTATTTTAGAAAAATAAAAAATAAACTGCCAACAGTGATCAAATTGAATAAGATAAAAAAAAAAGAAAAAAAAAAAAAAAAGAAGAAGAAAGAAGATACAAAGATTCCCCCCACCCCCTGAAATTCTATTTATTTATGGAATGTGTCATTATGGATAACAACAATGTATAAATAAAAACGATAAAAGTTTATCTATTTATTAAACGGAGTCCATAAAATATTTTCATCATACCTTTAGACTGTTCCAAAAAGAAAACTTAGAAAAAAAAATAAATAAAAAATTGAAGTTGACTTTTGAGCCGATTTTAAATCACTTTTGCACGCAACCTCATCCTCAGTACCCCCCCCCCCCCTCCTTAAAAAAAAAAAAAAAAAAAAAAAAACCATGAAATTTGAAAGATTTTCCATTCAGACATAGATATGCATAGAATAGCATGTCAGGCAAATATTAAAGATTTTTAAGTGTAATTAAATAACTACCTATATGGACATAAGTCTTATAATACTTATTATTATAGACAGGCAATATCTATAACTAATACTCAAAATGGGTTCTCAGAAATAAGCACAAAACTTTGAATAAACACCATAAATACAAGAACTCACAACAATTGCTTCGGGCCGAAAGAAGACACTACCCTTCGTCAGGCGAACAAAGTAGGCACGAGTGCTGCAAACAAAGCAGCAATGCAAAAACACAATTCAAGTGAAGAGCAAAAACAAATAAAGTCGAATGTAAATATGAATCTTAAAAAAAAAAAAAAATCTTAAAAAAAAAAAAAATCTTAAAAAAAAAAAAAAAAACGAAAACGAAAAACTAAGTACAAGACTAATTTCTAAGTATCAGACAAATGATTAAAATAAAATCTAAAAAAATCAAGACCAAACGATAAGTTACGTAAGTAATTTCCAAGCATCAGACAAGAATGGAGTGGAAAAAATACCATTAACAAGATTTTTCGAACTTTTAAATATGTAAAATGCCT
Source organism: Salticus scenicus (assembly GCA_963930645.1). Lineage (NCBI taxonomy): Eukaryota > Metazoa > Arthropoda > Arachnida > Araneae > Salticidae > Salticus > Salticus scenicus. The sequence goes on from OZ005660.1 coordinate 102,487,060, forward strand.
CATGGATATACAAATGGGAAGAGGAGATAGGAGAAGAAATTATATTACTTTTAGAAAAAAATCAAAACAATGATCATGAGCCCAGTAGTGGGAAGCAATAGGAGATTTGGAAATTTCTTCATTACCTTCATTTACTTTTCAAACACCACAAAAGCCAAAAGTCGCATGGACTGAGGTCTGGAGATGAGTTAATATGTTTGAGTGACCCATGGATAAAAAGGTGGGGAAATCTAAACGAAGCACCAGTCATAAAAGCGTAATTTATTAAAAAAAAACACCACCTGGTGGCAAAATTTTAAACTAATTTTCTTTCTTTCTTTCTTTTCTTTCTTTCTTTCTTTTTTTTTTTTTTTTTTTTTTTTTTTTACGCTCAAAGAAATTCACATACCCTATTTATGTCCTACGCAAAATTTTATAAATTTCTCAATAATAGTTTCGTCTTTAGACAACACTAAAATAGGGTTGCTCAATTTCAGATACCCTGTATATGTTACAGATGTCTTTAATCACCATGAATGTTGAAATACACGTTTCACGAAAAATGCTATATTTATAACATGCGTTAGCGCATTTGACATTATTATAGTTTTCCTGAAAAAAATTTCTATTCGAGAACTGCTTTTTCGAAGTATGCTCAAGATAATTCTTGTTTTCCAAATTTGACTGTTTTAGCCAATTTTTCACAAAAACTTTCAACAGACGCACAAATAATAAAACAACAAATACTCGTGTCAAATGCTGTCAAATTGAATGACACTTTTTATACATTCGCTACAAAAGACATCGAGGGAGGGTAGAGAGCAAAACAGCTACAAAAAAAAAAAAAAAAAAAAAAAAAAAAAGGAATAATAGTACTGTTAGAAAACATTTCCCACCATCCTCTTATGAGGACCTTCCTCCCCCAAAGAAAAAAAAGAAAAAAGAAAAAAGAAAAATTCACATTTTTTTCTCATTTTGGCTGTATACGTCTCTTCCCACTTTAAGTTTTGGATACAAATTGTTCCAGCCAGGATTATTTTTTTTTATTATTTATTTATTCCAAAAAAAGAATGAAAGCCGTAGAGCGAACCGTAAAATCACGAGAGAGTGTTCGAAACTTTCCCTTTTTTTTCCATTCTTTTTGAGGGAGCGTTGTGCCTTGAACAAAAGGCAATGCATGCGACATGTTGTTGCTAAGTTTGCAAAAACGTGGCATAGACATCGACAGTGTAGGTATTTTCTAATATTTCATTCTTTTTAAAATATTATCTGCTATTTTGAGGAAAATCCCAACAGATTTAGTTTAAACTACTATGTTCTGGTCATCACAGAATTTTCTTCTATTTATTATAATACAAATTCAAACAATGCAAATTATTTATTAAAATTATTTTCCAAATCAATGCTGAGATACTTAAAATCAGCTTCTTCGCTTTATCATATTTTCGGGACATTTTATGACTCGAATTTTGTACGGCTTTTCCCATTCGGCTGTCCCATTCCCCTTCGAATTATTATTATTTTTTTTTTAATTAGTAAAAACCATGTTATTAGTGTGAGAGGACTATTGTTTTCAATCTGATATTTCGCGTCCCCATCATTTGCTATGGTTTCATCTCAAATGCATCGGGACGTTTTTCATTTTGGCAACAAGTTTAAAAAAAATATATATATATTAAATTAAAATTGAGTTAAAAGGAATTTAACAAAATTACTACAGTAACTGTTGCTAAAGAACGCAACTTCATATTTTAAGATGATAAATCAATTATTTATTTTATTTTATCATTTATTTATTTTTGATGCTTTTTGCATTATTTACACTAATTTAAAAAATGTTTTTCTTTCTTTCTTTCTTTTTTTTTTTCTTTCTCGCATTAAGTTAAAAAAAATATATTTTTATATAAAATTTAGAAAAGCCATGAGAAAGAAATTTTTAAAATGAATGCAGTAAACGTTGTTTAGGAACACAAAAATGTTTCCACGGGCCTTTATATATGGACTAAAAAGAATAGAAGAATATATTTAAAAAAAAAAAAAAATGTACTGTCGTACTGAATTTAATTTTATTTTGTACAGAATTTTATATCTATTACTCAGAAAACAAAAACAGGCTTCGGTTTTTACCATTATAGATTTATTCAGGTTGTTTATTTACTTTATTTTATTCTATTTTATTTCATAGGGATTTAGATCATTTTGTTACAACCTTTATTCCTCTAAAACATGTTCATGTACATGTATCGTAAAATAACTTATTCAAAAAGTAAATGCTTAAAGAAAAAATTAAATTATTTTAAGTGTAGAATTAAAAAAAAGTAATTACGGAAGTAGGGCAACTTGCAAACCCCACATACTCACCCCCTCCCCCCAACCTCACTTTTTTTCATTGACAATATTGTTTTTTAATCCCCTTTCATAACACATTTACTTTTTTTTTTTTTTATATTATTCATAAAAATCCCCCACAAATCATGCATAACAAACTTTTAACACGTCACCTTTAAAATTATATCTCTGTTTTTTTTTTTTAATTTATTCAGACACACAATTCCACTGTTAACTGGACTGAAAACATGCAATAATTTATGAGCACTATACAATTTGCCTTTGTTAAAAAGCATGGTTTTTATTAAAATTATTCATACGTTTTATATGAGGAAATCCATTGCTATATTATTATGCAAATGTTACGGAAACGTGTATTTATAATTCATGCATCGACTTAATAGCCTGCGGGCTCACTTCATTCATGCTTCCCTATTTGATGGCAAAGTTTTCATGTATTTATTCTACCGGGTGATTATAATTAAAGTTACGATTTCAAAACGCTATAATTTTAAAACTAACGGTCAAAATAATTTGATATTTTACCAGAACAATCGTGAGACAATGGAATTTTGTTTGGTGAAGGAAAAAAGTATTTATAAAATGTACCTATAGATGGCGCTGTCAACGTAATCTCAAAAGAAATGCCTAAATACATTCATTATACACAGGAATGTTGTTAGCATTAGAATAGAATAGCAGAAAACAATAGACTTTAAGGGTTTACGACAACTTTTTTTTTGTAAAAAGACAAGAATACGTGTTTACAGCGGAAACATTCTCTCTAAAATTTCTGGAGTGAGAATCTCTCTCCTTAAAAAAGTGACCCCTATTTTGACACCAATCAAGGTGAGAAAACATTATTATCGCTCTTGAAAATGTGACACTTCTCACTTTTTGTGAAAGAGTGACGCATAGTCACTCTGTCACAAAGAGTGAGGTCATCATCTATTGCAAGATCAAACTTTTGTAGAGTGAGAAATTGCTGGCGCCATCTGTTAATCAAATTTCAAAAGAAATATGAAGGACCATTTCTGGACAATCTCATGCCGGCATTTGTTTAACAGAATTTACTAAAGATTTTTGATGAATAAAAAAAGGAAAATAATTATGTTAAAAGATAATTTGGTCTTTTCTATACGATTGACAAAATCGAAATAATATTATTATTGAAGAATCGAAAATCACAGGAAACATATCGAATTTCGTCTTAGAAAGTAAATAGTTTTATTTAGAAATATATAAGATATAAGAGAAAATATCAGTGCAAATATTTAATGCACAACACCTTAAAATCTGTAACAGTTCATATTTTTATTCTATTTACTGACAGTTAATATAGGTTAAATATTAAAAAATTTGGCTATAATATTTTACTAATATTTAAAATCATCAGCAAGTTTTATACTCCTGAACAGGCGAGTTTTTCAGAAAAATCTGTAGATTTGTATACGAAGTTATTATTATTATTATTATTTTTAACATGTGCACTTGAGTAACTTCTTTTCCGCATAAGCTACTTAAAATGACTGCTTGTCTTAAAAATTTGTTTTCAAGTATACATTTTACTTTTAAAATAATTCTAATTCTAGCAATTTCAAAATAATCTAAATTTTAAAATATCCTTTAGAATTCTGCAATTTTATATTGTTGATAAATGAAGTAAAAATTTAAAAACACGATTGATCACGTATGAGAATGACTTAATAATGTAAATTAAGAAGCTAGTGTATGTGCTCAGTGGTTCAGTGGTTAAGATACTAGCTTGCTACAGGGACGGCCTGGTTTCGTTTCCCGACAGATCCAAACTGCATTCTTTGCACCGTTAAATTGTAGTCGATTCGCAAGGAGAAATGAAAAAATATCGTCTAGTGACACAATTTTTTAAAGGAAAAATAAACTGTCATATTCTTTAAATTGTTCTGAATAATCTCACTCTTAATAAAGAGTGTGAAATCTGACTCTTTTGAAAAGAGACATTTCACTCTTTAGAGGTTGGCTCCATTTTGGCATGTTCGAAGAGTGATATGCCACTCTTTGAGAGTGAGATCTCACTCTTCATGTTTTAGAGAGTTGATAGTGACGAGAGAAAAAGTGGAGCTTTATGAAACAAACATCTTACGAATGGTTAACGGCAACGAGATATATAAAGTAGAGTGATAAATGGTAACCCTTGAGAAGGTCCAAGCTGAGTCATGTGACATGCTCTCCTTGCACCTGCGTATTCGGTGGTTTCCTTGGTAACAGCTTATTTTCAGTAAATTTTTATGGCAACGGATTGGAGATTGTTCTTCGTATAAGTCATAACCGCCAATGTTTTTGTTTACTTACGTAGTTTAATATTCTTTTGTTCTAAACCATTTTGATTTCGATTTTACTTCTTTTTTATTTCGTGTAGTTGAACTTTAACCGACAAAATGCTTAAAAATAGTTGAAAAATTATTATTTGTTGTTAAATTTAGCTCTTAAAAAATTTAAATTTTCTTTTATAAACACTTTTAAACTTTGTTGGGAAACGATGAAAAAAAAGGTATTTTTTTATTTATTAAAATGTGAAATGTGTATAAAATTATTTTAAAAACAATTTTTTTCGGTCATAGGACTGTCATGCTACCTAATAATAATGATAATTTGTCGAACCGATATTTTAAATGCCAAAATAGCGATAAAGAGCCAAACACAGCAACTTATTGGAGCATGTCACGTGATTCATCTTGAACCACGGAAAGCTAATCCTTCATCCATTGAATCAGCACTCTGATTTATATATCTCGTTGGTTAACGGTACATTTTGGAACTTCTTTTTTTTTCTTTGCCAAACAAAATTCCATTGCCTAACAATTGTTCTGGTAAAATATTAAGTTGTTATTCTCAACGATAATTTTAAAATTATAGCGGTAATTTTAAAATTACATATCACATTTCAATTAAAATTAAAATTATAATCACCCTGTATATTTCTACTCTTTTATTTGGCCTGTATCAGTTCTTAGAGATACATTTTAGAGAGCAGAATCCAGGTCTTTAATCACAAATCGTGTTATATGTTATATACATATCCATCCCGAATTTAATGTATAAACTGAGAATGTTTTTGTGAAACTTTTTAGACTTTATAAAGAATTTTTATAGTTGTAATGTGAGATATTTAAATTGGTCATAGTAAATTAATACATTGTTTTAGTATATGTACTACAATTATAATATATACAATGTAATCAAATTATAATTTTACAAAATATATTGTCATAAATCAAGTCCTGTACGCGAAAAAACTTATTTTGCAGTTAAAAAGCTAATTTATTTAACAAATGTTCTGAAAAAGAAACAAAATGGCGAATATAGGTGATCTTTTGTTTCAGGTTCTTTAAAATGAGGTGCCATACCGTCCCCTCTCAGTTCCTCCTGGAGATTCCTTTTTGGTTGTCAGGGTGACGGAAAGGGAGGTCCTCATAGCTCTTTCGGGAGCTCTTCCGCGTCCTCTTTTTTGAGTTAATGTTATTACTCGGAAAATGTCCTTTTTGAGACACTAAAGTGGAATTTCAGGCGGTGATGCGTCCAACAAATTTTTTCTGGAAGTCATTTTATGTTTAGGTGACTTCCAAACCCCTTTGTCATTTTTCCTTTCTTGTCATTTTAGTGAAACAAAATGTATATTGGAGGGAATACGGTTCTTTTGTTTTACTAAATTTAATGTCGTAACAAATGTGTAAGTTTTACATGTTTAATTTATTAAAGTTTAGTTTTCCAATTTTTTTGTACATTTTGGTCAAGGATGTTAATCTAAAACATATTTTAGAAAAGTTTCTTTCAAAAGTTTTAATAGTCCCCTAGGAAAAAATATTGTGTATGTAGGATCATCGCTTCCCCTCCTGGAGGAGAAGTCTCTACCGGAAGAGGGGGGGGGGGGTATTTTTTTTTTATTTATTTATTTAGAATCTTAACCCCCCCCCCCCAAAAAAAAAAATAATAATAATAATAATAATAATAATAATAATCTTTAAACGCCTAGTAAATGCTAAATGCTTACGGTGACGGAGGACAATAATTTTCAATCTGTAAAATTTTTATTTTTAAATTTTAATTTTCAATTAATTTTTACTTTCTCTTACCCATAAGGTAGAGAAAGTATTGCTTTTGGGTTCAATTTTCGAACGCGAGATTTTGTTATATTTACACGTTTTGAGGTCCCCTGAATACGAAAATCATGTTTTTAGCTAATGGTCTGTGTGTATGTCTGTGTGTGTGTCTCTCTGTTATCGGCATATCTCAGAAACAAATTATGGCAGAAAGTTCAAACTTGGTATTCTAAATGTGTATCATATAGGGATGCTACAGTAAGCTTTTTGTTAAGATCAAGCAAATGGTTCGTGTACAGGGATAATTAAGAGAATTCTAATACTTTACGTCTATGGGGGAAATTGCAGGTAAGTAGAGTTTAATGTCTATAGACTGCACTAAACCAAATGAAAAGAATATATATTTTTTGTAATAGAGATAGTTAACTGGCAAAATTTTTTTTTGTGTACGTAGAAGCCATGCCTCCCCCCCCCCCCCTGGGGGAAAGTCCCCCCTCGAGGGGAGTAAATTTTCATGATGGGTATCTTTCAAAAGAGCTCGCCAATACCTTTAAAACGAATGGTTGAACCATCGATCTGTGATAATTTAAAAAAAGTTATCGATTTTTTTTTTTACTTTTAACAATTGAAAACTTAGAAAAAAAAATCGTTTTTTTTTTTTTTTTTTTTTTTTTTTTTTTTAATACTGAGAATAAAATGGGCTATTTTTTTTTTTTTATATTTGGCGTTATACTACTTCTGTAATATGGAAATCGTCTGCATTATCATAAAAGATAATTTTTTTAAATAATAATTTTAATAAATTATTTTTTAATAACCGAATTAAATTCTATATAAATGTAGGTGCATTAATGAAACAGGGAGTTTAGGGGGGCGGCAGGCCCCCTCACACAGAACTAATTATCATATAAAACTCTTCAGAAGCCTAATATGAATTGTTTAACACAGGTTTACATAACAGTATTTGTTATCTTACCTTTTAATCTGCAACCTATATTTATAGTATTAAATTTCAGGGTAAGAGAAAGTCATGTGAGTGACACACCAGATTATTTATCTTATTTTTTGACCGTAAAACTATAGGCTACGTATTTTTTAAAATGACTGAAATGAATTAAAATGAAGTGTTTCCACCTAAATTTCATACTTTAGTTAATTAAAAAAAATCTAATTCCTGAGTCGAAAAACTGTTTGCGCCTCTGGAATCAGAGAAATCGCAGAATTTGGCACCGAATTTGTAACGATAGGATTCATGTTTCTAATCTATTTTGGCGTTACACAAAACTGGTCTACAAAAACTGATGATGACGTTTTTATCCAGATTGGAACTAATAGTTCTTTCTCCAAGTCTCAAAAAAAAAAAAAAAAAAAAAAAAATAAGTTGTTATTTGTAGAGCACAAAATTGGCTTTCTTTAGATATTTAGTGTCTGCATACATCATGTAAAATTTTGTTAATAAATAATAATTTTAATAAATTGTTTGTACTGAGTGAACTTGCATAGGAAAACGCAGAAGAATGTTTTGTGATGGCCAGAACATACTACACTTGGGAAAAAAAATATACCGCCTTCATCTACAATGAATAAGTGGCCATTTTCTAAATACCTAGGGGACTGAGACGTCTGCGACAACCGTGAAGTGGGAAATTTAGGTTGTTGCTTTTAATAGCAATATATTCTTTAATTATGCATGTATCAATATATATATATATATATATATATATATATATATATATATTAGATATTAACAAGAAGTTTAAGAAATATTTGATGCAAATTATTTACTCTTACGTGTTACAGTTTTTTTTATAATAGCTCTGTAAACATATGTATTTTACTCTTAAGGATTTTTTTTCACTTTGGTACACTTTTCTAAAAAAATTAATGAAAATCTTACCTTGAAATCACGCATGATGATAGAAAATACTTTTGTTTGTGTACTGAACCTATTTTATATTTTGTTGTTCTATTTTTAAAATTATAAAAAAAAATGTCAATTTTTACTCAATAGAAATTTGCATCTTTGAACAAATATTTTCGATCTTTTAAAAAAATATCACAAGGTATATACATAAAAAAAAATAGGTTTACTATATGCAGAGACACTTATTTTATTTCCCCCTAAAATTTCAAGGAACTACTTTTAACAGATTTTTCACAAAGTGTGCCAAAGTGAAAAAACCCTTAAGAGTAAAATACGTATGTTTACAGTGCTATTATAAATAAACTGTAACACGTAAGAGTAAATAATTTGCATCAAATATTTCTTGAACTTCTTATTTCACACACAAAAAAAAAATCATATTGATACATGCATAATTAAAGAATATATGGCTATTAAAAGCAACAACCTAAATTTCCCACTTCACGGTTGTCGCAGACGTGTCAGTTCCCTTAACTAGAAATATAGATTTCCGAGCTATGCGCATAAGGCACGCCAATAAACTGAATAGACGAAATGATCGAGAATTTCTAGTCTACACATTTCTAGATGGTGAAACAATATTCTGAATCTTTTGTAAGGCGAGAAATTCTCGCTTAATTTTCTAGAATTGGGTCATAAACTAAGATTATAGTTACTGAAACCCGCCTTTTGTGTTCGCATTTATTTGGAGATATTTTCAAATAGGTTTGCTCTCGATAATATTGACAAATTCTCTAGAATTCTAATAGGGGTTTCTAGAACTCGCTTTCATTGGGGACTAGAATTTATAAGGATGACATGGAACTATTCTTTCTAGAGCCACAATTTAGATTCTAGATGTTAGTTACAGATTTTTTTCTCAGTGTAGTTCAACATTTAAAAACAGTCTAAACTGTCTTATATATCAACTAAAATAAGCACAATTTACAAACTGATACATTATATAACATAGTGAATAAAACCTCTTTTATATTCTTTTATATTTTTTCACCCTGAGAAGATAAAGATTCAAAAAGAGAAAAAGTCAGATGTCAGGAAAAAAAAAAAAAAAAAAAAATCCAATCTGCCAATACACATAAAAAGTAATTTATTATCTGACTGAACGAAGCGCTCGAGTGACGGGAGAGAATTTTTTCCGGATAAGTAATTGATTTTAGTCTATTCCTATATTCTGCTGAGCTGCTGATAAATCAAATATTTTTTCAACCATTTCTAACACAAAATAGTGCCACTAACCATATACTAGGGAGTGGTATATGTATATCTTCATGACTGAAAAAAACATACCTTAAGAAAGTTGGTTTTATTTGACGAATTTTTAGAAACAAGTTACATCTATCCTATGTAATATTTCCGATAAATAATAATAGTTATATATATAGTTAAAGAAATTTAATATTAACTACATATAGAAAATAAAAATTTTGTGAGTAAATACCTTACATATTTCAACTTTAAAACTTCTTCACACAACATAAAATTAAAAACAGAACAACCGGTTTCGAAAGGACGAGGCCTTTCTTCATCAGGTGAAAAAAAAAAAAAAAAAAAAAAAAAAAAACCGTGCTACTGCCTAAGAGGCAAAAGCAAGACTGAAAGCAGGGCCTTTCTGACTGGTCTTACATAATGATTCCTATTGGTTAGTTATGTTGCTCCTTCCCCCCTGTTTTTTCCCTGCTTTTGCTTTTACTCTTATTTTGCCTCCTAGGCAGTAGCGCGCATTTATTTATTTATTTTTGCACCTGACGAAGAAAGGCCTCGTCCTTTCGAAACCGGTTGTGGTGTTTTTAATTTTATGGTGTGTGAAGAAGTTTTAAGTATTGTGTATACGCCAGATTTTTATTTAGTTTTGTAAATACCTTACACTTACAAAAATAAAAGAGTTATTGGTGAAAGAAATTTTATTTTAATAGCAAAGTAAATTTCCCTCAACTTAAAAGACGTCAAAATAAAACATGTAAAATACGCATGCTGCAGATTCGGTAGCATTAAACATAGTGCCGTCAGTTTCTGCATTGATGAAATTCCAAAATTTTGAAATACCACCAAAAGCCCTCAAATAAAACTAGTATTTTGCGGCCATCACAAAACTTTCTTCTATATTATTCTACATAACAGAGCAACTTACTGTTTTACATATATACAAGACTTTAACCATAGCTTCTCACAATAAAAATTTCACATATGGAATTTGGTGCAGTTTTAATCACTAGAGGCTGAGATGTAGCCATGTGCACTATCACAATAGCAGCTCCATTTATCGGCTGATATACACCTAAATTAAGCCAGCAATCGTTTTCATAATTGTTATCTCATATATCAATTTTCATGCAGCTATCTTCCATAGAAGTTAAGATTTAGCCTTTTTATTCACGGGGTAAATTGTTGCTCAGTAGTGCATCAGATGGGCGATAAATACCCGAATTAAATCAGTATAGTGTTCATAATGGTTCGTTCATATACTAAGTTTTGTGCAACTACATACAATAGAATCTGAAATATAGCCTTCCCGTTCTCGGGGAGAATTTCAGTATAACAGTGTCACCTATAGGCTGATATGCACACAAATTGAATCAGAATAATGTATCATAATGACCTTCTCACATGTCAAGTTTTGTTCGATTATACGGAATAGAACTTTAGATATAGCCTTCCATTAAATTGCGGAAATCGCTGTACAGCAGCGATATCTCTTGGCCGATTGGAACTAAATGTTAATATGTACTAATGTATGTGAAGGTGCATATAAATTTATATGCAATTCTGTATAGTATTTCTTGAGATATAGCTTTCAAAGAAATTGAGGACATCGTTGTATAGCAGAGCCAACTGATGAGCGATTGACGACTATAGTTGACAGGCATTAATTTATGTCAAGGTGCATCTACATGTAAGCTTATATGCGATTCTGTGCAGTAGTTTCTGAGATACAGTCGCTACAAAATTTTTGTCACGCACAGACATACAGACAGACAAACAGAGAGATATTTTCTAAAAATGGTCAAACCACGTTCTGGATCTCTCTCATAACTTGTATCTATCGGAAATCTAAAATTTTTACTACTCCAATATTTTCTTCAATTAGATATAGATGAGAAGAAAAAATAAATAAATAAAAATTACAAGCAAAATAAATCTCCCGTCATTGAAAGAAATATATTATGTCAATTCCTTAGGGTGGGGAAGGGGCGGGGGACAGTCAGTTAGTGTGACAGAAGGAAAATTATTATTATTATTATTTCTTTATTATTATACTTTTTTAACAGTAAAAAAATATGTTTTCAACAGACAAAACAGTTCTTCTACGAAGTTAAAATTCGTCAAAACGGGAGAGAATAGGTTTTTTTTATTGAAAACACGATTTTTTACTGCAAAAAAATAATATTCGGGTTTTTTTTTTTTTTCCTACTGGCACATAATTCGACAGTTTGTTTTCTTCTTTACTGTCTGTTTTTAGTGCTAGAGGCCTATTTCAGTCGGTACAGTTGTCGAATTTTTATAGGTCACTCTTAATTAGTGCTAGAGGCCTATTTCAGTCGGTTTATTGAATGGGGATTTATTGAATGAAGTCCCCCCCAAGGCACAACTTTGACATGAGTCCCCCCCCCAGGCCCAACATTGACATGAGTCCCCCCCAAGGTACCCCTATTTCAGTCGGTACAGCGTTGTCGAATTTTTATAGGTCACTCTTAATTAGTGCTAGGGGCCTATTTCAGTCCGTTTATTGAATGGGGATTTATTGAATGAAGTCCCCCCAAGGCACAACTTTGACATGAGTCCCCCCCCAGGCCCAACTTTGACATGAGTCCCCCCCCAGGCCCAACTTTGACATGAGTACCCCCCAAGGTACCCCTATTTCAGTCGGTACAGCGTTGTCGAATTTTTATAGGTCACTCTTAATAGTGCTAAGGGCCTATTTCAGTCGGTTTATTGAATGGGGATTTATTGAATGAAGTCCCCCCAAGGCACAACTTTGACATGAGTACCCCCCCCAGGCCCAACTTTGACATGAGTCCCCCCCCAAGGTACCCCTATTTCAGTCGGTACAGCGTTGTCGAATTTTTATAGGTCACTCTTAATAGTGCTAAGGGCCTATTTCAGTCGGTTTATTGAATGGGGATTTATTAAATGAAGTCCCCCCAAAGCCCAACTTTGACATGAGTCCCCCCAGGCCCAACTTTGACATGAGTCCCCCCAAGGTACAACTTTGACATGAGTCCCACCAAGGCCCAACTTTGACATGAGTCCCCCCCCAGGCCCAACTTTGACATGAGTCCCCCCAAGGCTCAACTTTGACATGAGTCCCCCCCAAGGCACACCTTTGACATGAGTCCCCCCAAGGCACACCTCCCCCTCATTGGGAAAAAGAGAAAAAACGTTGTTTTGCGGCTATAAGACAGTTTGGACTTCCAACGTTATTTGTTATAGTATCTGCAGCTGAAACACATTGGTTTGATTTAATGAAAACTTTATCATGGAATTTAGATCGTCACGAATTAACTAAAGAAGAATTTGTCGATATTAACAAGTTTAGCAGTAGGCCTCTGGCACTAAATAAAAATCTGTCAATGTCAGATTTTCATGTTTTAAATAATGAAATAATGTCGTGTCTGTATATATATATTTTTTTTTTGTCGTTGTTTTTGTTAAATTGTCAGATTATTTTTTATTTTTTATTTGTTTCAATGTACAAATATTCGAATGTTTTCGAATAATTAAAATTATATCAAAAACTCTTTTCCTTTTTCTTTATGCTATTTTTTTTTTATTATTATTGTTATTTAATCAATCGTAACCGAAATATTTAATTGCATTAATACAAAAGAAGCAATCTATGAAAAATGAAAAGTCATTGCCCAAAATCGTATATATACAAAACATTTTTAATGTACGAAATCGACAAATTTCTTTCCCACCTAACATCGCTACAAGAAAGGGGAAAAAAAACTTCCCTATATCAAATACTGTCTCTAAAAACAAAAAGAACAGAAAGTTCATTATTTAACTAATAAGAACTGTGAATATCGCAATTTCCCAAGCGTAACCATGACAACACCCTAAAACTCCCACAATGTACTGCAAATGGCAAAAATCCCACTAAAAAAAAGAATGCGACAGGGAGGTGTCCTATCTGATTTGTCGTGTCGCTCCATATGCTCCATTTGCTCCAATGGGAAGGTGAAGAAAAAGAAAGAAAGAAAGAAAAAAACTTAGAAAAAAAAGGAGATTTAAAAAAAAAAAAAATCACTACCCTGCATTCCACGGAGGGGCAATTTCTGCTACAGAAAAGACGTATATATCTTAGATGATGAAAAATGTACAAGTCTTTTTTCTTTTTCCTCAGTTTCATAAAAGGTGCCCCCCTTTTTACGTGATAAAAATCTCGACAATGCGCGCAGACTCCAGTTTGATTTTCTTTCTCTTTTTTTTTTTCTTTCTAATATCTTTATACCTTTCTGGCACAAAAATAAATTACAGACGCTGATGTTATTGAAAGAGCTGCCTACACATAGCGATACGTGTCTCATATATTGACTGTTGACATATTTGGAATCGCTTACGACTCGAGTAAAGAATTTACGACAAAAATTGTAAAGTAAATAAATAAAATCAAGTGATAATGGGATTTTTTCCCCCCAGATTTATTAATGGCATAATTTCTAGGAGTCTGTGACTAAAACTAGTCGACTCATAAAAGACTTAATGCAAAAGAATAACGGGCCATTTCGCTCATAATTAATTAAAATGGTTCCTTCTTTTTAATTTTACTTCTAATGTATGATATGTGCTGTATTGGATGTGGCCCTAATGAATTAAAAAATTGCATTCCAATGAAGGTGCAAATTGTTTTTCTGTTTTCCCTTTCCCTTGCTTTTTCTTTTCTCTTTCAAGATTTTTTTATATGTTAAAGCATGTTTATTTCATGTATGATAATCTTTTACGTTCCGTTTTGTTTCTATAATTACCTTTTATAGTTTTTGACATAAATCGTTATAAGGAATATAGGAAACTAAAAAAAAAAAAAAAAAAAAAAAAAAAAACACTTTCACAACCGCTGACGTGAATTCACGTCATGTGAAAATCTGTAACTCCGCCAGTCAGCGTTTCTTTAGGTTACATAGGTTACATTATTTCTTAACAATGTGCCCAATATTCACATTTGTGCAATCAATTCACTGTGGGTATAAATACTTTGATTAGAAAGAGTAAGATTGGAATGAATATTCATTTATATCATAAATTTGATTACATGGGTGATATCACAACCCTGAATTCCGCGTTCGGCAAGATTACAATATATTTTTGTATGTTAAAGAAAGTTAACTTAACGCATGATAACTTTTAAAGTTTTATTTTATTTTTCTAGTTGATTCTTACAATATTAAGTGCTATAAGATATTCAAGAAGCTCGATAATAGTCGTCAATATTAAAAGATATCTAGCAAATATTCGCTGCGATTATTTTACTTATTTATTTATCGAGATTTTGGCGAAAAATTACTAGCTCCAAATGATTCCAGTTTCAAAGCTCTATGATTAACATTAAAACGTTAGTCTGGAAACCTCAGGAATGTTGACATATTACACTAAGATCATTTCACCAAACGATTTACATAAAGGAAAATAATTATAAGATAAAAAAAAAAACTTTTTATATACCATGTTTTAAATTTTCTGTTGAATCATAGAGCTCTTATCAGTGTGCATAAATTTTTTTAAATCATAATGACGTCAATTTTTGGGAGATGCATAATTTAACTTTTTATAATTTTTTAACGTTCACGTTTAATTAAATATATTTATTTTTATGTCGAAAGAAAATGAACTCGTAATTTTTTTTTTGGCAACAATTAAATTATAGATATTATTTTAATGGCTATTTTAAAGCTATTAGGAGGTTATTATTTTCATATTTTAGTTAATTATAAGAAAACTAATCGAAAATTCGAAAATCGGACTTCGAAGTATTGTGTTGTCGTCACCGGGTCCTGAACTACTGTGAAAGTTTAAAATGTCTAGCTAGTAGGGAAGTTAGTTAAAATTCGATTGCAAGATTTGTACCGGACAAACAAACAAACAAACAAACAAACAAACAAGAATAGAAGTTAATAAAAAAAATGGTAATTTATAAAAAATAAATTATGTCCTCCGTTTTGTAGAAAAATACTGATGGTAGCTAGTGTTGCAGTGTTCGTTTATTAGTGGAGAAAGTGACAAGAAATTGTAAACTAGAAACATTTCAAAAATACAATCGATTGCAGTCATCAGGATGCTTTTATTGAAGAAAATTTTCTAAAAATGATCAAGGATAAATATTTTCAAAATATTAAAATACAAAGCGTTGATTAGTATTTAATGAAGATGCAATAATCCATGGTGAACGCTGAGATTGTCGAATAAGATGGGGGAGAAAGCAAATGCAATTGCGTCTTTGCTATACGACGATCTGGAGTAGTTCCGAGTTCCCTGTTCCCTTCACTAGAACAAATCAGGGACGTCTGAACTAAAAAGCCAATATTCAGAAAAAACAGCCAAATTTTAATGACAAATACTTTCTTTGTTTCCCGAATAATATGATATAAATATTTTGAATTCAAAAGTTCGTTATTAAAACATATAGCCAATTATTTCGCCAACAAATAAATCACAAGAATAAAAAAACTTTACATCTAACGATTGCACTATAATTGTAAATTAGAAACAAAATCACATCTTAATAATATTAACTGACAGGGATTTCTAAATTTAGCTATAATGATATAAACTTGTGCAATGTTATTTGATGTTGAGTTTTCTAAAAGAGTAATTTATTTAATAAATAATACTTTGAACTGTTAGTTAGTTGACTTCTGATGGATAATCAAAAAGTTATTTTATTAACCAGAAAAGATTTAAATTGCATCAGTTAATGATATTTATTCAACAAACAAGGTAATAAATCTACAATTAACCCTTTCGCTACCAGCGTCACATATATGTGATGATCCGATTTTCTTACCTGAGCCCGGCGTCACATATATGCGACGGGTGTTCATTATCAGTTTGTGATAATGTGTCACATATATGCGACGACGGAGCTACCAAAGGAATTATCTATCTACAGCCCAATGTCACTTATGTGTGTCAGTTTGAAAAATTGCTAATTTCACGTTAGAACGTTATAGATGCATCCCACAAAAATAAATGACAATTGGTATCATATTCAAATAATAAGACGTCTGGGCTGTGGTGGCAGTTTTCCTCCTGAGCCTCTGGTAGCGAAAGGGTTAATTATTTGAGCTTAACGGATTATACAAATTGTGCTCCTTCAATAAGTCTTTCTTATAATATTAAAAGAAAGTTTGTATTATTCAGTTAAATGAATTGAATGAAGTGATATTTAGCTGATGATTTGATACTTAGTAAATTTCGAATAAAAATTAGATTCATTTAAATAATATATAACTTCCTCACAGGTAGCGAGCTCAATTATTTGAAAAGATTTAAAGTCCCTGTTTCAAAACAAATTTCCTGCGAATTCTTTTGCATTGATATTTGGCTCTCGCAGTTACCTGCATTTTCTAAAACAATTCTGAAATAAAATGATGAGATTGGTTGAAATACAAAAAAACTGAAACTATGCAAAAGCAAGACGTTCGAAGGAAATACTAGAATTTTTAGGACAAAATCATTATATTAGCGTAATCTTATCGTCCCCAGAATCCAGAGCCAATGTTATTCTATAGAGAATTTCGCCCCATTATAACTTATTAACTAATACATATTTTTAAATTCCGTTTCACATTCAGAAACTTCACAACTATTAAACAATTCATCGCTTTCTAAAAATTATTTTTAAAAATTTTTAATATTTTATCTTGAGGTTGTAAAATGCGAATTTTTAAACGATGTGAAATTTTTCATTTTTGAGCTTAAAAATGAAATCTTAAAAATAAAAAAAATCAGTTTTTAGAAAGCGATAAATTGTTTAATAGTTGTGAATTTTCGGAAAGTGAAAACGGAATTTAAAAATATGCATTAGTTAATGAATTATAATAGGGCAAAATTTCCCATAGAATAGCATTGGCTTCGGCTTTCGGAGACGATAGGTAGAGAGCCCCCTTAATCTTCAATCTACAAAGAAAGAATAAATAACCATGCTTTAGTGTTCAATATTTCACATTGATAGATAAATATTTTTATTTGATTAGCTAATACACATCTTAAAGACTGGGGGGAAAAGGCTGAAAAGCTAATTCTACAAAATACTGAATTAGCTAAAAAAGCGGAAAAATCTCACCCCTGGAAATAAATACCATAATGTGTAGAACTGTTTCAGTAGACTCTAAGATTATAGAATCCTGCATTACAGACTCTAAGAATCCTACATTGCAAGTATTTCCTTACAACGGTTACAGCTTCTACTTGCAGCACTTTGTTGATCCTACAATAGTTACAACTCCTACACGCAGTACCTTGGTAATCATGAAAGTTCCACTCCTTCCTTTTCTTCACTCCTTGATCCAACTTTCACCAGACTTCACAAGTTACTATTTATTGCTTTTGTTCAACACTCCTCAATTTACTAAAGGACTTAACTGTCGACCGTGAAATGTAAAAAATATATAAAAACTGCTCATTGAAAACATGTATTAAATTCCTAATAATGCTTTGATTTCTCAAAGCGAAAAGCTTTGGATAATTTTAAAATGTTTTTAAATAAAGTATAATTTCAGAAAACTTGTTTTTAAAAGTGTTTTTAATCTTAATTTAAGAAAAGACTTTATTTATTTATTTATTTATTATTTATTTATTTAATAAATTTAATAGAATCTATTTAAAATAATTAGGGATGCATTTCGAAATAGCTTTAAACGAAAAAAAAAAATAAAAATAAATAATAATAATAATAATCATGCTCTTTTTGCAAATTTTTGCATAGACACACACTTTTTTATTTTTTTTCCCAAGAAACTAATTAATAATTTTCAAAATCCATCCCTAATTCTTTTAAGTAGCTTCTATTAAACATCTAAAAAATATATTAAACCGTTTCTTAAATATCTTTAGACGTTTTAGCCCTTTGAAAATCATGAATTCATGAAAAAAAAATGCAAATCGAGAATTATTTAAAGATTTCAAATCTTTAAGAAATCTATCAAAACCCATAAAAATTGTTGCCTGAATATACAGGGTAAGTCAAAATTAATATAGCGATTACAAACGGCTATAACTATTTAATGGAAAAGAATTTATCGATAAGATCAACACAGAATGTAGACGGAACTTCAAAATTTTGTATACATACGTCACAGATGTTCTATGTGACTTCCCTTGGTCACACGGACAACATCTAGGCGGTAGTCCATTTCACGGCATACATTCTGAGGCATTTGTTCAGTCACCGACGCAAGCGCATTACAAATGCGTACTTTGAGTTCTTCAATTGTTTTGGGCATGGGAAGTACATGCACCCTGTCTTTCACCTTAGCCCATAGATATTTGTAATGCGCTTCCGTCGGTGACTGCAGACATGCTTCAGAATGTAAGGCGTGAAATGGACAACCGTCTAAATGTTGTCCATGTGACCAAGGGAAGTCACATAGAACATCTATGACGTATGTATACAAAATTTTGGAGTTCCGTCTACATTCTGTGTTAATCTTATCGATAAATTATTTTCCATTAAATAGTTATAGCCGTTTGTAATCGCTATATTCATTTTGACTTACCCTGTATATTTCAGTGAAAAGAAACATAACGCAGTTCAATTTATAAAAATAAAATGGAAATATAACCTTTTATATCAAACTTTCAGTGGAGCCAAGTTAAAGGTCTCCTTAAGTAAAATTTCGGCTTAAAACTTCAATACACGTTTTATTATATTTTTATTCTTCATACTTCACATTAGTTTATAGTTTGACAAATGAAGTTACATTGTTAAAATGATTTCAACACCAAGTCATCAAAAAACAATAATTGTTAAGCGATATTCTCCCAATTCAATACTCCTCAGCTTATTTCACTCCACTCTTCCCTACAACCCTTTTTACCGAGCCATATTTACTCCTACTGTTACATAATGCTTTCAGAATTACAGCACTTCTCCATTATTTACTGAAGAACCATTAGGGTCATAAATCTTCGTGTGCCTAGTTATAAGGGAAAGGGGTTAGCAGGAAAGGTTCGAACAATTTTTGTACGTATGTTAGAAGGAATGTGTATAATTCTTCTTCTGTTTTACGAAATTGATAAGTATAGATAGAAATTTTCATTATTGGCAAGTTTCTGCGTAAAGATAGATGTCATTTAGTTTTTTAAAACTTTTTTTTTTTTTATGTAACGAAATTAATAAATATAGATAGAAATTTTCATTATTGGCAAGTTTCTGCGTAAAGATAGATGTCATTTAGTTTTTAAAAACTTTTTTTTTAATGTAACGAAATTAATAAATATAGTTAGAAATTTTCTTTATTGGCAAGTTTCTGCGTAAAGATAGATGTCATTTAGTTTTTTAAAACTTTTTTTTTTTTTAATGTAACGAAACTAATAAATATAGATAGAAATTTCCATTATTGGCAAGTTTCTGCGTAAAGATAGATGTCATTTAGTTTTTAAAAACTTTTTTTTTTTTTTAATGTAACGAAAATAATAAATATAGATAGAAATTTTCAGTATTGGCAAGTTTCTGCGTAAAGATAGATGTCATTTAGTTTTTTAAAACTTTTTTTTTTTTTTAATGTAACGAAATTAATAAATATAGATAGAAATTTTCTTTATTGGCAAGTTTCTGCGTAAAGATAGTTGTCATTTAGTTTTTTAAAACTTTTTTTTAATGTAACGAAATTAATAAATATAGATAGAAATTTTCATTATTGGCAAGTTTCTGCGTAAAGATAGATGTCATTTAGTTTTTTAAAACTTTTTTTTTTTTTTTTTTTTTTAATGTAACGAAATTAATAAACATAGATAGAAATTTTCATTATTGGCAAGTTTCTGCGTAAAGATAGATGTCATTTAGTTTTTTAAAACTTTTTTTTTTTTTTTAATGTAACGAAATTGATAAATATAGATAGAAATTTTCATTGTTGGCAAGTTTCTGCGTAAAGATAGATGCCATTTTAGTTTTTTAAAACTTTTTTTTTTTTTTTTTTTTTTTTTTTAATGTAACAAAATTAATAAATATAGATAGAAATTTTCATTATTGGCAAGTTTCTGCTTAAAGATAGATGTCATTTAGTTTTTAAAAACTTTTTTTTTAATGTAACGAAATAAAAACTATAGATAGAAATTTCCATTATTGGCAAGTTTCTGCGTAAAGAAAGATGTCATTTAGTTTTTTAAAACTTTTTTTAATGTAAAAAATTGAAAGGCATTGGCAACAAATTAGTATTTTCATCGGAAAAAAAAAATAATAAAAAAATCACTTTCTTACTTTTTTTTCCTAATGTTTTTTAACAAGATGTTGTAAATTTTTGCTGATTATCAAAATATGAAATTTTCATGTACAAAATAAATAAATAAATAAATAAATAAAAAATAAAATAAAATAAATAAATAAATAAAATAAAATAAAATAAAATAAAAATAAAAATAGTTGAAAAATTATTGAAAACTTTTAACTATTAATGTTTATTTAGCCTTTTATTATTAATCTTTTCAAAAAAGTTTAAAGCAATAATCTTACTAGGACAAATTTTGTCAATAGGTATTTTCACAAGAAATATCAATAATAATAGTAATAATAAATAAATAAAATTTTGCGTTTATAAAAATAAAAGAAACCTATTTATTTATTTATATATTTATTTTATAAAGTAATCCTCTTTTTTTTTTTTTTTTTTTTTTTTTCTTTAAGTATAATCTAATAACACAGGTCGACATGTAAAATTTTAATTTTATAATTTTGGCTGATCTTTTTGTTTTTTGGTGTGCTGAAACCGAAAATGAAGTTAGTTTTTCTCTATCACGTATAGATTTTTGTTAATACAGGGTGCCTACCTATACAATTTCTTCCATCACTCTTCAACTAATATAATTATATGATAAGTTTCCATAAATAATTTAATCATGGATACCTATTACTGTAATTGCGAAGCACTAGTGCGACAGAAAACCATACCAACCAACCTACTGTTATGATGGTATATGTAAGAAATTGCGTCAGTAAACACCCTGTATCGACAAAAATCTACACGTGTTGAGAAAAATGGACTGCATTTTCGGTTTCGGAACATTAATAAACATAAAGATCAGCTAAAATCTCTAAATCAAATTTTGTCAATATCACTTTTGTCGACCAGTGTAATCAAATGCATAACCTAATATCATATTATGTAACCTAATAATATAATTTTAGAATTATTACCGTGATTTGAGCATAACCAACTCAACTTAAAGCAGTTGAGGTTGCGTGGACTTAACGTCTCACTACAGTTACACAGTGGACAACTGGCGACATTCTGGTATTCACCGGTCAGGAGAATACCAACCAGAACGTCGGACAACGATAAAATTCTGCAGATATACTACCAGAATTTAAATCCTCCGCGGTGGGAATGGCTACGTTATTTCAGTAATCCCCAAAAGTATTGTTGCGTACTTGGGGGTTCGTGAGTTGTCCGAGAATGACAGGCCAAACGTACAAAAATTCAGTAATTTATTCACAGAAAGTTCCAGAAAAATACAGGTCTATAAACCAAGTATCAGCTTCAATTCGACCAGTAAACACAGCTTAAACAACAGCTGTCAATAGCAAATCCACAGTACAAACTGTATAGCAATAACACTTAAAGCAAGTCTCTTTCGAAGAGGCTCAATGCAAGCTGACCGACTCTGATCACAGACAGAACTGAACTGACTGCCTTGGCGAGAAAGCGCTTCCTTATATGCTGTTCCATGGAACACAGATTTTTCGAGAAAACTCTAGAAAGTGGTCAACCAATCAACTTACAGCTTCCATATTTGGTATATCCCATATAAGGATTTTCTCGCCAAGGTCGCCAAAAAATCGCCAAGGTGGAAAAAAGTCGCCAAATTTGGCGCCAAATCCATTACCTGCATTACTGGGGCTTTTTAATGCGTTTTTAAGGGTAAATAAGGCTATTTCAACGCTAAAACGACTAGAAATGCACAAAATTAGCACTTTATCAACTTACTAAGCCTCTTTGAAAGAATTTTTACAGAAATAAACACAATTATTTACAATTTTGTAACAGTATTAATTTTACGGAACGTGGAGTTTAAAGCAGATGTGACAGATTTTACATGTGCTAGCGACTATTAATATACATAACGGTTTTTGGCTGGCTCGAGTACCGAATCTGCAGTTCTGCAATTACGAGGTCGGCAATCTTCTGGGCCCTCCCTAATAAACAAATCCTAATTAATTCTAAATTTTCTAAAAAAAAAAAAAAAGAGAAGAAAGCGAAGAAAATAAATAGGAAAACAATTAAGGAAGATTTAACTATATAAAATTTTTCCCTCGAAAAATTTCTTCTAAAAATTAAATTTCTTGAGCTCTAAAATTCTCCTCTAGAGTTCTTACCTACAATTTAATGTTCAGGATTAGTCTGTAGATCTATTAGGGGCGCAGGAAAGGGAATAAATGAATATTAATTAAAATTTAATTACTAATCGATTTTCTTGAAAATAGTTTTGAACCAATTTTAAAATGAAAAATGTTGAAATTCTTTCTTCATGATTTGTGAATTGCTATGCTGTTTTTGTCTATTTTTGAGTACTGTAATTTCTGGTAGATACCCCGCAGGTTATATAATCCAGTTTTGCACCAGAAATTTCAATTGATAAATAAATTTATATTTGTACGAGCTTTTCCTTCGAAAAAATATAGATTTTTCTATTAAATAAAATTTCTGGTGGAAAAATGACACATCTTATCTGCGGGTTATCTACCAGAAATTACGGTAATTTAAAGTTTGGTATTTTATAGGTTATTCTTCGATCTGAATTTTATTCATTTACTTGCGATAGGATTCGAGTGCTCATATATTGAAGCAGAAGGAATGACAATTCAATGAAACCAATTTCAAAGGAAAACTGTTGTATTATACATTTTGTACAAGCCTTATGAAAAGTATTCTACTGAAAATGAAATGAAAACTGATAAAAGGGATTACCAAAGTGACCGATTTCATTTCAATTTCGGACAGTTTTACGACAGATAAACTAATTTTTAATCAGTTGCTGCTGTTGTGACTACGTGGGAAAAAAATCGTTATCACGACGTGACTTTAAAGAGTGCCTACTGTAGTCCTTACCTCCACTTGAAGATGTAAGAACTTGGAGAACATAGTCAACTATGTCGGTTGGTACAATTAGTTGAGTTCGAATGAACTCGGCGTGATGATATGATGATCAAATTGTCTGAGTTGTGGAGGAGAAAGGAAGGGGTTGGAACTTATCTAAAAGCTATAACTTACTTATAACCGATTGAGAATACTACGGTCCTAGGCCTGAGTGAAATGCCCTTAGGGTGGTGTGGGAATATTTCTAAGGGGTCCTAGCCCGTAAATATTAACCAGTTTCTGCAAACAAACTTCGTATTTTTTAAAGCAAAAATTCGTTTGATAATTTATTTAACATAACTACAGAACCAGAACATGTTGTACCTCTTATTTAATCTCCTTTTTGGACCCTTCACGTAAAATTAATATTGGAATATAGAAGTTAAATGCATTTATTTTTCTCCGGAAATCAAATATTAAACTTGTAACTTTTAAAATCTAATTTCTATTTAACTCGCATTTATTTCCTTAAATTCTACTCACTTCTTAAAACACACGCACTAATTTTAAATCTGTTCCTACAAAGTTCTTCCTCTTCGTAAAATCTTTGTTTAACGTCTCTAACATAAACTGAAGGGTATCTCTCATCATTTCAGTTCATTTCTCCACACAACCCTTTCTTACTCTACCACATTATTTACCCCAGTCCTCTACATCGCAACGGTCTCAGAATAATCGTCTGCTTCATTATTTACCAGGCAACATCCAGGCAGTAAATCTTCCCTCTAGTTATAGAGGCGGGGGAAGATACCCAGGACAACCCTTTACTTCTAGGATATGCGTGCGTGCTGGTACAAGAGGCGATCAACCGTGGTATTGGAAGAGCATAAAATTCCAGACATCCTTTAATCGCCCGTTGTGGTGAAGACAAATTGCACGCATGGGTGCATGCCTGAATAATTACATGAGTCTCGGTGGCGTCGGTAATTAGTTCAAGGTTTATACTAACAAGAATTTGCGTCTTTAAAACTAAGTTGGAAATGATAATTCACAAAAAGTGAAATTTTAGATAACACACATAAATCAGCCATTTTTTTTTTTTTTTTTTTTTTTTTTTAAGAAGATAGGTATACAGTATATTGAAATACATAGTGACAAGAAATAACGAACGAGTTATTAAAAATAACATCACAGTTGATGATTTTGTTCTTTCTCTATTCTCAGAATTTTAGTACAACTATTGACCTCTGTTCTAACTCTAATATTTTTTATAGGATAGAAAACAAATGAAACGCGATTTTGATTCTTCATTGTCAAGAAAATAGTGTATGTGAGAGATATCTCGATTGCTTCAAGTGTCTCATCCATCCTTTTCAAATGCAATGAAGAGATTTAAAGAGCTTGTTCATGAACGAGACCGATCGGGAAAAGGTAGAAAAAGAACTGTAAATAATATCAGAAATCGAAAATTGATCAAAAAACACATATCTTGAAATCCTAAAGCGTCGATGAGAAAAATAGCGTGTCGAACCAACACCACCTGTAATAATGCCTCCGAGCTGAGCTATGTCATGGAAGATCGGCCGATTACATCCAATCCCCACGATCCAACATGCATTATAAGAAGTGTTAATTGGATAAAATCGACCGATCTTCCATGACGTAGAGGTCAGCTAGGAGGCATTACAACAGGAGGTGCTGGTCGAACAGGGATTGTTCGGTTCAACTTATGATCGAAGAGTAGCTGATTCTTCACCTTTACAATCTCAAACAAGTACAACTGCTCGCCGATGAAAACGAATGAGTTTCGTCTCGGAACATGAAGGAAACAGCTGAAGCGATCCGCAACTTACACAGGGAGTGGATCCAGTTTTCTGACGAAAAGCTGTTCTCAGTGGAATAATCAAACAATCGTCAGAATGATGTAATTTGGTAAACAATTTCTCCACGCAACTCTACCATAGTTCAACATCGTCAATATCTTAAATCTGTCATGGTGTCGGCAAGAGATTATGCAAAGATAAAAGCCTCTGTCATTTTCATCGATTCTGGAATCAAAATCAATAAAGATATGTGTATCGAAAAGAGATTCTTGAAGATGTACTTCCCTAGGCTCAAACCACTTTGTATACGAGGTTTTGACATTTCAACAAGATTCGGCGCCGTCTCATCGAGCGGGATATCCACTCAAGGCCAATTTTCCCACTCAGGCCAATTTTCCCAATTTCATCTCGACTCAACAATAGCCTCTGTATTCGAGGGACTTCAAATCCTTAGATTGTAGTTTTGTTGTTGATTTTGGAGGCAAAGGCTTATGCAAAACGTTACAAAAGTTTGAAAGCGCTTAAGCTCTCGTTGCCAATGACTCCGAGACGATCTGTGCCAATAACAGAAAATTTCACCAACTGCTTGCATCTCTGCATGTTTTCAACCACATTTCTAATATACCGAAATTCTTTTACGTGACCTGTAAACGAAAGTAAAATGCTCGTGTTATTATATCACATTCTATGTGAAACATGCTTTTGCACATATGAAAAATATATGGTAATTATACATTGTTTTGTGAAGTCTAAAGAAGTTAAACTGTACCATCGAAAAATGTCGCCCTTTTATGAAATATGTATTTGTACGTCCTGTACACAAACCATTCGCCTGTTCTGAATAAAAAGTATCTGGTAACATTCAAATATTATACAAATTTAAAATACAGAGTTTGGAATTACTTTTAATATT
Source organism: Salticus scenicus (assembly GCA_963930645.1). NCBI lineage: Eukaryota > Metazoa > Arthropoda > Arachnida > Araneae > Salticidae > Salticus > Salticus scenicus. Next base: position 102,513,333 of record OZ005660.1, read on the forward strand.
TATTCTTGAATTATGTTGATAACTTATTCTCTCTCCCCTCTCTCTCTTTCTCACACGCACTTTCACTCACACGAACACACCACACCCACACACACAAACCACTAAAATCCCAATTTTCGGATTCAGAAGATATTAAAACGTGTTTCTATAGCGATATACTAATTTCGAAAATTCGATCAAGCATATTCTCTACCATACATTGGTTACAAAAAAGTAAAAATATATAAGTAAACGAGTATTATTTTTTACGTAGCTATGCCTATAAAAAGCATTAAGTCCTTTAAGAAAAAGAAAAATATGTATATTGGGCACCAGATACAGCATCTTTTAACATGGAACTAAAATAAAAATAATATGAGATATAAATAATAAAACCTCTAAAATATTAGCGTCTATCTCTGTACAATAAATTGGAGTTAGTCAAGAATAAATTCTAAACTTCTTTATTTCATTGCTATATAAAGCTGAATATTTTGAGCGTGTTTCAAAAATGCTTCGTGCTAGCTTGTAGTAAAATTTCTCATGATTATGGATTGGCAGCAATATTTATAAAAGTTGAGAGCGAAATAATGTCACGTAAAGTACACGTGGAAGAGATTTGCTTCAAAATAAAACAAGATTACTGAGTGAAAAATAGGGAAATTAAACATTTCTTTTCTTTTTCTTGTTTTAATTTGATCTTAGTGAATATAAAAAGAAAATAGAGCAAATACCGAAAATCCATGACTTTTTATTTTTTATTTTTTAGAAGTCTTTTGTAAGTCCAGTTTGATCCGCCATGTTGTCAGAAAATAGCAGTCATTCGAAAATTTCAAACTGGTACAGAAAAAGTTTTTATGAACTGATTTGCATGTAACTCGATATATACATAATTTATATCAAAGACACGAGAATTTTTTACTTAATATAAGTTAGAAGACTGAAGGACTGTATATGTCGTAATTTTTCAGTAATACCCTTTAATTTAAGTTACCCATAGTTTATTTTAAAATTAATATGCAGCTGCCACTGACACTGCTTCTCAATGACTAACGGTTTAAGAAATGCATTCATTAGGCACCCATATACCCATAGTTGTAGATACTTTGTACATGTAGATATAGAAATATACACGGGGACATGACAATTATTGTACTATATGAAGTAAAACGTAAATTACTTACAAACTACGGCGTGCACACACTTTATTTAACACGTAAACGTCACTACTGATATTCGGATTTAGGTTATGACATGTTCGATATGCCTGCCATCATTCGCAATGATGTGGCGCAGACGAATAGCGAAATTCTGCATGACCTGCTGAAGTGTCGAAACATCGATGCTGTCGATGACCTTCTGAATGGCTGTTTTCTAGTCAGCAATGGTTTTGGGGTTATTACTGTATACCTTGTCTTTAATATAGCCCACAATAAGGAGTCGCATGGGTTCAGATTCGGAGAAAATGGCGGCCAATCGAGGCCCATGCCAGTGGCCTCTGTGTACCCCAGAGCCAGAATGCGGTCCCCAAAGTTCTCCTCCAGGACATCAAACACTCTCCTGCTTCGATGGGGTCGAGCTCCGTCTCGCATGAACCCTTGTCGAAATCAGGGGCACTTTGGATAAGGGGGATGAAATCATTTTCCAAAACCTTTACGTAACGTTCAGTATTCACCGTGCCGTCAACAAATACCGCACCAATTATTCAGTGACTGGACATTGCAGGCCACACAGTCACCCGTTAGGGTGGAGAGACTTCTCGATCACGAAATGCGGATTCTCAGTCCCCCAAATGCGCCACTTTTGCTTATTGACGAACCCATCCGAATGAAAGTGGTCTTCGTCGTTAAATCAAACCATGTTCACGTCAAAGTCCTGTGGGCAATATTGTGGCGAAACACAACCGCTTTTCCATGGCCCTGGGGCTTACTGGCTGATGGGTTTGAATTTTGCATGGGAAGAGATGCAGGTCTTCAACAACAATTTGTCGCAGTGTCTCCCGGTTGATTCCCACCTGTTGTGCAGCTCGTCTGATCGATTTCCTGGGGTTGGTTTGAAACACAGCGAGAGTCTTCTCGATGTTTTCTGGCGTTTTTACACTTTTTGACGACTGACATTATCAACACTGTCATCACGAACACTACCCGTTCTCTCAAACTTGCGAATTAAATTCTTGATTGTTAGCACACTTGAACCGGTTGTCTTCAGCTTTACCTCGGTCGCAAACTTCATTTGAGCCGCAGTCGGGCTGTTATTGCTCGCATAGTAGACCTACACAAGAGCTATACGCTCAGGCACGCTGTACCGTAACATTTTCACTTGGAAATGGCCGACAAAAACAAAGTACATGCGCAAGCGCATACTAATTCCCCACATGCCCTGCTGCCAACCGTGCAGTTTGAACGTCCTAACCTAACGCAAACCGTTTAGAAGTTATGACGATTTTATTTCATATAGTTCAATAATTGTCACCCTGTATATATCTATACATATCTATATATATATATATGTTATGGAAATCTTTTCAAACATTGCACAGGAAGAAATGATATATCACATAAAAAACAGGATTTAAAAAAAAAAAAAAAAAAAAAAAACAGACAATCCTTATGATTTAGGCATACAACATCAGTATGTTGTCAGGGGCTTTGATTGAATATTGTATACAAATAGATGCAATATCTGTTACACAGTATGTATTTGCCAAAAATTTATAATACACAAAGCCCAGCAATACTAAAAAGACTCTTACAAATTAAATTCATAGAAAAAATGAAATAAAACATACATACATGAATATATATATATATATATATAGAGAGAGAGAGAGAGAGAGAAATAATCTGTCAAAAAAAGTGTTTAAATTGCTTATTCTCTCAATGCGTGTTTGAATCTTTTGTTTTGGGTTTCATGTAATTTTAACGCACAGGCAGCATTATTTAAATAGCAACTATCTAGGAATAATATTAAGGTAAGTTTGACATAAAAAAAAAAAAAAACATCAATAAGTAAAATTTATTGTTTCAAAAATCAAAAAGTAAAATTATTCGTTTTTATAGTTAACAATAAGTCTTCATAGGTAATTTTAATTTGATGAAATTTTATTCTTATTGATCTATGTGGTTTCAGTGGTCTTAAATCTGTTGCTTGGTTTGTACTACGCTTAAAAAAAAGTTAATAGTTTAAAAGTTAATAGTTTTTAAAAGTTAATAGTTAATGTTATAAGTTTCAATTAGAAGGAAGAGATATGCAAAATTAAATGAAGCATATAAAAGCATAACGATAATCAACACTTCATAAAGGCATTTGATTTGTTGTATGACAATACAGTCGAAGAAGATTAGTTACTGATAGCATGAACTACTGATAACATGAAATTTTTTTTTATCCCTCTCGAGATTCACGTTAACGAGGTTCGACTGTACAGGTAAATTTCTGTAGATTTCTGAACTTAAAGTTAAGTAACAACTGTTTTATATTCTCTATTTATCTATAAAACAAAACAATTTCAATTGAACAGAAGAAAAGTTACAATAAATGAAACCAAAATTATAAAAAAAAAAAAAAAAAAAAATCAAATCAAATCAAATCGTTAAAAAAAAAAAAAAAAAAAAAATCAAATCAAATCAAATAGTTAAAAAAAAAAAAAAAAAAAAAATTCACTTTATCATTTACAAGATCGTTAAAAAATGTTACATGAAAACTAATGAAAAGTATATATTCTTAAAGTGAATATAAGCGGTTAATTCTTAACTTATTAGTTATAAGAATTTATATAAACTCATATAAATAAATTTTAAAAATAAATTATTCTATAACAAATCAATGAATTTATGCACTAATATTTATCTACATCATTCATTTTAAATTTAAAACAAATCATTGGGCATTTTTGGACACCATTTTCTTTTCCACAAATATTCTTTTGAAAACACAATTGGGTAATTTTTCGGATAATTTCGAAATAGAATTCTTTTTTCAAACAATAAAACTATAAATAGACAACGATATTTCTCATATATTTTATTACACTATAACGGTTCTGAATCAATTTTGTAAAAAAAAAAAAAAAAAAAGTAAGCACTGAAATCTTTTTTGAAAATCACCGGAAAAGAAATTTTCCGAAAAAAAAAAAAAGAGGGGAGTTGTGGGGGGGGGGGGCGGGGGGGCAAATACATAGATATAAAAATATTAGTTTTTTTTTTATTATTTTTTTTTATTTAATAGAAATGTATACGTATTTCTGAAGATAGAGCTTCTTTTTGTATGAAACTAGCATAAAGAAAAAATACACCAGTGCTTATCACAGTGGAAAAAATAGGGTTAGAATAAATTCATATTTTCTATCTTTTGTACTGCTGTTTTCTAAAACATAGTGTTTTTTCTTCCTTTCTTTCTTTCTTTATATATATATATATATATATATTATACTTTATTTTTGTAACATGAATGTATTTCAAAAATCCTGTGAGTCTAAATTTCTGTTAAAAGTTTGAATTTTATGAAGTGGAAACAATATTTACAAAGAGAGGAATAAACAGGAAATATTGCGAATAAAAACGCAAAAGCTTTTTTATCTTAGTAACTAAATATGCAAAAAACGACTTCGTACAACATTTATTTATTTGTTGTTTTATTTTTACAAAATACGTTAAATGCAATTATTAGTAAAATGGATTATAATAATAATAATAATTATTATTACACTATTTTGGTTATTTATTGGTATTATTAAAATATTAACGAGGGGAAAAAGAAAAACCTACTGAAACGGAAATTTAATTTTTATCATTTTAAAGTAATATTTTTCATAAGATAAAAAATAATCTTGATATATATATATATATATATATATATATATATATATATATAATTTATTGGAGATATTTTGCAGACATCTAAATCTAAATAATGTATTTTGCTGATAGTATATGAATATTTTAACAGATAAATTGCAATGGTATACAAACAGAATATATCTTGAACAATTTTTAGATATTTTAATGTATAAATTATAATAAATGCATAAGAAATTTTACCATGCATAAGTTTTTGAGTTATAATAATAATAATAAATACATTATGCTGACTCAAAAATATATGCATTGTAAAATTTTTTAATCGGGGTGTGGGGTTGGAGGTGAAGACAAATAATTCATTCAAACGTTCAGTCTGTATGTTTTTTTCACTTATTTTTTAAGCAAACATTTTTCACGAAGCTGAAACACAGTTTTTAAAGGAAAAAAAAATATTTTTAACTCTAAACTGTCTGTTTTTTTCCCCCTCAAAATTTACTCAAATTCTATCTCTTATCAGAATAATAATAATAATAATTGACGCTACACAAATTGTTGCAAAAGGTGCATTAATATGTAGCAACTAATTTCATAAAGAATGATTCATTGGACGCTACAAATGAAAGAAAAAAAAAAAGGGGGCTGCATAACAGCGCCAACTTTCTGATGATATGCACCCAAATTAAATCGGCGCAGTTATTCACAAAAGCCACCTAACAAAGAAACTGAAACATAGCCTTCCCGTAAATATAGAAAAGTGTAGTAATTAGTGCCACCTGTTGTCTGATATACACCTTAATTGAATAGCCATAGCTAAAAAATAAATAAATAAATAAAGCCGTCTAACCTCAATCGAAGCTGAAATATGGCCTTTTGTGCTATATGTTATTTCACTATTGTGCAGTAATATATAGCACAATAAATGTGCTATATATTATTGCACATTTTATCCTTATCGTAAATTGAACTGTCATTTACGATAAGAAGGCTATATATTTGGATGCATATCACCTGTCGTCTGACATGCACCCGAATTAAAAACAGGAGGCAATTTTTCATAAATCCCATTTTACATATCACATTTGGTGCATTTATACACTATATAAGCCTTTCCGTAAATGGAGAAAGTAGTAGCACAGCAGCGTCACCTATCAACTTATACGAACCCATACTTACAACAAGATGGGGAACTGATATAATATTTAATTTTGAATTGAAATTAATATTTATACACCCGGCGACAAAAAGATAGGAACAAAGGGGTTTTTTTTTGATTTTTCATAAAATAACGTTATCTAAATTGTACTTATCATTTATTATTATTATAAAATAACACTATTCCTGGACTAATTTTTGTTTTAAGACTAACTTAGAAAAATTTTAAGAGTAAAATTTTTCTAATTTAAGACCACACAGCGCGACAAAAAGATAGGAACAAAGGTTTTTTTTTTTTTTTTTTAAATTTTGAATATGATTATTTTGAATATGATTCAAATATTTAGTATGTTTTTGATATGATAATATTTTGTTATGATAATAAATGATCAGCACAATTTACATAATGTTATTTTATGAAAAATTTGAAAAAAACCTTTGTTCCTATCTTTTTGTCGCGGAGTGTAGTCTTAAATTAGAAAAATTTTAGTCTTAAAACTTTTCTAAATTAGTCTTAAAACAAAAATTAGTCAGGAATAGTGTTATTTTATAATAATAATAAATGATAAGCACAATTTAGATAACGTTTTTTTTATGAAAAATCAAAGAAAAAAAACCTTTGTTCCTATCTTTTTGTCGCGGGGTGTATATTAGTTGAATATTTTTCAGAAACTTGTACATAGTGCACCTACACTTAATGTAGACTTTTTAATATGACTTGATTTCATAAAGATTGAGAACCACTGAGTTAAAGCAGAGAAAATAAAACTTTATTATCTTCTTTTAATCTACTAAAGTGAAAACCCTTATTTACATTTCTTTGTCCTAACCTCTCGAAAAGCTGAAAACACAAAGAAAAGAAGAAAGAACATTCTCCTCCAATTCCCGGTATTTACAGCAAATACTTTTTTACGAGGGTTTTCCTCTTACGGCAGTAACGGTAAACTTGACGTATTTGGACAGTCTTTCCACTGTCATGTGGGCACAACAACCTGACGTAATAAAAAAGAATAAAGTAGAATAGATACGACCCTAAACCTGGACAATAGACCTGGAACTTTTGCTCGTTTGGCGACTTTATCAACATCCGCAGTGTGCGGATGAAGGCATAAATCCAGGTGTAATAGCAGGGAAGTGGTGGAAAGATATTAAAGGTATATATTGTGTGATAGTGGAATTATACGGAAGAAACTTGGGTAAATAAAGCTTGGTAGTAAAATGTAAAGGGCTGGCTCTTTTTTACTTTAATGATTTCTTTTTTCGCATAATATAGTCGCCTAAGGGGTATTTATATTCTCTGAGAAAAAAGTAATTGCTGAGCTATCTACTAAGCTCCGAAAAATTGTGCTATCTTTAAATGGTGCTATACCCAACAAAATTTAAGGGCTAGATAAGATGTTTAAAAAAAAAAACAAGTAATTTTAAAGAAATTTTTATTTAAGTCAATTCCTACTTACAAACACTGTCGAAAAAGTTTATTTTTTTTTTATTATTTTGAATTAGGAAATAAGAAGCGCACGTGCAAAATGAAATAGAAATAATTATTAAAAAAAAAAAAAAAAAAAACTTTGTATATAACATGTTTTAAATTTTCTGATGAATCACACAGTTCTTATCAATGTGCATAAAATTTTTAAAGTGATAATGACGTCAATTTTTGTGAGATTCATAATATAACTTCTTATAATTTTTTAATGTTCACGTTTAATTAAATGTATCTATTTTTATGTCGAAAGAAAATGAACTCGTAATTTTTTTTCTTTTGGCAACAATTAAATTATAGCTAATATTTTAATGGTTATTTTTTAAGCTATTAGGAGACTATTATTTTCATATTTTAATTAATTATAAGAAAACTAATAAAAAAATTAGAAAATCGGACTTCGAAGTATTGTGTTGCCCTCGTGTTCTGAGCAATCCTGAAAGTTTCAAATTTCTAGCTAGTCGGGAAGTTAGTTAAAAATTGATTGCAAGATTTGTACATGATATATATAGGGAGAGTGTGAACTAATAGTAGGAGTTGAAAAAAAGAATAAATAAATTAAAATTAAAATGTGGTGCATATAATTGGTAAATCTCTTTCAACATTTGTAATGCGTAGATAAAGGTACAAATCCAGATATAATTACGGCCCACCAGCACCCACGAGTGGTTCTGCGCTCAAAGGTGGTAGACATGAGATGCCCGGGTCGCGCTCCTCGGCCTAGCCGTTCGGAGTTTTCGGTGATTTTCTCCGAAACTTGCGTAAATATGGGCTAGGATCCCTTAGAAAGACCCCCACAGAGGGCACTCCCCCTTAGGCTCTAGGACCCTAGTGCAGTCAATCAGCCTTAATTCCCACAACCCAACCAGATATAATAACAGGGAAGTGGTAGAGAGACATTAAATGTATATATTGTGAGATAGTAGAATTATACAAAAGAAACTTGTGTAAGATGTAGACTGGCTCTTTTCTACTTTAAAAATTTCGTTTTTTTGCATTATATTAGTAGCTTAACGAATTTCTGTATTCTTTGAAAAAAAAGAAAAAAATAATAATGTCCAAATATTTTGTGCTATCTCTTTAGTTTAACAAAAACGTTTAACGACAAGATGAAAAGTTTTTTGTTTTTTAAATTAAAATATCCGCTGTAGTTATTTGTCATGCACATACACACATACGCACGCTTAAAAAAAGAAGAAAAAAAAAGAAAGAATGAAAAAGAGAAAACATCTAAATATGTTCTTACAAAGTTATTTGTTTACCAAGGTTTAATGCAACCTTTTAAAAGGTAAAACCCCGATTAAACAAAGAAGATTCCCGCAGAAATTTACAAGCAATTCTCAGTATATTTACAGCTCACTACTATTTTTTCATTTTTCCTTGATGCGATCTCCCATTTTTAGTGGATATTTTAGCAGCCACCATGTAGGCACACATTCTAACATATGAAAGATAGAACAAACTGGGATATATGTTCATCATAAACTTTGTCTGAGAAAATTTTCCTATTTGGCGACTATATCACACTGCGTGGGTTAAATTAAAGCTATAAATCTCATAAATGCATGAAACAAAGAACGGAGCGAAAATAAAAAGAAACATGACAGGGACGAAAGTTTTCCAATATTTTATTTAGGAAAACATTATTCTGTTTATCTAACCACAATTAAAAATTAAAATTAAGGAGATTATATTTAAAAGAAATGATAATGATAATCTGTACTTTACTCGAGAAAAAGTTTCCTCAATTCGACTTTTAAAAAAAGTGCATACTTTCTTGCACAAATCTCTCTCTCTATCCTTTCAAATAATATATATAATATAATGGTGTTTTTTTCTTTTCATTTTAGTACGACAGGACCATTGTTTTCAATCAGCGATTTTAGCGCTGTGGAAATTTGTAGTAGCCCACCTTGAATCAAGCATATTGTTGCGTACTTGGGGTTTCGTGAGTTGTCCGAGAAAGAAAAGCGAATCTTGCAGAGGCTAGAAACTTTATTTACATAAAATTCTAAAAGAATACAGGTCTATAAACCAGGTATCAACTTCAGTTTCACCAGTAAACACAGCTTAAATAACAGCTGTCAACAGCAAATTCACAGTACAAACTGTATCAAAGCACTTACATATAGCAATGCGACCAGTGGCGCCAACTTTCGGAAAAGATTGGGTGGGCTCACATATTTTGGGGTAAATGGAACAATGCTATAAAGATTTTTACTTTTCAAACATACTAAGTAAGGAAAGTAATGTAATCATGAGAAAAATTTTGAGATTTTTGTGTAGTTATACGTTTTGAAGTCCTCCAAGTTCATTTTTGCTATTTTTACGGTGATGTATGAATGTGCGTACGTGCATATGTTTGTGCATGAACACGATAGCGCCTAAATGCTTTGTTCCAATGAGCTGAAAATTGGTACATATGTTGTAGGTTTGTAGATCATCACAGCATGAACCCTATTAATTTTCTAGCACTTATAGTTTTTTTTTTTTTTTTTTTTTTTTTTTTTTTCTTACAGGGACATAACAAAAAATTCTTTAATATTATATAGTCTAAGGATTCAAATTATTTAAAGTGCGGTAATGTCTAAACAACTTATTCAAATAAACTGAAAATTTTGCATAATGTTATAGGTCACACTCTCACACGAACTGTATAGATTTTGGGTGAACCTAGCACTTACAGGTTTTTACAGGCACACAACAAAAATTCTTTATCATTATAGTCTATGGGCTGAAATTATTTAAAGTGCGATATTATCTGAATGCCTTACCCAACTGAGCTGAAAATTTATGTACATGTTATAAGCCACCAACGAACGAACTGCATAATTTTGAGAACTCTAGCACTTATAGATTTGTACAAAAGAAAAAAATTATTTATCATTATGGCCTATGGGTTTCAATTATTTAAAATGTGACAGCGTCTAAACACCGTATTCAAATCAACTGGGAATTTACACTACATGTTACAAGTCCCCGACACACGAACTGTATAAATTTAGAGAATATATATATAGCACTTATAGATTTTTACAAATACACAACGAAATTTTTTTTATCGTTAGGTTTATGGCCTCAAATTTTCCAAAGTGCGATATAGATTTAGACGATAGTGTTTTATCCAATTCACCTGAAAGTTCATATACTTGTTATAGGTAAATGTCGCACGAAATGTATAGATTTTGGAGAATCTAGGTTTTATAGATTTTTACAGGGGCAGAACGAAATACTCTATTATTATCATCTATGGGCTCAAATTACTTAAAGAGCAATGGCGTTAATTAAAACAACATACTATATAGAGAAAAATGCTCGAATACTCTATTATAATTTTCTTTTTGTTTATTCAATGAATTGTCTTATTTTACTTTTTATATGCAACCATTAATTAGTCTATGTTCGGAAAATCGATTAGAGTCACTCCAGATTTTTTTTTTTTTTTCGTGGGAGAGGGATGAAGGCGGATAAGGATATATTAATTCAACTCTAAAGTATAAAGTTATGATGGAATTAGGAATGGACATTCGTCTGGTCAAGTTTCACTGCAGGGTGAAAGAGGGTGCACAATGTGTTTTCCGTGAAATGTCTGTTGCTATGTTGCTGTCACCAAAAATTTCTTATTTGGAAACCTAATATATATTACAGTGGAGCACCGTTTATACGCTTTTCAAGGGATCGTTCCTAAAAAACGTACAACTGAAAATTCGTTTTAACATTAATACAAAATAAAGTATATTAATAATAAAAGTATAATCAATTTTCGTGATTTCCTTTACATTTATTCGAATAAGATATATTTAATTATATTTAAAATATTTTTAAAAGGTTGAATAAAAATTAAATGATAATTAAAAATATAGAAATTCAGAAATTTTTTTCAAGATTTCGATTTTAACCTTTAAAGACTTTTGTTCTCTAAAAGAAGATGGCATTTTTGCAAACGATTAAAAGGAAGGAAAGAAGAAAAAAATGTTTCTCCTACCGAAATGTCAAATAAACACGATAAGAAAATCTTCCAAGTCACCAAACGGAAGTGAGTAATAAATCTTCAAGTTTACAAAATGCCTATAAAGTTGTGGGCTTTTTTTCTTTCATACCCCATTCCTAGAATCAATTAAAAGAGAAAGTGGGAGGTCTTCAAGCGGTCACTGGCTACTTGGCTTATCTCTGAAAATTTCACTAACCCCCCCTTCCCCCCAGGCTATCGATGCAAGTCGCACTTTGTTCTATAGCCGCACTTTGTTACCATAGTTCTAAGAAGAAATAATCGAAAAAAAAAAAAAAAAGAATAAAACATAAAGAGCATTCATCTTTTTTTTTTTTTTTTTTTTTTTTTATCCTGGAATGAAACTCAAACTTGGGATTCTACAAGGATTAAAAAAAAAACGTATAAGTGAAATTAAGAATTTACTTGTGTCGTATAAACGAAATATTTTAACAGTAAAATTCAATGGAATGATTTGGGACCGAAGTCGAAAAACGTATAAATGAGAAAAACGTATAAATGAGAAACGTATAAAAAGTGATCCACTGTATAAGAATTTACAGTTTACACTGATCACAATTCTTTAGTAAAACATGAAGGTTTTAATTGATTTTTACATTTAAATGGGAGTCCGCCGATTTTCCTTTTATGGCTTGTATTCCTAACATTTTTTTTAAAGAAAACGCTTTTTTAAGCTTCAAAAATATAAATAAATAATAAATGCGAATAATGAAAATTAGGTGGGCTGGGAGAGCAAATTATTGGGTGGGCTCGTGCCCCACGAGCCCATGTAAGTTGGCGCCACTGAATGCGACTGTATTTCGAACAGGCTCAGAGCTCTTTATCCAGCAAATGCTTTGGCGAAACTAAACTGAGACTGACTCACTTGGCGCGATGCAACTCTTTAAATACCTGCCTAGAAAAATCTGGAAATTTCCAGTATCTCGTTAGCCAGTCATGTTAGAGCTTCCATCTTTGGTATATCAATAATAAAGATTTTCTCGCCAAGGTCGCCAAAAAAAATTCCCAAGTAGCGAAAACTCACCAAATTTGGCGCCAAATCCATTATCTGCCTTATTGGAGCTTTTTAATGCGTTTTAAATGGAAAATTAGCTATTTTAACGCAAAAAAGAGCTAGAAATGCAGAAAAATGACATTTTATCACCTGACTAAGCCTCTTTGAATGAATTTACATAAAAATAACTGTGAATTATTTACAAATTCGTAACAATATTTATATAATTTGAAAAGTTATAATACTTCGTTAAAGCACTAGTCAATTCTGTTTTGAAGAAACGTGCAAAATTTCAATAAGGTCAGTGCATTAGCTTTACAGAAAGGTCTCGAGAAACCAGTAACCACTGGCTGAATTTTCCAAGTTTTTAAATGAAAATTTTATAAAATGTTGTTTAAATGTTCCTCTTTTATATGCTCGAAAGTTCGAATAACAATGTTTATTTATTATATAAAAGAGAGAGAGAACATATATATATATATATATATATATATATGTGTGTGTGTGTGTGTGTGTGTGTGTGTGTGTGTGTTTTGTAGCTTAGGAAGCCATGTAACCCATTAAAAGGAAAAGTGTAGACTGTACAGTGTATCGTAAAAAAATGCAGACTGTAAAACTGAAATTCTACCATATTGAAGAAAATATAGATGAAATGGTGATTAACACTTACCATAACAAATATATAGACTATAGAAAATTATAGTAATACATTTATTCAGATATTGGCAATAAGTAATATTTTAGAAAACGCTATTCATGTGCATATTTTGAGAGAGAGAGATATTAAAAATAAATAAATAAATAATAATAATAATTTATCAATCATTAATCTTACACGTTTTTATTTATTTATTTGTATCAAAAATAATTTTTTTTTTTTAATTCTATTTTTTTTTTTTTTTTTAATTTGTGTCTTTAAAAGTATTTAACCAGAATTTTAACTGGAAATATGAGGATTCTTTTAAAAATTGATTTAAAAAGAAACATTAAATTTATGAAAATAATTATATAAACAAATAGATCATTAGAAGAAAAAAAAAAAATCGCACTATATATGAAGTGTTTAACGGTGAAAAGAGGTCTTCCCTGACGAGTTTTTTTCACCATTCTGAGCTATTCCTAATTCAAAAATAATCTGTCAAAAAAAAGTGTTTCAATTGTTTATTATCTCATTGCTTGTTTGCATCATTTGTTTTTGGGTTTCATGTCGTTTTAAAGCGCAGACAACATTATTTAAATAGGAACTATCTAGGAAAAAAATTAAGGAAAGTTTGAAGTGAAATTAAATTCTATAAAAAAAAAAAAAAAAAAAAAAAAAATCAATTAGTAAAATTAATTGTTTCAAAAATCAAAAAGTAAAATTATTTTTTCAATAATTAACAATCATTTGGTGAAATTTTATTCTTATTGGCCTATGTGGTTTTTCAGTGATCTTAAACTTGTTGCTCGTGCTCCACTTTTACAACGTTTTAAAAAATATTATTATATAATTATATATATTATATAATTATATAATTATATCATACAAAAATTACATTTTTCTTGTTGAACTCATTTGATGTATTTTAAATAGGTAAGGTGCTTTGTTATTAAAAAAAAAAAAAAAAAAAAAAAAAAAAAAAAAACAATAAAATTTCCAAATATCCCTGAATTGTTTTATTATATCTTTTAAATAATCGTACTTTTATCGTCTCATATAAATATTTTAAATAATGTAGCAAAAAAATTTCATGATTATGTTATAATTAACAAACATTGTACAATTGTGTTGGCACCTGCTTGGCTTCTAATTCCTACAAAAAGCGCCCCCAACAGAAGCCAGCAACCTTTACTTTCTTTTTTACACCGTCCAAATGAAAGCGGGGCAATTTCTTTCCTTTTTCTTCCTCCAATTTCGGCTTTTCTTTATCAAGACACACTGCAGGGATGGCGGAGTTGCATCGTCTCCGGCTATAGGGCCCTATAAATCAAGGGAGCCCCATTCGCCCAGGCACTTTTGCTGCAATGAAGAGAGCCCTGGCTTTTATTGTGCCCCTATTTACAAGACACAAAGATGTTGCCTGATGATTTTGGAGCTGAAAGTCTTTGATTGGCTGAATTCTTTTAATCAGCTTTTAGGGTTCCGGCAGGGGCCGTATGAATAGAACAAATGGATGCTAAGAAAGTGTGCCAGGTCGCAGAGGGGTTTCGGAATCTAATCTAACTGATTAAAAGTGGGTTCTCATCATTCGCAAATTTTTATTGTGCCTTGTATTTGCATCGTAGGATTTGGAAGCAAATTGTGAATACAAAACAAATAATATTAAGGTTCTGAAATTGTACTTTCTGTTTATTATTCAAACTAAGTAAAAAGAGTTTAATTGAATTTTCATTTTAATTCATTAATCCCCTGATGTTCCCTTAATATTTTCTTCTGAAAATTGCTAAATTTATTTCAGAAATGACTATGAGACACATAACTAATCATAAATATGAAAAAGAAAGAAGAAGAAAATGCTTTTGATTTTTGAGAAATTTTTGGCATGAAATATCTATATCTTAAGCTGATTAACCCTTTGCTGGTCCTATTTAATTTCTCACCTCTGGTAACAAAGGGATGATTTTTTTTTTTTTTTTTTTTTTTTTTTTTCCAGCGATGAATGTCAACATTTTAACACTTTCCAACAAGGTTGAAAATTGTTAATGACTTCGGTTTGTCTATCTGTCCGCCCTTTAACTTCCATAAATATTCATAGAATTTCTTGAAACTGATATATGTTATTCAAATTCACTATCAGAGGTTCTCTACTGAAAATGAAGTAAGTACCATCATTAATTTGTGTACAGGGACAAAATTCCAAAGCACTGAGTTCTATGTGAAATATTTCTATAAAACACGTTTTAATTCCTTTATTTTGCAGATATCATAATGAAATGGACATAAATTATACATATACACCCCCCCCCTCACCCCCACCAATTTGAAAATTCTTATTGTGTATTTTATTTACATCGAAGTGTTTCTAGAAACAAATTAAGAATTAATACAAACAAACAACAGCACTAGCCTTTCAAATTTCCCTTTCCATTAATTATTGAAACTAAGCAAGAAAAATTTCACTGAATTGTGATTTCAGCTTATTAAAGGTGGGTTTTCATTAATTATAAATTTCTATTAGATCTTTTATTTACATCGAATTGAATTTTGACTTTAACTGATAAAAAATGATTTTATAATTCGAAAATTCTCATTGTGTATTTTATTTACATCGAAGTGTTTTTAGAAAGAAATTGAGAATACAAACAAACAACAGCTCTAGCCTTTGAAATTTCCATTTCCATTAATTACTCAAACTAAGCAAGAAAAATTTCACTGAATTGTGATTTCAATTTATTAAAAATGGGTTTTCATTAATCAGAAATTTATAATATGTCTTTTATATACGTCAAATAGAATTTTGATTATAACAAATTAAAAATGATTTTCATTACCTGGGAATTAGTGTGGTACATATTATTTGCATCAAAGGGCTTGAAATAAATTGTGAATACAAAACAAATAACAGCTCTAGACTTTGAAATTACAATTTCTGTTTATTACTCAAACTAAGTAAGAAGAGTTTCACTGAATTTTGATTTAAATTGATTAAAAATTTTCATTAATCAGAAATTTGTATTGTGCTTTTTATTTAAATCGAAATGTAATTTGATTTTAATTGGTTGTATATAACTTTCAGTAATCGGAAACTTTTATTTGCATCGAAAGATTTGGAAGAAAATTGTGAAAATGAAACAAATAACAGCTCCAGACTTTGAAATTTCAATTTCCGTTCATTAATCAAACTAAGTATGAACAGTTTCACTGAATTTTAATTGATTAAAAATGGAATTTAATTAATTATAAATTTCTATTAGGCTTTACATTTACATTGAATTGAATTTTGATTTTAACTGATAAAAGGGATTTTATAATTCGAAAACGCTTATTGTGTATTTTATTTACATCGAATTGTTTTTTGAAACAAATTAAAAATACAAACAAACAAACAACTCTAGCCTTTGAAATTTCCCTTTCCACTAATTGCTCAAACTAAACAAGAAGAATTTCACTGAATTGTGATTTCAACTTATTAAAGGTGGGTTTCAATTAATCAGAAATTTATATTATGTCTTTTATTTGCGTGAAATAGAATTTTGATTATAATGAATTAAAAATTATTTTCATTAGCTGGGAATTAGTGTGGTACATTTTATTTGCATCGAAGGGCTTGAAATAAATTGTGAATACAAAACAAATAACAGTTCTAGACTTTGAAATTACAATTTCTGTTCATTACTCAAACTAAGTAAGAAGAGTTTCACTGAATTTTGATTTTAATTGATTAAAAGTGGGTTTTCATTAATGGAAAATTTGCATTATGTTTTTTATTTAGATCTAAATTAATTTTGATTTTAATTAATTAAATACAACATTCATCCCTAACAACATATCTCATCCACAAGACATCCTCAGGATATCCTATGGATGAAAATACATCCAAGGGACATCCTCAGGATGTACTATGGATAAGTGTGCTGTTAGTGCAGAAAATTAAAATTTTTATTTTATATTTACATCGAAGAGTTTAGAAGCAAACTGTGAAATCGAAACAAATAACAGATTTTGCCTGTGAAATTTCATTTTCCATTAATTCCATTAATTATTCAAACTAAGCAAAAATAGTTTCACGAATTGTGATTTTAATTTATTAAAGGTGGAATTAGTATAGTACATTTTATTTGCATCGAAGGGCTTGAAATAAATTGTGAATGCAAAGCAAATAACAGCTCTAGACTTTGAAATTTCAATTTCTGTTCATTACTCAAACTAAGTAAGAAGAGTTTCACTGAATTTGAATTTTATTTGATTAAAAGTGGGTTTTCATTAATCGAAAATTTGCATTATGTCTTTTACTTAGATCGAAATTAATTTTGATTTTAATTAATTAAATACAACATTCATCCCTAACAGCACATCTCATCCACAAGACATCCTCAGGATATCCTATTGATGAAAATACATCTAAAGGACAACCTCAGGATGTACTATGGATAAGTGTGCCGTTAGTGCAGAAAATGAAAATTTTTATTTTATCTTATATTTGCATCGAAGCGTTTAGAAACAAACTGCGAAAACGAAACAAATAACAAATTTTGCCTGTGAAATTTCATTTTCCATCAATTTCTATTAATTACTCAAACTAAGCAAGAATGGTTTCACTGAATCGAGACTTTAATTTATTAAAGGTGTATTTTAATCAAAACTTTTTATTATGTCTTTTATTTAAAACGCATTGAAGTTTGATCATTATTGATAAAAAATTATTTTCATTAGCTCGGAATTCATATCGTACATTTTATTTTATCGAAGGGTTTGGAAACAAATTGTTAATACAAATCAAATTATAACATTAGCCACTGAAATTGCATTTTCTGTTCATTAGTCATACTAAAGCAGAACAGTTTCACTGAGTTTTGATTTTAACTGATTAAAAATGGGTTTTCCTTAATCAAAATTAAATTTCATTGATCAAAGAAATTTTTATTGGGCCTTTTATTTACATCAAACTTAATTAAAATTTTTATTGATAAAAAATGATTTTCATAAATCGAGAATTCCAGGGATCATTTGGAAGCAAATTGAGAATACAAACAAATAGCAGATCTTTAGTATCAACTTTTGTGCTTTTTTTTAACAGAAATAAATTCGTAATATCTAGACCATTTTGCATTACAGCTTTAGTAGGTATATGACCCTTTTTATTTCTTTTTTACAACCATGGATCCAGGCCGCGGTACCCCAGTCGATAAAGCGCCGAGCTCCTAATTGGAAGATTGCAGGTTCGATACTTGAGCATGGCCAAAGACAGTCGTGTACACTAATGGTGGCTGGTGCACATAAAATCCGTCGTGGCTGCAAAGTCCTCCATGTTCCCATCGAAACAATACCTCTGGGGATCACCAAAGCGGGGGAGCCGTACCCTCCGCGGAGGATCAAAATTGTGCTGGCATGTATCCGGGACATCCATAGGGGTGCGTCCCAGAACGTCGTCAATTGCCCATAGCGCCGTAGTGGTGCGACGTTAAACCCAACCTATCTACCAACCTACCTACAACCATGGATCCTGTTTTAATTTTCCCGTGTAAAATGACTTCATGACAGAAGAACAACGTCACTGGGAGAAACGTTTTCAAGGTGGCAAATAGAATACCTTCATAAACCCGTAATTTTTAGTTAATAACTTCTTTAATTTAAATTATGGAAATTTCTAAGCACCTGTAATGTCTTCCTTGGAGTATTCGGAACACATCGATACCTCTCATGAGGCGAAGGACACCGCCCTCCGAGAGAAGATACGGTCGCAGGCAAAATAATTTGACTCCAGCGACAGTAACTTTTTTTTAATATATAGAGAAATTTTTATATATATTTCTGCAACAATTTCCACTGATTAAATAAAATATATATATATATATTTTTAATTTTCTGTAGCATAAAAGCGTAAAATTTGCGAATTATGCAGCTGCAGCTTTCGAAATTTCAATTTCCGTTAACTACTCAAAGTAAGTAAGAAGAGTTTCACTGAATTTGGTTTTAATTTATTAAAGATGTGTTTTCATTAATCAGAATTTTTTAATGTACTTTTTATTAATATCGAATCGAATTCTGATTTTAATTAGTTGATAATGATTTTTATTAGACGAAAAATTTTATTGTATATTTTATTTGCATCGAAGGATTTGGGCGCAAATTGATTTTACAAGACAACTCTAGCCTTTCAAATTTAAATTTTCATTCCTTACAAAAACTAAAAATTCCATTCAACAGCGCCATCTATTTGTGAATTTTGTGACTATTTTCGAAAACTGGTGAAATAAAATCCCTTGTTTTCTTATGTGAAATACAGTAAATAATACGTTTCTGTCGTCTTTCGTTTTATTCATAAATTAAGAAAATTAAAAGTGGATCACTAAACAATTTTAAACGAGTCTGAATTATAAGCTAGGGGGACTAAATGTCCCCATTTTCTGGAGACAGCCTTTATTTTGAAGGCTTTTTTTTATTTTTTATTTTTTTTTTAATGTAGGAGCAGGCATGAGAGTGCAGAAAATTAAAAAAAAGAGGAAACACGCGTGTTCGTAAAATTAGTTTTAAAAGAAAAATAACGCGCGCGGGGAAATCTATACAAATGTACGTTCATGAAATTTATTTCAAATGAAAAATAATGCTCACAGGAAAAAACTATACAAAATATATTAAAAGTGACAAATTAAACTAAAAGAATATTGCACATCAACACAATAAAACATGTGTTAAAAAAAAAAAAAAAAAAAGTTAGCTAGCAATCAACATTTAATCATTGGCTGGTGGTGGAAAATGGGAAAGAAGGGGGGGGGGGGAAGTAGTTCATGAGAGAAATATTAAACACAATTCTACTTCTTTATGGGTTCTAGAATATCATAAAGTAAGTTTAAAATTAATATTGTGGATGGATAAATATTAAAAAATAAAAGGCTTCCTGCAGAATGTTTGATCGGCAATGGTTAGAGATAAAAAAAAAAAGGGGGGGGGGGAGGACAAAAAAAATTACATGAGTGAGAAATATTGAATAATTCTGTTCTTTTATATGTTATAGAATCTGATAAAGCATGTTTAAAATGAATATTGACATTTATATTTTGGATGGAAAAAGATTGAGAATCTAAAGTTTTTCGTGGAGCGTTTGAACACTGATCGTTATTGGAGTTTGATTTTAATAAAATAAAAAACTGCGAAATTAACGAAAATCGCAAAAAAGCGGAAAATTGCGGATCCGCGGAAAATTCTCATGCCTGTAGAAGTTAAATTATTTATCACTGATGTTTTATTTTTAGTCCTTATTTATTAAGAGTGAAAAAACGCATCCTTAATTAGATAATTGTAGCAATTTTTAAACCTTTGATTTTATAAAGGTACTCTGATCTGGTCATAGCTATAAGCACAATGACTAAATCTGCAAGAAATTCACCGGGTAAATTTTCATACTAAATGTAAGTAATCATGATATACAACATACATAAATTTATTAAATTATGAATTCAATATATATATATATTCAGTCCTTATCTTAAACGATTTAATTATTAATATTTTTGGTACGATTTAATTTAACTCTACTAATATTAATTTTAACATTATCATTTAATATTTACTCTGTGTATTTTATCTTTAATGTAATTGATCTGGAGTATTTTCGATTAATCGATATCTGTCGAGCTATTATTTTAACTTCAATTTAGGTTTTGGCATCAACCATTTTTCCAGTTTGTGTTAACTGTTTTCCATGTGGTTACTCTGATTATTTCATGTTATTACTTTGGTTTCCTTTAAGATTTTAATTAATATTTATTTATTCTTTGTTTTAATTTAATTTTTCACTTTTTTCTCATTCTTTATGGTTTTTTTTGCTGCATTGATCGGGGCGTGAGATGATATAAATTCCTATGATTAGCAATATCGTTTTACGAAATCGTTGCAGCTTTCTCTGCTTTATGAAGTATGCGCCCCTTGAAACGTATGCTTCTAATTTTAAGCATTTATATCCAATTGATTATGAGGTTTATTATCTTTTTTCTCTTTCACAAGTTTAATGGGTCCTTTTTTATTATCCTTCAGGTCGGCGTAAGTATTTTAAGTTAATATGGTAACTCATTGGTTCCTTATCTATGTCGCAACTTTTTGTGTCATTCTTTCCTCTATGTTAAATTCAGTTCTATATTTTAGTGTGCTGTTATTGTTTTAGTTCTATTAATTGCTAAATTTTAAGATTAAATTTTATTACGTTATCTATTATATATATATATATATATATATATATATATATATATATATATATATATATATATACAGGGGGATTACAATTAAAGTTACGATTTCAAAACGCTATAACATTAAAGCTACCGCTATGACTTGATATTTTACTAGAACAATTGTTAGGCAACAGAATTTTGTTTGGCAAAGGAAAAAAAAAAAGTTACAAAATGTACTTTTAATCATTCGTAAGATGTTTGTTTCATGAAGCTCCTCTTTTAACCCTTTTCACTATCACTGTTCTGCTGTAAACAAGTATCTTATTTATTTATTTATTTTTATTTTTTGCTAAAAACGTTGTCGTAAACTTTTAAAGTCTATTATTTCCTGCTATTTAATTTTATTGCTAACAACATTCCTGCGTATAATGAATCTATTTAAGCATTTCTTTTGAGATTACATTGACAGCGCTATCTATACGCACATTTTATAAATACTTTTTCCTTTCGCCGAACAAAATTCCATTGCGTCACGATTGTTCTAGTAAAATATCAAGTCATTAACTAAAACAATAACAGCACACTAAAATATAGAACTGAATTTAACATAGAGGAAAGAATGACACAAAAAGTTGCGATAGAGATAAGGAACCAATGAGTTACCATATTAACTTAAAATACTTACGCCGACCTGAAGGATAATAAAAAAGGACCATTAAACTTGTGAAAGAGAAAAAAGATAATAAACCTCATAATCAATTGGATATAAATGCTTAAAATTAGAAGCATACTTCATAAAGCAGAGAAAGCTGCAACGATTTCGTAAAACGATATTGCTAATCATAGGAATTTATATCATCTCACGCCCCGATCAATGCAGCAAAAAAAACCATAAAGAATGAGAAAAAAGTGAAAAATTAAATTAAAACAAAGAATAAATAAATATTAATTAAAATCTTAAAGGAAACCAAAGTAATAACATGAAATAATCAGAGTAACCACATGGAAAACAGTTAACACAAACTGGAAAAATGGTTGATGCCAAAACCTAAATTGAAGTTAAAATAATAGCTCGACAGATATTGATTAATCGAAAATACTTCAGAACAATTACATTAAAGATAAAATACACAGAGTAAATATTAAATGATAATGTTAAAATTAATACTAGTAGAGTTAAATTAAATCGTACCAAAAATATTAATAATTAAATCGTTTAAGATAAGGACTGAAGAATGAAGGTATAAGACTACTGAGTACAAGCGCCATCTTTCGGTTAGCTATAAAAACATTAAGTCAGTTAAATAAGATGTATTGACTGAAAGATTAAGATAATTTAGAAGTATTAACAGCAAGATTAAGATAATTTTTAAGATTTTTATTTTGAAGTCAAAAAAAAAAAAAAAAAAAAAAAAAAAAAAAAAAATATATATATATATATATATATATATATATATATATATATATCATAATAAACAGAAAATAAATAAGTTAGCATTTCAAGGATGTTCTAACGAAATTTTTAACAAAATAAGGTGAAAAATAAAATAAAATGAAACAAATATATGATTTGAATTTCATATGAAGGGGGAGGCTTTAGGAGTAAGGGAAATACTGAAATACTTTATGAAGATTAGTCGCTAAACCATCGGAAAAGCCATTTAAGGGAGAGACAGGAAGCAATGATAACCCCTGAACAAGCATAACAATCAGTGAAGGAAATCCCTTAAGGCTCGTAGAAGATGATTTTTTGACAATTGCTGCCATTATTATGATGGCAGAGTCGTTTTTATAATATTAAAATAATGCTGTTGTTTCTGAGATGGAAATGGAAATTTTGAAAATTCATGATGGTCATTTATAATCTTTTCTTTTCTTTTTTAATTTAACATTTATTTATAACCTTCTTTTTAAGGCAATAATAATTTTAGTAAAAATACAGAAATGCTTTTGCTTTTATTTTTATTTATTTTGTTATATTATTATTATTATTATTATTATTATTATTATTTAATGGGAACAAAATATGTACTTTTAGGTTTTCAGATATAACTTCTTTTTTTTTTTTTTTTTTTTTTTTAAAGTAATTCACATCGAGGACGTGTTTTCACCATAGATATAGTAATGTATATGTAGATCTATCATACCCATGTTATCGAGCAAACATTTTTGATGCCGAAAAAAAGTTCTAAAATAGAAAGTATTGTAAAAAAGGAAACAAAGAAAAATGAATTTGAAACTGTATCTGGAGTTTTACATTCACCTTTAGTAAATAAATTATTCATAAATTTTATTTACCAAATTATCCATTTGTATTCCTGTGTGTAATTTATTAAGGGAAAGGCAGCCATTAGAGTGACTTTTCCCGAGAAAAAAGGCATCACTTTTTCCCCCTCTATGATCAATCTATGTCCTATTACTATATCTATGGTTTTCACAGGACAAGAAAGGGATTTTTTAAAAGAACCCTGTGCTCAAATGAAAAATAAATAAATACAAATAAAAATTGGATGTACAAGATGATTATAATTAAAGTTATGATTTAAAAACGCTATAATTTTAAAACTACAGGTCCGAATGGTTTGATATTTTACCAGAACAATAGTGAGGAGATGAAATTTTGTTAAAAAAAAAAAAAAAAAAAGTTCCAAAATATACTGTTAATCACCCGTAAGGTGTTTGTTTCATGAAGCTCCTCTTTTTCTCTTGTCACTATAACTGTTTCCACTGTAAACACTTAAGAGGGGACAATACCTAATCTCGCCGGCAGCCTTCGCCCATGTTATTCTATGGGAAAATTTGTTGCGACAATTACACATTACCTAATGATTATTTTTCAATTCTGTTTTCGCAGTCAGAAAATTCATAACCGTTAAATGAGTGCTCTTTTTTGAAAAATTCATTTTTTTTAATTTTTACATTTTAATTTTGAGTTCAAAAATGCGATTTTTCACAAAATGCATTTTTCTCATTTTCTAGTCGCAAAATGAAATACTAAAATTTTAAAAAATCAATTTTTGGAAAACAAGTACTAATTGAACGCTTATGAATTTTCTAAATGTGAAAACAGAATTGAAAAATATTCATTAGGTAATGAGTAATTATGTGAACAAATTTTCCCATAGAATAACATGGGCGAAGGCTGCCGGCGAGATTAGGTATTGTCCGCTCTTAATCTTGTCTTTTAGCTAAGAAAATTGTCCTAAACCCTTGGAGCTTATTATTTCTTGCTATTTCATTGTAGTGCTAACAACATTCCTGTGTATAATGAATCCATTTAGGCATTTCTTCTTACATTACCTTCCCAGCAAAACCTGGGATGATGGGCAACATGAGGCCAAGGCAACCAACAGTAACAGCAGCTGGCCCGTTGGTGGAAAAGTTAAGAAGGTGCCGAAGGGAATATGTTACGCCGGCCTTCAGGTGGCCACATTCGACCGATCCACTGCTGGCGGCCTGCAGTACGGTCGGAATAAGTCAGCGGGCCACTGATGGGTCATTGCTGGCAGCTAGCTGTTGGTTGAAAATAGGTTGTGGGCCACTGTTGGTAACCGACATTAGGTTAGAAATTGTTAGTGGGCCAGTGTTGGGCCACCTGATGGCAAACATAATTTTCCCATGTTGTTGCAGGCAGCCTACAGTGAGCCAGCTGTGGCAAACATAAAAAATTATATTACTGCAGGCAGTGTTCATTGGCCCTTTATATTTTCCCATTAATGGGCCAGCAGTGATTTGGTTATAGCTGGGTTATTCCACGGAAAACAGAACAATTATGTCCGGCACGTGACAGCTATAATTTCATTAAAAAAATTATAACTAAAAAATTATAACTAAAAAATACAATGGGAAAAAATTGTACTTAAAATATCATATAAGTTCATTTGATTTTTTAAGCACAATTTTTTTCCATTGTATTTTTTTAATTATAATTTTTTAAAGTAAAATTATAACTGTCACGTGCCGGAAATAATTGTCCTCTTTTCCGTGGAATCACCCAGCTACCATATTTGTTTTATTGGTGATATCTCTAATTTTATTAGGGCTTTTTTTTTTTCTATTTTTTCTGATGAGGCAGCAGCCGTCAGCGCCATCCATAAGGACATTTTCGAACTACTTTTTTTCCTCCACTAAACAAAATTCTATTGCCTCATGATTGTTCTGGTAGAATATCAAGTCATTCTGACCCGTAGTTTTAAAAATATAGCGTTCTGAAAACGTAATTTTAATTATAATAACCCTGTAGAATAAACATATTTTTCGACTAGAATCATAGATTATTAAATGTAAATTTAATGCGCCGTAAAGTAATGCACTGTATAAAATTATGGAATTTTTTACAGCAGAAACATCAGTAAAAAAAAAAAAAAATCTCCCTTTACAGATGTTTCTGCTGTAAATTAGTCTTTTGAACACCAGAATGTGCTGGCCAAAACGGGTACCAGGATTTTCTACTGTAAAAATCAGTGCAATTTTCTACAGTGATACGTTATTGTTAAATATACATATATATTTAATTTAAACTAGTTTCTATAAAAATAAAAATAATCAACTTGCATTTGGTTGGCATATAGGGAAAATGCATAATGCAGTAAACTAGCATTTAAATGAAAACAAAACTGCCTGGTATACTGAAGCCTGATACAAAAATTGGTTAATTGCTATCTTAAAAATCATAGAATTTTTGATAGTACAAAATCGAACCAAATGATCGATATTTCTTTAGATCGATATTGCACAACTGAGATCTGACATTAAAATTTATACTAATATTCCAGGACATATTTCAAAAAATATATTTCGGAATCATTATTTTATACTTTAATTAAATAAAAGAAAATCACAGACGATATCCAAATGTACGAATAAATATTTACATTATGTACAAACACCTTTTGTACATAATGTAAACGCGCGCATTAAAAAAAGAATCATATAGAATTTTTTGACTACATCAGTCGGCTACAACTTCTAACAGGCCACAGCAAGTTAATCACCATTAATAACTTACAATCTACTAAAGAATAAAAAGTAAAAAAAAATAATAATAATAAACCTTTAGAGCTGTAATGACGTTAATTTTACCCAGCAACTTTAATTTTTCACAAAGTTTTATATCAATTTTTAAATTTACGTGTGAATTTCTTTTCATTTAAAAAAAAAAAAAAAAATCAATTCGTAAACTTTTTTGGCAACAATTAAAAATTAAAAGAAACTATGCTTTTTTTGTCTAAAAAAGGACTTCTTCAACTTTTTCGATACTGATTATTATTAATTTTCTTTTCTTTTTCTTAAAAAAAAAAAAGATTTTGATGAAATTCTGGCAAAAGCAGAATTTAGTTTAGTACGGAGAACTATTAGTTTTTTTTACCAAATTATAACATCGC
Source organism: Salticus scenicus (assembly GCA_963930645.1). NCBI lineage: Eukaryota > Metazoa > Arthropoda > Arachnida > Araneae > Salticidae > Salticus > Salticus scenicus. The sequence continues at coordinate 102,539,941 of OZ005660.1, forward strand.
TTTTAAATTATTCAATTATATTTTCAATAAATTTTCAATTTCGAAAAATGTCCAACCATCGTAAAACTGGCGACAACGTTTTATCCGTAGACTGCGACTAATAGTCCTCCGTACTAAAATCTTTTCACTTCACTTTATGAATTGGCAAAATATCCTGATGATATTTTGCCAAGAATGACAACAGCGCCCTCTAATTCATTTTAAAAAATTAGGGAAGATGTCTCAATATGCTAAGCTAATTTAACATATGCGTAGGTGTTTGGATTAAGCATGTTACAAATTCTACTCATTAAATTTCTGCTATAAGCAACATTCTGCAATGTTTTTTTTTTTTTTTTTTTTTTTTTATTTTTTTGGAAAAAAAAAAAGTTTAAAAAATGTCCGCTGAGTGCAGTATTTTGCAATAAATAAATAAATAAATAATATCACGAGGGAGGGAACAGTTCGTTGCCAGGTATGTGGCTATAACTTTTCCTAATCCATACTAAGAGTGAAGCCTTTTATAAATTTATTGCATACCACTCTGGGAATTCATTTTGAAAGGGAAAAACTGTTAAATTTCACATGGGGAAAAACGTTTTGAATAATTTTATCAGTAATATGAATTCTAAAGGGGGAAAAAATGCTGCTTTACATTAAATTATATTTGCCAAAAATCAAGATAAGGATATTTTCATTTAATCTTTCTTGCCAAAACTGAGTTCACATGGAAAGTATTCGAGACAAAACAGCTGTTCGTGCAAAGTTTTTCGACAACTTAAAATATAGGGGTGTAGAACACTTACAATAAAATGTACGTAATCTTGCGTGCAATGTACATCTAACTTGTATTTTGACAGATTTATTGGCCTCACTTGTGCGGTGAAGAGAATATGGAATATTGATATGAAAACTGCTTAGTCAAGTAAAAGGGAAATTATGGGAGTGATTTAGATGGAGATTTTAATTTAGATGGAACTAAAAGGGTATGGATCGGGTAGAAAATGCATTGCAGAGTTACATTTATATTAGGCATATTTAGAAATGCAATACGGCGGTGTAGTTTTCTAGCGTTGATATTAATTTGGAAAATATATTAACAGGAATTAACTTTAAACATTAGAAATAGCGACTAAAATAGTATACATATAACAATTTTTCTAAGAATAAAGAAGATAAAAGTATATCTGTGTAATCATGAAACATTTTTGTAGAATATTCACGTAAACTAATACATTGTGGTCATCACAAAACTTCCTTCGATATTTTCATACATTACAAATTCATTCATTACAAATAAATAAAATGATTATTTAAAAAAAAAAAAAAAAAGAAAAAAACGTCTTCCATAATGAATGCAGATGATTTTCATTTCATTCCAATAAAATATAACATTAGATATTTTATGCCACAATTTTATGCTCCAAAAAACGGGATTTTGCAAGCGTTATTTGTTTATTTATTTATTTATTGGTTAAAAATGATAAATTCGAAAAAAAAATATTTTAATTTATCAGAAATCGATGGTTCAACCATTCGTCTTAAAGCTAATGGCGAATTTTTCCTCTTCTTGGCCCTCAAAGAGGGAAGTAATGCTCATATATATACAGATTCTTCTCTAGTTAACTATATCACGATTAATTATATTAAAAACACTTTAAAAACACGCAAAATTAAATTTTATTTAAAAGATGTTAAAAATTTTATCCGAAGCTTTTCGCTTTTAAATGGTAAAGCATCATTTTTAAAGGGTAATTCATATATCACGATTATAAATATATTTTTTTTTTTTTTTACTTTTTAATGATTAGGTAAAAGAAATCCGAATTTTGTACATACATACGAAATTTTGTCCTATACAACCATATTAAAAATTTAGAAAAACAAAACGGAATACCAGCGCCATCTACTGAGTGATTGTCACAAAAAGTTGATATGCACTAATTTATTTCATGGTACAACTACATTCCATTTTGTGTGAAATTCTGTGCAGTAGTTCCCAAGGTACAATAGTCACAAAATTTTGTCACATTACACAGACAGACATACATAAATTTTCGAAAAATGGTCAAATTGTGTTCCAGTCCTCTCAAAACGTATAATATTGGAAACCCGAAATCGAAAATTTTGACTTTACTAATACTTTCTTTTATTAGGTGTAGAAGAAAGTAAAAACAAAACAAAAATAGTTTTTCTTATCTCACGAAAAAAAAAAAAAAAAAGTGTGTAAAAGTATAAATGCATAATCAGGAGTATATATGCAGAAAACTGAAATAAAAATAAAATAAAATCAGATCCTTCTGCCTCACAAGTAAACATTCAAAAGGCGTCGTCTTCAAAAAATATTGAGAAAAATATATGTGATTCTACTCTTCATAAAACACCAGAAAGTGAAAAAAATTATCGGCTGAAATGAATTACAGCGACGCACAAAGAATTATCAAAATTAAGCATTTTTGGCGATTTAGCGTTCTTAGGCGATAAATTTGCTAGCATCGAGATTGCCGATTACGAACAGAACTGTGTTTTGCTTCTCCGCCAAGTACTCAAAATAAATCGCCTAACAGTGTGAAATTGCCAAATATGCTTAATTTTGATAATTTTTTGTGGTCTCTGTAATTCATTTCAGCCGATAATTTTTTCACTTTCAGGTGTTTTATGAAGAGTAGAATCACATATATTTTTCTCAATATTTTTTGAAGACGACACCTTTTGAATGTTTCCTTGTCAGTCGGAAGAGTAGTTTAACTTCTTTATTTTTGACAAATGAAATTTCAAAATGGCCGAAAACTCTTGACTCAAAAATAATACTTTCTCTACCACATATGGGTAATAGAAATTAAAAATTAATACTTTATCTAATAATCAAGTGTGAGTAGACACATATTTAGTATCATATAATGAAATCTGAACTATTGGGTTGTTCGGAAAGCAATTTCGTTTTTCTCAGCAGAGGACTTAATTGCATTTTTTTCACACCATCTTCACAATTAAGCTGCATTGCAATTATACATTGTGACAGCTGATATAGCAAGACTTTCTTGTGAAAAAGTTCGTTTTATTCTGCTCAATAGGTTTTGATTGGTGCTGTATCAAATAAAGAAAATCGAAAGCTACATTTTCGGCATATTTTGTTTTTGCTATCAAAAAGGCGAAAATACTGCTCAAACAAGGAAAAAAAAACACGATGTGTATACAGAAAATTTATTTAAAAAACGCCAGTGTGAAAACTGGTTTACCAAAGTTTGTTCCGGCAATTTTTACGTTGAAGATGCATTATGTTCTGGAAAACCAGTTTATGCTAATGAAGACAAAATAAAATATAGATTTATGAAAACTGCCAAATAATAACTCGTGAGACCGCTAATAAACCGACCAAAGTGTAGAAAATATAAATCAGTAAAATATTTATACAATATAAGAAAATCGTCTTTCATTATTTTCAAAGGAAAAAACGAAATTATTTTCCGAACAACCAAATAGATTAAAATATAATAATAATTCTTTTAATACTTAACCTATTTTGTTCTTGTTTTCTTCTAACAAGGAAACATTCAAAAGGTGTCGTCTTCAAAAAATAGTCAAAAAATATATGTGATTCTACTCTTCAGAAAACACCAGAAAGCGAAAAAATTATCGGCTGAAATGAATTACAGCGACCACAAAAAATGATCAAAATTAAGCATTTTTGGAGATTTAGTGCTGTTAGGCGATAAATTTGCTAGCATCGAGATTGCCGTGTACGAACAGAACTGTGTTTTGATTCTCCGACAAGTACTCAAAATCAATCACGCCTAACAGTGTGAAATCGCCAAATATTCTTAATTTTGATAATTTTTTGTGGTCGTTGTAATTCATTTCAGCCGATATTTTTTTCACTTTCTGGTGTTTTATGAAGAGTAGAATCACATACATTTTTTTTCAATATTTTTTGAAGACGACACCTTTTGAATGTTTCCTTGTAAGCCATGGTTTGAGATAGTACCATGTTTCATAACACATACAAAAAAGAGCTAAATATTTAGGCAGACAGTTAAATATTAAACGAGAAAAATGTTACCAAGTAAAATACAACCACTGCTCGAATCCAAAAATCCAAAGAACTCCTACATCTACTTAATATTGTAGAAAAGACAGCGGAATTCTTACGCATATAAATGTTTAAAACTTAGCTTAAGACAATCCAAGGCAGTTCATGAGCATGAAATAAAGGCTTAAAACAAATGAAAGTTAATGAGAAATAAAGAAAACAAAACAGCAAGGCTTAACGGTGTCTTTGATAATGAACCATTGCGTTGGATTAAATTCTTTCATAACGTCACAGCATTTTGCAAAGCAGAATATGAGACAAAATAAAGAATTCTACATAATATCATACTTTAGTTTTTACTCTCCCCTTATATAATCCTCCACTAATCCCCGGGCATTCTCCTTAATGCTTCTCTTTTGTATATCATTCCACAATGGTAATGTTCTCCAATTATTATTCTCCACAAGAAAATCATTAACAGACCGCAATGGAAGATTTAGATTATTAGTGAAATATTAAAAACGATCTCTGGCATAAAGGAGAATCTACCATTAAGTTTTGTTATTATTTCAATGCTGTTAATTTGCGAGGGCTAAATTGTGACAACTGCATATGAGGGATCATAATGGACATAGTTTGTAAGAATTAAGACTATTATGTACCAACACGGGGTACAGATGATGTGCTAAATTAATAGCGAGTCAGGGAGATATATATTAATTTTTTACTCTTAAATTAATTATTCACATGACATAGGACATAGGACATCTAATTAAAATTTAAACTTCTAAGAGCTTAAAAATTCGTATGGAATTCCCCTGTTAACATAGTAATAAATATACATTAAAAACTTTTAAAAACAGGTACAGTGAAACCTCTCAAGTCGGACACCCCTATAAGTTGGACACCCCCTCTAAGTTGGACGCTTTTTCTCGGAATGGAATGTATCCATTAACATTATGTCTAACCCCTATAAGTTGGACACTTTTTCTTGGAACCGTAGGTGTCCAACTTAGAGAGGTTTTACTATATTAAAATTTATTAAAAATTATTTACAAAGCTTTTCGCCACAATGTTATAGCATCTGCAGGTAATTTTTTGTACAAGCAAAAAGTAGACAGCATTTTATATAACAAAGAAACTTGATACGGTTATAGTAAAAAAAGATAGCGTGTAAACCATATGATGTGTCCATTAGTTGCATGAATTCAGGAAACAAGGTTGAGTTCCAGAAGGGTCACATTAGGAAAAAATGTCATAATGTCTTGTAGAAGATACATAGTCTTGAAAAAGAAGATTGGAGGTTTTTCTGATCAAAGTTCCGGAGGTTTAGGAGCTGCAAATTTTTATCGGAAACCTCCCGTCTTCTTTTTCAAGATTACGTATCTTCTACAAGACTTTATGACATGTTTCCCTAATGTGACCCTATTGGAACTCAGCTGCAAATTGTTATCGGAAACCTCCAGTTTTCTTTTCCAAGATTATGTATCTTCTACAAGACTTTATGACATGTTTCCCTAATGTGATCCTACTGGAACTCAGCTGCAAATTGTTATCGGAAACCTCCAGTCTTCTTTTTCAAGATTACGTATCTTCTACAAGACTTTATGACATGTTTCCCTAATGTGACCCTATTGGAACTCAGCTGCAAATTGTTATCGGAAACCTCCAGTTTTCTTTTCCAAGATTATGTATCTTCTACAAGACTTTATGACACGTTTCCCTAATGTGACCCTACTGGAACTCAGCTGCAAATTGTTATCGGAAACCTCCAGTCTTCTTTTCCAAGATTATGTATCTTCTACAAGACTTTATGACATGTTTCCCTAATGCGACCCTACTGAAACTCAGCTGCAAATTGTTATCGGAAACCTCCGGTCTTCTTTTTCAAGATTATGTATCTTCTACAAGACTTTATGACTTGTTTCCCTAATGTGACCCTACTGGAACTCAACCTTGTTTCCTGAATTCATGCAACTAATGGACACATCATATGGTGTACACGCTATTTTTTTTAACTATAACCGTATCAAGTTGCTTTGTTATATAAAATGCTGTCTACTCTTCGTTTGTGTAAAAGATTACCTTAAGATGCAATAACGTTGTGGCGAAAGGCTTTGTACACAATTTTTAATAAATTTTAATACGTGTTTTAAAGTGTTTTTAATATATATTTATGACATAGGACAGTAGAAGTTTATGTAGGGTAAGATGTTGAGTATAGTATGATGATATGAAATCCGAAAAATCTATACTTCGGATTTTATGTGTATAATTTGTTAGAACGAATTAATTATCCGCAAATGTCGATATAGAACAAGTGAAACGTGATTTATAAAAAATGGAGATAAAAGCACAATTTTTGTAAATTATGAAACCGGTAATAGAGAAAGTCCAAGAGTTGTAGAATAAGTTTTATATATATATATATATATATATATATTACTCTCTACCCAATGCTCGCCTTACAACACAAACTTAGTTAATTTTATATCAGAATATCACAAAAACCACCGTTATATTGATTGCAGCATTCCACCACAGAAAAAATTATTCAGAACCCTTCATTTATTTATTTATTTATTTATTTTTTACTATATTTTACACATCCATTTAGATTAAGAAATTTATTTTAAGCAACTTTTATAAATAGTTCACCAAAGCATGCGACATACACAAACACGTATATATAAATGTGTGTGTGAGTGCAGGGGGGGGGGGCAGTTGCCGAATTAACAGATTTTAAATACAAATAATTCTTAATAGAAATATGCGCTTTTGATACAACGAAGTTCAACGAAAAGTTCAATTAACAACTAAAAGTTCTGCCATTAAAAAAAGCGAAAATAATTTCATGAAAATAGTGGTACTTAAAATCCGTAAAATTTACAACTTTGAGTATATAAACTGGTGTTAATGAATAATAATAATAATAATAATAATAATAATAACTCTTTGTGGTAAAATAAAATAAATAAAATAAAAATAAAATAATAAACGAATAAATGAATAAAAATAAAAAATAAAAACAAGCCTAGTTTAGGCGGGGTCAGCACAATATGTGACATTGACGTATGTAAATTCTTTTCTTAAATGCAGTAACGTTTTAGGGGTACTCTTAAAAGGCGGGGCTCACTGTTGAAAACAGCAAAATATGCGAACGCGAAAGGGTTAATTCTTTCAGCATTATTGATTGCCACTTGAAGTTGAAATATCGATTTTTTTTCTATTATCTTTATTTGCGAGAAATTGAAATTACGATGTTTCATTCCATATTTTCAGATACATCAATTTTCTTAATAGCCTTTTCTTAATATTCTTTTAATTTAATAACAAAAATTCTAGACTATAGAACAACAACAATAACAATAAATATTTCATTTTACTATGAAGATTTAGCCTAGAGGTCTGCACGGGCCGGTCTTCCTTCCCGAGCCCGAGCCCGGCCCAGCCCTCGGGCCGAATTTTTCAATTTGCTCTCGGGCCGGGCCGGGCTCGGGCTTAAAATTTTTTTTCAGGCTCGGGCCTGGCTGAGCCGGGCTCGAGCTCAGTTTTTTTGTGTGTATTCCGGCCGGGCCGGGCCTGAATGAAATTTTCTCCGGGCCGTGTCGGCCCGAATCTTTTTCTGGTTTCCTCGTTAATCAACGAAAAAGGAAAATCATAAAATATTTCATAAAGTTCTATTTTTGTTAAAAAAGTGTCTGTAACGTCAATTTAATTGTCTATCAGTCTGTCTGTCCGAAATCTGATTTTTCGCAAATATTTTGAGCATGTCTCGAAATTAATATATTTTATCTAAAGTAATATTGGATGGTTTCCTATTCAAAATAGTATGCATGTCACTACCAGTTTGCGTACATGTACACAACAAAAGAAATTAGATACATTACTGTTTATAAGGGTTTGTTTCTTATGATTTGTTGAGTTTAGGTGGTATAAAGGCTATAAAAATCTCTCCGCTGTAACTTTTTCTCTAAGGCTCCTTTTCCTCTTCTCCAGTGGACGAAAGTAGCATCATTTTTATCATGGGCAAAAGCAACTTTTCTATTGAATATGGTTGGATTAACATTAAAGTTTTGTTTACCGGAGCACGTGAAAGATTCAGATACATTATGGTATATAAGAGGAAATGGTTGAAAGAGCATTTTCAGTAGTATTAACCACTTTAAATACCTTCCTATATTGTTTGATGAATGCTAATATTTTCGATTTGACTTTCTGTTTGTCTTTGTGCCTTGTCTATAATAAGGAATTTCTGTTTATATATAATTGTCTTGTAAAATTTCAGCAGTTTTGTTAAAGAACGTACTATTGTTTGGTTATATAAAACCTCTGCAAAACACATACTAAAATCTTTTTTATAAAAAGGCTTTTTTTTTTTTTTTTTTTGTTATTTTACATACTTTTGAATCGGGCCGGGCCGGGTCGGGCCTGATTTATCGTTTTTTGTCCGGGCCGGGCCGGGCCATAAACCTTTAAAAAATAAACGGGCCGGGCCGGGCCTCATTTTTCGACTTCATAACGGGCCGGGCCCGGGCCTTGAAATTCCGGCCCGTGCAGACCTACAATTTAGCCTACATCCTTTTTCCCTTTCAGGATAGTTTTTAATTCTCAATTGCAAAAGCTCATGCCAGAGGATTAAGCCAATGTTGCCAGATGGTCGACAGTCAATTTCCCTAAACAGGCTTTCAAATTTCCCCAAATAAGGGGCTTTATCCAAAAAAATCCCTAATTCAATTTCTACTAAAAAAGTAAATTTGTTTAGAAGAAGTTTTAAAATATTTAACAGATTTAAGTCAAAAATTTTCCCCAAATGAAGCTCATTTTTGAAAAAAGTCCCAATACACAAAAATTGTAAAAAAATGTACCAGAAAAATTGTTAACCTATGTAAAGTACTTCAGTGCTGAGAATGTACGTAGGATTTACTTTCATCCTCAGGATATCCCGAGGATGTCCTGGGAAGAAGGGGTATTTTCAAAAAGACCATACATGCTAAAGAAAACTCGTAAAGGTCCCTACAGTTGGCAACACAGTAAATTTATCAGGTAGACAGACTAAACAGTTGAAAAATTCCCCAGATTTCTCTCCAAAAATTTCGAAAATCCCCATGAAATTCCCCCACAAACATTCGGTCCCAAAAAAATGTCCCCTGATGTTCGAAAAATCCCCAAAATGGGGACAAAATCTCCAATCTGGCAATACTGGGTTAAGCAAATGTGTCTTTACAGTAAAAACAAACAAACAAACAACAACAACAAAATAAATAAATAAATAAATAAATAAATAAAATAAATAAATAAATAGAAAAATTTGGAGCGACTCCACACGACTTTTCAAATATTTAGAAGTTACCAGACGTGTTTAAACAAATTTCCATCATTAAATATTCCAGAAAGCAACGAAAAATAAAAAATTAAGTATTTGAATGCTTCGTCTAAAATTCTTATGTTTGTACAATGGATTGTATATATATATATATTTTTTTTTTCATTTTTTCCTTTTCATTCTTAAAAGAATATAAATTAGTAAAAAAAAAAAAAAAAAGAAAAACATTAAATCATTAAATTAATTTTTTTACTTATTTCTATTTCATATTATTTCACGCGCACTTTTTATTTCCTAATTCAAAATTATTAAAAAAAAACTTTTTCAATATCGCTTGTAACGATACTGATTATTATTAATTTTCTTTTCTTTTTCTTTCAACAATAATAATAAAAAAAAATATTTTGATGAAATTCTGGCAAAAGCAGAATTTAGTTTAGGACGGAGGACTATTAGTTTTTTTTTTTTTTTCAAATTATAACATCGTTTTCAAATTATTCAATTATATTTTCGATCAATTTTAGATTTCGACAAATGTCCAACTATCGAAATCGACAACGCAAAAATCCCAGATTGAGACTAATAGGCCCTCAGTCCTAAAAAAAAAAAAAAAAAAAAAAAAAAAAAAAAACTACACAATCATAGTTTTATTTCAATTCAAAATAATTTCGCATTCATTTATTAATACTTTTTTTTTTTTTTTTTTTTTAACAGTATATATGAAAAATGACATACCTATTTACAAGATCTATATAAAAAGAAAAAAAAAAAAACCTATAACCGCGTTAAATTCTCTTATTAACGAATGCGGTTCATTTATACGGTAATGAAACCATAACAGCATAGAGATAGAAGAAATTAAAGCACTGCGAGGGGAGACGTTATGAGATCATTTGTTTAAATTAAGGGACGCAATGGACCGGAGAGCGAACAGTATTTACATTAGAGCTAGATTGAATAATAAAATAGAAGTATTTGCAGTAATTTTACTGCATTAAAAATACGAGTGAATTAAAATGAAGCGATCTTCTCTCCGTAAAAATTGAAGCAATATTTTTTGTAGTTGCATAAAGAATAAAAATAAAAAAGATAGCAATGTCTTATGCCATAATTGAATTATTTTCAATTGATTTATTTTGTTCTTTAAATCATACGTGATTTTTCGGATGCTTTGATTTTTTCGGTACTTCAGTATTAGATTCATAGAACAAAGTTAATAAAGAAGCTGAGAATGATCATATTTTTTTTTAGAATGCTATGATATGAACATGACGTTGATTAAAAAAAATCCAGATATTTTCGAAAATGAAAATAGTAAGTAAAATGAATAATATATTTAACGCGTTAAATGAAAATAGCCAACTAGAGAGTCTTGAGTTAAAAAATAAAAAAATAAATAAAATAATAATAATAATAAAAAATAAACCGCACAATCATTAGTGTGAAAAACAACAACAACAAAATAAAGTGACACCGGTACAAAAATGTACGAAAATTATTTAAGAAAAAGACTTAAAAAAAAAAAGTCTGGAGTGACTTCACTCGACTTACAGAACATTGAGTAATTAGCAGTTTTGTAGATAATGTAAAGAAAGAAGAGCTGTTAAACAAACAAAAGAGAGAAAACTATAATAGAGTGTTTGAGTATTTTTCTCCATATATTACACGATGTTTTATTTAACGCTACTGAACTTTGAGCCCATAGATCATAATGATAAAGAATTTTTCGCCGTGTCCCCGTAAAAACCTATAAATGCTAGATTCACCAAAATGCTTATAGTTAGTGCAACAGTGATTTATAATATTCATATAAATTTTCAGCTCAATTGAATAAGGCGTTTTGATGCTATCGCACTTTTAAAAATTTGGTCCCATAGGTCATAATGATAAAGAATTTTTCTTTGTGTCCCTGTAAAAAAGCTGTAAGTGCTAAATTCACCAAAATCTATACAGTTGGTGCAAATATGATCTATAACATGTGTACAAATTTTTTGCTCAGAGTAATAAGGCGTTTAGATGCTATCGCACTTTTAATAAGCGTTCTAGAAAAGCTAGAATTGACAGCAGGGTCTGCAATATTTTGTCGAGTGCGACTTTAATTAAGTCATCCTGTCCAGTGAAAAGTCAGTTTTTCAGACACTCTATCTGGAAATTTTACTTAATAAATTGTACTCAAATTTTTAATTAGGTAAAGTTTTTTAATTCTTGCTCGAGGAAACATAAAGCTATGATTCAAGTTTAAAATATTTTAACACCTCAATGACAAGTTTTTAGAAAAAAATTAATTCTGACTAGAAATTCCATATACCCAAATTTTTATTTAGCTACAATTTAAGATTTATACACACATCCCACTAAACATCTCTCATAGTACGTTCCTAGATAAGGTAAATACAATATAATTTCTAACCAAGAGTTTTATTTGATAAAACGTATGCAAATTCTTAAGTATTTTCAGTTTATTATTATTATTATTTAATTCTAGGAATCACCTTCATAATATGAATTAAATGTAAATTATCTGGTCGTCAGTGTTGCCAGATTGGGGATTTTGTCCCCATTTTAGGGATTTTTTGGGTTTCTGGGGACAACTTTGGGGACCAAATGTTTGTGGGGAATTTTGAGGGGAGTTTGAAATTTTTCGGGAGAAATCTGGGGAATTTTTCAACCTTTTTTTTACTTATGTCTACTTGTAAGTTTACAGCATTGCCAATTGTAGGGATTTGTCCTTACGCGTAGGAACTTTTAACAGCTTGCAGAGGCATGTAGAGGCTTTTAAAGGTACTTCGTCTCCCTAGGACATCCTCAGGATATCCTGAAGATGAAATTACATCTTGCTTACATTCTCAGCACTAATGTATTTTACACAGATTTAAAATTTTCCGATAACTAGAGTGTATGTAAAAGTTATTTTTATGTATGAGGATTTTTTTCAAAAATGAGCGTCATTTGGGAAAAAATCTGGTCTTAAATCTGTTAAACATTTAATTTCTATTATTATTATTATTTGTAAAAAAATTTACTTTTTTAATGAAAATTGAGTGGGGGATTTTTTTGGAAAACCCCCCTAATTTGGGGAAATTTGAAAGCTTGTTTGGGGGGAAATTGAATGTCGACCATCTGGGAACACTGCTGGTGGTGCATTTGGTAGCCACAAATAGTTTGGAACAGACCACCAATTTAAGCTTGCAGCCCCCAAGTCTACTTAAACTAATCCAGTGAACAGTGAACTCCGGCTGTGCATCTTGATTAACAACTTTGGTTTATTACAGTAAAATACTAAATAACAAATTAATTTATTATAACAATGAGCTAAATAACATATTCATTACTTTATAATGGTAAACCCAATAACAAAGTAATTAATTATGATGATAAATTAAATAGCAAATTAGCTTATTATAATGATGAAACATTCAAAGTTAATTTATTACAATAATAAACTAAATAACAGATTAGTTTATTATAATCATAAACTCAAAGTTAGTTTATTATAATATGTACGAAACTAAACAGCAACAGTAGTTAAGTGCACATTTTAACGTAACAGCACATTGAAGTTAAGAATTGCTATACATAGTATAAGGTATATTATATGCTAAATTCGTAAAAAATATTATTAACGAAGTTAAAAAATCGGTTTTTGAAACAGAATTTAATTTTATTCCCAATGGCAACTGTTTTATAATATTATGAATTTTTATTATTATTACTAACACTTACAGACACATTCTCATTTTTACTATAATTTCTATTTCACCATATTGGAAGGATACATAATGTATACGCAGGGGTAGAAGTGACCAATTCAGAAAATATAGGACATTTCTCGGGCAAAATATAGGACATATATAGGATATTTAGAAATAGCACTATGTGAAAAACTTTCCATAAAAATCAATGTTACACATTACGTACACTACTTAGTACATGTACACTTGTTAAAAGGTATTAACATATAAAACAAAAATAAAAATAAACTCTGCAATGATTTTAAAAAATGACTTTTCTTAAAGATAGATTTAGTTCATAAAGAGGAAGTTAGAAAAGAAATGTACAAGGTGCAGCAATTTCTTTTTTCACTTATTTTTAATTAGTATCATTATTTACAGGTAATGTTTAGTATAGTATGATTATTTACAGGTTAGAAACAGTATGATTATTTACAAAATATAGAGATTGTTAATGATTACTCTTTTTACTTTCTCTTACCCATAAAGTAGAGAAAGTATTGTTTTTGTGTCAAATTTTCGAACGCGAGATTTTGTTATATTTACACGTTTTGAGGTCCCCTGAATACGAAAATCATGTTTTTAGCAAATGGTCTGTGTGTCTGTGTGTGTGTCTCTCTGTTATCAGCATATCTCAAAAACAAATTATGGCAGAAAGTTCAAACTTGGTATTCTAAATGTGTATCATATAGGGATGCTACAGTAAGCTTTTCGTTAAGATCAAGCAAATGGTTCGTGTACAGGGACAATCAAGAGAATTCTAATACATTACGTCTATGGGGGAAATTGCAGGTAAGTAGAGTTTAACGTCTATAGACTGCACTAAACCAAATGAAACGAACATATATTTTTTGTAATAGAGATAGTTAACTGGGAAATGTTTGTTGTCTATGTAGGGGCCTCGCCTCCCCCCTGGGGGGAAGTCCTCCCTCGAGGGGAGTAAATTTTCATGATGGGTATCATTCAAAAGAGCTTGCGAATACCTTTAAAACGAATGGTTGAACTATAAATCTGTGATAAATTAAAACAAAGTTATAGATTTTTTTTTTAATTTTAACGAAAAAAAACTTAGAAAAAAAAATCGTATTTTATTTTTTTTTTTTTTTTTTTTTTAATATTGAGAGTAAAATGGACTTTATTTTGGATATTTAGTGTTACACTACCTCTCTAATATGGAAATCGTCTGCATTATCATAAAAAATAATTTTTTTAAATAATAATTTTAATAAATTATTTTTTAAAAACAGAATTATTTTTTAATAACCGAATTAAATTCTATATAAATGTAGGTGCATCAATGAAACGGGGGGTTGAGGGGGGCGGTAGCCCCCCTCACACAGAACTAATTATCGTATAAAACTCTTCTGAAGCCTAATTTGAATTGTTTAGCATAGGTTTACATGACAGTTCTCGTTATCTTACCTCTTAATCTGCAACTTGTATTTATAGTATTAAATTTCAGGGTAAGAGAAAGTCGTGTGAGTGACATACCAGCTTATTTAATTTTATCTTTAGCAGATTTTAGCTTTTTATTGCTAGCACTTGTAATAAGCACTTGAGCTCTTTCGATTTCCTGAATGCACTTTCTCTTCAGTCCCTTTTTCAGTCTCTCATTACCTTCGTCAATCATTGATTGAGCAGAATCAACATCATTTTTAAATTCCACCATCTTATCTGTTTTTGGAGGTGCTGATGCAGAAACATTCTCTCTCTTTTATTTTATTTATTTATTTTTTTTGGACTTTTCATCTTCTTTTTTTAATTTGTCAAGTTCCTTTTGAGCTTTAAATTTTGAATATGCCTCTTGGTAAAATTGTATCATTTCCTTTGTTATGCAAGCATCCTTAACTTTTCCACCCACCACAGCATCTTTTATTAACCTTAACCCTTTCAGTCGCAGTGTTCCCGCTAATGGAACACCTAATTTTAAATGCAAAAACTCATCTCGGAAATTTTTTAGGAAAAATTTACATTTATAACATAGCAGAAAAGGCCCTTTTTTTAACGTGAAAATTTAAAATTTCTTCTATTTTAATTATGTTTGTAAATTCCGGTGGCAGCGTAATTTAAATGATCCGAATTACCTTGCGCCGCAAAGGGTTAAAATACTCCGGAATAAATTGAAATGTTGGGATCTATGCAACTTTTACGATTTTTTTGTTGTCGATAATGTTTACTTATAAAGTGATTTATTTATTATATTAAATATTATTTGAATTTAATAAGGTTTACTTACAGATGTTTCAAACCAAAAATTTCTCGAAAAGGAACAATGCTAATTTTTTATTTTTTATTGATTTGTGATCAGCTATGTGTCTAAAAGCCATTTTTAAAATTAGTTTTGTAATTTTTAAAATAAATTAAGTAGTGAACGTTAAAGGGTTAAACCTGTTATTGTATCAATTCTAAGCGAGGTTCTTTCCAATGTTAACATTCTTTTATGTACGGAAAACCTTCCACTGATACCTGTCCATATGAAAATGTCAAGATGGTTTTCACTAAAATACCCAAATATTTGTATTTAGGAAGTTGATCATCATTGATCATGGCAAGGCCATTTTTCCAGTAGTAATCTATTGGTTGCCAAGTTTCTTCAAAGCTCCTTTCCTCCATAGATAGCATCATCAGTTGAATATAATCTTCCATTCATCTGTGAGTTTACCTACACAATCTTCCGGTATTATCTGCGGCAATATTGCCAAGACATCTTATAGATGGTACGGGATGCAAGATTTTTTTTTTTTTTATATCCGATCACACATATTCCTCAAATGAAATAAATATTTATTTCCTATTTCATACCTCAATTTTAGTGTTTACGTGTATCATTTAAAAATAAAAACATTTTTCGGTAAATTCATCTATAGGTATTTTTTAACAGGACAATTTTTTTTCTAGAATGAAAGAAATAGCTATTCTGGGGGATAATACTGATAAACAAACAAATAAACAAATAAAAAGCAGCAAAAGAACACGTATGAGGTACATGTTCTCGCTCTCCATTCTCATAAACAACTTTAATTTCATGTCAAATTGTAATTATACCTGAGTTGCACAGGAGGAAAAAAAAAATATTGCAAGAAAATATTACGAGCATTCGTGGCACATTAAAAGCATTTTCTAAACAACCCACGTTCACATTAAGTTTCCCCGTTAATGAATGCGGTTAATTTGCAAGCGATACGATGAGACAGGCGTTAAAGTTTATGCAAAGGGATGAGGTTGCAAACCACCATGGGTTTTTATGGCTTCATTTGTTTAAATTACAAAACGCAATAGCCGGTTAATGTGAACGGTATTTAGATGACGATTAAATAAGCAAGATCAAGCGTCACGCGTAGGTTATGATACACTTTTCATTAGAAGTACATACAGTTAGCTTCCGATGTGATATTTTGATTGCTAGTTTCTGGTGAAGAAAATGATATGTTAAAGGTACAGTCGATAACAAAAGTGTCCGAACACTAGCAAAAATTCCTATGTAAAAAAAAGTACACTTCATACGGTTTTGTTAAACAAATCCTTATCGAATCATGTCCTTACACTGACTAAGAACAGGTTTCGACAAGGATTTATTTAACAAAACCGTATGAAGTGTACTTTTTTTACATAAGAATTTCTGCTAGTGTTCGGACACTTTTGTTACCGATTGTATATAAACTGGGTCGAGTTAGAACTAAAAAAAAAAACTATTCACCACTAATTACGTGGCAACTGGCAACAGAAAAAAAAAAAAAAAATGGCGATTTAAAAGCATTTGAGAACTTGTCTTTTTTTTCTTTTTGTTATAGCCTTTATAAGAACCAAATTCGTTAATTTTCCGCGTGAAAATTGTACATATTTCCGTAATCAAACGTAAATTAAGTTAAAAAGAGGCAATATGAAGCCGTATTTCAAAAATCGGCTGCATTTATATGGCCTATTCTTGAAATTTTTAATTAAAAAGCAAGAAATTTGTGTATTTATGGCGAAACAAACGCGTATTCAAGAATGAGGTTTGAAGAAAGAAAAAAAAAAGTAAAAATCGTGCCGATTAGCAGTGAATATATATATGTATATATATCAATACAAAAAACCCTTAACGGGTTAAAAGTTTGTGACGCAGCACTGTACTTTATGGCTATAAGAATTAGAAATACGGGTCTTAAAAATAATGATATCAAATTTTCAGTGACGCTTTGATATTAATTAAATTATACATAGATTTTCTTATTTCAATTTGCTTTTTCCTTTTATTTATATTTACAGTGTAAACGTTATTTTCAACATAAAATAATATATAGCATTTACTCATTGATACCTTTCCATTCACATCTCTTATACTATGAAAGCATGTGTTTTAAAAGAAATTATATGAAATTCCAGTAACGCGGAGGTGTTACATTAAGTGATTTGTTTTTAAATTTCTCTGCAATTATTTTGTTTTGCATATTAAAGTATATGTGCACATTGAAATATTGCTTTTAATTTTCAAATACGCTGTCAAATATATCACTTTCATTAAGCTTATATTATGTACTGAAATATATTTATTTCAATGAATTATTCTATCTTTTGCGTCACGCCATCCAAAACTGAAAAAAATTTCACAGTTCTTTTCTTTGCATCACGATATCTATTTGCATGCATTTTCAATTTATTTGGATGAAATGACACAAAGTAAACATTTCCATATATTTTACTTGCAGTTTTGGATGGCGTGACGCAAAAGATAGAATAATTCATTGAAATAAATATATTTCAGTACATAATATAAGCTTAATGAAAGTGATATATTTGACAGCGTATTTGAAAATTAAAAGCAATATTTCAATGTGCACATATACTTTAATATGCAAAACAAAATAATTGCAGAGAAATTTAAAAACAAATCACTTAATGTAACACCACCGTGTTACTGGAATTTCATATAATTTCTTTTAAAACACATGCTTTCATAGTATAAGAGATGTGAATGGAAAGGTATCAATGAGTAAATGCTATATATTATTTTATGTTGAAAATAACGTTTACACTGTAAATATAAATAAAAGGAAAAAGCAAATTGAAATAAGAAAATCTATGTATAATTTAATTAATATCAAAGCGTCACTGAAAATTTGATATCATTATTTTTAAGACCCGTATTTCTAATTCTTATAGCCATAAAGTACAGTGCTGCGTCACAAACTTTTAACCCGTTAAGGGTTTTTTGTATTGATATCATTACTTTTTAGGGGTTAATGATCAAAACGCAAAATTAAAGGAGCATGGTAATGAGTTATAACACTGTATTAAAAGTGTTGTTTTATAGGTCATACTCGAACAAAATAACAAACTAAATAAAATTTCAAAATTTTATAAAAAGTGATAAAAAAGATGGACACATGCAACATTACAAAGGCATAATATAGTACATTTTAAAAATGACAAAAATTTCTTATTTATATTTATTTCTTATTATAATTTTTTAGGTATAGATTTGATTTAAAAGAAAAAAATAAATAATAATAGAAAAATCTTTAAAAAGTGAAAATTTTATACTGGTAAATATTTAAGTAGTATAGTTTGTTATGAATTTAATTTAAAAAAAAATCTTAATCTATTCAAAATTTTATTATAGCTTAACATTTTGTAATTTATATATTATATATATACTAGAAACTTAATGAGCAAATTAATTATTTTCAAATTCTGTTTTAAGAATTTTTTCAATCCGTAGTTTAAGTGATTTATCACCTAATTTTGAAAAAATTACAAATATTTGCATATGATTATCATATTATTTGTCATTTTTATGAAAATAAAGGAAAAATTTTTTGTTGTTGCAATCACCTTTTAAAATAGAACCAATTTTGAAAGTTAACAACGTATCAGCATGAAAACAATGTAAATACAAAGAATATTTTTGATAAACAAATGTCATATAAAATACAAGTACCTAAATAAATAACTCATTTAATATATATATTAAAAAAAGAAAAATATATTTTTTTTATTTTTTGTGTTTATTTTTGACGCTCCCCGATAGATGGAGCCAAAACGATTATTTGATATACAGTATTTCAGATGGAAGAGAAGAAATTCGTCGGCGAAACTGCCGCATCACGGTATTTTCGGAGTAAAAAATAGTTCGATTTTTAAACTGAGTTATAAAAAAAACAAGAGTTTTCCTAGGGAAAAGGGAGATGTCAGGCACATCAGATAAAAGCGATTAATATCATATATCAATTAAACTAAATTCGCTCGAGCCATATTCGAGAAAAATTTGTTCCTTACATACGCCGCCCATTTACAACTTAAATGAGCCAATTCATATCTCGAAATATATTGCACGCAGAAATGTAGCGATTTCAGGGTAGGATCAGACAAAAGGTGAAAGTCTATTTTGAAAATATCAGAACATAACCTCCCATATTTCCTGAGATATTAAGTGTCGGCTTTCAGCGGTTACTTTGATCTTAAAATTCCTGTATATATAAGTGTCGCAGTTTTCGTTCGTTTTTCCGTTTCCGCTGAGTGTCGTGGCGTTCGTTTGTTTTTGCGCCTGCGTCACTAGAAAAACTGCCGTTTTTAATGATAAATCACGCATGATTTTTCAAGAAATTTGATGACTGCGTCCTTTGGTTTAGATACGTCGACGATATTTTCGCTGTTTTTAACGAAAATATTATTATCCATACAATTCTAGAAAACTTAAATAAAATCTATCCTACTATTCAGTTTACTTTACTTAATAAATAACATAATAAACCAGATTAATTTTTTAGACGTAACTGTAATCTGAATACAAAATAATGAGATTCAAATTACCTTTTTTCGAAAACCCAACAATATCAACGAAATAATTATTGTTAAATGCAAAATTTCTTGCAGATATAAATCAAATTCAATCCAGTCCTATATAAGTCATGCGGTTAACATTTTTCCAACGAATCCCTATTGAAAGGTGACTAAATAAAATATCCAAAATATTACTATAATAAAAACCTAGTTAATAAACTATTCAAAAACAGAATTTAAAAACTGAATCCATATTAAAGCGGGCAAAAACCTACATCCAATTACACAACAATAATAACTGAATCATATTAAAAGCGGGAAAAAACCTACACGCAATTACACAACACCAATTCTTACTTAACAATCTGTCGGCAATTGTTGTGTAATTGGCTGTAGGTTTATCTGTAGGTTTGGCTGTAGGTTTAATATGATTCAGTTTTTTAATGTAATTTATTAACCCTTTCACGCCCAAGGGAAATATTTTTCCCTTCTACAAAAATCGTTATCGATTGTTCAATTATTATTGAATCGATATTTTTTTTACTGAATGTCAAAATAAAACGCATGTCCAAGGCAGCAAATGTGTTTCTGAATGAATAATAATAAAAAAAAAAAAACGTATAGAAAATAGGACACATAATAAATGTGTTATGTGCAATGTCCACTTGTGCTTCACAAGTAAACGAAATTGTTTCGTAGAATACCATAACTAGCTATTTATCTTACTTTTCTGATAATTTTTATATTACAAAGCAATAAATTTGTATTACAAAGCAATAAATAAAATACCGATATAATAAACCTAACTCTTCGTTTATTTACTTTTATGGTCCATAGGGAAAATATTTCCCATGAAATTATAGGAAACCTATACACCCTGCTATGTTTTTCTGGTGATATTCTCTTACTTTACACACACAATAGCTAAAATATTGTGTTGTATTGGCATATTTAGTCTTGGAAATCTTATGGTCCTGAAAGGGTTAACTAGCTGCTACAAAGGAACCTCTAATAAAATTAAAACCGGAGCTGCGAAAATGAATAACCCCATAAAACCCAACAGAAATATTTTTCAACGTATTCCTAGTGGTAACGATTCCCTAGAAACTGCGGGTATTTATGAAATCACATGCTAAAAGGAAGAAAACAGGTGTAGCGAAATGTAAAATAAAGAAAATAAATAATTAAATAATGCGATAATGACTTTAAACATAGTAAAATTACCATCACATTTACATACTTGCCAACCCATAGCCTCATCAGAGCTGCCAACCTAATCCGGCAAAATCTTTGTACCGCCCCTTTTTCTAAACCAATATATTTTTAGAGTATTTGTTTTCTTAATTCATCGTAAATATATTTAAAGAGAATTACTCTAAAAATTAACTGGTGTAGAAAAAGGGGCGGTACAAAGATTTTGCCGGATTAGGTTGGCAGCTCTGCCTCCTTAACTAGATACCTGTCGCGTGGCTCTTAAACTTGGCAACAGGTCGAACGGTAGGCAGCGCCACCTGGTACAGATTGCGCGACTTTTTTATTCGTCTCTAATAATTTTAAGAAGTGATATGTAATATATATAATCGACGTTTCTTCCATTATATTCGCCTTCTTTGTATTTCAAATCCCACTTAAAAAAATTTTTGGTTAGAGTTGAATAAAAAAGTTGTGCAATCAGTTCCAGGTGGCGCTGTCTACCGCTTGAACTGTTACCAAGCTTAAGAGCCACGCGATAG
The DNA here is from genome assembly GCA_963930645.1 of Salticus scenicus. Lineage (NCBI taxonomy): Eukaryota > Metazoa > Arthropoda > Arachnida > Araneae > Salticidae > Salticus > Salticus scenicus. Next base: position 102,561,502 of record OZ005660.1, read on the forward strand.
GCATCTACTTAAGGAGGCTTTGGCCAACCTAACCCGAAAGATTGTTAGCTCCGCCTCTTTCCGCCTATTTTTTCACACCAGTCTTTTTTTAGAGTAATTTTCTTTTTATTTAATCGTAAATATATTTGAAGAGAATTACTCTAAAAAATTAAGTGGTGTGCAAAAAAGGGGCGGGAACTAACAATTTTCCTGGTTAGGTTGGAAAGTATGCATTTATATAAACTAATAGAAAACAGGAAATAGATATAAACATTAAATGGATTAGAAAAATAGATTGCCATAATCGTAACTACGCAATAACCCTCGAATCCGTGAAATTCTGGCCACTGAACGGACCAGAAATGACACATAACCTAGCAAAGGTATAGATGAATTTTTGCGCTAAAAGATCGAGGACATGTAGCGACTGTAGAAAACACCAAGATTGCGCTGATGATGGTTGGAGTTCCATTTGAAAGACTATACAAGATCTTTTGAAAGGTATTTTTTAAAGTTAAAATACATTAAAATTTAATGGCTCTGCGAATATATTGCAAATTTATTAACCCCAACAAACATACAAACCATACCCAATGATAGGATTCCAACCATTTTTGAATTACACATATAATAATGTTTTAAAACAGTGTTCCTAAATCCAGAGTAAAATATTATTTATTATTATTATTATTATTTAATTCAGTTTAACCAAATTATTTATTTATCCATTCCCCCCCCCCCCTTCCCCCCCCCCCCCCCCCGCAGTTTATTGAAATAATTAGATTTTAAAGCTACTTTTGATGCATATTATTTGATAATATATTTTTTGTTTAACACATTAAAATTTAATCGGCTGCAAGTGCGCTGCAAATACATTATTAACACCTACAAAATACATAAATCACAAACACTGTCAACATTTTATGTTTTCACGCGCAAAACTATGTTTTAGAAAGTAGATTTCTTTCTTTCTTTATTTATGTTACCTACCTATATATTATTAATATCTTAATTATTAATTAATTAATTCATTATTTGAGCAACCATTTCAAATAATTAAATCTGAAATTCACATTTAATATGCATTATAGGATAACGTATTTTGATAACGTATTAAAATTTAATGGTTCTGCGAGCGCACTGCAAATCCTTTAACACCAACAAAATACATAAATCATACTCACTGACAGAAATTTAACCATTTAAACATGTATACATTTTATTAAAGCAGAAACGGAAAACAGGCTAATCAAGTTGTAATCACTTCTGAATGATTAATTAAACTAATTAATACTTAAAACAGACTCTCGTTAAATACAGGCTCATTCCGAATTGATCATGAAGTTTCTAAAAATAGCAAGTTGAATAAAGTACTGTGTTAGTAACTTTATCCAGAAAACTGGCATATATTTTCAACAATTTAAACGACATTATATTTATTTTTGTTTAATAAAAACGAAAGAATTATAAAAAAAAAAAAAAAAAAAAAAACTAGTATGGTGTAGCCACCACATGATTTTCTTCTATATAACTGTACACAAAATTCGTTCAATACAAATTATGTATTAAATTATTAAATTATTTTTTCCATTATAAATGCAGACGATTTTTATCCGGCAGAATTATATCACTAAATGCCGAAAGAAAATAAAATTTTTGCAATTATCAGAAGAAATGCGATTTTTTTTTTTCGGGAAAAAATTAAAAAAAATCGATAACTTTGCTTTAAATTATCCCAGATCCATAGTTGAACCATTCGTTTTAAAGGTATTGACGAGATCTTTCGAAAGATACCCATATTAAAAATCCCCCCCCCCGAGAGGGTACTTCCCCCCAGGGGGGAAGGGATGATTCCACATGCACAATTTCCCCCCTAGTTTACTACTACCATTATCAATAATTCAAATTAATTTCACAATCACACCTTAAAAATTACACTCATGATGCACATTTATACGAAATTTTGTCCTATACTGCCATGTTAAAAATTTAGAAAAAATGCGATGACAGCGCCACTTGTTGAGCGATTGATCCCTAAATCTAATCAACACAAGTTTCTGTCAGGGGCCAACTAAATACCAAGTTTGGTTAAGTTTCGTTCATTGGTTCGTGAGATACAGCGTCCAAAAAATTTGTGATACACAAACACAGACAGAGAGCCGAATCGTGGTCAGGACATCCCAAAATGTGTAAATCCATTGAAAACTGGAGCTCGAAAATTTTCAAGAATCCAATGCTTTCTCTCTATATATACATATAGAAGAAAGTAAATAAATAAATAAATAAATTATGTACAACCATCATTTAAAAATTAATAAATAAAAAGGTGAAGAAGAGGGATTTTTTTTATTAAATACAACATTTTCACTAAATGCATTGATAATGAGGGGGAATGCGCTGAATATTGATTGAATTTTTGATTCTATTAAAGATATATACAATACTAATCTTTCATAACAGCGTTTCAATGTGTATTAATTTCTCTTTCATTTTTGAATGTTAAGTTGAGATACAATTGAAATATTTTACGGAAAAATAAATAAGCTGCATATACAGGTATAATACAAACTTAAAGATTTTGCTTATTCTTGTAAGCGTTGCATAATACGAAGATTTTTTTTCTTTTTTTTTTTCATTTTTAGGAAGCTAATTACAAATAATTGGCATTTCACAGCATCGCCATTGGGCCACCACCAGTGTCTGAGAGATTTTGTTCTTTTAGATGGTAAACGGGTGGTGCCAGGTTTGAACTCAGGTCGCGCACGTCGGCCTAGCCGTTTGGAGTTTTCCGTATTTTCTGGGAAATTATCGTAAACATAGGTTATACAGCCCCTGCCCCTTAGGGACGGCATTCCAAGCGGACTTTGGTCCGTAGTACAACAATTGGACTTATCCCTACACCACTACTAGAGGTGAGTTCGGGCTCTATTTTAGCAATCCGAGCCCGCCCGGGCCCGAAACATTTTTGAACTGAGCTCGCCCGAGCCCGAAAAATTTTGTGTGACCAGAGCCCGAGCCCGCCCGAGCCCGATATTGAAAGTGGTACGCTATGCAACGCATACACAATATAAAATTAAATACCGTTTTCATTTTCAAATTAATTTTCTTATTATCAATCCTCAATTTAAATAACTATAAATGTTATTATAACAATTTATAATGTCTATGTCTCTGTATACATGTATATATTTATATAATATATATTTATAGTGCAGCACCGTGCTCGGGCTCGGGCTCGGGCTGAGCCTGTCTCATCTCTAACCACTACCACAATATTGACGATGTATGAATCAGAGATATAACTTAAATTTCACATATTTCTATATGATTCACATTCTGCTGACATTGACTGCTTAAAATTTGTCAAAATGATCTGAATATTTGATACGCGATAATGAGTACTAAACGTTGCTAAAATCAGTTATTTCTACATTTATTTATTTTTCCTAACAAACAGGATAATTTCTCAAGTCAAGCTATAATTGTGTTGCACGATCATAAAAACAAACATATACAATATATACAATGGGCATTCCGAAAATTTTAAAGCCCAATAAAAACGATACACGCATTACTCTAATTCCCATTAAGATTGGCTGTTAATGAATGCACTCGGTTTTGCATAAAATAAACAAAGTAACCAGACAATAAAAGATATAAAAGGAAAAGTTAATAAAGTAATTAAAGGGATTGTTTTTATGACTTTACTTATTCGAATTACAAATGGAATCAGTCGCTAAGTGATAAGTGCTTAGATTATAAGCAAAAACATTAAATATGCTTTAATGGAGAGTTCTAAGCAGTCGAGCAATTAAAATTTTTCTTTCAGAGTGAACTAAAATCTTCATTATGTGCTTGATGTAATTCACACATTCTTCATTTTTGTGAGAATTTTTTTTTCCCTTTTGGTTGAATGTTACTTTTTGTTTGAATAAAAATATATACATTCATTAGATAAATATCATCAATATTTAATATTTGAAATAATTATCGTTAGATCAAATTATCATTATCAACTACAGATTTCAGACTTAACAATGTTATATCTTTCCCCATGTTTTATGCAACGATGTACCAGTCTGTATAAAGCATCGTTGTGATTTCGCTGTACCTCGTCTGTCCTATTGTTGAAAATTAAATTTCAATTACCATTTTATAGAATTATGTTTCTGTATTTCCTATTGGCTTATCCTTCTCAATCCCTACAATTCTATTGACTGATTACATCCGTCGTTAGAGTCCGCCTTCATGAAATATTTAGAAGCATTAACCCATTCTTGCTATTCTACACTAGTGACGGTATGCTTAAAACTACCATTTTCCTAACATAGTGTTAACTGTCCATCTGCGCAGCACTAGTGCGACGTTAAACCCAACCATCCATCCTAACATTGTGTTTCTCTATTTTTTTATTGGTTTATCCTTCTCAATCCCGACAGTTATATTGGCTGATTAAATCTGTCGTAATAAATTTCAGCACTACAACGTAAGTTATATTTTCCTTATCTATATTCTGGTCCATTTAATTTATGTACAGTTGGCAGCAAAATTACTGACGTACTAGCAATAATTCCTACTTAAAAGATGGGTAACAGATACTGTTTTGCTAAGGAAATGTTTGTCGAGTCATGTTCTTAATCTTATACTGTTTATAAAAATGTAAGCTGATGATAAAAATTAGCGATCAATATATATATATATTTCACAGCTTTATGAGATACATGCTCCCCGATGATATTTTATTTCTATTTTTAAGTATTTTTTATTTCAATTATTAATCCATTTTTTATTCCAATTATTATTTCTGAGGTCCTTTATTTATTTTCTCCGTCATTATGATTAATGGTCCTTTTTTACTCAAGTGGGCGTGAGTAATTTAAATTGTTTTTGTCTCTTATTGGATCTTAACGTGTATCGCAACATGTTTGTGCTAGTTTTAGCAACGTGTTACAATCAGTTTTATTTTTGTTGTGTTAGTATTGACATGTATCTATTAAATGCTAAATTATTAAGGTTACATTTTTATTAAGATATCTATCATTTATATATATATATATATATATATATTTTCATATATATATATATATTTATATGAAAAGTGTGGATGTGTGCTTCAATAATTTTGCTGCCGACTGTATTTTATGATTTCAACTCCAATAATGACTATTTTTAGATATTTACCATTTAACCTAATACAGGTTTTATCGGTAACTGTATGTTCGGTCAGTCTTGCTTTTGCCTCCAAGGCAGTAGCACGTGTTTTTTTGCACCTGATGAAGAAAGGCTACGTCCTTTCGAAACCGGTTATGCTGGCTTAAAATTTATGGTGTGTAAAGAAGTTTTAAAATCTTTATCTTGTATGTTAGTTTATTAAAATGAATATTTCTCTCTCTCTCTCTCTCTCGCTTTTTTTTTTCCCCCAGTGTTTAATTGAATGTATAGATGCTTGTGATTATGCTTTCTTTTGGTTGGGTGCAGTGTTGTTAACTGTAGGGATTTATCCCTACGCGTAGTGATTTTTAATAGTTTTTTTTCAGTCTATAAGGACACACAGTAGGAGTTTTTTTTAGAGATTTCTTTTCTCCCCCAGGACATCTTCAGTATATCCCGAGGATGAATGTCCATTTTACGGACATCCTCAGCACAAAAATAGGAACTTTTATCATTAATGAAGGAACATAATTTGAGCTGGTAACACTGGTTGGGAGTGGGTGATGATGTTGGGGGTATGGCTGATTGACTGCCCATGGGTTTTAGGCTTCGGTAGAACGCTTTCCGTGGAGAAATTTTAAAGGAATCCTAACTCGCATTTACTTTACCTTAGGAGAAAACCAAGGAAAACGTGCATATAGAATCGAAACTGAGACTTGATGTCTACAAACTACAAGAGCAGAATCTAAACCTATTTCTTTTAGTTGGGAAATGTATTTAATACTATAACTTTTCAGAGTGAATAATTTATATGGCATTTTTTATTGTTAAATTCTGCTATAAGTATATCTTGAATGTATTATAATGCATGGTTTAAAAATTATTAATTATATCTATTTATATGTATATTAATTATATCTATTTGTATGTATTTAAATAACACCTATTTTATTATCGTTTTAGAAAATTTATTTTGATTTAATTTTAAAACGCTACATCATAAGCTCTTCTTTATATATATATATATATAAACTTTCGACAAATTTTTAACGCCAGTCTCCCACCCCTCTTAAAAATTAAAAATAAGAGGGGAAAAAAATAAAATAAACTTTACACCAAACCTTCATTTTTCAGTACAACGCAACCATGACGAACCGACATAATTGCATCCAGCGTAATAACATCGCTTATATGCAAAGCATCGCGGGGGCGTTTAATACCGTGCTAGCAAGATAACGGTAATTAAGTTTGACAGATATGCGGACGATGGGGGCCCCATAATAACAACTAGACAGAAATTGATTAAAGTCGTTCAAGACTTGTGGCCTTTAAATTCAACGCAAACAAGCAGATAGGAGGGTTCCTGAAGCACCCCTTTTCCCCTACCTCTCAAACCCTGCGCCCTCTTGGTCGCTGTCCAAAGTTTACGATGAAAAGACCGTCTAGGGAAATGGCTGCATACTTGTTCCAGTTACGGTCGTTGCCATTTTCTGAGAATTAATACTAATGGAAGAGGGAAAAAAGTACTTCACTGTTTTTTTTTCTTCTTTTATCCAGGTCCTTTTGACAACGCTGAATAGGAAATAGTATTTAGAGAATTTTTTTTTAATAATAAAGTGAGGCTTTTGTAAGATTTTCATAAAAATGTTTATTAAATCGTTGGTTTTCTAAAGGATTAAAATAAAAAATTCCACGAGGGCTTTTGTAATCAAATAAGCATGCTTTTGACCTAAATTTAGATGTTTCAAAAACCGAAGGATGTGCGAAGTGCATGTTAAGGATATTAATTAGTATTGAATAAATACAAAATGTAATTTGAAATAAGAGATTATTATTATACATTTTTTAAATTTTTGAATGAAATGTCATGAATGAAAACAATATTTTGATTTTTTTTCCCTATGTAGAATGAAATGTTTTTAATGGGTGTATATACTTAGGCGTTTATTATGTCATGGTTTAAGTGTGCGACGTCAGGAAATGTGTTGGAATTGTAATTCTTGATGTCTAATTTGCAATTTTTTTTTATACTTTTCATATCTTCTTTTTTAAAACTAATAGATACGACCTGTAAATGATGCAGAGACTAACATCTCTTGCATCATGCAGAAAAATTCCCGCTACAGTTCAAATAATAACCTGGATATGATGAGAAATGCAAACAATAAACTACGAAAATTTTTTAAAGATCATAATTCAGTGCTGTAACGAGTTGCTCCATTGATTTTTAATGATGTTCAGTGCTATATTTTGGTGAACAATATTTTTATCAAAAGTAAATTTTAAAGAAGTAAAAATAAGTGAAGAAAGTTAACTTATATGTTTTAAATATCAGCAATGCCTCAGTCGGCTTTTTTGGATATCATTTTCTCATATAGAAATCATTATTGATAATTTTTCTACAATAAACAGGCGTGAGAGTGCAGAAAATTACAAAAAAAGAGGAAACACGCGTGTTCATAAAATAAATTTCAAATGAAAAATAACGTGCGCGGGGAAAACTATACAAATATGTTCATAAAATGTATTTCAAATGAAAAATAATGCGCACACGAAAAACTATACAAAATATTTTAAAAGTGACAAATTAAACTAAAAGCATAATGCACATCAACACAATAAAACATGTGTGAAAAAAAAAAAAAAAATAGCTAGCAATTAAAATTTAATAATTGATTGGTGGTGGAAAATGGGAAAGGGGGGAAGGGTAAAAAGTACTTCACGAGTGAGAAATATTATACACAATTCTACTTCTTTATAGGTTCTAGAATATCATAAAGAAAGTTTAAAATTAATATTGACATTTTTTGTTGTGGATGAATAAATATTCAAAAATAAAAGGCTTCCCACAGAGTGTTCGGTCGGCGATGGTTAGAGATGAAAAAAAAAAAAAAGAGGGGGGGGGGGAAGCAAAATATATATGAATGAGAAATATTGAATAATTCTGTTCTTTTATATATTATAGAATCTTATAAATCACGTTTAAAAAGAATATTGGCATTTATATTTTGGATGGAGAAAGATTGAGAATCTAAAATCTTTCGTGGAGCGTTTGAACACTGATCGTTATTGGAGTTTGATTTAAACGAGAAAAAAAAAAAAAACACGGAATTTAAAGAAATCACATAAAAGCGGAAGAATCACATAAAAGCGGAAAATCGCGGATCCGCGGAAGAATCTCATGCCTGAATAAAAGAAGATAAATATCATTGTTTATAAGCAGGGGTATTCAAAAATGTTGTCAATGGTAGCTCTATATATGATAAAATTTAGTACAATTTCCTTTTTTATAGACTTTTGCAAATCTCCAGACAGGAACAGGAAGAACCCACCAGCAATCTTTGCGATAACCTTTTGGTGTAGGAATATTAACCCTTTGGGGAAAGAGCTGTATATTCTCACGGAAACCCTGAGGAGGGTCAGAAAAAAAGAGATTCTCAGGGGAACGAACCTATATATATTTTAATCTTGAGATTAATAAGTTTCATAGTAACTCTTTTTGTATGTGTGTTTCTGCACACAGATAATTTTGATATTGAAATAAGTACGCTGAAAAGACACGAACAGTGTACACTAAAAAGAATAACACCGCATTAGGCACTTCAATGGTTTCTTGATAGTAAACAGAATAATTTTCAGAAGAGGATGCTAACTTAGAAATTTTGATTTATTTTTCATAGTTAAGCAGGGTAGACACTTAATTTTTATCAAGCATATTAATTTTATTGCTTTTGTGTATAGCCATTCGTATGCTTAACAAAAGAAACCGTTCATTGTATTAAGCTGCTATTAAAAAGTCAAGACATTTAAGTTAACACTTTCGCGACCGCTGATGTAGGTTCACGTCATTTGAAAATCTGCAACTCCGCCAGTGGGTGTTTCTCTTTTGCAATTTGTATGTCATTTATTTCTTTAAAATATACCAATATTAATATTTGTACAACCAATATGCTATGGATATACATATTTTGATTAGAACGAGTATAATTATAATGTATATCCATTTGCAATATGAATCTGAATATAGAAAATTTTGTTATGAAATATTGTAACTTAGGAGAATAACGCCCACAGGTGGACCTTACTGTCAAAAAGACAAAAATATGCGGTCGCGAAAATGTTAATATCCCTTTAAAAGAGAATGATTGAGAACAAAAATACAAAATTAAGCAAATAAATTAACAATATTGGAAACGTCTATTAGAAGTATGAATAGAAAATTAATGACGTCGAGTATACATCCATATTTAAAGTGCATTGTGCTGGTATAAACACATGATGAAGTTTAATGTTTAAATATTAACGATTTCATTAAGGTACTTTTATTCGATATTTCAAGGATGATTTTGAATACAAATTACACATCCACAATGGTATCAGTGAAAATTTCTGCAATTCAGTAGTCCTACCAAAGGCCAAGAGGTTCTGCTCTCGAAACTTAGAAAGAAGATTCCAGGTTCAAACTAAGTCTATTCTTGTCAGCTTACCTGCTCGGAGTTTCCCGTGATTTTCTCCGAAACCCGCATGAATACAAACGAGAAACCTTTGGATCCCCCATGCACCCACCCACCAAGGGGTACACTCCACCAAAGGTTAGGATTTGTCGTGTAGTAATTTGACCTTACTATCATCTTCACTTACAGCCGAAAAGAATTTCTTAAATTACGATATCAATCTTTCGAAATCTTTCAAATATCATGAATCAGGTTTCACATTAAGAAATGTAAAAACTAGAAGAAACACCCCCTTCCCCAATCACTTAAGCTTTAAATTCAGTGCAAAACATTCAATTTCATCTAAGCCTATATCAAAAGGAGAAGGGAGCTTTGTTTTAAATTGGGATACAGTTTATTTTGATTTTGAAATTTACTTCAGCAACTCTCCAGCTCTGATAAATAATTCCTATAATTCAAATTACAAGATGTTCTAAAACAACTTTTTCCTGAAGCGTTATTTGCTTTCCATTTGAAAGTTACAACAAAAGCACAACAAATGATACTCCCCCCGTATTATTATTTTCGCAATAAGGCTGTTCTGAAATGCCTGTTTTGTGACAGTCATGTGGGAGATATCAGATATGAACTACACCAGGAAAATTACCCCCGAAGACACATTATATTGATATTTGTGGGATTTATAATTGCTTAGGGACCGTCCATTAAATAAAGTTATCTATACTTACTTCAGAAGGTTTTCGATTACAGTGTTATTCGGAAGGCAATGTAAGCAATTTATATTATTTTAAAATTTTAAAAGTATCATTTTATTTTACTAAAATAAATACAGCATACAGCTGTACATTAATTGTATGAATTTTTCTTACCACAAAGAAGTAAGCCATAAAACACAAACACGGATTTTTATTTAAATATAAATGTACGGGTTCATATTATTATTAAATGTAAATATAAAACGACATTCATTTTTCGGGTATTAATTTTTTTTTTTTTTTTTTTTTTTTTTTTATTCGATACAAATTTACGCAATACAAATTATTTATTCAAATTTTTGTAAATTAAAATTATTTTTCACCATGAATGCAAACGATTTTCATATCGGAGAAGTACAACACTAAATGTGAAAAGGTCACTTTTTGTGTTAAAATATTTTCTTTCCTTTCTTTTTCTTTTTTACTTTCTTCTATATGTATATATAGAGAAAGTATTGGATTCGTGAAAATTTTCGAACTCCAGTTTTTGATGGATTTACACGTTTTGGGATGTCCTGAACACAATTTGACTGTTTTTAGAAAATGTCTGTCTGTCTGTGTGTGTGTATCACGAATTTTGTGGACGCTGTATCTCACGAACCAATGAATCAAATTTAACCAAACTTGGTATTTAGTTGAACCCTGACATAAACTGGTACTGATTAGATTTGGGGATCATTCGGTCAACAGGTGGCATTGTGATCACATTTTTTTTCTAAATTTTTAACATAGCAGTATAGGACAAAATTTCGTATAAATGTACATAATGAGAGTTATTTTAATCGTGTGATTGTAAAATTAATATGAATTATTGATAATAGTAGTAGTTAACTAGGAAAAAAAAATTGTGCATGTGGGAGCATCGTTCCCCCCCCACACACCCCTTCCCTGGGGGGAGTAAATTTTCAATATGGATATCTTTCGAAAGATCTCATCAATAACTTTAAAATAAATGGTTGGACTATAGATCTATGAAAGTTATCGATTTTTTTTTTTTTTTTTTTACTTTTAAAGAAAAAAAAAAAAAAAAATCGCATTTCTTCTGATAATTGCAAAAAATTGACATCTTTCGGCATTTAGTGATAATATAATAGTGTCAGATAAAAATCGTCTGCATTTATAATGGAAAATAATTTGATAATTTAATAAACAATATTTATTGAATAAATTTTGTGTAAAATTATATAGAAGAAAGTCATGTGGTGGTCAGATCATACTATTTGTGTGTGTGTGTGTGTGTGTGTGTGTGTGTGTGTGTGTGTGTGTGTGTGTGTGTGTGTGTGTGTGTGCACGTTAAAAAAGAAAGAAAAAAAACCCCGATAAATTTGCTTTAAATTATCGCAGATCTATGATTCGACTATTCGTTTTAAAGGCATTGATGAGAACCTACTATTTTGAAAATTTATACCCCTCGGACGAATATTTCTCCCGGTGGGAGGGGGGGAGGGGGGGAGGGGGAATGCTTCTATATGCACACAGTTTTTTTCCCCCTTAGTTTACTACTACTATTATCAATAATTCATATTAATTTTATACAAATTCATTAAAAATTACTGTCATTATGGACATTTATACGAAATTTTGTCCTATACTGCCATATTAAAAATTATGAAAAAAGTGGTACCACAGCCCCTCCTGTTGAGCGATTTGACCCCCAAAAGTAACCAGCACGAGTTTAGGGTCCAACTAAACACCAAGTTTGGTTAAATTTCGTTCATTGGTTCGCGAGATAAAGCGTTCTGACAATTTTTGATACAGACAGACATTTTCTAAAAAAAAAATCAAATCGCGTTCAGGACATCACAAAGAGTGTAAATCTGTTGAAAACCGATATTAAAGAATTTTCACGCATCCAATACTTTCTTCTTATATACACAGAAGAAAGTAAAAACCTAAAAAGAAAAATCTAAAAATGCTACTTGAAAACTTGCTTCATCTCTTGATTCAGTGAATAAGCAAAATATATTATAAAAATTAAAGAGTTTTTATTAATTTCAGTTTCTAATGGGTGCTTTAATAAATTCTGAAAATGAAGCAATTCTCTTATACGCTTTATTTGTTTTACTCCTTAACTTTTTAATTAATACGAAAACAATTTATTTTCAATATATATATATATATATGTATAAGCTTTAGTTAGAATGAGACGTTTTAACTTTTTACCATTCTTTTTTTTCCAATTCTATCACTCTGATAAATAATTCATAATTCAAAACACAAGATGTTACTCACATCATACTTTTACCCCCAGGCTTTGTTTGTTTTTCATTTTAGCATAAAAAATTACGAAAGAAAATAATTTATCTTTTTTTCATTGTTATCTTTATCATTACATGAGAGTGCTCAATATTAAATTTGTTTGTATTGCCTCAATCAAATGAGCGGTATTAGAGATGGATTCTACCAGGAAAAATGTACCTTAGGGCACATTATATCAATATTTATTTAAATCATAAATGTAAAAGATTGTTTGCGAATTGGGATTATTCATAACTTAATTTAATTCATTTCTGGCTTCGATAATGTTATGGTTTTAAACCTATTTTTTTTTTTTTTTTTTTTTTTTTTTTTTTTTTTTTTACTGTAATTTATCCTATCCCCCCCCCCCCCCTTCCATTTATTTTATCTAATATAACAGTGAGAAGAAAATAATTTATTATTTTTTCATTGCTATCTTTATCCTTATATGAGAAGTTTAATAATCAGTTTGTTGTACTGTAGTCAAATGGGAGCTATCAGATACGAACTGCCTCATGAAGCTTGTTCCTTAGGGCACATTATATCGATATTCATTGATATCATGAATATAAAAGGTTTGTTTGTATTTTGGGGTTATTCATAGATCAATTTAGTTGACTTCTGAATTCATAGAAGTATGATTGTTTTCTGTATGCAAGTTACTGCAAATTCTTAACTTTTTAATCGATGTGCAAGAAATTTGTTTTTATTTTTATATAGGTACATAAAAACGTATTTTAAATTTATAATTTAAAACACAAGATATTACTTAAATTATTTATTAAATTATTATTTATTAAGATTATTATCATGATCAGTGCAGACGATTTTTATCTCACAGAAGTATAACACTAAATGCCGAAGGAAAAAAATCGTATCACTTATTTTTATTTATTTTTTATTCGCTTTCTAATGAAAACTGTAAAGCTTTGTTATTGGTCCATCCACTTCGGAAGATTTGCTCATTAACGGCTTATGTTAGACTGTTATGACATCTTTCTTTTTAAAAATTGATTTTAGTATAGTATTTTTAATTACTAAATAACATTAATCCATATTGCATTCACTACGCTTCATACAAAAGCACTTAATAGCTAAATCCTTATCATAGATTTGCTGTATGTGTGCAATATAGAAACTTTAATATGCACTCAGATATCTGCAATAGAAAATTATTTAACTTATTCTCATTTCTATTCATCATCATTTTAGTTTCGGACTGGTCAGTTTTGTACTTTTTATACTACCAAAATCTATACTTCTATGAATGCGATTGTGAGTTTAAATTAAAAACATTATAGTCAGTATATAAGGTCAAACGATAGCTAGAGAAATCCATACAGCTACCTAAACAAAGTCATACTTGAGTTAGATAGTAACATTGACGTTGTTGTTTTATATGTATAAACGCAATCAATTATGACTTCATCCTCAAAAAATTTTCAGTGATTAACTAGATTATAGTTTTTACAAAGATTTTAATTTAAAAATTAATCGTCAATAATTAATAATCATCATAATTATTTACGATACAATTTTTACAGAAATTTTTTAGTATTATTCTTACATGCATAAGGGTGGTAGAATGAACATTTTAAGTATGCATATATATATATATATATTATGAATGAAAGTTGGCAACAGCTAACATGGACCTTTTAAAATTCTAAAACAATGACAGAATACAAACAAATCCAGTTTTGCACCCGACAAACTGAAAAAATTACTCATCTAAGTTAATACACATTTATTAAAACCACATAAATCTTTGATATTTCCATCTATCAATTTCCCCACTTTTAAGAAAATTATTCCTAATAACTTAATTCGATATGATAATTTTCATTTCGGGACGATTCCCCAAAAAACAACAACGTCTAATGTAAGTGAATTCATTTCATCCGAACACAGTCAGCAGGTGGGCTACATCTAAACTCTTTCCATCCGTTACGTACTATACTATCGCATTGGAGTAATCAATTGCGACACATCCAGGCTAACTGCAAAGTTCTAGGACCACTGCATTTGTCAAATCTAATTACATTCTGAGTGAAAGGCAGTAACTGTAAACCGATTGGAAGATTTAATGCAAAGTACCACCCGGTGTGTTCTGAGAAATGTATCTGAGATTGCCAGATGAAATTGAAAAGGCATAAATTTAAGTGAAAATGCGAAGGAAGTTTAATGAAAAAGATGTAACTCTATCTAACGGAGGTTACGAATTGTAAGCTCCGTTTGTGGGATTTACCTTAAAATTTGCTTCGGAGAAAGGGAATTATGATAAATAAATAGAAATAATCTAAGGATATCGAGAATTAACCAGTAGGTAACGTTGTTATATAAAATGATATAGAAGAAAAAAATTGTAATGGCGACCCGACAACATATATTAGTTGTTAATTTCTTTCTAATTCGATCATTTTTTTTTTTTTTTTTTTTTTTAAAGTAATTTTATAATTATTTTTTTCAAATTTTGATGTTAATAAACATTAACATTTTAATTTTTTAAATAGACTTATTAATTATATACTACTTGTTACAATAAATAAATAAATATTTTTCAAAAGCAGTGCCACCTGTCGTATGATATACAATATACCTAAATTAAATCAGTTTGCTTTTTCAGCATGGCCATCTCACATGCAAAGTTTAAGGCATATGCACCCAGTAGAAACTGAGATATAGCCTTCTTGTACAAAGGAAAAATTGCAGCACCCGTCGGGTGATATGCACAGAAATTAAATCAGCATAGTTTTTCATATTAAACTTCTCACATAATGTTTTCTGCAGTTATATACCATAGAAGTTGGATTTTCTTCACAGAAATGGGAGGCGCGGGGGGGGGGATATTGCAATATAGGAACGACATCTGTTGGACGATATACACCAAAAGCTGGTAATTACCAAATTATATCATGATGCAACAAGATATAAATTTATAAGAAACACTACGTATTTCTTGATCTAAAGCGACCACGAAATTTTTCTCTCACACCCAGAAATGTAGACACAAACGGACACTTTTTAAATATAGTGAAATTGTATTGAAGGCACCTCAAAACATACAAATAAGTAGAAAATCGGATATCAATGTTTTTTTCAAATTATATATTTTTCCACAATAAATTTAGAAAAACGTAATAACTTTTCTGTTTTATATCACTCAAGCTTTAACCATTTTAAAAATTATTAACATTTATCTACACAAAAAATCTATAATATAATACGCCATTAAGATATTTGAAACTCTTCCCGTTTTTTAGGATCTAATAATTATACTATCTTAACTTAAATGACCGGACACACTTTCAAATTTAGACGCTTTGTGAAATATCTAATAAAATACTTGACGAATTATTTTGAAACTTTAGGGGTGAAAAGAACATGTTGTAACTTGCATATTGAAGCAAAAGTTTTGTCCCGAAAGCAAAAAGTAGACAGCAAATTAATAAATTAATTAGTTTTTGAAAATTACACGAGTTATGTAGTACATTGAAACTCTATGATACCTTTTAGTGAAAAATAAAAAAGATCTCCCCTCTCTAAGAAATAGATACAATATTCTGTACAAAACAGAATTTCATTTAAAAATTGGACTTCCCTCCAGTCTAGTTTTCCACATGAAGATATGTAGTAATCCAGATGCGTTCCTTAGAAACGGTTACTAATATCCATTTCTTAAAATTTCTTTTGACGTTTTCTCTCTATTTTATATTTTAACCCCTTTTTTTTTTAACTTGATGTGACAGGAAAACAAAAAATCAGCTGTATAAATCTGTACTGATAAGTATAAAGGATTTAAGTCCATATTCTTGATTTTTCAGGAGACGAAAAATAAAATTTAACTAGCTAAAAACAAATCAGAAGAATCGACTAGGAAAAGGGTATTTCGTTGATTTATACCCTTTATACCATTCAGTGGTTGTCAACCTTCATTTAATAACGGGAAAAATTGAATTAAATATTTTATACCATACATGAATGGTAAATTTCTGAATTGGTCCTTTTTTTACCAATGGATTTTCTCAAAGACTAAATGACATAGAATTTAATCCTTTATACCAATCGATAGAGAATTTTTTCTGAATCTGACTATGTACTTAACTCAAAATCGACATTTTTGGACTTAAATCCTTTATACTTATCAGTACAGAAATATACAAAAAGCTTTTCTCTTTTTTAAATTCTTTACCGTAAAATATAAAGTTTCGTTCCATAGCAACGGTTCTATATTCATTTTTGAGAGATGCGACAGGAAAAATTCTATATATTTTTCCAGTTCTAAATATATAAAAAGCGTAAAAAAGTCGTGTTCCTTATCAACGGTTACCATATCCCTTTCTTAAAATTTCTCTCACACGTTTTCTCTCAATTTTATTTTCTAGCACGTTTTTTAAACTCGATTTTAATATATTAAAAAATCCGTCTTCAAGTAATTTATTTTGTCTATCGTCCTAATAAATCTAAGCACTTGTGTAATCCAATCACGTGTATTTATAGAAATTTTGATTTTGGCGGCTCTATACGATACCTCCGACAGTTACTCGAAAAGAAAGCAACCAGTCAATATACAAGTTGCCAACATAAGACAATAATCATAAATTCCCCAGTGCAATAAATATTTACAATCTTATTACAAACAGGCAAATGATAAATCACTTCTACAAATTTCATTTCATTTTCATTCCGCAAAATGATAAATACGTTCTGAATAATTCTTCTCGGAGTAAGAAATACGTTATGTCTACAATAATGAATAAATTTATTCCGTAAGTAATCAGCTGGTCGACTGCAACTCAACCCTTTCCTTTTGCGTTTATACTCCCTTCCCGTTTTATGTGATCGATTCTAACATCCAACCGTAACTACTAAATTTTAAGGCCAGCGCATTTGTCAAATCTAATTACCGCTGTTCTGTTAAGCAGAAACTGTAAACTGATTGCTATGGAACATATTAAGTTAGTATGTTTTCAGTATTGTCGAACAGAATTAAAGATATATAAATTTATCTGAAAACATCTCAAGTTGCATCGCATATTGACGCATTTACATATTGAATGGTTTTATTTTCAAATTTAGATTAAAAAAAAAAAAGATAAATAAATAAAAAAGAACTTGTCTTATATTAATATAATTAACAAAAGTAAAACTAAGCTGAATAACCCATTTTATCCCAATTTATTTATTTTGCTCAAATTTGAGAAAAATTATATTTTTAAAGGTCAATTACACCTAAATAAACTAAATACAACAATATATATATATATATATATATATATATATATTCTGTAAAAGAAATCTTATCCACCTTGTACGCAGGACATTGAAATAAAGAGGATGAAATTTGCACTTATATGTTTAGTATTCTCTTCAATAGTCAAAAGTGCTTTGCGAATATAAAGTTTTGCTTTATCAGTATAATATTAGGGGGACCGGAAAATACTGTCGTTTTGAATTAATAAAATGAAACCGGAAATTTTTGTTTAACAGTGTTTACATGGTACTTTACAAATAACCATCTTATAAGTTACCTAAGAATATCTTAAATTTTATCCAGGATAAATTTCCGATGTCAGTATTTTAATTCAAAACGACATTATTTTCCGGTCCCCCTAATACTTTCTTACTTACATGATAGTTCTCCAGAAAGAATTTTCAACCGCAAAGAGAAGATAAACCACGCCCCCTAATGTAATGATTAAACAAAGACTCCAGATGGAGGAGGAGGAGGTCAGACACATTACACGCTAGCAGAAACTTATATATACCATTATATATTCCAGCTGACAAAATATTCGCACCAAACAAATTCTGATTTCTATATGCTACTTTTCACCTGTCATTTAAATAGGACAATGGGATAAAATGGGTTAATTTAAAAGCATACTTGCCAACATACTAAATAATATTCCGTAGTATCGTTACCCCGCCTTCTTTTTCACACCAGTATCTTTTTAGAGTATTTTTCTTCTTATTTAATCGTAATTGCATTTGGAGAATATTACTTTACAAATTTACTGGTGTGAAAAAAAGAGCGAAACTAACAACACTACGGAATATTAATTAGGATGTTATCAAGTATGTAAAAATGGCTTTAAGGGGACTTGGCACTACCGAAGGGTAAAAGCTTATATTTCCATTTAGCATTTATAAATTGAACTATATTAGGTTTGTTCGATAAAATATATATTCAGGCATACTTGCTAACCATCTCATTAATAACCGTACAATTGTTAACACCCCTTGAAAAAACGCCCCTTTTTCACAACACTTTATTTTTAGAGTAATTCTCTCCAAATGTAGTTGCGATTAAATAAGAATAAAATTACTCTAAAAAATGAGTGGTGTGAAAAAAAAAAAGGCGGGTACTAAAAATTGTACAGTCCATAATGAGATGGTTGGCAAGTATGTATTCAGGCAACGATTATTATGATTTTTGATTTATTTTTTTAAACTTGCGCTTTCTCAGTTTGCAGTTTTTCGTCATCTTCAAAATGTTTTTTTTTTTTTTTTTTTTTTTTTTTTTTTAAACAGATTTTTAAGAAAAGAATTAAAGTTTCATTTATTTTATTTCATTTTTGAATGTTTAATAGAATTTACTTAAAAGAATTAGAGGTGGACTTTGCAATATCTTTAAAAGAAAAAAAATTAAGAAATAAATAAAAATACAACAAAATCATGTTCTTTTTATAAACATGCATGTTTAATTTTTTTTACTTTCCGAACACTATAGTGAGGAAAGTATTGTAATCATGTCAAAAATCCGAATTTGAGATTTTGATGTTTCTACACGTTTCAAGGTCCCCTGAGTCCGTTTTCGCTATTTTTACGATGATGTACGTATGCGTGTGTGTATGTGTGTGTGTAAGTGAACACGCTAGCGTCTAAACGCTTTGCTCGAATAAACTTACAGTTGGTACGCATGTTGCAAGTCACCGTAGCACGCACCCTATTGATTTTGGTGAATTTAGCACTTACAGTTTTTTTTACAGGGACACAAAGAAAAATTCTTTATCATTATGGCCTATGGGACCAGATTTTTAAAAGTGCGATAGCATCTAAACGCCTTATTCAATTGAGCTGAAAATTTATATGAATATTATAAATAACTTTTTTAATAAAATCACACAATAAACTGTGGAAGGAAATCACATTTATTGAAATTTAATTTTTCCGACTGAGTGAAAATAATGCCTGGACCGGGACTCGAACCACGGATCTTTGACTTACAAGGTCAAGGCTTTACCAACTGAGCTATCCAGGCCGACATCCCAGTCAGCATTATTCACTCAGACTACCTTATAGGCTGAAACAATCTGGTCTATCATTTAGATAGCTCAACAGAAATAAGCCGCAGGAAATGGAAAACACCATTAAACAATGGGAGAAAGAAATACAATTTTTAATAAAATCACACAATAAACTGTGGAAGGAAATCACATTTATTGAAATTTAATTTTTCCGACTGAGTGAAAATAATGCCTGGACCGGGAGTCGAACCACGGATCTTTGACTTACAAGGTCAAGGCTCTACCAACTGAGCTATCCAGGCCGACATCCCAGTCAGCATTACTCACTCAGACAACCTTATAGGCTGAAACAATCTGGTCTATCATTTAGATAGCTCAACAGAAATAAGCCGCAGGAAATGGAAAACACCATTAAACAATGGGAGAAAGAAATACAATTTTTAATAAAATCACACAATAAACTGTGGAAGGAAATCACATTTATTGAAATTTAATTTTTCCGACTGAGTGAAAATAATGCCTGGACCGGGAGTCGAACCACGGATCTTTGACTTACAAGGTCAAGGCTCTACCAACTGAGCTATCCAGGCCGACATCCCAGTCAGCATTACTATTAAATTCCATTTACTTCCACAGTTTATTGTGTGATTTTATTAAAAATTGTATTTCTTTCTCCCATTGTTTAATGGTGTTTTCCATTTCCTGCGGCTTATTTCTGTTGAGCTATCTAAATGATAGACCAGATTGTTTCAGCCTATAAGGTTGTCTGAGTGAGTAATGCTGACTGGGATGTCGGCCTGGATAGCTCAGTTGGTAGAGCCTTGACCTTGTAAGTCAAAGATCCGTGGTTCGAGTCCCGGTCCAGGCATTATTTTCACTCAGTCGGAAAAATTAAATTTCAATAAATTATAAATAACTGTTGCACAAACTATAAACATTTTGGTGAATCTAGCATTTATAGGTTTTTACAGGGACACAACGAAAAATTCTTTATCATTATGATGTACAGGGTGTGGTAGATAAGTAATGAGACTGGCCGCCACGCGGCGACCCAGTCGCTCGCAGTGCGGTCTGCACCTGCAGGTCACGTGGTGGGGGATCTGAGCTAACAATAGAACCGGTTCGCAGTCGCGTCGGAGCTGTGGCGCAGTGAGGGTCGAGCTTCGCGTATTAGTTGTTTGTGTGCACGTGACACTTGTGAAAATGGATCGCTCGATAGAACAGCGGTATGCAATCAAATTTTGCTTTCGCTTGGGAAAAACTGCTTCGGAAACTTTTGGACATTCCAATACAACCCGGAGACGAAAGCCCAGAGCTTGGAGTGGCACACACCGGCATCCCCGCGGCCGGAGAAAGCAAGAATGTCAAAGTCCCGCGTCAAGACAATGCTGATTGTGTTTTTCGACAAGCGGGGGTTAATTCACAAAGAGTTTGTCCCTCAGGGGAAAACTGTGAATGCCGAATTCTACAAAGAAGTCCTTCAGCGATTGCACAGAGCCGTCAAACGGAAGCGACAGGACCTTGCTCAACGCTGGCGTCTCCACCACGACAACGCTCCGGCGCACACAGGGTTCCTCGTGACCTCCTACTTGACCCGAATTGGAGTTGAAGTTCTGCCACAGCCACCATACAACCCTGACTTGAGTCCTCCTGATTTCTTCCTATTTCCGAAGGTCAAAAGATGCCTGAAGGGTCATCGTTTCGACGATATTCCGAACATCCAACGTGCTGTCACGAAGGCACTAACTGGGATAACTCCAACGGACTACAGTGGGGCCTATGAAGCTTGGAAAACGCGCTGGCAACGTTGTGTCGACGCCCAAGGCGAGTACTTTGAAGAATATTAACGTTTTGTACAAATCGGATCAATAAATTTGTTTTTCTAGACTGAGTCTCATTACTTATCTACCACACCCTGTATGAGCTCAAAGTTCAGTAGTAGCGTTCAATAAAACATCGTGTAATATATGGAGAAAAATACTCAAGCACTCTATTACGGTTTTCTCTCTTTTGTTTGTTTAACAACTCCTCTTTCTTTACATTATCTACAAAACTGTTAATTACTCAATGTTCGGAAAGTCGAATGGAATCACTCCAGACTTTTTTTTTTTTTTTCAAAAACTAATTAATAAATTTCAAAATCCATCCTTAATTCTTTTAAGTAGGATCTATTAAACATTCGTAAAAAATATTGAGTTTTTTTTTTTTTTTTTTTTTTTTTTAAATACCTGTAGAAGTTTTAGCATTTTGTAGATCATGAATTCATGAAAAACAGCAAAATGAGAAAACACAATTTAAAGATTTCATATCTGAAAAAAAAAATATATAAAAACCCATGAGAAATGTTGCTTGAATATATTATTTATTGAACAAAACTAATACAGTTCAATTTAAAAATATTAAATTGAAATATAAGGTATTACAGGAAATCTTCAGTGGTGCAAAGTCAAAGTTGCTGAGCTCCCTTAAAGCGTTCAAATGCACAGAATAAAGTTCAATTATATTTAATAATATTGGATAAACCATAGCCTCCTAAACTAGATGCCTGTCGCGTGGCTCGGAAACGTGGTAACAATTGAAGCGGTACACAGCGCCCCCTGGTACAGATTGTGCGACTTTTTCATTCAATAGCCACCAAAATTTTTTTAAAGTGGGATATGATACAGGGCAATTCTCTGAAAAATGAAACCAACAATGTCAAATTTTTTTTTTTGAAAATTTTATTTTCTTTTTACTGTTGTTGAAATAGAACATATGTATTAAATAAAAAATGCCAAAATATAAAAAAATATTGAAAAATTAATTTTTTATGAACTTTTGAAATTTAGTAAACTAATTGTGACAAAAATACTGAAATTGGGAGGAAATTTCAAATTCTCATTAAATTATTAGTAATGAAAATTTTAAGTTTTTTTGTTATAGGAAAACATTATAATGAATGAACATTCAGAAAAACCAATTAAATATATCTATATAATTTTTAAACTGTTTGAATTATTCAATTTTTACTAAGAAGTATGCATGTCCCGTGCATCACGCAAAAAGAGCTACTTATTTGTGTACAAAATTTATTTTTTATTTCTGTTGTTGAAAAATTCTTAAGAACTTTTTAAATGAACCATATTTAAACTACATTAGAAATATTTTTAACAAAACTTTATTTTAATTAACTTTATTTGCTAATATATTATGTCCCGTGCATCACAAAAAGTTTTCAAATTTGAAGTTTCCACGTGAATTTACAATTTCTGGGGGAGGAATTTGCTTAATAATGTCTTCGATTGGATAAATAAGTTCATCTGCCTTATCTGGCCATTTCCAATACTGATTTCCAGTTTTTACCATAACAGAAATTTTAAAGTTATTTTCATTTATTTTGGCAACAATCATGCCAGGATAACAATCACTTTCATATTTAGCTAAGACCCAAACATTGAATTGAAGCTTTACATCTAATTGCATGGAACTTGTTTTGGTCTTGAAATTGTCATATGCAATTTCTTTTAATTGAACTTCTCCATCAGAAACAATTATCACATGTTTTTGCATGATGCTTTCGATGGGTGTGGCATTTTCCATATCTACACAGCTCTTAACGTCCTTTGCTTCAATACAAATAATCTCAGTTTTTAGCATTAGTTTACTTAGTTTACAGTTAGGAAATACAAAATCATTATATTAAATAAAATTATGGTTAACCTCTTCCATTGAGAAAACAGAACTAGTGAAGCGCAGAATTGTTTACATCCTCCTAAAAATTGTGTTATGCCATTCTATTTATTATTATATTTTCTTTCTAAAGTTAGAATTTTTATTTATGAACTTAATATTGACAGTTATGAAATATAAATATGCTAAATACCACATAAAAAGTTGGTTATAGTTTTGACAAATTATATTTGTCCCGTGCATCATGCATCAAATGTCCCGTGCATCACAACCATATTTTTTTTTAGATAATTATAAAAAATAAACAAAATAATAGAATTGTCTGTTCCCTCACATTTTATATCCATTATAGTGTCATTAACACAGATTAGTAGTTTTATATGTTTATAGCAAGTATATTCAGACAAATATTATTTTGACTGAATGAGTGCAGAAATAATTGATTTGTCTGCGTCCCGTGCATCACGCTAGGTTTTTGTTCATTTATTCTGACAAAATAATTTTTATTTTGAAATTTTTTTTAACATTTATGAAGTTAACCTTCATTAGCATCAGAAAAACCAATTATTTATTTTTTGGATATAATATTAAACCCTATAGAATTAATAATCGGTCAGACAATGTCCCGTGCATCACATGAGAATTGCCCTACACATAAAAGGCGAATAGAATCGAAGAAAAGTCGATTATATATATCAGATATCACTTCTTAAACTTATTGGTGACAGTTGAATAAAAAAAGTCGCGCAATCTGTACCAGGTGGCGCTGTCTACCGCCTCAACTGTTGCCAAGTTTTTAAGCCACGCGACAGGCATCTAGTTTAGGAGGCTATGGATAAACACATACTTAATGAAATGTCACTGGAGGCCCACCAGACAGCGTTGCCAGATGGTCGATAGTCAATTTCCCCAAGTTTTTCCAAAAAAATCCCCAACTCGATTTTTACTAAAAAAGTAAACTTTTTACAATTTTTTTTTTTTTTTTTTTTTTTTAATATTTAACAGATATAAGCCTGGATTTTTCCTCAAATTAATAACACTCATTTTTGGAAAAAAAAAAAAATCCCCCATACATAAAAATAACTTTTATATACACACTAGTTATCGGATAATTTTAAATCTTTGTGCTGAGGATGTACTCAATATGTACTTTCATCTTCAGGATATCCTGAGGCTGTCCTGGGGGAGAAGAAGTACCTTTAAAAGCCCCTGCATGCTAAAGAAAGTTGTTAAATGCTCCTACGCCTAAGGAAAAATCCCTACAATTGGCAAGACTTAACAGGTAGACTAAAGTTAGTTGAAAATTCCCTAGATTTCTCCCTAAAAATTTCAAAACGCCCCTCGAAATTCCCCACAAAATTTGTCCCCAGAAGCCCAAAAAATCCCCAAAATGGGAACGAATCTGGCAACACTGCTACCAAGCTATTGGGCTCTGTGTGTCTGTACAGTCACAGCAGCAGCAAAAACAACCCGATTGACTCGCAAATAACTCGAATATGTTCATATAATAATGATTCGACACATGTTCTTGAGCTACATAAAATTAGCTGCATATTTTTGGTTGAATATTTTGTTTATGGTTTATGTACACTAAAAGACAAAAAGAAAAGAAAAATAAAGCCGCATTTGGAAAACTTCTAATTTTTTCTTTGAAAAATGTCCAATTTAATCATTTAAAAATATAGGGATGAAAAGGATAGAGATTTTGCCAGATACCGCATATCCATATTCATCAGACTTTAATGTTTCAGATATTTGATATCCGACAAAATCGCATATCTGTTAACCTCTCTACATTCAAATTTTAAAATTGTTGATTTTTGAGATAATATTAATAATAAGTTTGCTGTGCAATAATCAAATGGAAGCTACCAGATATGAGCTGCACCAGGAAGTTTGCTCCCCAGGACATATTATATCGATATTTATTCATATCATGAATACAAAGGTTTGTTTGTGATTTGAGATTATTGATAACTCAATTTAGTTGATTTCTGCATTCACAGACATTATGAGTAGACAGCTTGGTTTTTTCATGTAAATTATTGCAAGTCCTTAACTTTTTAATTGATGTGCTAGAAATTTGTTTTTATTTTAAAATACATAAAACTGTATTTGCCAAAACTGACCAAAAATATTTAGCAGAAATAAATAATAATGATCCAAAATAAATGGTACTAATAAATGACAACGGCACATAATACACAGTACGCATATACGATAGTAATATGATATATAATTGTAATAATTCAATTAATGGACCATATTCCCACTTTGGGTTCGAGGCTACAAGAATATCAGCTGGTTAGGCAACGAATCCTCAACTCTACCATAGCAAAGCATTGTGGCTTGCAAATTTTTATGTTGCAATATTATTTATAAGAGTTACAGATTATATGAAATTGAAGTAAGAGTGATATAGTGATACCTTTGTTTTGTTTTTAATCCAGTTTTAGTAATATACTTTAATATTAATCAACATAAGTAATATTAAAAGTTGCCATGTGAACTGTGGTTATGTTGACAAATTTAAATGAATGTTCCATTTAATAAATTCCTTTATTAAAGTGATTGAAATTCTAATTATTTAAGCTCTGATTTGATGTCTATATATATGTGTGTGTGTATAAAATGTTCTTATTAATCTTTTATTCATTATATATATAAGTGTATGTGTGTGTACATAAAATGTTCTGCAATTTTACGATATGAAATAGTCTTAACTTCACCATTCGATTCAGTTGTTTACATTTCTCTTTTGTTCTTGTTTGAACAGATATCTGATTATTAAGTTTCCCTGGAGAAATATTTAGGAAAATGTTATGCCTAACAATAAAATGGCATCTCGAATCTAATTTGTTTACAAAATATCGGCCACGTGTTCGGCGATTTTACCTACTGTGACGTCACAGGAATATTGTCCATTAAAAATAAACCCAAATTTTACTGCAATACTGAAAAATATACTGCAATAAAAAGTAGAACACAAAAAGTTCGAAAAACCAAAAAAATCATAAATTTGTTTAACTAATATATATAGATTTTCTATATTAAACAAAATTTATTGAGACAAATCAATTTTCCCAAAGCATTCAGACTTCAACTCAACTCAACTCGCGTCAACCATTCTCCTATCCTCTTTATATATGAAGTAATCGATTCTAACACACAGTTACTATTCAGTTTAAGGCTCAAAGCATTTGTCAGATCCTAATTACCTTCATTCTAATAAGCAGTAACTGTAAATTTATTGTTATATGAAGACTTATCCTATACAATGTGTAAGCAATAAATTTTTAGTTGTCGAGTGAAAATGAAGCAGCATAAATTCGGTAAAATTACTTCGAAAATAATACGGAAAAAAATCGTCTCTCGAGATTAACTAATTATGAGTTAGATCCGTTGTCTTCCCCATAATTTCGAACAAATTGCGACAAAAGAACGTTAACCTCTCGAAGATAAAAAGGTACTTTTTTTTTTTTTTGACATAATTATTGGAATTTTCCAGAATTGTTCTTATTACTCGATCGTCGTGTCTATGTTTTAGATCGACATATATCATTTTATAATTTTTATTTTAATCACTTAAGATAAGTTTATTTTTTCAAATGAACAAATGAAGCTAGAATGGTTAATTTTTAATTTATTATTTCAATTGACGAATAAATATTCCAAAACCATGCAAACTATAAATAAAATTTTATTTTATTTTTCCCGTTACATTGTTGCCGTTGTGATGTAATTTTTCTTGTTAAATTATCTTTTTTTTTTTTCCAATATTTTATTCGTTCGAAATGCACACATAGGAACCGAAGATAAAATTTAACTTTCTTTATTTCAATACATTGTTGTAGATATGACGTTTATTTCGAGCGTTACACCAGAGAAACATAGGTTTTGTTATTATTATTATTATTATTATTCATTAAGAATGAATTATCTTTTAATCTTAAAGCTAACACTCAAAATTGTTACCATGGAAAATAATATTCTATTTTAGAATCGAAACTTATTGATAAAATCTAGAATTATTGCAAACTAAAATAAGCGATTCGAAATATGCTAGATGAGTAAACTAGTTAATGAGGAATTTTCAATACAAATCGAAACAAACATTACGAACACTGAAAATGAAAATCTTATAAATTTACAATTACACACACATATACAAGTACCAATTTATTTTAGAAAACGTTTATACTTTCTTTCTACTTTCCCTCTATTAAAAAATATCGTTTGATCACCGTGTTGCCACATACTGAAATAAAACATAAAGAAAAAAAAAAAAGTTATCGATGAAGAATTTAAAACAGGAAAAATAATGCATTAAAAATCGGGATACTTACTTTCCGCCGAGAGCAGGAAAATGAGGAAAAACTGGAGGGAAGTTTGGAATTGTAGCCGGGGGCTGTATACGGCCTGTAAAAAAAAGAAGAAAAAAAAATTATATACAGCATCAAAAACTCATCAAAAGTCCGGAGGAAAAGAGGGGTTACTTATTTTCCTGAATTTCCTTCCCCTATCTTGATTAGAATTTTTTAACGCAATAACATAAAAAAAAAAGGAAAATGCTTCTCTTCATTTGCATAATACAGTTCAAATTTTAAAGAGCTTCCTGACTTTTCCTAGAGATATAAACGTTATTAAAAATGTTTTCATACCATATTTGCATGGAAATGGAATTCCAACCATTTTCTTTTTCTTTCTTTCTTTCTTTTTCTTTTCTTTTTTTTTTTTTATGGCAAAGATTTTTAGTTTTGTTTAGTATTTCATGATTGCAAATTAATTGCATTTTTGTATTTTCGCATTTTTTTTTTTTTTTTTTTTTTTTTTTTTTTCCCTTTAATGTATATGGAAGAAGGTTAAAGTTTTAAAATCGTGTTTTTGACTATAATGCTCCTGTTTTAGTTATCTAAAGCAGTTAAGCTCTACGAATAATAAACAAAAAAATAAAGACGAAACGAAGCCTATTTTTATTACCATGCTTTTATTAACTTCTATTCTTGTATGTTTGTTCGTTTGTTTGTTCGTGTGTTTGTCCGGTACAAATCTTGCAATCGAATTTTAACGAACTTCCCTACTAGCTAGACATTTGAAACTTTCACAGTAGCTCAGAACCCGGTGACAACACAATACCTTGAAGTCCGATTTTCGAATTTTCGAATAGTTTTCTTTTAATTAATTAAAATATGAAAATAATAACATCCTAATAGCGTTAAAATAGCCATTAAAATATTAGCTATAATATAATTGTTGCCCCCCCCCCCCAAAAAAAAAAAAAAAAAAAAAAAAAATTACGAGTTTATTTTCTTCCGTCATAAAAAATAAATACATTTAACTAAACATGAACTTAAAAAAATTATAAAAAGTTAAATTATGTAACTCACAAAAATTGACGTCAAATCACTTTAAAAATTGTATGCACATTGATAAGAGCTCTATGATTCATCAGAAAATTTAAACATGGTATATAAAAAGTTTTTTTTTTTTTTAAATCTTGTAATTATTTTCTAAGTAATATATATATAATTATATACAAAACAAAATTTATTTTAGTACGACAGGACTATTTTTTTTAGTTTATTCTTCCATTTAAAGGCATGTGGTAACTGTGCTGCATTTCTTAGAAACGGTTGCTAATTTTATTTCTTTTTCTTTCTTTTCTTTCTTTCTTTCTTTTTTTTTTTTTTTTTTTTTTTTTTGTACATATTTAGTATAGGATTTCCTTGGCGACTTTTAAAATTTATCGCCATTTTTGCATTGAGTTAAAATGGTTATCGCAATTGCGCAAATAAAGACTTTGGCGACAAACGTCAGTGTCAAATTTTAAATTTCGCCAAGGTGGTCCTATACTAAAGCTGTTCTGTTTGTTTCATACGATTTTTCCCAATTTTGTGTTAAATATTTTTTTAACTTGATGCGAGAGAAATAAAAATAAAATCACTTTTTAATTGGTCTATATACATATAAAGCATAGAAGATAATAAATAAATAAAATAAAATAAAACAACAATTTTTTAACCTTAAAATATGAAGTTGTATCACATAGTAACGGTTACTGTATTTATTTCTTAAAATTTCTTATGAGTTTTTATATCAATTTATATTTTATTAACTTGTTTCCAAAGAAAAAAAAAAACATCCTGATATATTTAAGATGAAATATAACAAACGATGACGATGCGAAACCATTGATTGAAAGCAATAGTCCTGTCGTACTAATACATAAAATACTGAAATATATTTCATTTCACACATTCATTTTATCCTGGCTTTATTATATTTTATTTTAAGTATTAAAATAAAATATTTAAAAAATTTTGTAAATGAACTTAAATGATCAAAACTGGCCTCTTGATACTTTTTAAATCAATCAATACACGAGCAAATAAATAAATTAAACACTTCACCAACTATTTTTGAGCAATACATAATTCAATCCACCGATCAATCAACCGAATCGTCATACCTAAAAATTTATCCATCAGTTATGATGTTAAGTAATGATGTTAAGTTTATTATATGTTGTTATGATGTTAAGTTATAAGTTAATGATGTTAAGTTTATGATATGTTAAGTAATTAATACCCGATGAACCAGCTCAGAATGAAGCCACAAATCAAATAATAAGCAATTACCTGCAATAATCAGTCAATTTAGTCCTTTGTTCTTTTACTATCTCATTTTATATACACATACCACATATGGACGGTTTATTGTAAAAGTGGTATAACTCAATATTTTTTTAATATGTATATTTTTCCTTAATTGTATTACATTTAGTCGCATCTTTCACCATAAAAGTGAAGAAAATCCAATAACTGCATTCAAATCTCATAAATGGCATTGCTTTTTTTTTTTTTTTTTTTTTTTTTACTTTACCCATAGGGTCGAGAAAGTATTGTTTTAGGGTCAAATTTTCGAACGTGAATTTTTGTTATATTTACATGTTCTGAGGTCCCCTGAATACGAAAATCATGTTTTCAGCGAATGGTCTGTGTGTCTGTCTGTTATCAGCATATCTCAAGAACAAATGGTAGCAGAAATTCCAAACTCGGTATTCTAAATGCTTATCATATAGGGATGCAACAGTAAGATTTTCGTTGAGATGAAGCAAATGGTTCGTGTACAGGGACACTCCAAAGTATTCAAATACATTACGTCTATGGGGAAAATTGCAGGTAAGTAGAGTTTAACATCTATAGACTGCACTAAACCAAATGAAACGAATATATATTTTTTGTAATAGAGATAGTCAACTGGGAAATTTTTTTTGTGTATGTAGGAGCCTTGCCTCCCCCCCCCCCTCCTGGGGTAGAAGTCCCCCCTCGAGGGGAGTAAATTTTCATGATGGGTATCTTTCAAATGAGCTCCCCAATACCTTTAAAATAAAGTTATCGATTTTTTTCATGTTCAACAAAAAAAAAAAAAAAAAAAAAAATGTTTTTTTTTTTTTTTTTTTTTTATGTAATATTGAGAATATATTCAACTTATTTTGGATATTTAGTGTTATACTACTTCTCTAATATGGAAATCGTCTGCATTATCATAAAAGATAATTTGTTTAAATAATAATTTTAATAAATTATTTTTTAAAAACAGAATTATTTTTAAATAACCGAAATTAATTCTATATAAATGTAGGTGCATTAATGAAACGGGGGGTTGCGGGGGGCTTCTCACACAGAACTAATTATCATATAAAACTCTTCCGAAACCTAATTTGAATTGTTTAACATAGGTTTACAAAACAGTACTCGTTATCTTACCTCTTAATCTGCAACCTGTATTTATAGTATTAAATTCCAGGGTAAGAGAAAGTCGTGTGAGTGACACACCAGATTATTATTTTTTTTTTCTTCCAAAAAACTAAAATTTCTAAATATTTATTATAAAAATGAAGTTTCTAAGTTACTTCAAATTATTTTTCTTATAATTTATAAATTCTTATAATTCTGATTTCTATTAAACACCGAAAATCGATAACACTTACTGAATTTTGACTTTTGTCCCTACACATAAATTTACAAAAAGCTCGTTGTTTCAAAATTTATTTAGAAGGAGATAATTCACTTTTACAAAAATCGAACCATAAATGGGGGAGGGGGGGGGGGAGATTATATACATATATCCACTCTTTAAAACTTAACAAAAAGAAAATGAGTTAGTTCTTTTACTGAAATTACTTCTCCACTTTGATTACAATTTTTTAATAACAAAACATTTGAAGACAAACACAACAATATAAATTATCACCATTCACAATTTTTTTAAAGATAGAAAAAGTGAAGTGGTTGATTAAAATTTATATACTGCATTGTTCAAAACTAATCATTAAAATCATGTACATCATGTTGTATCATGTTCAAAACTAAAATTAGAATATATTTTCTTTTTTTTTTAGAACCGATTTAAAAAAGAAAAAAAAAATATAATGAATTGAATAATCCATAAAATCTATATAAAAGTTGAGTGAAAATTAAAGATAAATTAGACATGCAAACGAAATTCGCCTAAATTATATGATAAATCAGATTTTACGACATAAGACGATATTCACTATATTTTTCTGAATATAAAATAATAAAAATAATAACAATAATTACAAATCAACAAAAATTTGAATATTAAAACTATAATTTTATTGTGCATATACGTATTTTTAAAATTAAAAATAATCATATATTGATCCCTACCTCATTTTACAAAACTCTAATTTTACTTGTCTTTTGTATTGTATGGACATGTTATCACGAAAGCAAATGCTAAAATCATAATATAGATGTG
The DNA here is from genome assembly GCA_963930645.1 of Salticus scenicus. Classification (NCBI taxonomy): domain Eukaryota; kingdom Metazoa; phylum Arthropoda; class Arachnida; order Araneae; family Salticidae; genus Salticus; species Salticus scenicus. The sequence continues at coordinate 102,593,785 of OZ005660.1, forward strand.
GAAGTTACATTTCCTGAATGTTCTGTTATAATCAGCCGTTACATAAACTCTCTGGAAATCCAATAAAAATTTCATAGGAATCGATTTAAAAAAAAAAAAAAGGTTGTATAGTAGTCGAACGTTTTATAAAATTTACATGTTGAATAAAAATGAAAGTAAATATTTAGATTTAACTACGCTGGCTCAATTTTTTATCATTGTGATTGGTAGAAAACATATAATCTGGTGGGGCACTCACACTGCTTACTCTTATTTTATATTAAACATATTATACGGTAAGATAAGTAACTTTTTATTTTAACATATAAAACATAGGGTAAGTGCACCAGTGATTGACACTTTTAGAGCAATCTTTGATGTTTTTAATGTTTTAGTCATTAGAAAATATTTTTAGAAATCTTAAGTTAGTACATAGGGTATGAAAGACATTCAGAACCACATATATGTTAAAATATATACATTTGATAACAATTATTATTATTTTTTTTTTTTATGAATTTTTATTTGACACCCACTCAATGTTCCAGTAATTGACACTGCCAGTTTTTCATTTTATCAGTAATTGGCACCCTATGTTCCAGTGTTTGACACTTCTAGTTATTCATTTTACCAGTTATTAGCACCCTATGCTCCAGGGTTTGACATAAAATGTTAAAATTCTTATATGTAAAATATATGATTTTATTATTTTTCTGATTTATTAATTATTTCGGGATAGATGTCAATTACTGGAGCATGTCAATCACTGGAGCACCTACCCTACATATGGTAAAAAGAAAAAAATAGTAATAATAATAACAAACTGAGGGAATTTTGAATAATTTTATAGCATTTTCTCGAATTTAAAGCAATTATATAATGGCCATTTATTTTATATAATCTCTATTTTGCTTTTCTTTTATGGACTAGTGTAGAAAAACGTTATCACGAAAACAAATGAAAAACGTAATATCTGTAATTGGCTCGAATATGGAGCCTATATTCAATGGCAATTCTTTTATACGTAGCTATAACATAAACCTTCTCGAAATCCAATAAAAATTTCATAGGAATCAATTTTTAAAATATGAATTGCGTAGTTGACCGATCTATAAAATCTATATGTTGGATGAAAAATAAAGCAAATATTTAGCGCTAACAGCACTGGCTGAAATTTACATCGCTGTAATCGATATACAAAACAAAAAATCCGCCTTTTTAGATTTAAAAGGATTATATTTTTAAAAATTCATTCATCGGTGGTCATTCACCCAGAAGAAGTGTATCGATTCGTTTAATGTGATAAAATAAAGTGGTTGGATTATATTTACTTCAGTAATAAGTTTAATATATTCAGTAGTAAAATAAATAAGAAAAGGCATGCGTTTTGCATAGATTTTATGAGACTTGCTAGAATTGTGCTGACCTATTACTTTCTGTGTTTAATATTTCCGTTATGACGCTTTAAAATATGTTTAGTTTTTAACTGAGAAAGGAGAAATCTTATAAAAAATATTTTTTATGCTTTATTTGAAAGAAGTATCCACCAAAAGCTGTGAAGCTGGTGGACGGGAAGTGGTAGATTTTGCTCTTTAACGGCCCTCTTCACTTACCGTCCCCGGAAGCCCGAGCCAATGTTATTCTATGGGGAAATTTTCTTTGTAAATAACTTATTAACTAATACATATTTTTAAATTCTGTTTTCACATTCTGAAAATTCCCAGCTGTTAAATTGACGGACCTTTTTTAAATATGTATTTTTTTAAATTTTTAATATTTTATTTTGAAATTGCAAAATGAAAAAAATTCACATGTTGAAAATTCATATTTTGCAGCTTCAAAATAAAATATGAAAAATTAAAAAATTAATTTTTTAAAAACGGCCCGTCAATTTAACAGCTAGGAATTTTCAGAATGTGAAAACAGAATTTAAAAATATGTATTAGTTAATAAGTTATTTGTAAAGAAAAAATTCCCACAGAATAACATTAGCTTCGGCTTCCGGCGGCGGTGAGTGAAGCGGGCCCTTAAGCTGATAGACAGAAATGGAAAATGGAGGGTTTTAATTCATTTTCGACCAAACGCACCATTTTAATAAATAAAAAATATTTTTTTTTTAACACTGTGACGTATATATTTTTCACTAATTTTATTTTTCTGCTATTTTTAAGGGTTCTGAAAACATCTATAAAATATCAGTAATTCAATTGGAGTACACACTTTCTGTTGAGAAATTTTCAAAATTACGCTAGTTTTTTAACTTGAAATGATTATAGACAAATTCGACTTTTTGAAAATGTATAATTATTCCACTTAAGATAAATCATATGTTTTTAATAATGGATTAAAGTTGCAAGTTCTGTAAATAATATAAAAATAAAACAAATGTCATGAAATACTTAGAAATTTTTATTTAAATTTGTTTTTTATTTAAATATGCACCAATTTATTTCTTAAATAAAATATTACTTTTCATGTACGAAACATTTTTGTCTCTTAATGAATGTAATTTACGCATATTTCAATGAAAATAATACCACACTTTATAAAATTTCTATGCTTGGCCTAAAATGTGTTAAACCAGTTGGCGCTTATAGGCCTAGCCTTTAGGATTTTTCAATGGTTTTCTCCGAAACTCGTGTGAATACGGATTAGGATAAATTAGAAATAGCCACAAGTGGCGTATCACACCCATGGACTTAGGTCCCAAGTGTGGATAATCGGCTTTAATCCTAACATCAACTCCTATTTTAAAGACTGCACATGCCCCATATTATATAAGGTGTGCCCAAATGAAAAGTAGACCTTAAATGTAGCGGCGTCATATCAAATCCCAGTGAGTTAATGTGTTGGCCAATATATGGCATGGTGGTATTGCTACATGCACATGCGCAGTTAACGGCTTCGCATCAATATCCTCATTGCTGGAGAGTCATTTCCGCAGTTCATTGCATGATGGATTCCTCCAGATCAGCACAAAATGATCGGCTGTGGATGAGCTCATACGGCAGAATCGCCGGATCGCAACACTTGAAAGTGTTGTTGAACTGTCGATAAACAAGGGAACTGCGCATCACATAATCCACAAAAAGCTTGGTTATGGCAAAGTTTGTGCACAATGGGTGCCCAAGCATCTGTCGGAGAATCAGAAGACGGAGAGAATGGATGCTTGCCTGACCCATCTGTTGAGCCATCCACTCCCTTTCTACGTGCTGGGATCAGTGTATCAAATGGCAATTATTTATAGTTATACTATACCACATGAACTCTTATAATATTGCTATTAAAATTTCTTCAGATATAACTTTAGTCTCCTTTTCATTTGGGTACACCTTTTGTGCTGATCTGGAGGAATCCATCATGCAACGAACTGCGGAAATGACTCTCCAGCAATGAGGATATTGATGCGAAGCCGTTAACTGCGCATGTGCATGTAACAATATGCCATATATCGGCAAACTCACTGGGTTTTGATACAACGCAGCTACAGCTAAGGTCTCCTTTTCATTTTGGCACACCTTATATATCAAATTTTTAGTTTAGTAGAATAGGAACAAAAAAAAAAAAAAAAAAAAAAAAAAACCTTCACAAAATATTTGAAAATTTACTTTAAGCAATTGCCAAACATTTTCCTCATAATATAATTGGATATTTCTGTGGGGTCTCATTAACTGATCCATTAATGGTAATTATGTTATATTTTAACAGAGTAAATTAACTTCGTCGTGTTTCGTGCAATATAATGGTACTCAAATATGCTTTAAAGAAATACCTTTCATAGATTGCAATTTTTCCGAACACTTTTCTGATTATCTGTACATAAACTGGTTTATGCTATTTCAATAAAGAGGGACTTATTAGTGGGGGGGTATTCTGTTGTCAAAGCTGGAAGACGGTATGTAGAAACAGTGTAGCACAGCAACGAGCGCTGCAGATTTTTTAAGCTCTCAGCAGATTAATTTAGTACCACATAAAGAAACGCCATACTTAAAAATATAAATATAATTTACATTAGATATCTCTGTATTATTATACTTGTAGTAATTCTTAATTTACTTTCTTTGTAGATTAAAATTTCAGGTATTTTCTGACAGAGAACATAAAATTCTGCTACTTGGCTGCCAGGTTCTATTACATGTCGCGTTCATCAGCCTATCTGTCCAAAGTTTTTGGTGATTTTCTCCGAAATTTGTAGGAATACTGAGTCCCTTAGAATCACTCTCAAGAGGACATTCCACCCAGCTCTAGTACTTTCGAATAGTCAAACGACATTGATCCACACAACCAACTAATTAACTTTTTCAACAGGTAGCATGTTACAGTAAATCTAATGACTCATTTAGGTTTCAATACATTCTAAAATATCTACATAAATGTAAGTGTACACACATAGACGGACAGACAGTCAAACAGACGAATTCAAATCATTTAGACATAAAGGATCATCAGCATTAATTAAGCAAGAACTATCTCTAAAAGTAGAATGCTGCGGTCATCACAAAACTTTCTCCTATATCTTTATATACAATAGCGCCACCCACTGGTTTACATTTACAGACATTAATCAATATACCTTCCTCACTTGGGAAGTTTGGTACAAGTTTTACCAATAGGTGCTGATAAATTTGCCATCTGAGAAATTGTAGAAAGTGAATAATGGTAAATTTATATATTATAGGAACTGAGAGACTGTGACTTCCCGTAAACAGAATTAATATGAAGTGATAGGCACCCAATTTAAATAAACACGGTATTCTTTCTTTCTTTCTTTATTTTTCTTTAAGGCTATTTTAAAATATTTTAGGAAATCCGTAAAAACTTTTATACGTATATATATATATATATATTACTTCCCATTCATGAGGATCGAACTCAGAACCTTCGGGTTTGTACTTGTGTACTCTGACCACAGAGCACACGGGTCTCGACTGAATAAATCTTGATTATTTAAACTAGAGTGTTTTCATATATATATATATTTGGAAAGGGTGTTAAAATACAAGTATAAGTTGTCCTGTCGTACTAAATTAAAATATATCTTAGGCAGTTAAATCTTGTCTTTAGACACAGTTTCATCCATATTTATAATTTTTTTTTTTTTTTTTTTTTTTTTTAAACAGTCAAATTGTGTCGAGGACATATTAAAATGCCTAAGTTCATCGAAAAACAGATTGCCATAGTGTAGTACTGGTGCGATGCAAAATCTACTCAGTCGACTAGCTAATCATCAATAAATGGAAGTTAATTTTTTTTTAAGAATACAATTCTTTTTCTTTTGTATGCAAAAAAGGAAGGAGGAAAAAAAAAACATACTGTATGCCACTATTGCATGATATTTTGCAGCTATATAAATTTAAAAATTTCCGAAATCCAATAAGAATCTGCACGACACAATTTCGCAGATAAAATTCGCAGAAAACCGATAGATAAAATCTATCTTTCCAACAACAGATAACCCTTTATTTAGGGCTAACTGAAGTGAATGAAACTTACATCTGTGTAATCTAGACCGAATCGACAAAAATCGATTCTATTCGATATATTTATATGAAAAGGTGTAATTTTAGAAAAGGCTTTCGAGTGACAGTTACGAATTGTTTATTGTGACATCAGGAAATATATGTTTATTGCGACTTTTTCGTATTGTAAAGGGAATTTTCTTAAATTTTAGCTTAAAAAATGAAAATTCGTAACAAACATATTTATATATTTTCTTTTTTAATGATATAATTCATATATGGATATAGGGTAGGTGCTCCTGTGATTGACATGCTCCAGTAATTGACATCTTCCTCAAAATAATTACAGGCATGAGAGTGCAGAAAATTAAAAAAAGAGGAAACAAGCGTGTTCATAAAATTAATTTCAAATGAAAAATAACGCGCACGGGAAAAACTATACAAATATGTTCATAAAATTTATTTCAAATGAAAAACAATGCACACAGGGAAAAACTATACAAAATATTTTAAAAGGGACAAATTAAACTAAAAGAATAATGCACATCAACACAATAAAACATGTGTTATAAAAAAATAAAAAAAATTAGCTAGCAATCAACATTTAATCATTGATTGGTGGTGGAAAATGGGAAAGGGGGGGGGGATAAAAAGTACTTCATGAGTGAGAAATATTAAACACAATTCTACTTCTTTATGGGTTCTAGAATATAATAAAATAAGTTTAGAATTAATATTGATATTTTTGTTGTGGATGGATAAATATTCAAAATAAAAGACTTCCCGCAGAATGTTTGATAGGCGATGGTTAGAGATGAAAAAAAAAAAAAAAAAGTGGGGGGGAGAGAGCTGGACAAAAAAAATTACATGAGTGAGAAATATTAAATAATTCTCTTCTTTTATATAGAATCTGATAAAGCACGTTTAAAATGAATATTGATATTTATATTTTGGATGGAGAAAGATTGAGAATCTAAAGTCTTTCTTGGAGCGTTTGATCACTGATCGTTATTGGAGTTTGATTTAAAAAAATAAAAATAAAACGGGGAATTAACGGAAGTTACATAAAAGCGGAAAATCGCGGATCCGCGGATGAATCTCATGCCTGAAATTAATAAATAAGAATAAAATAAAATAAAATGATTTACACATGAGAATTTTAACATTGTATGTCAAACACTGAAGCATAGGATGCCTGTTACTGGTAAAATGAAAAACTACCAGTATCAAGCATAGGAGAATAAGGGGCCAATTACTGGTAAAATGAAAAAACTGACAGTGTTAAAATTCCTGCTGCTGACCATAAAAGCTGGAACGCTCAGTACTGGACGGTAGGTACCGAGTTCACTACAACTGATCTAAGCTATTAAGAAATAATCATAACATTAGTTTATTCACATTATAAAACTTAACTAAGAAGATATATATTCCAAGCATGAACCAAGATTCCAAGTCATGCCATAAAAAATAATTCCGACTCAAGCTTGTTCATAATCTATCATACTCCCAGGAAATGATCTTACATTATTTTGCTCCGTCAGGGAAATAAACTGAAAATTCTCAAAAGTCTAGTGGAATTTTTCATAATGTTGTCAAAATGGCATGTCTTTACTGAAACAATTGAAACGAACAGAAATATAAACAAATAAACGGCTGATTGTAAAAAATGCAACACCATGAAAGAATCATCAGAATTAAATAAAATTTAATGCACAAACGACTTGTATTGGTACAAATAAAGAACGAAATTTTCAAAGCCAAAAAAGAAAAAAGAAAAAAAAAATTAAGTGTCCGAAATCAGTATTTGGTGTAGCCACCACGAGCTGCAATAAGTACTGCTATACGACGTGGCATGGAGTCAAACAGATTTTGAATGTCTGCTTGTGGAAGAGAATTCCATATTGCTTGTATGTGCATCCAAAGTTCGTCTTTTGAAGCCGCAGGACGTGGATTATGAGCGAGACGCCGACCAACCAAATCCCACACGTGCTCAATAGGTGACATATCCGGCGAATAAGCAGGCCTAGGAAGAAGTTGCATGTGTTGGGCTGAACAGAATCTTGAACATTCTTTGTAACATGTGGGCGTGCATTATCCTGCTGAAAGATAGCTCCAGGGATGCCTTGAAGGAAGGGAACGACTTCGGGCTGTAGCACTTCATGGACGTACCTGTTGCTATTGAGATTACCCTCAATTCGTAGCAAATTGGATCGTCCATGATACGAAATCGCATCCCAGACCATAACTCCGGGTGTTCGGTCACGATGTCGTTCGATAATGCACCCTGGAAGGCAGCGTTCACCGGCATAGCGTCTGACACGAACGCGGCCATCATGGTCCCACAAACTGAAGCGCGATTCATCTGAAAAGACAACTTGGTGCCAATCAGCTTGCCAGGCTCTGTGCTCATGATCCCATTGCAGACGCAGCCGTCGATGGTTTGCCGTGAGGGGGATCCTGTATATAGGCACCCTTGCACGCAGTCCACGGTGCAGCAGACGTCGACGAATTGACGAAGCTGACATTAGTACACCTGTAGCAATAGACCAGCGTGCTGCCAACTGCCTGGAGGAAAATGTACGGTCATTCACCGACATGCGGAGCAGGCGTCGATCGTCGCGCGCTGATGTCACCTTCCGTCGTCCACTGTCAGTTTTTCGAGTTGTTCGGTGCTCGTCGGTCCACTGCTTCCAAACTCGCATCACTGTGAAACTGTTCCGCTGCACACGAGCTGCTTTTGCGCGATAGGAAAATCCTCCTTCTCGAAGGCCGATAATCCTCCCCCGTTCAAACTCCGTAAGTTGTTGGAATTTCTCCTTCTTTCGTCGTGGATGCATACTTAGGTCTCACTAAACGTTCGCCACTAACAAATAATCATTAACTATTTTCAACGTCCCACTACAGCCCTCTATTTATACGCTTTCAGCATCAGTTCAGAGGGCGCTGCGCACGCCACGCATGCGCGGTGGCTCTGAAACTTTACTATTTTGCATAACATCGTATAATTGACATTTGCTGCAATTTTCATTTAATTCTGATGATTTCTTCATGGCGTTGCATTTTTTATAAACAGCAATGTATAGTAATTTTAACAAAATATAAGTATTTAAAAAAATATTGAATTAATAACCTAAATTTACAATATTAATTTACAAATTTGGTATTTATTTAAGTGAAATAATTAAATACTTACTTAAGAGAAATTTCCTAAATATAATATTTTCTCAAATTTACATTTTAATATTTTTTGAAAGATAAAAAATTAAAATTTATATTATTTGGTATTATTTTTTCCTTCTTCCTTATTTTTTTTCGTTTTCTATTTTTTTTTTTTTTTTTTTCCCCAGAAGATTGTACCAAACATTTGACAATGCATGGCAAATAAATTACTTTTTTTATTAGTATTGGTTAAACCATAAAAACCGCGTTTCCCACTCAATAATTTCAAAATTTAAAAGAAATACTTACGAAATAACTTATTATTAAAGACAGACAAAACTTCTTTATTATACTAACCCTCGCTTTTAAAGTTTCGTGGCACTTATGAGTGAAAAAAAAAGCTGAAGATATTGGAAGATCGAAAAAGTTTTTTTTTTTTTTTTTTTTTTTTTCCCTCCCATATTGATTTTAGAAACTTGAAAAATTTTCTTTTTTTTTTTTTTTTTTTTTTTTTTGTTAAGTCACGCTTATGTGGTCAAAATACTTTGTCTCAGAAAATGTCATTTTAATAAGTATTTTTCTTAGATTTATTTATTTCTCTTTTTTTAAGAGGTTACTTCTTAAGAAATTTTTTTTTTTTTTTTTTGTCCCTGTAATCCCACACACTTCTTGTCGTCTCATTTACATTATTTTTATTTTTTTTTTTTAAATACAAGATGAATTTATCAATTAACTTACTTAGTCAAGATGCATTTTCTTAATATTTGTATTTTTAATTTTATCGAGTTTTCTTGAGATCCTTCAGAATGTTTTCAAAGTTTATTTTATTGCATTTTTAAGTTATGGATGGAAACAATAATTTGTTAACTATTAAACATAAATTTTTTATCAGTTTTTTTTTATTTTTTATTATGTCTTAAAATTTTTGCAAAATTCTGTATGCTAATATTAATTTAATTAATTATTGGTGAGAATACATTTCGGACTTGGAATGCTTTTTCTAAAGTAGAAACAGTCATTTTAAATTTTAATTAAAAAAATTAAATAATAAAATCAGGTAAAAATACAGAATAAATATTGAGAATCTCTATTATTCACTTTTAACTAAGAATAACTGTAAATTTACAGAGACTCTGGATAAATATTTACATTAAATTTACAGAAATTAACAGTGTACTTTTAAGGAACAAACGATTCAGTATCATTGAATTTTTTTACAACTCTTCTCTGGGAACACTATGTCTTAAAATAGATATATATTTTTTTAAACAGTAATTTTACACACGTATATTAAAGAAAGGTAGTTGGAACATTGAACCGGTTAATATGGAATAGTTTTAATAAAAAATTCGATCTGATAAACTGGAAAAAAACCATGTACGGAGCAGGACGGTCCCGCCGTTTTGGTCCCGCTACTTTGGTCCCGCCATTTTGGTCCTGCCGTTTTGGTCCCAAGGAAATTTTGGTCCCTGGCCACTTTGGTCCTGAGACATTTTGGTCCCGCCAATTTTTTTGTTATTTTTTGAATATATATCTGTTTTTTAATATGATAGCATATATATTGATACAGGAAAATTGAAGTGCTCTCAGAATATCTTTAATTAAGGAATATCTTACAGATATATATGTAAATTTTCGACATTACAATTGCTACCTAGCTATTGAGATTCGGATTTTTTACAAACATTTAATATATTTAAACTTTTTTTTTTTTTTTTTTTTTTGAGATTTTTTTCATTTGATTTCGATTTAACTTACTTCAATTGTAGTTTGATTTTAAATTTACTATCAGTGACAAAATTTTGTGATTTTAAAAGTATTGTTAACAATAACATCAGTACCTTCTTATTAAAAAAGAATCCCATTTAATTATATTTATTGATAAAGTCTAAATTAATTTAAAAATAATAAAATACAGAAACATTTTGTTTAAAAAAAGGGAAAAATAAAGAAAACTATAACATGCTTTTAGTGTCAGAATGCTATTTCTCTCAAAGAACTAATTATTGACCTACTCCCATCATACACTCTTTTCAATAAGCATAAGCTTGGGATCATTTATGAAGTTTTTGAATTTGTATATGAATTTACTCATAAATATATTTATGTGTGTGAAAGAAAGAGATACGTTTCATTCGATTTGATTGTAATATAATTTTTATCATTAATCTAAGAGGAATTTATTTCAAAATCTGTGTTATAATAATAATAATAATAATAATAATAAAATGCATGTTTGTATTTCCGTGATATTTAATTACGTTAACCGTGTATGTATGTGTATAAATTACTTTTTTTTCAATTACAATGATTTTTTTTTTTTTTTTTTTTTTTTTTATGAAAAAAATTAAGTAGTCCAATATTTAATCAACTGTGCGCATTGCAAGCATGAATGTTCAGAAAATGTTGATGTACAATTTTTTTATATTTTTTATTTATTTATTTTTAATCGTTTTAGTTTAATATTATGTTTAAAAATAAATAAATAAATAAATAAATCTGTCTGATATGTCTCTATGACTAAAAACAATGCCCGCATTGAAATCTCTGTAGCACATTTCACGCATGTTTCTCCCACAGACAATAAAAAGGTATTTCACTGTTTTGTTTCAGCGCATTTGAAAGAAAAAAAAAAAAAAAAAATGGGGGGGGGGGAGGGGTTTTTAATGGAAATTTTTTTAAACAATATTGTAAGGGATTATAATGGAATGAAAATGCTTTTCCAATTCTGTGTGATATGTAACTATTCCCCGTGTTTGACAAATATATCCGGATTGATAGAGAAGAAAATGACTCAAGTTTAGCAGATCTGTACAAATTAATCCTGAGATCATTATTTAGGTTCCTCGCATCTTCTTTTATTATTAAACTCTAACATTTAGAGGATGCTTGAATAAAGCATCGATTTCCTACAAATTTTGTATTCGAACACTCTAAATTTGACTGTGATAATTAAGAGCCGCATTACAGTGTTTTGTATTAAAAACCTTGTATTTTATTTAAACTGAAATTTTGCAGATTTAGATAAATTAACAATGTTTAGATCTTTGCTGATAACTAATAACTTTATCATTCAAAATTCGATCTGAAATAATACCTTTTCTGTTCTATGTGTCCTATAGTTACATCATTTTCAACAAAGGTTGTGGATATTCAACTCTCCAATTGAAAACATTCGTCTAAGTTCTCTTTTGCCCGAAGTTCCCTCGTGTATTTGTTGTCCTTTTTCCTCTATCGTACAAAGAAAAAATCTAAATCTCAAAATTTTAGGCGTTTTTTCAGTTTTATTTTTTACTACAACTTTCTGTTGCAAAATAATAATAATAATGATGATGATGATAATTTTGACTTTTCCTACCACCATGTTTTCAAGTCAAATGACAGAATTTCGAAATACGAAAAAGAATTTCACTTTTTTCTGTAATACTTTGATTATTCCTGATATCGGGATCAAAACATGGGACCAAAATGGCGGGACCAAAACGGCGGGACCAAAACGACGGGACCAAAACGACGGGACAAAAGTGTCATGTACCCACCATAACAACAGGTATGAAAATGAACTTCTTAATTTTTCTTTCCCGATAAATTACAGAAGTTATTTAAGTAATAGTACCAAATACGTGCTCTGATGACATTTTTTTTTTTTTTTTTTTTTTTTTTTTTAAATAAACGTTCATGTTCTTCTTCTATTTTTCTGCCCCCTTATTACATAGAAATTAACAAAATTTAGCGCTATTTGAAATATTCTATTTATAGCTGCAGACAGTTCTAAATAGGAAAACTTATTTTATGGTCAACCGGTATTTGAGAGAAGTGTAATAGATGTCTGAGATTCACTAACAATAATAAATTTTTATTTTTTTTGTTTTTCTATTTGTAGTGCATCAGATAACGACTGATTTTAATTATATAACTGATTCAAATTTGATTTTAGGAAGTGTGATAGATATGCCTGCCTGCAATTTATTAATATTAATAACATTTTTTTTAATTGATCACATAATGACCGAGTTTAATAGTACTGGAAGATTGATTTTAAGAAGCATGATGTATATTTTAGATTCAAAGTATTTATATTGTTACAAAATTGCAAATAATTGTGTCTATTTTTGTATGAATTCTTTCAAAGAGGCTTAGTAAGTTGATAAAGTGATAATTTTGTGCATTTCTAGTCGTTTTAGCGTTAAAATAGCCTTATTTTCCCTTAAAAACGCATTAAAAAGCTCCAATAAGGCAGGCAATGGATTTGGCGCCAAATTTGGCGAGTTTTTCCCTCCTTGGCGATTTTTTTTGGCGACCTTGGCGTAAAAATCCTTATTAGGGATATACCAAATATGAAGCTCTAATCTCATTGGCTGATGAGATACAGAAATTTCTGGAATTTAGCACACTTTTCTACAGGAGTATAAAATGGATGTTTCTTCGCTAAGGCTAGTTCAGTTCAGTTCTCATCCAGCTTCCGATAATGCTTGCATTGCTTTGAGCCTCTTTGAAAGAGACTTGCTTTATGTGTTATTGCTTTACAGTTTGTACTGTGGATTTGCTATTGACAGCTGTTGTTTAAGCTGTGCTTACTGGTTGAATTGAAGCTGATACTTGGTTTATAGAATAAATTATTGAATTTTCGTAAGTTTCGCCTTTCATTCTCTGACAACTCACGAACCCCCAAGTACGCAACAATATATTAAAAATTACATTTTTCTCTTTTTAAAAAATGTATCACTACACGAAATTTAAATTATGTAATATTTGATTTAAAAAAAAAAAAAAACATTTTCAACTAAGGTTTATTTCAGAATTTTTGTAAAAAATTATAATACAAATTAACATTAATACTCACCAGCTTTGACGATGAGAATTCCGGTTGATTCTACACGAGGCAAATGCTGGGGTTCGCCGCCATCATTTTGCGCTTCTTTGTCCCCACTAAGAGCCTCGCATTTGTAGTATCCAGTGTCGTGTATATCGAGGTTAGATATCCTCAGCCTGGATCCGATTCTACCGGGGCCAGGGTTATATTTCTTAATCTCGACCCGACCCTTCTCTTCCTCTACAGGGGCTTCGTTTTTGTACCATTTGAAATAGACTGGTCCTTGACCAAGCACATCACAACGTAGTTTAACACTTTCACCGCTTTCTCGTGTGATGTTCACCAGGGACCTTTCCAGACGGAGGTCTGATCGAGGCGAAGTGGACGGGGAACCTGTAAAATATAGGAAGTATTTATGAGTTATAATCTCGAGACACATAAAGCAAGTTTGCAGAGGGTAAACTTTATTATTAAATACCATAACTTTCAACACTATGATTTTTAGCTGTCTTTTATTTTAAACAGAAATATTGTATGAATTTGTGTGATAGTTTTCTTTGATTACATAGACTGAAAATTGTTACTTAGAGACAGATGTATTAACTCTCACTGCTATAAGGGGTACATACAAATGAAACACTTCCAGTTGCAAAGCCGTTTGCAGGCGTTCCAAATGTATGACTGCAGTCGACAGCAAAAGTATCCGAGCACTAGCAAAAATTCCTATGTGAAAAAAGCACACTTAACACTGTTTTGTTAAATAAATCCTTGTCGAATCATGTTCTCAGACTGACTAAGAACAGGATTCGACAGGGATTTATTTAACAAATCTGCATTAAATGTACATTTTTTACATAGGAATTTTCGCTAGTGCTCTGTTACTTTTGCTGCCGAATGTATTTGCATAAAACTTGCAAAATTTACGTCATCGAAATTGCAAGCGTTCCGTTTGTATGTAACCCTAAGTATCACTTGTTAATGGTGATAACCCCAAAAAATTTTTATCCTGTGCCGTGAACGTCATGTGTGGGTTTCCAGTATTTTATGCATAATATTAAAAAATAACTCCTGGACAGTACGGCAATGACCTTCTGTTTATAGGTGGTACTTTACGATAATAGTTCTTCATAAAATTCAAAGGCTTGCGGAAATATGTTTACCCATTTTACGCCTTTAAAAACTTTACAAACACATAGATTAGTATTTGAAATTTAGCATACCGGTAATCATTTTAACTTCCGATGGTGAGAGTGAAGATGTTAAAAAAATCATAGTAATTGGCAGCTATGCAAACTATAAACAAAACTTCGTTAGAAGAACGCAATAAAATATTAAAAAAAAAAAAAAAAAAAAATGCAATTTTGCGTTTATGTCATTCGAAAATGCGTGTGAAGTTCCTCCACGTACATAAAAAAAAGTTACACCTCTATCTTGCAATTTATCCATCTCAGTGGCAGTTGAATCAGTTTTATTCTAGGCTAGTCAATGCTTCATCGTTGTCTTTAAGTTGGTTTTTCACAAATACTACAATTCTGAATTGTGTCACTTTTCTTATCGGGGAGCTATATACAAAATACAGTTTTGGCAAGATGAATTTTTCTTGCCATTCTATTACAAGTTCAATTACTGTATAAACAGATGCAGTTTTGCTCTTGCAATACTTAAGAATTCTTCAGAGTGAAAAAAAAAGTGAAACATTTTGTGTAACGATATTTTTGTGCATATAATCAGCATGATATCGTATACAAATGCTAAGATGTGGCATCGTATATTTGATTTAAGACTAAGATATGCACTAAATCTGCGAATTACATTAACCATAAATGCCAACTGTTCAGATTTTTGGATACCGGTATTTTTTGATAAAAATGCTTTTCAGCAGTTTTCTATGAGTAAATATGATGAAAAATTATATGAAAGAATACCAGTATCTAAAAAATGGAACGGTTGACTCGGTTGTGTTTATTACTTTATACATTTTATCTCATTTGTGTAATTGAAAATGCACATAATAATAATAATAATAATAATAATAAAAAAAAATGCGTTATTTATGTCTGGTTTACACTTACTAGTAATATTTTTCTCTACTGGGGTGTCCACTTTTTCACTAGGTGCATCTGTTTTTGACCTGCAATAAAAAAAAAAATAAATAAATAAATAGATAAATAAATACAATAGCAAAATAAAAACTTATGTAATTTTTACATCTATTACTTATAAATATAAGAATAATATAATAAATGTAATGATAAACAAGTATATTCAGTAATGATGTCAATTTATTTTTTCTTCTTATTAAAGCGAAAATTTTGTAACAATTACTAGATTTTTTTTTTTTTTTCCTATTGTATTCATATTCAAATGCTGAAAAATCGAATAACGTTTTCAGTTTTCATTTAAATGTATTACATCATTTGATTAAATCAACAGAGATCTTCTCATTATTTGGAAACAGATAGGAGAGGGAAAAAAAAAAAAAAAAAAAAAAAAAAGAAAAAAAAAGAAATTTACGATTATTGGCATATACTGCATGCGAAATTTACAGTTAAAAAAATCATATGTGATATAGAGTTCATAAACGTTAGAAATTAATGCATTAGAAAAAACGAAGCGAGTTAACCAAGATTATAAAGAGAGAGAGAGAGAGAGAGAGAGGAATGAATGATGGTTTATGTTACCAAGGAAAACAAAGTAATCAATGCAGTTGATTGCAGGGAGAGAGGGATTAATATAGTTTAACGCTAAATATTTAACTAATAAATAATAATAATAATAATAATAATAATAATAATATGGTATGGTATTTACATTTACACCAGATTCACTAGCAGGAAAGGACATAAACTAACTACGAAGCTTCATGTTGAAATAAAAGCACCAAATTACGGTAAAAGGTTTCTCCACTTTATGGATGTAGCTATTGCAGTACCAAGAATTGGTTTAACGAAGCACCAAATAATGGTATAAGGTTTCACCATCGCATGGTTGCAGTACAGTGGTTCAACCTAAGACAACATTTTTAACAGTGTAGTGTGGTGAATTTGGCTGAGATATAAAATGTAACACCATGAAGAAAGATTACCAGCCACCACTTCATCACCAACAATTAAGGCAAAATCAACCTCATTATTGTGGATCGTAACTCCCCCCCCCCCCCCATTTAATTTAATGGTCAATTGTAAGTTTTTATTTTAAATGGTCACTAACAATATCTGATTACACCTAAAAATAACGTCTAATAAAATACATCATATTTAATCCGCAAAGAATGTCTAATTCATAGGATAGTTTCTGTATCTGTGTGATATACATTCGCATGTTAATATATTTTTGTAAAATGATATACTGTTAATTCTTTAATATATCCTGCCAAAAAACTCCATAACACATCCATTAATATCCAATCTGTATTAAAAATAATTTTCTGTACATACAACGATTCCACACATAACCCCCAGGGAAAAATCTCATACTTGCCAAAATGGAATTTATTAAATCTACTTCCATAAAAAGAGAAAAATCGACTTCAAAATCTACAGCTTTTAATACTCCAGGGTAACCCCCTCTTTTAAATCGTACTATACTGACATATATGCTGATGATTTTCTTAATCACAAATAAATAAATAAATATTAATGTTTTATTAAATTTACGTATGATAAGACAAAAATAAATAAATAAATAAATAAAACTCCTCGAATAGAATATTCATTTTAAAGCTGATTTATCTTAATGATTGTCAGAGAAACAGTTAATACTGATGCTAATTAAACTTCAAAGAATAACCTAACATAATTTTCCAAAATCAAGTATGAGAAAGATAAGCGACGAAGAAAAAACGCTTTCTTGTCATACAATTCTTGCTGAATATTCATGAATGTGTACAGCATCCATTAGATATCTGTATTAAAAAGAAATTTTCTGAACATGCAGTCATTCCCTATACATAACCCCTGGGAAAAGTCACATATTTGTCAAAATGGAATTCCATTAAATCTATTTCCATTACGAAGAGAAAATTCGGTTTCAAAATCCTCAGCTTTTAAAACTCCTGGAACCCGCCTTTTCTAAAACCGCACTCAACTGACGGTTATGGCGGAGTTAATTTTCCCAATCGCAGAACAAAATTTTTACTTCTTAGCAATTTTGTTCCGTGGAGAATGTACACCCCTACCCCTCTCCTTCTCCTACAAAACTCGTGATTACTGACATTCATTACAAGCAACCAACAGTTAATTAAATTCCGGAAAGTTTTGGCGCAGGGAATTGCCAGGCGTCAATCGCGTCGCCAATTTGCGCCAAACTAATTTTCAGGAAGTTTTATTTTTTCTTTTGTCTTTCTTTTCCTTTTCTCTTTAGTTCCGAACGAATGTGGTATATTGTTTCAGAAAATTGGAGAGATATTTTATGCGTGAATTAGAAAAGGACATTTATTGTATTAGCATTGACTAAGAACCAGTGACAAAGCGTTATAACGGAAATGAAACTGGGAAATATTTGCGATAATAAAATTAATGGAAGTGATTGTTTGATTTATCAATTTGTAGTAGAAATATTCTTTGATTTATCATTTTTGTTGTATTAATACCGATATTGATAGAATTATGATTTTCCTGTAACATGCAAACTGAATTTGAAAACAGACTTGGTATAGAATAATTATTAAGATTAGTTAAAAATTTGTTTTCAGTTGATAGATTAATAAAAATTCGTTCTTTGAAGGTATTTAGAGTTTGAACTGAGATATTTTACTTTATTTATTTATTTATTAGTAGGTTTTGCCCGCTTTCGATGGTCACTATATTTAAACGAATTAAAAAAAGAATCAATATTTTTTATACCGTTCTACAAATTAAAACTAAAAAAAATATTTTCTTTTTAAAAAATATAATATTTAAACTTAATTAAATTACAAATAATAATAATTATTATTATTATTATTATTATAATAATAAGTCGTGCTACTAAAGTTTATATGCTGAATCGAATGAATTATATAGAATTTCCTAATAATTTTCACCAAAACATTATATAACGGAAAACAAACAGGAAATATACTCGTATGTACAAAAACAAAAAGATAGACAACAAAATAATAGTGTATTATTAACCAACGGTAGAACATTAAATCACACCTATTTCTATATCAAAAGAAAATTAACATTTTAAATAAATCTTGGCAAGACAAAATTTGAAAGGTAAATTTTGTAAAAAATTATTTAGTTTTCCAAAATTAAAACATGAAAACTAAATTTACTTATAAAAATTTAGTTCATATTAGAAAAGTTCATTTATCGAATCGACTGAGCAAGATAGAACTGTCTAAGAATTTTCATCAATGCTAGCGTAAAACATACAGGGAAATACTCGTATCTAAAAAACTAAAAGATGGACAATATAACAGTGTATAAACAATAAATCTAGATAACAAAATATTTGAATATGACTGATTTATCAATTTTGACGTAATTATATTGCTGAATTTATTTTTTTTAACACGCTTTTATTAGCTTCACCTGTATGTATGTATGTTTGTATCCGCTCTGGGAGCAAACAAAAAATCTATATTGTAAAAAAAGACTTTCCCTACGGGAACGCCGTGGCTTTGAGGTATAGCTCCGCGCTACGAACCTAAAGGTCTAGCGTTCGATCCCAATCAGGGGACATTTTTTAAAAATGATTTTTGTTTAATTCTAAATTATTTTAATTAAAGATTTAAATGTATGTAAATATTATTATGGTGTGTCACTCACACGATTTTCTCTTACCCTGCATTTTAATGCTAAGATAGATAATTTGTGTTTTTTAGTTCACATTTCTATAAAAGCGCGTTCTTTAATTTTTTAAAACTATAATATTATTAATTAAATAGTTGTAATAGTAAACAGCACCTTTTTTTCTTTCTTTCTTTATAACGCAAAAACTAAATTTGAAAAGAAATTTATAGTATACATTCAACTATTCAATTGATTGACTTTATTATATTTAAAGAAATTCAGAAATTATATGAAATTTTATATTCTAAGTTCAGTTCTGGTATAATAGCTCAAAAGTACAAAAATAAATTTTCTTAACAATGTTAGTGATAGAATTGAAATATTTCTTTAAAGTTAAAAACTAAAGTGAATTCAAAAATTTGCGTGCTACATTGATTGAGACAATTAGATTTCACTTATAATAGAAAGTAAACAGGGTTAGAAGATTGATATAATTTATGATTTTTCAATTTTATTGTATTAATGAAGGTAATGATAACTCGTAGAAATCTACAGTTTTTTTTCTGTTCCATAACCAGGCAAAGAAAATGAGAAATCAAATCTATAACAGTTGGTTTACAAAATAAACATACCTAGAATATTTTTTCCTTTGATACAGTTATGGTGCCGAAGTAAATATTTGATATTCAGTTATAAAAATAAGTATGAAAGATATTATTATATTCTTAAAAGTATTAATCAGCATGTGATATTAACAGCATCGTTTACAATGGTATGTTATATGGTTGACAACAATAAAAGATAAAAGTGATGCCAACAATAATAATAATGAGTATAGGTTTACAATGACATGTTATATGGCTGACAACAATAAAAGATAAAAGTAATGACAACAATGATAATAATGAGTAGAACATAAATTCTATATTTATATATGTAATATAATGAATAAAGAATCAGTAATCATTATTTGCATTGTTGTCATTATAATTGTTATAAGTATTGTTGTTAAACATATAAAATGTCATTTTATATGTTCTTTTTCTTATAATACTACATGTTGATTAATATTTTTAATAATATTTTACAGTCTTTTATAGATTCAATAATTGATGTTAGCAGAAAGCCATAAGAATTGTACGAACAATTGCAAAACGAGTACTTCAAATTATATTTTAAAGTTATTCTTCGATATCCCCATCTCGCATGAAAAAAGATATATCAACTCAAAATAAATTATTAACTCAAAACCTGTTGTTAGTGGAAAAAACGAATAATAATAATTAAAACACCAATGAATAAAACGGAATTTGTTCTTAATAGAAAATATTGATGATAATAATAAAGATTATAACAGTTATAGAAATCAAATTAAAAATTATACATCAGTTGAATATCCCCATCACCCATGGAAAAAGATATATCAACTCAAAATCAATTATTAACTCAAAACCTGTTGTTAGTAGAAAAAACGAATAATAATATTTAAAGCACCGATGAATGAAACGAAATTTGTTTTTAATAGAAAATAATGATGATAATAATAACGATTATAACAGTTATACAAACCAAATTAAAAATTATATAATTTTTTTTTTTTTTTTGGTTGGTAATTTACATATTTATAAAATATTTACTGGACATTTTTTTAAAGCTTTATGCTTTTAAAAAATCGTTTGCATTGAATAAAACATTTCATTTGCACTGTAATCATACTAAACGAATAATAAAAAAATAGTAATATGTTTCAAAATACCACAAAGTTTTAATCTTTGAAAAACATATAATAATAATAATAATAATAATAATAATAATAATAATAATAATAATATATATATATATATATATTTAAAAAAACACAATTTTGTAAACACAAAATAACGGAGAGTAAAAAAATAATTTCACGAATAAAAAATGTCTAAAGAACAATCATACACAAAAGAAAAAAATTATAAAAATGTCAGTAAGGGAAGATTTTTCTCCCCTATCTTTTTTGAAGCAGAATGCATCCGAAGCATTTTTATCCATACAAACGGTTTAGCGAATTAGATTACATAACATGGCTTTTAAAATAATCGAAAAGAGAGAGAAAGTGCAATGAAGCGGTTGTCCAAATCCGATTTTTTTTTTTCTTTTTTCAGAAAAGAAAAACTTATAATCTTAAAAGAAAAAAACATGAACGCGCATTAAGATATCGACAATACCTTTTAAAAGCTATTGCACATTGCAGGCCGAAGTATGGATTTCCTAACGATAACGTGAAATTTTAAACTACGACAAGAATATGTTTTTTTTTTTTTTTTTTTTTTTTTTGCATACTAAAGCGAATTAATTATTAATACTAGAATATTATCATTTTAGAAAGTTTTAGTTACTATTTTATTATAAATAATCTGGTGTGACAATCAAATTACTTTCCCTTACCATACATTATAGAGGCATATTTAATCATATATCCTCCTTTTTCCCCCCATATAATTCAAAGGGATTTTTGTTGCTCTGTACTATCAGATTATCACGTTCAAAAATAGTTTTTGGGATTCTGTTTTTTGAATTCCGCTCTTCGAACACATCGCCTGTTGTCTCAGGAAGCAATTAAAAAAAAAAATAAAAAATAAATAAATAAATAAATAAATAAATAAATAAATAAATAAATTTAAATACATTTTATTTCATTAAACAAATTTAAGAAATTTCTTTTCTAATTTTCAATCTCGAAAAGAAATCTTTTACTTATATTAAAAAAAAAATTCTTTCTAAGATAATAAATGACATGTTTAAAGTGGTAAAAAAAAAATATATATATCCCATTGGATTACATGGGGAAGGAGAAAGGTTATCTGACTATACTCAATCTCGTCGACAGTCAAGAATGGGTGGTGTTAGTGCGCTGGTTATCCTGGGCCTAAAGCAGCCATCAAACTCTGGCTTCAGCACCGCGTCAACGGGGGCATCTTTTCATATTCCTTTGATGTGGTATTTGAGTCGACGCTGACCGGAGTCGTCGCTCACAAACCGCCTAGTGCGATAATTGCATAAGGACATGGGTCTCTTTTGTAAAAGAGCAATAAAAAGTAAAGTCCTTCATTGTAAACGTCTGCAAAATTTCAAGGGACACTTTCGGACAATGAATAATTTATGACTTTGACGCTTTACTTCTGTTGCCAGAGTTTGAAGGCAGTATAAGTGCAGTTTCCACTGAGGTAGGTTGGAAGTCGTTTCGAGCGGCGCTATTCAGAATCCTTTGATGTGGTCAAGCGGTTGGAGGAGGTTCAACAGGTTGTTTCTAAGGGAGAAAGTGCCTGGCTCTAACTCCCCGCTGAGATAATTGAGGGCCAGAGGCAGATATCTTTGTCAATTTTGCATGCTTTCCTTTGAAGTAACTGCGCAATCTGATAAAAAAGGGCTACAGCTGATGACAAGACATTTGGCTCTTTGTGTCGGAAGCGTGATTAATGACTTTTTGAACCTTGGTCTTGAACCTCCAGTGGAAACCGGCCTTTAAAGTGTGGATTCCACTGAGGTTGGAACTTCGATGTTCAAAAAGCCATTACTGATGCTTCTGACACAAAGAGCCAAAGAGTCTTGTCATCAATTGTAACCTTCTTTTATCAGATTGCGCAGTTTCTTCAAAGGAAAACATGCAAAATTGACAAAGATATCTGCGTCTGGCCTCTCAATTATCTCAGCAGGGGGCTAGGTCTCTAGACTTCCAACCACGTTCAACCGTTTTGAGCCTGCTTGACCATATCGAAAGATTCTGAATAGCGCCGTTCGAACCAACCTCAGTGAAAACTAGCCTTTAAGCTTGATTCAAACATTGGCGCAGGACCGGTTCTATGCAAATTCCTTGTGATGTGGTTTTTTAGTAGCCGCATCCAGCGAAGAGAGATTTCGTCCTTTGACAAACCTCCTGCTGCAATAATTGGCATGGAAAACTTGGGTTTCTTTTGGAACATTCTTCAAGGAGCAATACAAAGTAATCTCCTTTATTATAAACATGTCCAAAAGTTCAAGGGTCACTTTCCGACCATGGATAATTTATGACCATTTCCGGCACTCCTTTTCCGTTATGGTGTATGTAGTCCTGCTGCGTTTCCACTGGAGTTGGAGCTTCCAGGTTCAAAAAACCATTAATCACGCTCCCGACACAAAGAGCCAAATGTCTTGTCATCAGTTGTAACCTTTTTTTATCAGATTGCGCAGTTACTTCAAAGGAAAGCGTGCAAAATTGACAAAGATATCTGCCTCTGGCCCCTCAATTATCTCAGCTGGGGGGTTAGAACCAGGGACTTCCAACCCCGTTCGAGGGTTTTGAGCCTGGGTGACCACATCAAAGGATTCTGAATAGAAGCCGTCGAAAGAGCCGTCAGTGGAAAACGGACTTCAAACACTAGCAACGATGCAGAGCGACAAAGTCATAAATTATCCATTGTCCGAAAGTGATCCTTGAAATTTTGCACATGTTTACAATGGAGGACATTACTTTTTATTGCTCTTTTACAAAAGAGACCCTAGTTTCTCATGCAATTATTGCGCAGTAGGAGATTAAATAGGTCGTTGAAATCAAAATTTTTAATACCAGTCACATTAGTAAGATTTTTAATTTTACTTTTAAGTTGAAAACTATTTTTTATACACAAATTTTTCTTATTAATCCCAATATAACTATATAATTTTTTAAGTATATTTAGCAACATAATATTTGCATTAGAAGTGTAGGAATTACAGGTATCAGTAACGAAATTACAGGCATCAGTACGAAATTTCATAGGATTTTTATGAAGTTTTGGAATTATAACTGAATAAGGATCATTAGAGTTATTATTCATAGAATTTATTAATTTGTAATAATTAAAAATATGCCTATTGTTAATTTCTATATTATCAGAAATCTTAACAAAAATATTACTAGTACCCATAATTTCAAAAACAAGTTGTTTATAATACATTTTTCAAATAATTGCATAGTTATTAGCCACCTTGTCAACATAAGTAATAATGAATTTAGATTATAAATCTAGAATTGCTGAATTAATTTCTTTGAAATTGTAGTACTTGATATTTGAAAGATGGTACTATACATTAAATCAAGTTTAAATTTATCAAGTAATTTAAATTTCCAATCATTAAAAAATTCCACAGGTTTATTATAATCAATTATATATACACACACACACACACATATATATATATATATATATATATATATATATATATATAGTATAGTATAGTATAGCATTACATATAATATCTAATATTATTTATAAAAGTTTCATCTTAAAAAAAAAAAAAAAAAAAAAAAAAAAAATACTTCCTTTCTCCCATTAAAATAGCACAATATTCTTATAAATTGCTAATAAAACAAAAAAGATTAAGAAACTGAAATATTAATAGAAAAAAGAAGTTTGCATATTAGTACAAAGTAAATCCAACAAGCCTTCTGTTTTTTTTTTTTTTTTTGTAATATTTAATTTCACAATCCCACCCAACCATCCAGCCTTACCACCCCACCCCACCCCACCTCCGTAAATATATATATATAAGAATTTATCAAAGAACTTTTATTTTCATAAGCCAAGTCAATCCAATAAATATTAAGTTTTACACGCTGTCTTCATAAACGTAATTAACAATGTGTCTACATAACTCGCAAATACTTTCCTTTGTATAAAAGATTCATTCTTCTCTTTTCAAACAATTTTTTTTTCGTTACCTGTTAAAATTGGATTACATTCTTATATATACTAATAAAAGCAGAACGATTGTGTCCTTGATCGTAAATAAATTTTAAAAAAGTGACTCTGCAAATTTTATTTTTCATAAGTCAAGTCATTCAAATAAATTCCAAATTCTGCATGCGTTCTTTTGAAACCTAATTAACAGTGTATCTATATAACCCCTCAAATACTTTCCTTTATATAAAAAGATTTTTCCTTCTTCTTTTTACAACTATTTCTCTATTTTCTTTATTCTTATCCTATTAAAATGGAGTATTCGTGTTTCACATATTTTTCGTTTACTGCAAATCCGCCCCCTAAAGAAAAGTAATTAAAGTTGAGTTAATTGCTGCAAATTTCTCTATAATTACAACACGCATAATGTAGAGGTGAAAAAAAAGCGGGAAACCCCCGCATGGCACATCTGAGAATATGCAAACAATTAAAGCAATAAGAAGTTCTAATTAGCGTCAATTAATTTAGTGAGAACTTCTCAAGTATGATTAGACTAAATGAGTTCTTTTCTATCTGTAAAAAAACTTATTTGAAAGTTTTAAAACTGCTTCGCTTTAGGATTAAACTGAGAAAATTACAAATCCTTTTTTGTAATCTATTATAATTATATCAAATTGAGATTAGATGAATGTTACGCCATATTTATTACCATGTTTTTGTTAACTTCGATTCTTGTTCGTTTGTTTGTCCGGTACAAATCTTGCAATCGATTTTTAACTAACTTCCCTACTAGCTAGAAATCTGAAACATTTCTAGACATTTGAAACTTTCAGAATAGCTCAGAACCCGATGACAACACAATACTTCGAAGCCCGATTTTCGAATTTTTGATTAGTTTTCTTTTAATTAATTAAAATATGAAAATAATAACCTCCTAATAGCTAAAATAGTCATTAAAATATTAGCTATAATTTAAATGTTGCCAAAAAAAAAAAAATTACAAGTTGTTTTTTTTTTTTTTTTTTTTTTTTTTTTGACATAAAAATAAATACATTTAATTAAACGTGAACGTTAAAAAATTGTAAAAAAATTAAATTATTCATCTCACAAAAATGGACGTCGTTATCACTTTATAAATTTTATACGCATTGATAAAGTGCTAATGTAGTTCTATAGCTATGATTCAACAGAAAATTTAAAGGCATGGCATATAAAAGTTTTTTATCTTATAATTATTATATTTGTGTCGTAAATATTTGCTGCTTAATCGTACTATTATGAAATTTTATTAAAATTTAACTGTTTCAAATTGCGAAAAAAGTCGAGAAATCTTAATATGATTCTTCCCATAATTTAGTATATTTGCTATAGAGTAATATATTTAATTATTAACAAAAATTACATTTTTCTTTAGTAGGTAATCAGAACAATTAAATTTGTACTGAGTCAGAAGTTAGTTTTACCACACAATAAGAAATATACAGGGTGTCTCTGAATTCCTGCACTAAACTTTATGGGGAGATAGGGCACAAAGACTCAAAATTGCATAGGAACTGATGACGCAAATGTCGTCTTAACACTTTAAGAACTGGGTGTTTTTTGTTAATTTATCAGATGTGGGCGTGGCTTTTAACTGTCGAATATTTAACAAACATTTTATGTTCTTGCAAATGATTACATAAAAAGATATAAATAATAATATTGCTGTTTCTAACTGATGTATTAAGCACTGATTGCATTAATACGAATATTGTACGCATTTTAGCAATTAATGTAATATTAATATGTAAGTAAGGCGCTTCTTTTCATTCCCTCAGCATTTCTTGTTTTTCCGCCTACACTTTTCATTTCCGAGAAGAAAGTAGCTGAAAAAGAGTTTGTTTAAACTGCCTTTTATTTTGAGAATAAATAACTTTGTAATAACAAAAAAAAATATGGAGGAAAATTAATACGAATTTTTAATATTTAAATAAAAAGAATTAAAAAAAAAGAAGAAGAATTGAATTATCAAAGAATCAACAAAGAAAGAACCAATTATGATAAAATATAAGTTAAACCATACTTGCCAACATACTAATTAATATTCCGTAGTATTGTTAGCCCCGCCTTCTTTTACACACTGGTATCTTCTAAGCGTATTTTTCTTCTTATTTAATTGTAATTGCTATTAGAGAATATTACTCTAAAAATTTATTGGTGTGAAAAAAAGGCGGGACTAATAACACTACGGAATATTAATTACGATTAATAACAGAAGACTTGGCGTTGGAATATTACAACCCAAATAAACTATTATGTCAGAAACGCCAAAGAAAAATATTTGAGATGCATACAGCTGTTTCGGTAGCCTTAAGCGTACCGTCTTCAAAGCAAAAAGAATTCTGAATCTGGAGAAGTGCACGTATATATAGGAGAGGGACCGAATCCTATTGGTTGAACTAAATTCGGTCCCTCTCTTATATATATACGCGCACTTCTCCAGATTCAGAATTCTTTTTGCACTGAAGACGGTACGCTTAAGGCTACCGAAACAGCGTTTCTCACGTAGTATTTTATTCGGGTTTTAATATTAATTACGATGTTGGCAAGTATGAGTTAAACTAATAAATTGAAATTAGGCAGAAGGGATCTTTTCAAAAAATTAAAAAAAAAAAAAAAAAAAATGGTTTATGAGAAGTTATATTTTAATGCACTTCAATGCACATTTTTATCACTCTAATTCCAAGGCGTAATTTACAAAAAAAAAAAAAAAAGTGCTTAAAATACGTTTCGGGATTTTTCTTACATAAAGTGGTAAAAATACCTAATTAGTACTAATTAATTTAGCGCTTTTCAAGTAGCCCTTAAAAGTGAATAAAATAAAATAATTTGATGAAACTCAGTTAGATATATTTTTAATGTGACATTTTCTACTTAAAATTGTTAAATTATATCTTAATCTCCTTTCTAATGACAAATTTGACTTAATATTACAATATATGACATTTTTAACTTTATACAAAATCATGAATACACACAATAAATTGTATTTGCAATATTTTAAATGGATTGGTTTATACATGTTTTTTTTTTTTTTTTTTTTTTATAAAATTTTAAATATAAGAACTTATTTTCTATTTGAAAGTGAACTGGTTTCCAAAAATTAAGCAACAACTGGATTTTCTTTTCATGAAATTCATATGCAATGTTCGTTATAAATATATTTAGTAAGAATTTTTTTTTTTTAATTATTATTCTGGTGATGTTTATAGTGTAACAAATTAATAATTATACTCTCCACTCCCACCCCCACCTCCTCCAAAAAAAGTCCATATTATAAACAAATGAAAAGTAATAAAATTATACTTATAAAAAATTAAAGAACACGCTTTTATTGAAATGTGAACTAAAAACCACAAAATATCTATCTTTATAGTATTAAAATGCAGGGTAAGAAAAAATTGTGTGAGTGACAAACCATATTACAGGGTGATTATAAAATAATTTAGAATTAAACAAAAACCATTTTTAAAAAATCTCCCCTGATTGGGCTCGAACGTTAGACCTTTAGTTTCATATCCCGGAGCTTTACAGCTTTTCAGCTTTACAGCTTTTCAGCTACAGCGTTCACGTAGGGAAAATCTTTTTTTACACTATAGATTTTTTGTTTGCTCCCAGAGCGGTTACAAACATACATACAGCTGAAGATAATAAAAGCGTGTTAAAAATAAGAAGTGAAGCTGATTGTATTTGAACATTTAGAGAAATGTGTCTTTTTGCCAAACTATAATGCAGTCTAAGTACCATATTTAATTTAATTTTCATATTAATTCTTCCTTATTTCTCATTAATTTTCTTTCCTTATTTCAAACACAGATTTTTAAGCAAAATTAGAGATAAAGAGATAAGTTTGTAAATTAATCTTGAACGTTACGTAAAATTTGGATTAATTATTTGATTAACATTTGCACATGCCAACCATATTTCATATTCACATGCTCATTTGTTTATGAGTTATGCGTAAAACATAAATACAGGCTATTGTTTAACTTTTGAAAGGCAATGTATTTATGCATTTCTATTTTAAACTTCGATAACTGTTTTTTTACCTAGATTTTATTAAAATGGTTTCTGCCGTCTAATAGAAAAAGTAATAATTCAAGCTGAGAGTGTAAATGAAAGTTATCTTATAGTTTTTAGATTTTTAATTACATTATGAATACAAAAAAAAAAAAGAGGAGGGGGGGGGCAAGAAAATTACTTATGCCACAGCTGTTAATTTATAAACGGTTAAAGTAATATAGAAGATCTAATTAAGACTAGTTAATTAAAAAAAGTGAAAGTACGACGAAAAAAATAACTAAATGAAATTTTTTTTTGTCATGGGTCAAGCCTACAAACTTCTATATTGTGGCTGGTTTTCTTTTAAAAGAAGAGTATTAAAATCTTTTTTAGCAATTTCTAGTTTAATAAAGGAACAAAATAAGTAAGTATTATGCGATATTATATTTCTTTTAGCTATGAATGTTCACAATGCAATGCGAGTAATCAGGAAACAACGTAATATTCAGCTATTTCCTAATGCATATATTTGCTACTAATTACTAACGACATTTATATATAATAGGAATGATCTATTTCTATATAATTGGCGAAAAGCATCATTTTACTGAAAATATCGACATTTCAACTCAACTATCAGAAACACTGTTACTTTTTTGAAGATTTATTTTATTATAAATATTATCATATTAATAGAAATATTACATTTAATAATGCCATTTCTGTCGATTTTTATTTATTTATTTTTGAAAATATGGCCTTTTTACTATATATAATATCATGCTATTAGAAACATTTATATATACACTAAGCAAGAAAAAAAAAAAAAAAAAAAAAAAAAAGCCGCACTGCAGAAAAAATGACATATATCCTTTTTATTTGTAATAACTTTAAAATTAATGGTTGAAACAAATAAAACTGCCTTATTTGCATAAAATCAAAGGGATGAAATGATACCTACGTACATTTTCGTTTTAATAATTCGCTTTATTACACGAAGTACTTTATAAGAATTGGCACAAAACTTTCTTCTTAAACATAATGCAATAACCATACACTTTGTATTCCATTATGATTTTTTATATGAAATAAACAAGTTATAGATTTTTTATATGAAATAAAAAAGTTATAGATTTTTTATATGAAATAAAAAAGTTATATTTTAATATATGAAATAAAACTATTTATTTGTTAGATCTAAGGATTTTTTTTTAAATATTGTTCTGCATTGGGTTAATTCCGCCTTTGTATGGAATTACTGTTTTAATGCACAATGGAGTAATATTATACAGTGTTTTAATATAAATCTCAGAAATTTCAATGTGCCAAATATCACAAATAATTTTTTCTAGTTCTGGCAGAGCTGTAGGCTGCAAATTTCGAATCCTCTACCCTCTCCCCCGCCTTTTTACAGACGAAACATTTTCGAGCGGCTCGCGATTAGGACTATTTCCATGTCTGGTAAAGAAGAAATTCTACTATATCCTTCGTCGGATTTAACTTAAAGTGAAAAAAGATATGATTACTTGCAGAATCATAAGTTTTCATGGGAATGGATAGGAAATTTTGACAATTTGAAGTAAATAAACTTACCACAGACGCCGTGTAGTAAGGTGCATTATCATCTTGAAATGCTGTTTGCGGAAATGTTCAAGATACCTTCAAAATAGTCGGCCAGGCACCACTTTTATAAAGACTGTGTTTTATTTCGAGTTAATTGATTTTTTTTCAAATTTTCTGTCATTTTAACCTGCTTTGTTTAATAGTTGCTGCACTGTAGTTAAAGAAATTATGCTGCTAAACGCTTTTTCTGAATCTCTTTTATGTTCTAAATGTAATACAAACCGATTTTATAAGCAATGGCTTTTTAACATACGGTCATCTCGTTTGGATGATCAACATGGCCACCTAAAGCCAAATTTCCAGTTTAAACAGCAAAAAAATTTTATATCTTGCTAAAAACCATTTTGCCAATATTTCGTTAACATTTAATTACTTTGTCATCTCACGTATTAAAATATTTTTTGATTTTCATTCAAAAATTAATACTTTTTGTGTCATCTTTAATTTCCTTATTATTACCCTTTTTGAAATAATTTCTAAAATTACAATTTTCCTGACAATTGTATTTTGTTCTTAACACTGTATGTGGAGGACAACACAATAAAATCTGCTCGAAAATTTGCTTTTTAAACGATAAAATTGGCAATTGTAGAAGGGGAAAAGGAAAATATCCAAGTGCGGCTTTTTTTTTTTTTTTTTTTTTTTTTTTTTGTCGCTTAGTGTATATATATATTTAATAAATAATGAGATTTGCCCAAATACTGAATACATTGCTGAAACAAAATATTTCCTCAATATTGCTTTTGCATTTACCAATATACAAATACTGACTTGGTATTAAAATATCCAAAGAAAAATTGCGCTAGGAAACATCAAAGTGTTCTAATATAGACACAATAGGTTAACAATTGCTTTAATGCGTAGCTAATAACATAAACTTTAATTCACCAAAATGATACACTCAACAATTTTAGTGCAGGGACAAAACTAAATCTTAAAAATATTATTTAGATAATAATAATAAGTAGTATCGCCCAGTGGTCGAAATTCGACCACAAATTTATTCAAATCTCAGAATTTTTTTAAGTTAGCACTAAATAAATAAATTTAGAAATTTAAAATTTCTCTGTAAACAATGTTCTTTGTAAATACTCTTTCGTCACTTTTTGTTGCCAAAAGACAAATAACAAAGAACATTTGAAGTTTCAAAAATTAAATAATATATATTATTTACATATTAATGCACAAACATGAAATTTATCGTACGGCTAATATCTCTTTAAATTACAGCTGACATAAATCATAAAACAAAAAAGAAAGAAATTAGATCATAAATAAATTAGAAAATAAAAAAATGATTTCTCATAAATCAAATCCTTAGGAAATCTTTTTTGTGATTCCACGGACGGCCAGTGACGTCATCACTTCGCTTGCGTATAAGGATGCTATACAAATTACTGTGTCTATGGTTTTATTTGAGTTTTATGAAATTGCCAGATTTAACAACTTTCCACCTTTAGGTATTTTTTAATGTAAAGGAATACGTGTATGAAAGGGAAAAATGGGGGAAAACGCATAAAAAATAAATGTATTTTTAAATACCTTCTTTACATCGTAAGAAAATAATATTTGTATTCGCACCTTCCGGCTAACCATACCTTTCGAATGATACTATTTTCAACCCTCTACTCCCATAATTAATATGTTAAAAAGGGACTACAAATTTTATGCTTGCCTATTAATATATAGATAATAAACATGAGTCTCGATTTACGTCTTGGAAAAAAGAAAAGGAAGGAAGGAAGTGCGAAATTTTTGCAGTCTGAAAGACAGTCAGATATCAGATTAATTTCTTTTTGTGATAAATTATAAATTATTTTTCTTAACTTGGTATAAAAGGGATAAAAAAGAGAAAATGTTTCCATGTAGTCTACAAACTTAAAGACGAAATGTTTTTTGTTTTCTAAGAGAAATAATCCTCTACTTCTCATATTATTAATAATATAATTTGAAGTTAATGAAAGAGATAAAATGAATTAAAGCACCTGTTAAAATTGCTGTTTCAATAGACATAATTTTTTTTTTTTTTTTAACTGGTGTCACTGACGCATGTTTTTGTTACCGCCCCCAACAGCAAATATGTCAAATGGAAGAAACATATCTTTTGATTGTCACGCAAAGAATTAAAAAAATGATTACAATGTCATTGCAGTGAAAAACTGAAAACATCTATCTTTCAAGCAAGGAAGTGGCTCAGTTTTATGTTTTCTTGCTTAACATCTTTGATTTGATGTTAATAAACCGAAAGAAATAATGCTTGTTTAATTACAAAAGTTTTTTCCTCTGAAGATTTGAAGACCTACCTGCACGCAACATTCTTATTTGACATCTTTTATATAATCCTATCTCTCAGACATCATTTTCGTCTTTAGAAGCCGTTTTTTGACAACCCTAGGACAAGCTTCGTTTGCATCAATGGAGTTAATGCACAATTATACATGCTTGTTTTCACACTTTTAGACTAAAATGTCGTCAAAAGAAACGTTTGTAGTACCAGACATGGTACAAGCTTACAGAAAAAAAGGCTGAACTTTTCACGACTCCCCCCCCCCCCTTCTCAAAAGTGATATCAGGCAACTGACACAATGTAAATTTTTCAGTTCTAAAAATAATGTTAAATCTGATTGCATACATGTACACACAATAAACAAAACCAGAACAATAAATCTTATATTGAATATCATATTAATTATAATTAAAATAGTTGTAAGTGCTTAAAAAACAGACAAATTTATTACTATACTTGAAAATAAGTTTATTCTATAGAAGCATTGTTTGCTGGGGCAACTGATTAGCAAAATAATGTAGTTCAAGTTCATTAGGAAAATGCAGTTGAAGTGCTATTTCTTTTTCATTTTCTCCAAGTTTGAATTTAAAATTTCTTGAAAGCCAATCACATAGAAATTGCTAATAATACATTGCCCAAATTCAGGCTGACATCCCCCCCCCCCTACACATGTCCAAAAAGTTTTAATGCAGATTTGCATTGATCCCAAGAATAATAATTTTCAAGCTTAAAAAGGCTGAATTCAGCCTTAAGGCTGAAAAGTAACATGTCTGTAGTACTCATTGTTGAGGAAGTTTTCAGGAACATGGTGTTATGAATAGCAAGGAAATTGTGTTAGCAAGCGAGATTTGAAATTCATAACAAAATGTGCTTAACAATCGCCGAAAAGGTTTCTTTTACACTAACGCAGTTACACATTTAGAACAAAAAGTCAAAGGAAATATATGAAATACTCATTGTTGTGGAAATTTTGAGAAGATAGTATTATGGACGTGAAAAAATTTGTAACAAAGATGTGCCTAATCATCACCGAACAAGTTTTTTTGCATCGATACAGTTAATGCTCATTCTCCCATTTTTTTAGAACAAGCAGTTAAAAAAAAAAAAAAAAAATCAGCACTACTCAAAGTTGTGGTAGTTTTGGGTGCACAGTGTTATGACCGCGAAAGAAATTGTGTTAGCGATTTACAAATAAGATTTGAAATTTCTAATAAAGATATACTTAATCATTATCAATAAGCTTCTTTTGCATCAATGGAGTTAATGCTCATTCATACATCCTCATTCGCGTACATTTAGAACAAGATGTCAAAGGAAACATGTGCAATACTCACAGTTTTGGGGAGTTCTGAGAACATAGTATTATGAACGCAAAAGAAATTGTTAATAATTAGCAAATAAGATTTGAAATTAAAATATATATATGTATATATATATATATATATATATATATATACATATGTATAATATGCCTAACTATCAACAAACAAGTTTCTTTTGCATCAATGCAATTAATGCTCATTCATACATGATCATTTATATATGCTCATTCTCGTAATTTTAGAACAAAAACCAAAGGAAACATATGCAGTACTGTTGTAGGAGCTTTGAGAACATTGTGTTATGAATGCGAAAGAAAATGTGTTAATGATTAGCAAATGAGATTAGAAATTTGCAACAAAGATGTACTTAACCATCATCGAACAATTTTCTTTTGCATGAAAGGTGTTATTGCTCATCACGTTTTTAGAACAAAAAAGTTAAAGGAAACTTATGCAATACTGACTGCTGTAGGAGTTTTGAGAACATTGTGTTATGAATGCGAAAGAAATTGCGTTAACGATTAGCAAATGAGATTTGAAATTTGTAACAAAGGTGTACTTAACCATCATCGAACAATTTTCGTTAACATGAATGCAGTTATTGCTCATTCATATATGCCTACTCTCACGTTTTCAGAACAAAAAAGTTAAAGGAAACTTATGCTGACTGCTGTAGGAGTTTTGAGAACGTTGTGTTATGAATGCGAAAGAAACTGTGTTAACGATTAACAAATGAGATTTGAAATTCGTAACTAAGACATGCTTAAAGACCATTAAGAAAGCTTCTTATGCCTCAATATATTATGCTCTTTCACCAACATTTAGAATACAAAGTTGTGAACAGCAACACTCGCAAGAAAGTTTAGAGTAAAAGGGAAAGGGACAAAAATAACAATGCTAACGATTGAAAACATCATTTGAACCATTCGTTATAAAGGACATGAGTTTGACAATCACAGAACAAGCTTTTTAGCGTTAATAGATATACAGGTTCATTCACATACTTTTAGACTAAAATGGTGAAGGCAGCATTAGAGCTAAAAGAGGGACGTCGGAGGGGGGGGGGTCGATAACAATGTTAACAAGTTTTCTTGTTTTAAGAGACATAAATTGGCAGTCATAGAATAATTTTCTTTACAAAAGGTATATAATTGCTCATTCCTATAGTTTTGAAATAAAAATTTGCAAAAAGTGGGATTTTAGATGAAGAGAGGGAATACGATAATTAATGAATGTATAATAACTAACAGTTAAGTTAATGATTGCAAATGTGATTTGCACCATTATAAAACTTAAGCAAAATTTAAAATGGCAGAATGTGCTTGGTTTTGGCTTTGAATGGGCACAATTTTAATACTTTGACTCATAATATACAACTTTAAAGCTTTGAATATTAAACTTCCTTTTATAGTTGAATTAAATTAATTTTTAATGGGGCGTTTGTTATTTTTTACACGATTGCAAAGTACATTTTCGAAAAAAATAAAGATTTATTTTCTGAATACGCATTTTAACCAAAGACATAGCTTGATCAGCGAGAGGGAAAAAGTGATACCTTTTTTTTTTTTTTTTTTTCGAGAAAAGTCACTCTAATGGTTGCCTTTCCCACAAACAGGAATACACACGGATAATTTAGTACATAAAATTTATGAATAATTTACTTACTAAAGGTGAATGAAAAACTCCAGATACTGTTTCAAATTCATTTTTTTTTTTCTTTTTTTTTTTTTTTCAATACTCTCTAATGGCTGATTTTAGAACTTTTTTTCGGCCTCAAAATTTTTTGCTCGATAACATGGGGATGATAGATCTATATATATTACGATATCTATGATTTTAACCCTTTCTTTCCTGGTAGTTCGGTCGGTAGGATGTTGCCTTCTGGATCCCCAGGTCCCGAGTTCGAATCTCGGTACGGGCATGGATATTTGTGATGTCCTATGTCTACAAAATACTGTGTGCACTTGTTTCTGTGAATTTCTGTAAAAATATGGATCAATCGAGACAAAAGTCATTGTAACTATAGGTCTCAAAGCTGCCAAATAAATGTCTTAAATGTCCTAACCCTCTCCTTCTCGCTCCCGTGAAAATGATGGGGTGAGGATTCGCTTCCTATTTCTCGTGCCCGTGATATTTCCCAGCTGAAAAGTTTAAACTAAACGCATTGAAAATATTTAAAAACAAACCATTTCTAATAGCCGGGAAATTTTTTCTTTCTTATTTTACACTCTAGATGGAAGTAGCAGACTATTTAAAATGCAATTGGAGATAGTAGATTTATTTTAAACTATAAGCGCTATCCAAATTTAAATATTTGTAATACTTATTTTACAATCTTAGCTCAGTTAGACTTTTGAATGCACGTGGTTTTGTGCTCTGTGGTAAAATACATTTTTTAATATTGTGTGCATTATGTAATCAGATATCCCAAAAGGACTCATTTTAATTTTAGTATAAACGCATCTGAGAGTGATTCGAAAATAAGTGAGGTTTATAAAAGTTCGGATAGCGAATCTGAGAACAATTGGTATGTGTAGTGTTGTATTGTACGTAAAATTCTTTTCATAAAATTGTGTTTTAATGTTTTAAAACACACATCTTTTATTTTCTTCTATAATTATCTACTATAATTCATATTAATTTTAGAGTCACACGTAAAAAATAACTCTCATTATGTACATTTATACGAAATTTTGTCCTATGCTGCCATGTTAAAAATTTAGAAAAAAAATGGGATCACAGCTCCACCTGTTGAGCGATGAATCCCCAAATCGAATAAGCACCAGTTTATATCAGGGTCCAACTAAATACCAAGTTTAGTTAACTTTCGTTCATTGGTTCGTGAGATACAGGGCCCACTAATTTTGTGATATACACACACAGACAGACATTTTCTAAAAATAGTCAAATCGTATTCAGGACATCCTAAAATGTGTAAATCCATCGAAAATTGGAGTTCGAAAATTTTAACGAATCCAATACTTTCTCTCTATATATATAGAAGAAAAAAAAAATTATAAAGTCGCATGCAAAACGACAATTGTTATGAATTTCTAAAAATAGTTTCTTAATTCTGTTCTTACAGATGCAATATTGTTTGTTCCTCTCCCTTCTGATGATGGAAATTTTATTTTTTAGAATCGTGCAGTATCTTTTTAAATATTTAATACGTACTTTTTAAGAAGTTTTGTTACTTTTGTTAAAGATTTACAATATAAAATTTGTATATAAAATTTTTTATTCGAGATTTGATACGCTATATACATGATACATGTACTACGTATAGAAAAATTCTCATAATACAGTTGAACCTCGAAAATCCGGAAATCTCTAAAATCCGAACAATTTTCCGGTTTTAGTTATATTTTCAAAATAAGATTTTGCTGTACCATTTTTGCACATTTGTTGTGGTATGCAATGTAAAATCCTTTTTATTGAACACTGAATACATATATATATATAGTAATAATTTTACATATTTTTATACTACTTTATTTTTAATTAAAGAATTTATTTTTTAAAAACAGGTAAGTTAAAAACGGAATAATAATAATAATAAAATTTCCATTAGAGTAAAACAGCTTTAAATTGCTGGAATGTTTTAAAAAAAAATCAACACAAAAATTACTTCGTTCTCTGTAGTTTTTTTTTTTTTTTTTTTTTTTTTTTGTGTGTGTGAGTATTTTTTAATGAATAAATAGTTCATCAGCACTTATTTAGCAGGCATTATCAGTTGCCTATAACATTTTCAGTTTAATGCGTTTATATTTTAATTCTAAATTATTAATTATTTTAATTCTAAATTAAATGTATCGTATTTCTATTTCATAACTTAATTCGCCAATTCGATCGTCGTTTATTTACACTAGCACAAAAATTGCATTTTATATGTAATTATAATATCATTAAAAAAATAATAATAATAAATCTCTAAAATCTGGAATCACCGCGGTCCCGTCTGTTCCAGATTTTCGAGGTTCAACTGTAATAATAATATTTATAGAGATATTTTTAACTCACCCAATGCAATAAATAAGAGTGAAATTTATTAAAGTGCATGTACCACTCATTTTCCGGGATTATATTCATGTGTTAGTATAGTTTTATGTATTTTCACGTGTATTTTGAAAAGTATTGTAAAATTAGTTTAGAACTAGGGAACTAAACGTTTCACTGTATTTTATACCGTCATCTCAACTCCACTGGGACTCATGTATGCCCTCTAGAAAGACCAGTGGAACACTTATGTCCCACTTCCACAATTACCCCTACAATTAATTTTTATTTTTATTTTGGCAGAATATTGTTATTTCTATTTCATTTGTTCTACTAAAGCCCTAATTTATCTTATTTTTGGAAAGGACATAATCTGGTGTGTCACTCACACGACTTTCTCTTACCCTGAAATTTAGTACAGGTTGCAGATTAAGAGGTAAGATAACGAGTACTGTTATGTAAACCTGTGTTAAATTATTCAAATTAGGCTTAGGAAGAGTTTTATAGGATAATTAGTTATGTGTGAGGGGAGCTACCGCCCTCATCAACCCCCCGTTTTATTAATGCACCTACATTTATATAGAATTTAATTCGGTTATTAAAAAATAATTCTGTTTTTAAAAAATAATCTATTAAAATTATTATTTAAAAAAAAATATATTTTATGATAATGCAGACGATTTCCATATTAGAGAAGTAGTATAACACTAAATATTAAAAATAAATAAATAAATAAATAAATTTATTCTCAATATTACATTAAAAAATCCATAACTTTATTTTAAATTATTGCAGATCGATGATTCAACCGTTCGTTTTAAAGGTATCGGCGAGCTCTTTTGAAAGATACCCATCATGAAAATTTACTCCCCTCGAGGGGGGGACTTCCCCCCAGTGGAGGAGGCGGGGCTCCTACTTACACAATTTTTTTTTTTTCCCAGTTGACTATCTCTATTACAAAAAATATATATATTCGTTTCATTTGGTTTAGTGCGGTCTATAGATGTTAAACTCTACTTACCTAGAATTTTCCCCATAGACGTAATGTATTTGAATACTTTTGAGTGTCGTTGTACACGAACTATTTGCTTCATCTCAACGAAATGCTTACTGTAGCATCCCTATATGATACACATTTAGAATACCGAGTTTGGAATTTCTGCTACTATTTGTTCTTGAGATATGCTGATAACAGACACACAGACATCCACCCACACAGACCATTCTTTAAAAACATGATTTTCGTTTTCAGGGGACCTCAGAACATGTAAATATAACAAAAACTCACGTTCGAAAATTTGACCCTAAAACAATACTTTCTCGACCCTATGGGTATGATAAAGTAAAAACTAGTAGTGAAAATGTTAATCAGCCAAAATAAAATAAAAACAACATTCTCAGTTTATAGCAAATACGTATTCTTTAAAATACCTACAAATGTCTGATCTCAATATAAATATAAAAATCTTTAAAAGTAATATCTCATAATCCAAAATAAAATATTGAAAGTAAAAAAAAAAAAAAAAAAAAAAAAAAAAGAATAGAATATTTTAAGCGGTTTTATAAAATTTATTCAGAACTTAATCCAATTTTTCGTGACCGGCTCATCAGTTATATTTAACTTTTTTGCCAAAATAATGTGAAAGCTAATCCTAGATTTATTTCGGGAATTCCACAAAATTGCTGAGATATTTTATCAAGTAGACTGATTCAGAATTTTTAAAGAGACATATTTTTGGAAAGTTTTATTTACTTATTTATTTATTTTAATATCAAGCATGAAATATTTCGTATTTTACTGAAAGGGTATTTTCTAGACAAAATATGCTCTAGAATAACTATTATATATATATATATATATATATATATATTTCTTCTTTAAAAAAAGAGTCTGATATCTACAAA
This sequence comes from Salticus scenicus, assembly GCA_963930645.1. Classification (NCBI taxonomy): domain Eukaryota; kingdom Metazoa; phylum Arthropoda; class Arachnida; order Araneae; family Salticidae; genus Salticus; species Salticus scenicus. The sequence goes on from OZ005660.1 coordinate 102,633,764, forward strand.
AACGGAAGTTGGACTCCAGATTTACAATTACTACAAATTTCTCTAATTTTTGTACATATGAGATTTTCTTTCTTTCTTTCATTCACCTCTTTTCTTTTTCTTTTCTTTTTTTTTTTTTTTTTAATCTGATAAAGAACGACATATTTTTTCAAAACGCTCCTTATCCTTTAAAATTATGTCTGTGTTTTTTAAGAAGTTTTATCCGTTCTATTAATTACTCAAAAATTTTGGTTTTCATGTACGACATATATTAAATTTTTACCATGATAAAATACGTATTCTTAAATAAATAAATAAAATAGACGCATTTGTTCAGAAAAAAAAAAAAAAAAAAAAAAAAAAGAGAAAAAAATGCATTGAAATAAGAATATATTTGAATTCTGAGATTTAAAAATTATAATACAGTAATCCACGCTTAATAAATTCATTGGTTAATAAAATCAGCCGCTTAATCTGATCAAATTGCAAGGATCCGAATCGAATTAATGCAAACTACTTATAAAACCGCCGCTTAATAAATTCATCATCGCCGGTTAATAGACTAAAAAAAAAAAGAAATCTCTTCAGCAGGAAAAATGTCCCTTATACACACTAAACAAATCTGTATTTACACTGTGATTTTTTTATTTTTGAAATGAAAAAGTAAAAAAAAAAAAAAAAAAACAGCAATCTTTCCGTTATCTGTTTTTCACGAAAATTTTATTTTTGAAGCATAGTTACTAATTAAACATGCTCCATCCCTTCTATGAGTTACAATTTCAAGGGACATATTCTTCAAAACGAGGCAATAAGACGAAATTTGGTTTGATTTGCAAGATATATATATATATTTTAAATTATAAGACAATTTATAGTCCTTATTTTGAAATAACTAATAAGCAAGAGGTTTAGGGAGGTATACTATTGCAACAATCGCAGCTATCGTACATCATAAGTCGGATCGTACACTCCGCAGCAAAAGTATTCGAGCACTAGCAATAATCCCTGTCTAAATAAAGTACACTTCATACTGCTTTGTTAAATAAATCCTTGTCGAATAGTGTTCTTAGACAGACTAAGAACATGACTCAACAAGGATTTATTTAACAAAGCAGTATTAAGTGTATCTTTTAAAGACGGAGATTATTGCTAGTGCTCGGATACTTTTGCTGCGGAGTGTACGATCCGACTTATGATGTACGATAGCTGCGATTGTTGCAATAGTATGCCTCCCTTAAACGGAAAGATTTTAAATTTAAAAGAAAAGCGCGAACTTTTGGCAAAGTAATGATAATTTTCCTCATAAGAATGCGAATCGGAACTTGAGATGTGTTTAGTTTACTTACTTATTTTGAAGAAACAATTAATTATCTGCCAAAAACTAATTAATCTTGTCTACTAATTCCATTATTCGTAACATTTTGAAATTTCTTTCCAAATTAAAGGAAAATAATACCATTTTCTTGAGCACAGAAACGTTCGCCGGATATAAAAATCAGCCGCTTAATAAAATCACTTTGGCTCAGAACGAATGTGATTTTAATAACCGGCGGGTACTGTACTTTCAATTTATATACATGACATATATTATTTTAAAATACCTATTAATGTCTGACCACAGTATAATTATTCGAATCTTGAAACGTTATGTTGCGTAATCCAAAATAATGTACGAAAAGTAAAAAAACGCATCGATATATTTTAAGCGACCGTATGAAATTTATTCAGAACTTAATCCAATTTTTCATGGCTGAGTCATCAGTTATATTTAACCTTTTTTACGAAAACGAAATGAAAGTTAATCCTGGATTTATTTCGGAAATTCCACAAAGTTGCGGATATATTTTATCGAGTAGACTCTTTCAGAATTTTTAAAGAGATATATTTTCTGAAAGAGTTTCATTTTTTAATATTTTCGGTGAAATATTTTGTATTTAGAGAAAGAATATTTTCTAGGCGAAATGTGTTCTAGAATATCGACTTTTTTTTTTTTTCACATTTCGTGTTTAAAAAAAAATCTACTTTTACAAAAGCAGAAGTCAAACTACAAATTTACAATTACTACAAATTTATAGAAAAACCTATAATTTTAGTAGATATGAGATGTTCTCTTTTTTAAAAAGTCTGATGAAGAACGATATATGTATATTTTCCAAATGTTCCATGTCTTTTAAAATTTGTATATGTGTTTTTAAAAAACTTTAATTCGTTTTATCAATTATTCAAAAATTATTGTTTTCGTGTAACATACGTATTAAAATTTTTATGATATAACCCCACTAAAAATAATCTTAAATTAATCTTTAAAAAAAATCTACAGAACATCTTAAGTTATTTGGCCCACTTCTTAAGCCTACATATTCTGCAGATTTTCTTCATATTTCTGAAGAAAATTTACAGAATATAATCTTAAGATTTTTTTCAAAATATATAGGCTTAAAAGTGGGCCAAATAACTTAAGATATTCTGCAGATTATATTTTTAAAGATATTTTTAAGAGGTTTTAGTAAAATCTACAGAAAATCTGCAATTTTTCACATACATGGTAAATAATCACAAGAAATATAAATAAATAAATAATAAAATACAAATTTTAGTTAATTTATTTTTTATTTAACATTCTATCCGCTTATATATTAGTTAAAAAAGCTTTTTAAAAACGGTGCTCGATATTCAGAATAAAATATAATTAAATTGTCATGAATTTTTTCTTTTTTTTGAAATTTTTTATTATGAAAAATAACAGACGAATGATTCAGATCTGTTTATACAATAAAAGATAAAATATAAATTGTAAAATTAATTAAAAGTTATCAGTTAATCAAAACGTTTAAAAAGCCGTTAAATAAGTTATACATTCAAAATTTAACTTGTTTTATTTATATATTTTTAAGCTAGATTTAAAATTGAAAAAAAAAAAAAAAAAATCTTAGAAAATCTGATTTTATTTACACTCATAACAAAAAGGAAAAGAATTTTTCAAAAACATTAATAGTTATTAGCAAAAATTTAGTTATATAACTACATTAAAAATGCTTAAGCAACAAAAAAAAAAATAGCTTTGTAATAAAAATAAAATCATGAAATTTTTGAAAGTAATTAATAAAAAGTATCACAAACAATTGACATATTCATCATTCTAAATGAGTTTTAATCCCTATATGTTACTATGAGACATGTTCTACAAAATTCAGACTATTTTGTACGTGTGTGTGTCTGTTTAAAAACTTATGCCAATGCTTTTATTTTGATCTTCATAAAAATCACCTTATTATGCATATTTATACATCTATGTGCACAAAAGAAACATGTAATTTACTTAAACAAAACATGCCGTGAAAGTGGTTTACTGTATGTTTACAAAAAAAAAAAAAAAAACCTGCTAATTAAAAAAAGATATATATACTAATCAAACTCCAATTTATATCTATTTAATAATGCTACCTGCTATTTTCTTTAAAATGAAGCAAAAAAATTTTTTTAAATGTATCAATTTTTGAATATGAGCTCATATCAGTTTTTAGCTTTCGATCGACACAGTATCTCGAAATGTGAAACCGAATTTGTTAAAAATTTTTATAAAAAGCACCATATTTTGCTTATTTATATTTCAATGCACAAAAGGAACATGAAATTCATCTGAAGTGAAAACATTTTCAAACCTTTTACTGTATATTTACAACAAAACTTACCATTAACTGCTAATTTTTGCGAAGCGCTAAAAGAAATTTTTTTTCACATTTGTTTCACAAAAAACAAAAACGAAAAAAAAATCATACTGAAAATGCAATCTGTAACTACTTTATACTTTTATCTATTATTTTCTTTAAAATGGAGCCAAAAAAAAAGCTTTCAAATATATAAATTTTTTAATATGAGATATGAGACTTTACGCTAGGACGATATTGTACCGCGAAATACGAAAACTAATTTCTTAAAAATTTCCCTCAAAAACCCCTTATTCTGCATACTTATACTTCAATGCACAAAAGGAACATTATATTCACCTAAAGTAAACACATTTTAAACTTTTTACATTATATTTACAATAAAAATTACCAATAATTGCTCATTTTTGCGAAGCGCTAAAAGGAAATTGTTTTTCAAAATTGTTTCACAAAAAAAAACAAAAAATTCATAGTCAAAATGCAATTTGTAATTATTTTATACTTTTATCTATTATTTTCTTTAAAATGGAGCAAAAAAAAAGCTTTTAAATATATAAATTTTTGAATATGAGATTATATGAGTTTTAACGTCCAGGCGACATTGTACGGCGAAATCCAAAAACTAATTTCTCATAAATTTCCCTCAAAAGCCCCTTATTCAGCATACTTATACTTCAATGCACAATAGGAACATTATATTCACCTAAAGTAAACACATTTTAAACTTTTTACATTATATTTACAATAAAAATTACCAATAATTGCTCATTTTTGCGAAGCGCTAAAAGGAAATTGTTTTTCACATTTGTTTCACAAAAAAACAGAAATTCATAGTCAAAATGCAATTTATATTTATTTTATACTTTTATCTATTATTTTCTTTCAAATGGAGCCAAAAAAAAAAGCTTTTAAATATATAAATTTTTGAATACGAGATTATATGAGTTTTAACGTCCATGCGACATTGTACGGCGAAATCCGAAAACTAATTTCTCAAAAATTTCCCTCAAAAACCCCTTATTCTGCATACTTATACTTCAATGCACGTAAGGAACATTATATTCACCTAAAGTAAACACATTTTAAACTTTTTACATTATATTTACAATAAAAATTACCAATAATTGCTCATTTTTGCGAAGCGCTAAAAGGAAATTGTTTTTCACAATTGTTTCACAAAAAAACAGAAATTCATAGTCAAAATGCAATTTATATTTACTTTATACTTTTATCTATTATTTTCTTTAAAATGGAGCCAAAAAAAAAGCTTTTAAATATATAAATTTTTGAATATGAGATTATATGAGTTTTAACGTCCAGGCGACATTGTACGGCGAAATCCAAAAACTAAATTCTCAAAAATTTCCCTCAAAAACCCCTTATTCTGCATACTTATACTTCAATGCACGTAAGGAACATTATATTCACCTAAAGTAAGCACATTTTAAACTTTTTACATTATATTTACAATAAAAATTACCAATAATTGCTCATTTTTGCGAAGCGATAAAAGGAAATTGTTTTTCACAATTGTTTCACAAAAAAAACAAAAAATTCATAGTCAAAATGCAATTTATAATTGCTTTATACTTTTATCTATTATTTTCTTTAAAATGGAGCCAAAAAAAAAAGCTTTTAAATATATAAATTTTTGAATATGAGATTATATGAGTTTTAACGTCCAGGCGACATTGTACGGCAAAATCCAAAAACTAATTTCTCATAAATTTCCCTCAAAGGCCCCTTATTCTGCATACTTATACTTCAATGCACAATAGGAACATTATATTCACCTAAAGTAAACACATTTTAAACTTTTTACATTATATTTACAATAAAAATTACCAATAATTGCTCATTTTTGCGAAGCGCTAAAAGGAAATTGTTTTTCACAATTGTTTCACAAAAAAACAAAAAATTCATAGTCAAAATGCAATTTATAATTACTTTATACTTTTATCTATTATTTTCTTTAAAATGGAGCCAAAAAAAAAGCTTTTAAATATATAAATTTTTGAATATGAGATTATATGAGTTTTAACGTCCAGGCGACATTGTACGGCGAAATCCAAAAACTAATTTTTCATAAATTTCCCTCAAAAGCCCCTTATTCAGCATACTTATACTTCAATGCACAATAGGAACATTATATTCACCTAAAGTAAACACATTTTAAACTTTTTACATTATATTTACAATAAAAATTACCAATAATTGCTCATTTTTGCGAAGCGATAAAAGGAAATTGTTTTTCTCAATTGTTTCACAAAAAAAAACAAAAAATTCATAGTCAAAATGCAATTTATAATTGCTTTATACTTTTATCTATTATTGTCTTTAAAATGGAGCCAAAAAAAAAAGCTTTTAAATATATAAATTTTTGAATATGAGATTATATGAGTTTTAATGTCCAGGCGACATTGTACGGCAAAATCCAAAAACTAATTTCTCATAAATTTCCCTCAAAGGCCCCTTATTCTGCATACTTACTTCAATGCACAATAGGAACATTATATTCACCTAAAGTAAACACATTTTAAACTTTTTACATTATATTTACAATAAAAATTACCAATAATTGCTCATTTTTGCGAAGCGCTAAAAGGAAATTGTTTTTCACAATTGTTTCACAAAAAAACAAAAAATTCATAGTCAAAATGCAATTTATAATTACTTTATACTTTTATCTATTATTTTCTTTAAAATGGAGCCAAAAAAAAAGCTTTTAAATATATAAATTTTTGAATATCAGATTATATGAGTTTTAACGTCCAGGCGACATTGTACGGCGAAATCCAAAAACTAATTTCTCATAAATTTCCCTCAAAAGCCCCTTATTCAGCATACTTATACTTCAATGCACAATAGGAACATTATATTCACCTAAAGTAAACACATTTTAAACTTTTTACATTATATTTACAATAAAAATTACCAATAATTGCTCATTTTTGCGAAGCGCTAAAAGGAAATTGTTTTTCACATTTGTTTCACAAAAAAACAGAAATTCATAGTCAAAATGCAATTTATATTTACTTTATACTTTTATCTATTATTTTCTTTAAAATGGAGCCAAAAAAAAAAGCTCTTAAATATATAAATTTTTGAATATGAGATTATATGAGTTTTAACGTCCAGGCCACATTGTACGGCGAAATCCAAAAACTAAATTCTCAAAAATTTCCCTCAAAAACCCCTTATTCTGCATACTTATACTTCAATGCACGTAAGGAACATTATATTCACCTAAAGTAAACACATTTTAAACTTTTTACATTATATTTACAATAAAAATTACCAATAATTGCTCATTTTTGCGAAGCGATAAAAGGAAATTGTTTTTCACAATTGTTTCACAAAAAAAACAAAAAATTCATAGTCAAAATGCAATTTATAATTGCTTTATACTTTTATCTATTATTTTCTTTAAAATGGAGCCAAAAAAAAAAGCTTTTAAATATATAAATTTTTGAATATGAGATTATATGAGTTTTAACGTCCAGGCGCCATTGTACGGCGAAATCCAAAAACTAATTTCTCATAAATTTCCCTCAAAGGCCCCTTATTCTGCATACTTATACTTCAATGCACAATAGGAACATTATATTCACCTAAAGTAAACACATTTTAAACTTTTTACATTATATTTACAATAAAAATTACCAATAATTGCTCATTTTTGCGAAGCGCTAAAAGGAAATTGTTTTTCACAATTGTTTCACAAAAAAACAAAAAATTCATAGTCAAAATGCAATTTATAATTACTTTATACTTTTATCTATTATTTTCTTTAAAATGGAGCCAAAAAAAAAGCTTTTAAATATATAAATTTTTGAATATGAGATTATATGAGTTTTAACGTCCAGGCGGCATTGTACGGCGAAATCCAAAAACTAATTTCTCATAAATTTCCCTCAAAAGCCCCTTACTCAGCATACTTATACTTCAATGCACAATAGGAACATTATATTCACCTAAAGTAAACACATTTTAAACTTTTTACATTATATTTACAATAAAAATTACCAATAATTGCTCATTTTTGCGAAGCGCTAAAAGGAAATTGTTTTTCACATTTGTTTCACAAAAAAACAGAAATTCATAGTCAAAATGCAATTTATATTTACCTTATACTTTTATCTATTATTTTCTTTAAAATGGAGCCAAAAAAAAAGCTCTTAAATATATAAATTTTTGAATATGAGATTATATGAGTTTTAACGTCCAGGCCACATTGTACGGCGAAATCCAAAAACTAAATTCTCAAAAATTTCCCTCAAAAACCCCTTATTCTGCATACTTATACTTCAATGCACGTAAGGAACATTATATTCACCTAAAGTAAACACATTTTAAACTTTTTACATTATATTTACAATAAAAATTACCAATAATTGCTCATTTTTGCGAAGCGATAAAAGGAAATTGTTTTTCACAATTGTTTCACAAAAAAAACAAAAAATTCATAGTCAAAATGCAATTTATAATTGCTTTATACTTTTATCTATTATTTTCTTTAAAATGGAGCCAAAAAAAAAAGCTTTTAAATATATAAATTTTTGAATATGAGATTATATGAGTTTTAACGTCCAGGTGCCATTGTACGGCGAAATCCAAAAACTAATTTCTCATAAATTTCCCTCAAAGGCCCCTTATTCTGCATACTTATACTTCAATGCACAATAGGAACATTATATTCACCTAAAGTAAACACATTTTAAACTTTTTACATTATATTTACAATAAAAATTACCAATAATTGCTCATTTTTGCGAAGCGCTAAAAGGAAATTGTTTTTCACAATTGTTTCACAAAAAAACAAAAAATTCATAGTCAAAATGCAATTTATAATTACTTTATACTTTTATCTATTATTTTCTTTAAAATGGAGCCAAAAAAAAGCTTTTAAATATATAAATTTTTGAATATGAGATTATATGAGTTTTAACGTCCAGGCGACATTGTACGGCGAAATCCAAAAACTAATTTCTCATAAATTTCCCTCAAAAGCCCCTTATTCTGCATTCTTATACTTCAATGCACAAAAGGAACATTATATTCACCTAAAGTAAACACATTTTAAACTTTTTACATTATATTTACAATAAAAATTACCAATAATTGCTCATTTTTGCGAAGCGCTAAAAGAAATTTGTTCAACATTCAAAATTGTGCAAAACGTAGTAAAATATCTGTTCACTTTTATTTCACAAAAAACTGAATTTAAATTGTTTATAAAATTTGTACATGTATTTCAAAAGTGAATAACAAAATCCATTTTTAACTAAAAGATTTCTTACTAATGGCTTAATTCCCATGAAAATACCTGTATTATTCTATATTTCATCTGAATAAGGCAAAATAATCATGAATTGCACTTTAAATATGCCTATATGAACATTTTTACCATATGTTAACAAATAATTTGCTCAACATTACAAATTTTTACAAACATAAAATTTTGAAAGTGTTTTGTTTACATTTTTTGAAAATATACTGAAAATTCATGAATAAAACTAAATTTTAGACCTTCAAAATACAGTTATGTATTATTTATTTCAACATTAAGCATTAGCATTCATCTTTATCAAAAAAAAATTCTCACTTATGGTTAAAAATCCATATTTTCAAACTACGGAATGTTGGCGATGAAAACCAAGTATTATATTTTAGAAGTTTCCACGGAAATACCTGTGTGTATTATTGCATATTTCACCTTAATAAGGTAAAACAAGCATGATTCATACTTCAATTAAACCTATAATGAATATTGTAGATAAATTTTTGCAAGAAATTTGCTCAACATTAAAAATTATGCAAGACATAAATATTGTAAAATATCTGTTTACTTTTTTTCACATAAAACTGAAAATTCATGAATAATACTGAATTTTAATAGTTTATACAACATATTAAATACTAAATCTTATGAATGCAAATGTAATAAACATTTACACAACACATGAAACACAAAATATTTTTAATAAAATACAATCGAGCAACTACGCTAATCGCCATTTTTCCCTAACGCCATCGCCAGCACGCTTGCTGTTAGTAAACAAACATTTTTTATTTTTACCTGATAACATCTTCGAGTTGAGTTGTAATTCTCTAAACTTGAATGTATTCCATCGCAGGAAGCAAAACATATGGTCATTGTTTTTTATTTATCTAAATTTTAATAAAAGCAAAGAAATGGATTATCATAATTCACACACGCACCACACACCGCACAAACACGTACGTACTAAAGCTGTTTATATGTTTCAAAATGCCCACAAAAGTTCTACAGTTATTTTTCAGATTTAATTTTAACTTTTCGCTCATACCTAAAATAATAAAAGTGTTCGTGTTAAAACTTCAAAAAATCTGAAGTTATTTTAATTATGAAACAAAATCTTTATAATGCCTATAAAACGTCGTAAAAAAATCTGTGGTTATTTTGGTGATAAATCTAAATCTGCAAAATTTATTTAGATATTTTTAATATTTCTGTAGAAAGTTGAAATTTTTTAAGATTATCTCAAGATAATTTTTAGTGGGGAATGCATACTCCTTACAGAAAATAAAACATATTTGTTGGGGGGGGGGGGGGGGGAGGGAGTTTCCGTGGTGGCGATTAAAAAAAAAAAAAAAAAAAAAAAAAAAAATTCTAGTATCTACATCAGACTCAAAATTTACAATTACTACAAATTTATACACACACCATTTTTTTTTTTTTTTAAGATATCAGGATTCTTATTTATTTTATTTATTTTTATATAAAGAAATTTGTAATTTTTCGAAACAATCTGTGTCCTCTGAATTTTTTACTGTATACACAAACAGTCGGTAACAAAAGTGTCCGAACACTAGCAAAAATTCCTATGTAAAAAAACTACACTTCATACGGTTCTGTTAAATAAACCCTTACCGAATCATGTTCTTAGACTGACTAAGAAGAGGATTCGACAAGGATTTCTTTAACAAAACCGTATGAAGTGTACTTTTTTTACGTAGGAAATTTTGCTAGTGTCCGGACACTTTTGTTACCGACTGTACATATATATAGGGTAAATCTAGGATAGATGACCATAGTTTTCAAAGATTGAAACAAAAATTATTAGAATCCAAATATAAGAAATATTTATGCATATTTAAAATTCTTATACATATACTCATCATATTTTGCCCAAAAAATAGTTAAATATTGAAAACAAATGAGGTAATCATAGTTTGAAATTAAAATGTCAGACAGCTATCTCTCCTTTAGGTCAAGGAGAGATGGCCATCCAATTCAAGAAAGAAATAGCGAAGTTAAAATAGTAAAAAAAAAAAAAAATTTCATATAGTTAATGAAACACATATAGCAAATTGTAAAGATGCAATTATATCGCGAAAAATGATTGAAGAAAATTCGAATAGATAGAATTTGAAGTATAATTTCAATCATTCTCTTTTCGTAAATTTTGATCACATTTTTAGCGAGGTCCTTTTAGTTTGTAGGCGCTTCATTTAGCCACTTAAGGTACACTGTTAAAAATGGTTTCTCAAAAAAGAGTAAAATTGTCTCAAAATAGCTCCGAAATATATACTTAAATTTGAAAATCCCATGTACTCATTTTTGAGTACTGACATGCTCAAAAATGGGGTTGACCACAACAGACATGGTACAAGCTTACAGAAAAAAAGGCTGAACTTTTCACGACCCCCCCCCCTCTCAAAAGTGGTATCAGGCAACTGACACAATATAAATTTTTCAATAATAAAAATAATGTTAAATCTGATTGCATACATGTACACACAATAAACAAAATCTGAACAATAAATCTTATATTGAATATCATATTAATTATAATTGAAATAGTTGTAAGTGCTTAAAAAAACAGACAAAATTATTACATATACTTGAAAATAAGTTTAATCTATAGAAGCATTGTTTGCTGGAGCAATTGATTAGCAAAATAATGTAAATCAAGTTCATTAGGAAAATGCAGTTGAAGTGCTATTTCTTTTTCATTTTTTCCAAGTTTGAATTGGACATTTCTTGAAAGCCAATCACATAGAAATTAATAATAATATATTGAACAAATTCAGGCTGACCCCCCCCCCCCTCCCCCTACAAATGTCCAAAAAGTTTTAATGCAGATTTGTATTGATCCCAAGAATAATAATTTTCAAGCTTAGAAAGGCTGAAAAGTAACATGTCTGCCACAACGAATCTCAATATCCCCATTTTTGAGCATGTCAATACACTCAAAAATGAGTACGTGGGTTTTCAAATTTAAGTATATATTGTTTCAGAGCTAAATATTTTTAGACAATTTTGTTCATTTTTGAGAAACCATTTTTAACAGTGTACCTTATTCATTTTATCTAGCCCTTCGTTCTGACTGTGGTATTGTATTCTTTTCCACAACCAACACAGTGATCCTCATCAAAATATATTCCTTAGGAATCTCAATTCTAATAATTTCCTCTTCTTCGCTTCTGGAAATGTCGTGATTTTGTTTTTTCTTGCGTTTATTTTATAAATTTTCACCGTTTTAAGCTTTTTTTTTATCAACTTTGTTTGTTTCTGGAATGAAAGTTTCAAAAGTTTTTCAATATTTTCTAGTGATGTCAAACCTGCCATTTAAAGTGCCATAAATACCACTGGTACGTTTTCTAACTGGTTTTGGCATGGTTACATCAGAAACTGGTGCTATATCATAAAGTACTTTTGTTGGTGAGGGTACATCATTTTGAGGTTTTGATGAGGTAGCCATCTTTCCTCAAATTGAAGAATAGATATCCACCCAATTTAAAAGCACCAGCCCGCCAATGTACGTGTTTGTTTTCGGCTTAAAAACAAAGATTGGATTATATATGCGCTTTAAAAGTTCATATAAACAAAATGTAACGTAAGTGTTGCAAAACAGTCAGATACCTAACTCAACAAAAATAGCCAACTACTAAATTAAATAAACATTAAAATTTCACTTACTTTTTATAATCGAAAATGACAGCTGCACCATGCAATGAACGGACTCATTCAACATTTTCCTACGAACAAACTTTATATTACCATCTATGATCAAATTTAGGAAATATTTACACTGGCCATCTCTCCTCTATGGCCATCGTTCCTAGAGTTACCCTATAAACTATATATAAATTGGACCTGACGAAGTTCTGAATTTGTAACTTTTTCTTAATTTATATGATTTTGTCTTATTTTTAATTTATTTTCATCTTCTAAATTTATTATAGGTTTTCATGTATTATTATTATTATTTATTAGTACGACAGGACTATTTCTTTCAATCTGGCATTTTGCGTCGTTACCAATTTATAGTACTCCACTTCGAAAATGCCTGCCGATATCTAGTTTTACCATTTAATTTTTTACTCTATCTTAAAATATTTTGTGAAATCCGTAAAAACTTATAGATATATATTATTTCCTGCCCATCGGTGAGGATCGAACTCACAACCTTCGGGTTCGTAAATGTGTACTCTGACCACAGAGCCAACGGGTCTGGTTGAATATTACCTGATTATTTAAACTAGTGTTTTCAGATAGTTTTAGGCTAAAATTGTGAAATATATTTAAAATGTGTGTTATTTTCCGATTTATAAGATGAGTATATTGATATTAACTATGTTTTTGAAAAATTAATGGATTAATATTAATTAATCTGTGATGAATTTTGAGTATAATTTAAATATCGAATAATTGGTTTATGGTTTTTTTAATATTATGTTTTGTTCTGTAGAAATTGAAACGGTTAATTATTAATAATGCATACGAAATTGTAATTAAGATTATTTTACTAATTAAAGTGTTTAGTAAATGAGTATTAAGCAATTAGGGGAAAATACTGTACAATTAATGTATTCAAATTTTATTAATTTATTTGGAATTAAAAATCAATATATTATTTGAATATGTGTTTAAGAATTTTACTGAGCGCCCTGTATTATTATTATTATTTGAAAGGGTGTTAAAATAAAAATATAAGTAGTCCTGTCATACTAAATTAAATTCTGTCACAAAGAGAATTTCAGTTTTTTTTTTTTTTTTCTTTCTTTCTGTTCCATGAAATTAGTCTTTTTTCATACTTCTTTGGTTCATTTCGATATTGTTAGTTCGATTAGAAAACTCTTGTCTACAATATTTAATAATAAAATGATACTTTTAAAAAATTAAAGAACACGCTTTTATAGAAATGCTAATTAAAAAACACAAAATATCTATCTTAGCATTAAAATGCAGGTCAAGAGAAAATCGTGTGAGTGACACACCATAATATTTACATACACTTAAATCTTTAATTAAATAATTTAGAATTAAACAAAAACCATTTTTTAAAAATCTCCCCTGACTGGGCTCGAACGTTAGACCTTTAGGTTCGTAGTCCGGAGCTTTACCTCACAGCCACAGCGTTCACGTAGGGAAAGCCTTTTTGTTACAATATAGATTTTTTGTTTGCTCCCAGAGCGGTTACAAACATACATACAGGTGAAGCTAATAAAAGCGTGTTAAAAAGCTCCTTCATGTAATGGTTCTATGTGGTTTGTATTATCATCGGAATTGTTTTAAAGTGATTTCTTTTCATATCTAAATTAAAATCTTACTGGTGAAATTATTTAAATAATTTTGTTTTAGTTAACTAGCTATTAGGGTTTTGTGAGTTGTTATGGCAATTTAATCATCTGTTTATTTTGCATTATACTTCTTTTTGTTATTATACATATATTTATAATAATTACACCTTCAGTTTATATATGAAATACATATTCTTTAAAAATACCTATAAATATCTTATCTCAGTATAAGTATTCAAATCAGTAATTCAACGGAAAGTTTAAAAAAAAAAAAAAAAAAAAGCATTGGTAAATTTTAAGCGTCCTTATAAAATTTATTCAGAACATAATCCAATTTCTCATGGTTGAGTCATCAGTTATATTTAACCCTTTTGCTAAAATAAAGTGAAAATTAATCCTGGATTTACTTTGAGAATTCCACAAAGTTGCAGATATATTTTATCGAGTAAACTGACTGGAAATTTTTGAAGAGGGATATATTTTGGAAAATTTTATTTCTTAATATCACGAATGAAATATTTTTTTATTATAGAGGAATAATATATTCCAGACAACAATATGTTCTAAAGAATCGATTTTTTTTTTTTTCAGATGTCGTGATGAAATAGGTTTGGAATTTTTAGAAATATTTTAGCAGTAAAATATATCTATTTTCAAACTTTTTTTTTCTTCTCTAAAAAAAAAATATTTGTTTCATTTAACCCGTTAGCGCCCAGTGTCCTCATTTGAGGACAGCTAATAAAATGGCACGCATATTTTTTGTGGTTTCTTGGAATGATTTCTGCTTTTTTTCTGACAGTTTATAGCGTCACTCTAAATGATCCCTGAAAGTTTTATGTGCCTACTATTAATTATTATTTCATAATTTGGATAGTCATTTTATGATTTTTCATTCGTCGCACATATATTTGCTTTTTGCCCAGATATACCAACTTAAGTCAAGTTGAATAATAACATATATTATAATACTTTACTTCCGAGATCTTTGTCAACATATAACAGGAAATTAATCTGTTATCTCAAAGTTTTTCTATCTCAAAGTTTTCTTGCTAGAACGTTAAACGTCAATAAATGAGGATAGGCTTTAAATATAAAACTATCAGAAGAATTGTTTAAATTAATATATTTTACTGTCTATATTAATTTAGAAGTGAAATAATCAGCTAATAATATTTGTCAAAATTAATTCTGGCGTTAACGGGTTAATCAAAAGCATACGGACAAAAAAAAAGAAAAAAAAAAGAACAAAACTGTAATAAAATATTGTAATAAAGTTATTAGAATAATAATGTGATTTAATAATAATAATAATAATAACAACATTTTAGATTTAAATTTAGTGTCTACAACTTTTCTTATTCTGAGGAGGGCTTTTGTTGATTCTTGAAAAATCAGCATTCGAGAATTTCATCAAAATTATCCATACAGTACCGATTCTTTTTTGAAAGAGCCGAGTATCCGTACAATTCAATTTTCCTGAAAGTTACAACCTGTCCGACAGATCTCTGTACTGAAAAAGCCATTAATTATTAATTTTCAAGAAAATTGACAAAATTGTTTACTTTCTATATTTTTTCCCTTCGGTTAAAAATTTTATTATCCGTAGAATCCATAGATCTATTTCTCCTCGTTAAAGTTAATTTTACATTTCGTTTCAAAATGGTGGCCACTTCAAAAGGAAAAAAAGAAATCAATTTTTCCTTCTGAAAGAGACGGATGGATGGATGGTTGGGTTTTACGTCGCACTAGTGCTGCGCAGATGGGCAATCTCTGAATGCGACGTAAGTACTTGTATTTTTTCTTTTTCTTATGTCACATTATAGCTACGTATTTGGGCGATTGTTCACGGTCTGGTTCTCACCGTTAGGGTTGGTCCGGAGACATACCATCTCAATTTTGATTCTTTGTGCAGAGTTGTAATTCAGGAAAGATGCAATCTGGAAGTAAAAATTTAAGCGCAGTACGCGATTTAAATTTAAGATTAACCGGGTTGGTTGGGTCGAGTTGGGTTGATTAACGTTACCTCAGTGGATTAACGTCGTACTAGACTACTAGAGCTGCCTAGTGAGCGTTTGGCGTCGTTCTGGAATTTAACTGGTAACTTTAGTAATATGCATTTTTTTCATTAAATATCTGTTTCATATTTCATACTTTAGATTTTTTTCTTTTACTTTTCTTTGAGAGATTGATGTTGAGGTTGGTGGATTTTACATTACATTAGAGCAACATAATGGAAAAAGGGGGGAGGGGGTTCGGCGACGGTCGAGGGTTTAACTCAAGGGGTGATCTGGAGAGATGCCATTATAATTTTGATCCTCAACGTAGGGAATTTTCTTTCAAAAGAGAATTACAAATGTATACCTATGTCTCTCTAAGACTTACAAAATGTATTGTGATTACTTTAGAAACTTAGTCGTCGCTTTGAAAACCGATGTCGAAGGCAACTGAGACTACTACTCTTCTATTCGATACATTAAAAATATTTATTTATTTTAAATGCCATTATTTATCTGTTTTTAATGTGGTAGATACATAATGGACTTCTCCCAGTTTCGTCTGCTCAATCATGTGATAGAGGAAAACGAATAATCGAATTCTGAGAATCGAATTCAATTAAATATTGTTCTTAAGAACAAAAATGTTAATCTATATGAATAAAGAGAAGTGTCTGTGTGTGTATCTGCACTTTGGTGCTCACACTACTGGTCGCAGAGTTTCCAAATTTGGCACATAGGTACCTGCGACCCTGCAGGTGTGCACCTCATCGAGATTTTTTCGAATTTCGAATTTGAATTTTTAAAATTAATGTTTTTTCGATTTTAATATTGGCTTTAATGTTTCATTTTTCATGAATTTATTCTTCGAATGTAATCGTCTGCGTATCTTAGCAACGGCTATTATGCAATTCATTTTTTATTTAATACATTCATTTGAAGGAGATTTTCGTTCTTTTTTTTTTTCTTTTTATTATTATTATTATATTTATTGAAAATCAAATGGTAATGCAATAGAAATAAATTGTTACGTTTATGTATAAATTTTACACAATCCGCGATTGTAATGAAATGCTCGCCCTCTGGTGGGCTAAGGTGAAATTATAACACCACTGATAGCTTTCAAGCTGAAACAATGATAGAACAACAAGAAATAACAAAAATAAATACACGTGGCTATTATAATTTACTAACTGCAGTTGAGAAAGCGCCATCTCTCGATCATTACAAACGCGGATAGCAACTTTTTATTTTTCATTTTTTTTTAATTAATTCCTTTAAAAGAAAAATCTTTTTTTTTTTTTTTTTTTTTTTTTTTTTTAATTATTATTATTATTTATAATATTTATTGGGTGAAAAAAATGGTAGTTTATAGTAAAAAGAATAAACTGATAAAAATTCGTTTTTCATGTTCCTTTTAAAAGAAAATCTACTTTTTTATTTTATTTTATTGCACTGGTCGGAATCAAATCGTAATATAGTGTAAATAACGGGGGCTATAAACCACATGGTTCAAAAACTAAAATATACAATAGGTGCTGAGATACAGTCATCTTTAAAATCGCAGTTCTTAAATAACAGAAAATCCAGAAGTCGTCGATAAATACCCAGATTGAAGTGCCCGGGAAAGACCTTTCTGTAGACAGTGGGAAACTGGACCCGATGCAGCACGGGTAGAAAAAAGAGCTGCCTTAGGCAACGAGTACCCGAAGAAGAGAGATCTAAAGCGATTTCAGTTTTTTTTTCTTTTTTTTAAGTTTTATTTGCAATGTGATGTAAAAAATAAATACTGATCCAATTCTTTTGAAAATTCATTTAAATATAGTGACCAGCGAAGCGGGCGTAGCCTGCTAGTATTTAATATAAAATAAAATAAAAGTAATATCGTGCATTTGTAAACAGTAGAATAGTTGTATTTGTAAATTTAATCATTTTTTTAAAAACACATTATGTGTTCATTTATTTTC
Source organism: Salticus scenicus (assembly GCA_963930645.1). NCBI lineage: Eukaryota > Metazoa > Arthropoda > Arachnida > Araneae > Salticidae > Salticus > Salticus scenicus. Next base: position 102,651,941 of record OZ005660.1, read on the forward strand.
AACTGTGAGAATCGATTTTTGTATGGTCTAGTGTAACTGTTACATAAACTGATCTAGCAATAAATAATAGCTTATTCTTGCGGAATGTTTATGGATTAGAATTTGAAATTTTAAAATATTTTCATTTAATTTAATTGCATAAAGGTGTTACAACAAGTTAATTAACTTAGTTACTGGTCTAAATGGATTTACGTAGTACGATATTTCACTGTCACTGATTTAAGTACCAAAAATCAGGCTATTTAACATGTTCTTCATGAACATCAATAACAAATATAAACTAAATGATGATTGTAAATCTATACAGCAAACAAAAGATGATGAATAATAATATAAAATGGATTAAAAATGATGATGTATAAAAAAAATAACACAGATTAAATACGATGGATCAAAAGTAAGAATAGAAAATACGTTATTTCACCAATCGCTATAGATAAACAAGATTTCGTCTGCTATTTGTTTTTCCTCTATCATGTGACCTCTGACGTCAAGTGGGAAGAGCCCATTGATTATGATGTAATGAATTTTTTAAATATTTTTCTTAGGGATGAAACGGATAGTGATTTTGCCGGATACCGGATATCGGATATCCGGAGCTCTTGTGCATGCCGGATACGGATATCCGGACCGGATATCCGTCGGATATCCGGCATTAGTTTTGTGTTTTTTGTATATTTCTTTTTTTATTTTTTTTAACAATAAAATATAAACAGATTTCATATACTATTCTTTTAAAAACATTTTAAATATAATTTACTTAAACATATTTAATATTTTATTTATTTGTGCAATATCACCATGAAGATTAAAACTTTAAGCCTAACATACTCATTCCTATACTTGCAGCTTGTCATGAAAAGTATTGTCGCTAAAAGATAGGTTTTGTTCAGAATTACAATACTAAAACTTATTATTTACATATTTTTTACATTACTAGTAAGGAAAACTAATATGTTGTGGCAATCACAAAACTTTCTGTTATATCATTCTATATAGTCACTTACTGTTTACATTGTACAAAAGTTTAACCATAGGTTCTCACAATAAATATTTTGCATATGGAGTTCGGTGCAATTTTAATAAACAGATGCTGAGATATAGGCTTGTGAAAAATCATAATAGTAGCTCCACCTATCGGCTGATATATAACTAAATAAGGTCGACAGTCATTTTCATAATGGTTGTCTTACATATCAAGTTTTATGCACTTATGTCATAGAAGTTGAGACTTAGCCCATTTATGAGGTAAATTGAGCGCAGTATTGCCACCTGTTGACCGATATACTCCCAAAATAAATCGCAATAGTGTTTCATAATGGCTGTCTCACTCACATACCAAGTTTTGTGCAATTATACACAATAGAATCTGAGGTATAATAGCCTTCTCATTTTGGGGGGAAATTTCCGTATAGCAGCATTACCTATTAGCCAACATGCACCCAGATTGAATCAGCATAATTTCTCCTAAAGCCCTTCTTACATAAAGTTTCATGTAATTATATGCAATAGAACCTAAGATATGGCCTTCCCTGAAATTGCAAAATGTGCTGTATAACAGCACCACCTGCTGAATGATTGGTACCAAAATTCGATAGGCACATTATATGCCAAGGTGTATGTACATGTAGATTTCTATGAAATTCTGTGCAGTAGTTCCTAAGATATAGCCTTTCTTTAAGTTGCATAAATCACAGTATGGTAGCATAACCTGTTGAGCCATATGCACCAAAAGTTGATAGGCACTGATTTATGTCATGGTTCAACTACATATAAATTTGTATGTAATTATATGCAGTAATTTCAGAGGTACAGTTGGACAGAATTTTTGTCACATATACACAAACAGATATTTTTTTTAATTGATCAAACCAGGTTCTGGACTTCTTAAAATGTGTAAATCTATCAAAAACCAGAAGTTGAAAATTTTTATGAATTCAATACTTTCTTTTGAGACTTTTATAAGGAAACATAAAGGAAAGAAAAAAAAAAAAACTAAAAGCTTTAAATTAGTATGTTATGGCCATCACAAAACTTTCTTCTATATCACTCTATATAACAATACTATATGCTGTTTAACGTGCACAGAAGAAACTTAATCATAGCTTCTCACAATAAAGATTTTAGATATAGAGTTTAGTGCGATTTTAATCAAAAGATTTTAAGATGTAGCCCTGTGGAGAATCATAGAAGGTGAGGAACAGCTGCGCCACCTGTTGGTTGATATACACCAAAATAAGGCCAGCTTTCGCTCTCATATTATTTATCTTGCATATCAAGTTAAGTGCAGTTAAATATTATAAATGTTGAAATTTAGCCTTCCTATTCACAGAGTAAATTGCAGCATAGTATAACCACCTATTGACCGGTATGCACCAAATTTTGTGCAATTATACACAAATGAATCAGAGATATAACTTCCCCCAGAGATATAACTTCCTTCTATTTAACATAGAAGAAAATAATAATTCAAATGAATTTATGTTTTTTTTCTTTGTATAAATTTTACTTGTTATATATATTTTTATATTCTGTACAGATAAGAAAGAAAAGTTTATATTATTTATTAAAATTCTTTAAAATTAAGTTTTTCTAATGTTCAAAATCAAAAACTTTAAATAATTGAACATTTAAAAAAATATTTTTTTCTTCTCCTTTAACAATCTGAAAGTCAAAGTACAGACTTTCTGAAAATTTAAATATGTACTTTTATTTAAAGTAATTTTAATTTTGGGGAATATATCTATGCAATGTAATGGGAATTCTTAATTCAGGTGCTTTAGCAAGATATTCTATTAAAAGCGTAAATTTATATATATATTTTTTTTATAATACAAATCGAATAGGTAGATGGCGCAGGCAATGTAGATGCTCTGCTAGTATAAATATACGGTCACAAAAACAAGAACTTTCTTATGTATGAAAAAGTGGATTGTAAATAAACAAGCAGGTTCTATCAATAAATGCACATTACTTGACTCATTTTCGAAACAATCTAACAACTTTTATTTCCAATACTAACAATATTACTAAACAATCTAACAATGTGTTAAACAAAAGTCATATAAAAGCAGAGTTATATGCACTGCATAGATTGAATATCATTTGTTTATTGTTATGGGGAAGATTAGGGGGAATGATATAGATGAAAAACCTAGCTAACTCTGTATAAAATTAAAATAGGGCTTCTATATTTCTTAGACCTGAAGCTACTTTTGTCTAAATTTGTTTTCTAAAGAGGCTAATTTCAAATTTCACAAAGTCTTACTTTTTTTAAAAAAAAAACCTTTATCCTACAACGGATCTAAAAAAAAATAAAATAATTGTCGCAAAATTTTCATTTCATGGGAGTTTAAGCCTGGATTTTCTGCTTCGGATATCCGTCGGATATCCGGCTTAAAATTGCCGGATATCCGTATCCGGAGTGCTGATATCCGGTACCCCGTCGGATATTTAAAACTCAGCCGGATAGGCCGGATACCGGATAGTTACCGGATATCCGTTTCATCCTTAATTTTTCTACCAATTTTCCAATTTACTATACAATTTTCCCTAAATATAATAACTTTAATATACTAAAAATTACAAATATATAAAAAAAATAAAATATTTAAATAAATGAGATAAATTATATTTTTTTATTAGCCAGAACAAAATATTCTCGAACGGATCACTGTTGAACAAGTTTGGAATCGATGAAATAACATTATACAATGTAAAAAGTATTTGTAATCCAGTAACTAGGTCATTGTATTTGAAGACGTAAATATTAATTTTGTTATAATGTTGAAAGTAGCTGAATTTTTGATGTACATCGGTTTTAATGAATTTTTGTTGTTGGTCTCGAAATTTCAAAGGGGGGAAATGACAATGCCAAATAGCACCCAAAATTCTATCAAAATATTTTCTTGCTTCTCTTCTCTTCTTTTTCTTTCTCTTTTTAACAGTTTTGACAAGTGAAACAAAATCTTTTTTGATCAGCCTCAACAAATCAACCACAAATGATCCTTCCACTTCCCATCGAAGCTTATTTGTCAAGGGAAGCAGCTCCCCCTAAGTCAGAAATGACAAGCTTTCTGCCATCTTTGTGAGCAATAAAATACCATAAATATTGCATCTGGTCGCCCCTTAAAAGGAAAGTAGGGTATGACATCATCAATTACGTCACTCATAATAAGCTTCGGGATTTGTCAGATTGGGAATGGAAAAAAAAAAGAAAGAAAGAAAACAAATAGCTAAAAAATTTGAGCTAGATGGTCCCACGTCTCCATGCATTAGCAATTTGAAAGCGTCAAAGAAAAAAAAAATTTTGCCATACAACATACTGAAATTCTAAAAGCTTATCCCGAGACCTAAAAAAAAAAAAAAAAAAAAAAAAATCATAAGGCTCGTATCGATTATAAACACCTTCTACTATATTTACCTCTTACGTACTTTAATATTCACTGTAGTAATTTACGTCAGTGATAACATCTTTTTTGTTTTTAATTAGAGGGGAAGGAAACTTAAGAAAAAGTTGTCTTCATAGCTTTTTCTTTATTATATAGAAAAATCCAACAATATATTGTTTGTACATTGCCTAAAAACAGTATGGCTACATATATATGTATATATGCAGGGTGATTTAAATTCAAAAACAAACCTAGGGTAGTAGAGCATATCATAAAGATTCAAAAATTGCATAGGAACTCATGGTCGCAAACGTCATTTTAATCTTTTAAGAACTGGATGTTTTTGGATACTGTGTACTACTGTGTAACTCTGTAATGTAAATTTTAAAATCTTGTATGCTCCTCATTATTTCGCAAAATTATACACAATGTCCATTTTAATGCAATCAGAGCGATAAAAAATACATCGATAAAAAACAGAATTTATTTAATTACGTAAACTTTAGCATGTAAAAACCTTTTTTTTTTTCTTCTTTTTTTAGATGCATACTTGCATGCTTGCCAACCGTCTCATTATGAAGCGTATTACTTTTAGTCACCGCCTTTTTTTGTACACCAGTAATTTTATAGAGTAATTTCATTCTTATTTAATCGTAACACTATTTGGAGAGAATCGCTCTAAATATAAAGTGGTGTGGGAAAAGGGGCGTATTTTCAAGGGGCGTTAACAAGTCTACGCTTATTAATGAGATGGTTGGCAGTCCTGTACTTGCCAACCTATCCCGGAAGATTGTTAGTCTCGCCCCTTTCCACCTATTTTTTTCGCACCAGTCTTTTTTTAAAGTACTTTTCTTCTTATTTAATCGCAAATACATTTGAAAAGAATTATTCTAAAAATTAAGTGGTGTACAAAAGGGACGGTAGCTAACAATCTTCAGGGTTAGGTTGGCAAGTCTGTAAATGTAACATTCGAGAGTCACGCCCATACCCACGCAAAAACATCCGGTTCTTAAAGGGTTAAAATGACGTTTGCGGTCATGGATTCCTGTGAAACTTCGATCCGTATGATGTGCCCTACCACCCTTAAAAGTTTTTACGTTGATTTCTGAATTGCCCTGCATATATATATACAGAGCTGCCAACCTAATCCGTCAAATTGTTAATACCGCCCATTTTTCTACACCACTTAATTTTTAGAGTGTTTATTTTCTTAATCACCGTAAATATATTTGAAGAGTATTACTCTAAAAATTAAGTGGTGTAGAAAAATGGGCGGTATGAACAATTTGCCGGATTAGGTTGGCAGCTCTGTATATTTATATATATTTCTGTGTAAACAGTCAATGAGATAGAGATGAGTTCCTCTGGACTCTAGTAACACAATTTTTGTTGGGGGCTATAGCAATATATTTATATATGTATGAAAACATTTTCAAATATATCACAGGAAGTAATAATAATAATAATAATGTATAATATAAACTAAAACATAGCGTGGAAATACTCAAACACACATATACATAAATATACTTATAGATATATTTTTATATACTAGAAATTAAAAAAAAAAATTCTGAATCATTAAATAAATAAATAAAAATAAAAATAAAAATAAAAATAAGAAGTAGAGTTTCCCCCTCCCCCCTTTATTCCTGAATCCAAAAATTGGATTGCATGAAAATAATATCAGAAAACAAACGCACGCATATAATAATTCGGAAAACAATAACCAGAAATAGCCATAACAGTGACAAGGGATCAAGAATGGTAACAAAAATAAAATGAATAAATAAAATAAAACTCATTCTTTTTCTCTCTAAGATAGTACTGAAGTACTCTTCTTCCAATTCTTCTCTCTCTCTCTCTCTCTCTTTTTTTTTCCTTCACTGTTGTATTATACAAACATTATTGAGCGTCTGGAACTTTTAAATTCTTTTCTTTCGGTCTCACAGTACGTAAGGCCACAGACTGGAATTTGAGAAATAGATCACTTTTCCAGTCTTTTTATTTTAAGAAATGAAAAGAGAGGGGTCTGTTTTTAGGAAAAGGAATTGGCTTTTCCCTCTGCGGATTTGTGACAGATTATTAAGGAGAGCTAATGGGGAAGGGGAGGGGGGGGGGTTGTTCACCAGTTAAATGTGTAACACAGACTGGAAGCAACAGGGAAAGTTATGAAATTCGAATTTTTGAATTTAATATTCTTTGAAATCTTATATTTAAATTAAACTTAGTATATTTAAAAGAATTTCGAAAATTCCATACTAGTTATTAATATAAAATATTAAACTTGAGGAGCAAACATTCAAACCGTGTTTTCTCCAAAAATTAGAAAAAAAAAAAAAAAAAAATGAGTTAGTGATATTTCTTTAAACTTAACATAAAAATAGTATGTCTACATATCTTTTTCGATATGTCTACTTATTTTTCTGGTATCTAGTAATACATCTAAACAAACGATAATTAGATTTTAAGTTTAGTTATTTTTTAATTTATTAGTTTTTGTGTTGTCTGAAAAATTTTATCCGAAGGAGAAAACACGGTTTGAATGTTTGCTCCTCAATTAAAAAAAAAAAAAAAAAATCCAAAATACCATAACAGTATTTACACTATACTAACAACGCAACTGATTATAAACATTATACATTTCACTTGCAGGCTACGCCCGCTTCGCCGGTCCCTATTTTTAAATGAATCACTATAATTACTGAATTCTCAAAATTGCATTAATTTTTATCACGGGAAAAAAAGAGAAACAAAATCTGATTAGGAAAAATGTCGCACCGGGCTCCCACTGCCTTCGGAAAAAATTCCCAAAATGCTCTAACTCTTTTCTATTATTTTTCCCCTTCGCCCCCCTCCCATCTATCCTAATAATTTTACAAATTCGAATATATCCACAATCGATTTGTAGGTATCAAAAACCTCTATGTACCAATTTTGAACGATCTATCTCTATTTCTATTTTTTTGCCCCTCCGTCCCTCCCATCCCGCCCCTCCGAATAATTTTACAAATTCGAAAATATCTGCAATCGATTTGTAGGTATCGAAAACCTCTATGTACTAATTTTGAATGATCTAACTCTATTTCTTTTTTTTTTTTAACCCTTTTGCCCCATCTTTCCCGGCCCTCCTAATAACTTTAAACTTTCGAAAATATCCCTATTGGACTTGCAGGCCTCTAAAACCTATCTGTACTAATTTTGAACGGCCTAACTGTATTTCTATTAGTTTTTGCCCATAGCCGATACAACAAGAAAAAGTCCTAAAATTCGAATTTTTTAAGTTAAGATTCTTTAAAACCTTAAATTCTAAGTTGTATCTTATTATCAATCTTGAGATAAATCAATAAAAATATTTTATTTATAATAATTTCAAAGTTTTTGTAGGCGTGTTTTTAAAGGAAAAATTTGTTTCGGGAACAAACTGGATTTTTCCCGTGAAGAGGTGCAACTTATTATTAAAGAGAATTAATGGAAAAAAAAAAAAAAAAAAAAATCGGTTACTCCAATCAACAGTTAGAACCTAAACAGCAGACGACGTTACAGTTCCAATTTTTTAAATGTAAGTTCCTTTAAATTCTTAAATTCATTTGTTGTACAATATTATCAACATTAAAATAAATCAATAAACAATTTTTATTTCTTATAATAATTCAGAAACTTTTGCATATGTGTTTTAAGAAAGAAAGCCTGTTTGCAAAAACGAATTGAATTTTTTTCTATAGGATTTGTTATAGGTTTTTAAGAAAGATTAATTAAAAAAAAAATGTTCACTTAAGTCAAGAATATATCATATATTCGAAACAACAGCGGGAAACATCTAAAATTCCAATTTTTCAATTTTAGTTTCTTTGACGATTTATCAATAAAAACTTGATATTTTTTATAATAATTTACAAATTTATGTATGTGTTTTTGAAGAAAGAGCTTGGGAAAGCCAACTGGCGTTTCCAGGGTTTTTGGCAGATTTTTAAATGAGGATAATCAAGGATAATCAAGGATAATGATAATAATAAAATAAAAAATTATTCTCTAACGTCAAGAATGTATCATACATTTAAAGCAAATATGATATAAATATCAAGAAAATTCAAAAATTCTAACTTTTTTAAATTTTAGCCTCTTTGAAATATACAGTTCGTATACTGTACTATATTATCAACAATAATATTAATCTATTAAAACTTGATGTTCTTTATAATGATTCACAAACCTTTGTATATGTATTTTAAGAAACAAGGCTTATTTGAGGAAAAAAAAAAAAATAGATTTTTGTTCTGAAGATTGTGAGGACGAGACTGTAGAAGGTCACCACAGTTTGTTTAAAATTAAGCTGGATCCAGCAACGTATTGAGTTGGGATGATTAAATCGCTTCGGCGCCACTGACTCGGCGAAATATTGGGTCGGATTAGTTTTGTGTCGACATGGTGCTGCAACGAAGGAATTAAGTTGCGAGATGTAGAGGAATGGGAAGCGATATTAAAAGTTTGGTTGAAATGAAGAGAAGGGAAGTTGGTGGAAAGTGGTATAAGATGGAGATGGTTTTCGTAAAAGGTGTGGTGTAGTGGAGTCTTGTCCGACGTCTGTCTATGACAAAGTTTAAGGCTTAGAGCATGGAGAAATTTATATTTCGATAAAGGAGATTGAGTTGCATTTAAGTTAAGTAGTTAAGTTAACTAAGTTAAGATGGGGTCTGCGTCAATGCAAACCTCAAAAGATTTGTGACAAATTTTTAGTAGGAGCATTAATAATAATAATAATAAGAAGAAGAAATGTTTACTGAAATCTAGAATATTGTATAGACTCGAAGAAAAAATGGGGAGAGTTCTAAAATACTAATTGTAAAATTTAAGATTCTTTAAAATCAGAAATTCTATGTTTACCACAATACCAGTAATGAGTAATTTTTTTTATATATTTTTTTTAATAAGAATTCAAAATTATTGAATGTATGTAAATCCTGTGTGAAAAAAGAATTGTTTTTCCTTTTTGCGGATTTGTGACAGGTAATTAAGAAGGATTAATAATAATAATTATAATAAAATATTCACTCAATTCAAGTACATATCATACATTCACAGCAACAATGGGGGAAATCAAAAATACCAATTTTGGAATTTAAACATGCAATGAAAAAATTCTTACCATTATTATAATTATAATTATTATTATTATTCAAGTACTTTAGAATTGTCACACTAAACTCTTACATCGACTCTCTAAAACTGATGTATTTGAAACGGGAGAAAAATAAAATTAAATACATACATTAAAAAATAAACCTATACCACAAAGAAAAAGATAGGGGAACAAATAAAATGTCTGCCGCCTTTACGTATCATAAATAAATTTTATAGAGTGCGCGTGCGACATTCGGAGATTCTTTCATTCCGGTTCGAGAGTACATACATCTGAGATTGGAATTTGAGAAATGGTACACTTTTCCTGTCGTTTTATTTTAAGAAATAAAGGGAGGTTGTTCAGAGAAGTGAATTAGTTTTTCTCCCTCGAGAGTTTATGACAGATTATTAAGATGTCTTAATAGAAAATAATTCTTCAGCTACTGTTCAGATGTTATACTATACATTACGTTCTTTAAAAAAAAAAAAAAAAAAAAAAAAAACAATAAAGGAAGAACTAAAGGAATGGCATAACATCACGTTACAGATATCTATATATCAAGAGAAATGACAGTAAGAGATGTTGAAAATTATGAACTGAGACGGCATTATTTTGTAACGTTATTTTAATATTAGGTTACACGTTATAAAATATTGTTAAAAAATTTATTATTATAAATCAGTATGTTATGGCCATCACAAAACTTTCTTCTATATTTGCCTATATACAATTTTGTATAAAAAGTTTCTTAAATTATTTCCCATGATGAATGCTGACGATCTTTTGCCCATACAATTATAACAATAAATCCACATTTTTTTTTTCTTGGGGGGTGGGGGACACGGACGTTACCGTAAAAAATACGCCTCCCCCCCCCCCAAGTTATATTTATTTATTTATTTTCATTTAATTAATTAATTTATTTATTTTGTTAAAAATGAAAAAAAAAAAAAAAAAAAAAAAATCACAAACTTTGTTCTAAATCATTTCAAATAAAATAAAATGTCTGGCGCCTTTACGTATCATAAATAAATTTTACAGAGAGCGCGTGCGACATTCGGAGATTATTTCACTCCGGTTCGAGAGTACATACATCTGAGATTGGAATTTGAGAAATGGTACACTTTTCCTGTCGTTTTATTTTAAGAAATAAAGAGAGGTTGTTCAGAGAAGTGAATTAGTTTTTCTCCCTCGAGAGTTTATGAGAGATTATTAAGATGTCTTAATAGAAAATAATTCTTCAGCTCAGCTACTGTTCAGATGTTACACTGTACATTACGTTCTTTTTTTTTTTTTTTTTTAAAAAAGGGAAGAACAAAAGGAATGAGATAACACCGCGTTACAGATATCATTATATCGGGAGAAATGGCAGTCAGATATGTTAGAAATTATGAACTGAGATGGCATTATTTTTTAATGTTACGTTACACGTTATAAAATATTGTAAAAAATGCATTATTAAAAATGGTATGTCGCGGCCGTCACAAAACTTTCATCTATATTTTCCTATATACAAATTAGTACACAAAAATTAATAAAATTGTTTTCCATGAGGAATGCAGACGATTTTTTTCGCATAACATTATAACACTGAATGTCCTAAAAAGAAAAAAAAAATCAGTCTTTATGGTAAACTAAAGTTATCTTAAAAAATAAAAAAATAAATCACTAACTTTGTTCTAAATTATCTCAGATTAATGGTTCAGTCACACGTTTTAAAGGTATTAACGAATCTTTTGAAAGATACCCATATTGAAAATTTGCCCTCCAGGGCGGGAAGCATTGCTTCCACGTGACCAGTTTTCTTTTTTCAGTTCACTAATACTATTATAAATAATTCATTCGTTAAAAATAATGCTCATTGCGCGCATTTATAGGAAATTTTGTCTCATACCGCCATTGTAAAAATTAGAAAAAGCCAGATGGCAACGTCACTTGTTGGACAATTTTCACATAGACAAACAGATGTTTTCTAAAAACAAGGATTTCTACTAAAAACTGGTCAAATCATGTTCTGCACCTCTCAAACTCCAACGAAAACCTGAAGTCGAAAATATTTGTGAAACCGATACAGTCGAAGCTCGTTAACTTGAATCTCAAGGGGAATAAAAATTTGTTCATGTTATCAGTAGTTCATGCTATCAGTAACTAATCTTCATGTAAATAAATTAATCTTCATTCTGATGGGGACTGTGTAAACAGTTCATGCTAAAAGTAATTCCCGTTAAGCGTGTTCCGTTAACGAGGTTCGACTGTACTTTCTTCTATTCAATATAGAAGAAACAAGAAACTAATAATTTAAATATAAATTACATAATTTATAGCCTTTTTAAAAAATTAAGTGCGGATTTTGATTTGGATTGTCTCTGTAAATATCTTTATGAAGAAAGTCGTATGCTGTTAGAGAAAATTTTATGTGGCCGCAAAAATCTACTCGCTGTAAGGAAATTTAACTAAAAATGGATTAATATACAATCTATATGGATTACCCTTTATAAATGTCTATTTAAACAATGTCAAATCCAGTTAAAACGAACGCTACGTGGCAGCAAAAATCTAGTATCTTCAATGAAATTTGATTTCATTTAGATCTATATCTGAAATATAATTAATAAATAATTCCTTATAAGGAAAAAGTCGATTAACTTAAAAGAAACACTAAAGGACAGCAAATATCTATTTGCTTTAAGAGGTTACATGAATTTCAAAAGCAAAAAAAAAAAAAAAAAAAAGCGTATTTTCTCTATTTTTAAAAAATATATTAAATAATTTTTTTTACAAAAATTTTTTTAGCATATAAAAGAACAACATTTAAACTATGTTTTATAAAATTTTCATTAAATTTTTTGAAAAATTCAGCCGGTGTGACTTGGTTTTTTGAGATCCTTCAGAAAGCTGGTGAATACAATTTCTCAAAGACAAATGCATTATTTTTATTGAAAATTTTCACACTTTTTAAAAATAGTATAGGCTAAAGCTTGAACGTAGAATTAAAGAAAAAAAAAAAAAAAAGACATTTGAATATTTGGTGAGTTTATGCAAAAACAGTATGATTTATCACACATATAGTTGTAAAATTAGTTGAAAAAAAAAAAAAAAAAAAAAAAAAAGAAGAAGAAGAAAGAAAGAAAGAAAGAAAATTCTTCATTTAAGCACTAGTGATTAATACTTCGTTCAATCAGACGATGACTACTAACTCAATCAAACAAATATGACTGTAAATTTGTATTACTCAATATGCATTTTCATTGTGGTTGGCAAGTAAGAACAATATTTTTGTTTTTGTACAGTACTATTTTTAAAATAAAGAGTCGCTTAATATAAAAACAAAAAAAGTTTTAATTAAATGAATAGACTGGCACGTTACAAAATTAATGGTGTTAAAATTAAAACTGCCGTACTCAACTGGTAACCCTAATTACCACAAACGTACATTAAATAAATTTTACGAAAAATGTAAAACTACAGCATTAAAAAAAACATAAAAATGTTATTTCGAAATGCTGTAGTATCAAAACCTATCAAACACTTTCATGAATTTTCATAAAAATATACATTCAGTTAATATCTCTTTCAATTTAAACAGTCTCGTTATAACAATGAATATATCATTTATTTTTCCCTCTTTAAAATTAATCTACTTAAATAAGCACATAAGAACCACCATAGAACGATTAATTTTATATCCATAGTATCCATTTACATCAGAAAAGCGTGGAGAGAAAACTTTGCTATAATAGTAATAAATTAAGTTGCAATAACACATTGGTGTACGTGAAAAGAACCATGGAACCATACCTTTTTTGGGCACATGACAAAATAATTAATTATCTAGCAGATGACAACTATTTAACTCAATTAAACAAATACGATTATAAATTTTCATTGTTCAATATGTATTATCACACTCAAATACATATTAACAATAAATTTTATGAAAAACTTAAAACTTTAAGAAAATAATGAAATTTTATTCTGCACTACTATAGAATCAAAACTCATTTTCTACTATATTTATCCATTTTCATGTAAATATCTGTTCCAGCAACAATAACACTAACAGCAATTCTCCTCTAAAATTGACCATTCTCATTATAACCATGAATAAATTTTTCAGTGTTAAAATTAATCTCCTTTAAAATAAATGAGGGTTCGGTTCTAAATAGAAATTTATGATCTTCGAACAAAGCAAAAAATAATAATATCTGGCGAAACATAAAGAACACATATCAATTTCTGAGCTACCATAGAACAATTAATTTTACACCCACTACAACATTAAATGGAATATTTTATTCTTTACAGACCAATCACAAACAAGCAGAACCATTTGCATCAGAAAAACGAGGTTTGAAAACTTAATCGTTATAATAAATTAAGCTGCAATAACATTGGTCTACGTGAAAAAGAACCACGGACAATATCTTTCTTGTGTGTATGACATAGTAATCATCTAGCAGACGACAACTTCTTTCTTCAACTCAATCAAACAAAACATGATTATTTGCTAGCCATTATTTTTCGCCCGTCTGTTTAATTTGTGAAAATGGATAACTTGTGCCGGTTTTTTTTCTTTATTTATTAAATGAGGCATGTTATATGATTCTTCAATTACCAGAATTCCGCTTATAATTGTTTAGTTTTCGCAGCTTAATGGATGAACAGGAGGGAATGAAATAAAAGGAAAAGAAAATTGATACAAAAAAATTATGATAAATGAATAGCGAAAAAAATTACGTGATGAATGGTGGCAATGGGTGGTTTATAAAACTGAGAAGGCGGAGATGAAATTAGTTTCGAAAGGGAATCGTGGTATTAGATGAAGTAGATGAGTTATTTCTTTGGTGAAAAGAGAAATGGAAATGATACGTTGAATACTGACCAGCTAGATTTTGCAGTTTAGCAGTGATAAATTAGAATAGATTTTCATGGGATATCAATTGAGGATATGGTCTTCCAAATGCAGGGCTTCTAACATATTAAAACACTTTCGCGACCGCTGATGTAGATTTACGTCATTTCAAAATCTGTAACTCCGCTAGTGGGCGTTTCTTTCACAATTTGTATGTTATTGATTTCTTAATAATATACCCAATATTCATGTTTGTACATTCAATATACTATGAATACAAATACGGATACTATGGATAGAAAGAGCATAATTATAATGTATATCCTTTTGTAATATAAATATGAGTACAGAAAATTTTGTGCTGAAATGTTGTAACTTGGAAGAATAACGCCTACAGGCGGATCTTACTGTTAAAAAGACAAAAGCATGTGGTCGCGAAAGTGTTAATTTTTTCCACAGTATTGTTAGCGTCCGCCTTCGTTTAAAACCACATTTTTCATTTTTTTTTTTTTTTTTTTTCGTATTTAATCATACTTTACATATTGAAAAGAATTACTATACAAAAAAATGTGCTATGAAAAGAAGGCAGGTATTAACGGCCCTCTTCACTTACCGTCGCTGAAAGCCCGAGCCAATGTTATTCTATGTTGAAATTTTCTTTACAACAAATAACTTATTAACTAATACATATTTTTAAATTCTGTTTCACATTCAGAAAATTCCAATCTGTTAAATTGACGGATCTTTTTTAAAAATGTATTTTTTTTTTTTTTTTTTAATATTTCATTTTGAAATTGCAAAATGAAAAAATTTCACATATTGAAATTCGTATGCAGCTTCAAAATAAAATATAAAAAAATAATAAAATATTTTTTTAAAGAAGGTCAATTTAACAGCTGGGAATTTTCAGAATGTGAAAACAGAATTTAAAAATATGTATTAGTTAATAAGTTATTTGTAAAGAAAAATTTCCCCATAGAATAACATTAGCTTCGGCTTCCGACGGTGGTGAGTGAAGAGGGCTCTTAAAAGTATTGCGGAATAACTTTAAATAATGGCAGCTCTGCTCAAATGTTATATCATAGAATAATGCAACCTATCATAGTAAACTACGCCAAGTATTAGAATTGGAAGAAGATAAATTAAAAATTTGTAAGGAAATACCATAAGATTCAAAAACTCGGAACAACTGATTTGGATCGCAATAATTGAGCACGAGCCTTCTTTAGACAAAAAATGAAATACACACTGTACGATTTACTATTATTTTTATTATTAAAAGAACACTAATTGATGAAATAATGCTTACTTTTTTCCGTACAGCGTCTTCTGTTGGAAACTTTTGTTACTAATTTTTTTTTAATTTCAGTATAAAAATTTTACGCCTTTCACAATAACAGGGATGGAACACGGGCGCAGAATTCATACCGGAATCTGTTTAAGAAATTTCTCCACCTATAATATCGTTGATTCAAGAGGTAGAAAATTTTCTTATATTGACAGTGGTATGAATTCTGCGCCCGTGTTCCATCCCTGCTAATAACCATATCATCTGTTATTTTTTTTTCTATCGATCTTTGTTTTTCAGATTTTTAATTCTGAAGTGTCCTTTGCTTACTAACCTACGTTAATTATTAAAACTATGTATGTGAACACTGTATTAATTATTAAACCTAATTAATTATTAAAACTATGTAAATTATTAATTGTTCCAATAAAATTATTTCATTTAATAGAGTAATGTTTAGAAATAACTTTAATGATAATTGTAGCTAATATGTGCGTACTGGATTATATGCGGACAGAAAATTAAGTTTTAAAACACAAATTAACGTTAATTGTCCTATAATTTTCTTTGTAAAGTAGGATATATGTCATATTTTAATGTTTTTATAAGATATGTGATGCCTCTCACATACATATACTGCGAATATGTATATATATATACATAATTGTAATAAATATTTAAAACGGTACAAATAGTCAAAATTTATTCCAGTACGAGACTTGTTCCCATATACCTCTGAGGGTCACCGAAGCCATGTCCTCCATGTTCCCATCAAAAATTATACTTCTGGGGGTCACCGAAGCGGGAGAGCCATCCCCTCCGTGGAGGTTCAAAATTGTGATGGTATGTCCCCGGACCACTGTTAAGGGTGAGTCCCAGACCGTTGCTAATTCAACACCTCCTGTAATAATGCCTCCGATCTGAACTTTACGTCATGGAAGATCGGCCGATTTTATCCAATCAGCACTTCCTATAATATATCTTGGATCGTGAGATTGGATGTAATCGGTCGATCTTCCGTGACGTAAAACTCAGCTCGGAGGCATTATTACAGGGGGTAACGGCTAATTGCTCCTAGCGTAGCACAAGTGCAACGTGAAATACCTACTCATTCAATCACTCACACCCGGTACGAGACATTTAAAGAATAGACCGGCTCATTTATTCTTTATGAAGTCAATAAACATAAAAATGTCTTACAAATTTATAATTGTTTGCCTAAAAAAAAATAAAAAATATATATAGATATTAAAATTAATCCTCACCCTCTACGAATAGCTCTTAATATTTGTTCTGCGGAAACACGTTTATTTTTATGTTTCTCCATTTCATCGAACAGTATATTCATTGCCAGATTTAAATCTTGATTTTGAAAACGAATTTTAAAAAAAAAATGTTGATGATGATGATAATAATAAATGAAAATGGCGAAATGCAGGTACACATTTTTGCGGCATTTTATTGGCTGTTAATCGCATGTTACTGCAAGAGTTCTCCTTTAGAATAAAAAAAAGAAAGAAACTCGATTCTCTGGTAATAAAATTTCCCGTTGGTCGTTAAAATAAGAGAAGACTTGATCATTAAATAGATTTCCGCTGCGTTTATGGTGCATAAAAAGGAAAATAAAAACGCACTTTAAAAATCTATAGCCTTTAGGTGTCGATTCAAATGCAGCTTCCAAAAGGGTTTGTTGTTTAATAACTGGAGATTTGATAAAATTTCGTTCATTATCGATTGGCGAATCCAGAATGCCTTTCGGCTGGATGTAAAAAGAAGACGTGAATCGGAATTTTACGTTAAAATGGGCAAAATTGTTTTCATTCTAGAGTATGTAAAATAATATTCACCATCAAACTTTTGCTTTCTACAGTTTAATAGTTGTTCCTTTTTAATATAATTTGCAATATAAGAAGATATATATATATATATATATATATATATATATATATATATATATATATATATATATATATATATATATATATATATAAAATTATTGAATAATTTATGTTATGATATTTATATTATGACATTTACGTTAGGGTAAAAATTTTAAATTGTTTACCAATTAATAATAACTGCTCCTTATTAAAGTAATCTTTAATATAAGCTGGGCCGCGGTAGCCCAGTCGGCAGAGCGCCGGTCTCGTAATTGGAAGATTGCGGGTTCGGTACTAGAGCCGGCCAAAGACTGCCGTGTACACTAATGGTATCTGGTGCACGTAAAATCTGTCGTGGCCGCAATGTCCTCCATGTTCCCATCAAAAAGTAAACCTCTGGGGGTCACCGAAGCGGAGAGCCATCCCTTCCGTGGAGAATCAAAATTGTGATGGCATGTCTCCTGACCACCTCTAGGGGTGTGTCCCAGACCGTCACCAATTTCCCATCTGCGCAGCACTAGTGCGACGTAAAACCCAACCATCCATCCATTCTTTAATATAAGCTAGAAAAGAAAAATAATGTGCAATTAAAAAAAATATATATATATCAATTTGCTACGATAATTAATTGCCTTTATTGTACGATCCAATTTGCCTGAGGATCAAAATACGGATTTGAAAAATATTCATCGTTTAATATCGGGAGGTTTGATAAAATTTCAAACACTATTAATTGGCGAATCCACAAAGCACTAAATAATGATTCTTAATTTATAACAGTAATACAATAAATACTAATACCCTTCTAAATTTATCCCCTATGGTGTGTAGAATGTAATTCTTATATGATAAATATATATATATATATATATATAAAATACATACAGAGCTGCCAACCAAATCCGGCAAATTGTTAGTACCGCCCCTTTTCTTACACCACTTAATTTTTACAGTATTTGTTTTCTTCATTCATCGTAAATATATTTGAAGAGAATTACTTTAAAAATTAAGTGGTGTAGGTAAAGGGGCGGTACTAACAATTTGCCGGATTTGGTTAGCAGCTCTGTACATAAAACTTCGACCAAAATTATACAACGCGTCTACAAATCATACTATTTTCTTAATATGTATATTAAGAAATATTTCCAAACAACTTTCAAACTTTTTTTTCTTATTTTCACGAAAAAGAAATTAATTAAGGAAAAATAAAATAAATTAAAAATACAAACTTAAATGTAAATATATAAACGACCTCGTATCATTAAACATACTCTCAGTTTTAAATCATTGATAATATAGGATATGATAGAAGTGATATAATATATTCAATATTAAAAGAAAAGAAAAATAAAGAAATAGATAATTCATATATGTATGACAACACAGAAATCTTTCAACACAATTTATATGCAAATTAACCTCAGTATTAGATGCCATGGAACAAAAATCCCTAGTGTTTTCCCTTCTCTCCTTAACTGAGAATCCAAGTCTTCAAACATTTTTCTTGCCACATAGCGATTTATTTTAATCCAAGCGTGCAAAAATAGCAAGATATTCTTCACCATAACGGTGTATTTGACCTAGAGCAATAACAGGGCTTAAAGTTCAAAAAGCCCCAGCACCAATACACTAAAAAAAATTTACGACTTTACGCCCCGGTTGATACTCTTTCGCGTACAAAATTTCCATCCAATTACGGATCCTCCGTATATATAAAAAGCAGAAATATAATAAAATTCGTTCGATCGAACAAAAAAGTCCCTTTTTCGTTATCTGTAACGAATCCCCCCTGGAACATCACGTTACGTCACATGCTCCCTCCTCCGTTAACATTCTGATAAAGGGACCACGTTGGCTAGCCCCAAAATCTCACGTTAAACAGAAGGTCCCTCTTGTGTGCCTCCCTAAACCAACTGCTGCTTCGGAACTATACCCGTCCTTGGTGGTATTAAAGCGTTCAATCATTCAATTCCAGTATGCTGTCAAAGTTTTGAGTGACATTTTGGCATTAGCATAAAATTTGCATATGTATTAATTTCGTGGATGCCGCATGATGGAGGGAAGAGGTTTAATCGCATTAGAACTGTTGGTGTCTGTCGTCTGGGGGCGCTGATTACTTTAGGGTAATGGAGCACGCTGGAATTATTGAAAATTAAGTGCTTTATGGACGGAGGTACAGAATATGCACGTTTTCCATAGTGAAAATGGTGAAATATGCCTCCAGGTAACAGCGAGTGAAAGTTAAATGAGTTACATCAACACAAGTTAATACAAACAGAGGTCTTTCATAGGCATGCTTGTTATGAAAATTTATGGAAGCTTCTGAAAATAGATTTAGAAAAGGAAGAATATTATTGTAGCAAAATTATTGATAATAATTATGTTTATTCATGTATGCCGTTGAAAGAAAATGGACATTGGCTTTTCATAGATATACTCTATGTTAATTTGGAAAAGCCTTTAAAGTTTAACCAATATTAGGTTAGAATTCGGGAAATATTTTATACAGTAGAATCTGTAAAATAGTGGAAAAACGCAGTGTTTGCATTAAAATGTTCTTTATGGTTAAAATATTTGCAAGAAAAGTACAAGACATTGCTTTTTTTTTTCTAAAGGGTATTGCAGGATAAGCGTATGAAAACTGCCCCAGCGTCGAATGAAGAGTTCTTGCCTGCTATTTATTGTTCTTTATCTGAAACATCTTTTGCACACAATTTTAGACTTCTACCCTCAACGATTAGGGAGTAATGGGGGTGGCAACCTAAAACGTTAAATTTAATTTAAAAAAAAACTATTCAAGATATCTTAACGAGGTTGAAACTATTTATAAATCTTTATGAAGTACATAATATATATTTTTTTCAGAATTTTCACTCGATTTTAAACGGTAGAAAATGATAAATATATTTTTGATGGGCGATTTTTTATACTTTCCACCAAAGTGACACCTACCAAAAAAATACAGTTTATTTGTTTATTAGTTAGCTATTACATATAAAAATTACAGAAGGGTCAAATTGGTAGAACGTAGTGAAAAAAATAATAATCACTTAATAATAATACCAATGATATTATATTTATTTTTAAAAACAACTTAATATCAATAAATAAACAATGAAAGCAAATATAAAAATGCTCTATTAACATTTGTTATTAAAACGTAACAATTAGCAATAATAATAAAAAAAAAAAATTTATTTATTTATTATCAGGGATCTTACATCTCGCCCTTTTTTCAAGACACTTTTAAGGATGAGAAATTTCCGTAATTTTTGCTACCTTTATTTTTACATAATAGTCTCTATCCTGTTTAATCACGTCACAACACTTCAAAAATACTGATATAAAAATTCCTATATGAAAATAGCATAGATGGCAAAATTTTACTTATTCCGGAGTATTTTTTAGCCCCGCCTTTTTTCCAAACCACTTATTTTTTAAGGATAAAATTGCCTGATTTTATGGAAGTTATATATTCCCTAAAATTTTTCTGTAAATAAAGGCTGGGCTAAAAGTACTCCGGAATAAATCAAAATATTGGCATCTATGAAAATAGCAGTAGCAAAAAAAAAAAAAAAAGAAAGGGTGTTTTCCCCATTTCTGAACGTGTAAAAGGGGGCATGGAATATGAGCCATATAATTAGCTGTAAATATAGCTGCCAACATTTTTATTTTAATTCGTAACATTGTTACGCAGTTACTGATAATGTTGCAGAATGAATTTGAAGTCTCTCAGTTTTTAAATCTTTTTGCGCTTACTTAAATTAAATATATAAGTTGTAACAACTTTGCTAGAGAATGAACCCCTTGACATACAACACAGAATTGTATACGTCTGAAAAGTACTATTTAATTTGGCTAAAGTATATTTATAAGTTTTTCCGTTCTTTTAAATAATAATACTTTGATAAAGGTCTACCAATTCATTTATTCTACATGCATAATGTTTTATTCATTTATTTATTTATTTACGAGTGTGATTTTTATAAATCATCTACTATTGTTAAACGTAATCAGGTACAACTGACATAACATCCTTTATAAATCTTTCACATAGCTCCGCCCATCAAAAATGACATAGTTCGTACAATCCTTGAAACTTCTTAATTTTCTGCACCACTATTAATATTTAGCATTTTTTTATATTTAAAATGTCTTAAAATTTAAAAGGAAATCTATTCCATAAAAAAACTTGTGGTAGAATTCTTGAAAAAAGGCGTGGCTATTATGAACTATGAATGGAGAAACAGCTCTTGACAGATGCATGAAAAAAAGGCGGCGCTAAAAATACTCCGGAATAAATTAAAATGTTGGCATCTATGCTATTTTCATACAGAAATCTTTATATCAGTATTTTCATAGTAATATGCCATGATTAAACGGTATAGAGACTAGTGTATAAAAATAAAGGTAGCAAAAATTAGAAAAATTTATCATCCGTAAAAGTGTCTTGAAAAGAAAGTTTAGATGTAAGATCCCTGATAACAATTAAATAGAATATGTTTTTTATTATTGCTAATTGGTACATTTTAATAACAAATGTTAAAAGAGCATTTTTATATTTACTTGCCTTGTTTATTTATTATTATAAAATAGTTTTAAAAATAAATATTACATCATTGGTATTATTACAAGGGTGCAAGAGTTTTCGTCTCAGCACGGAAAACCTATACCAGCGTACTTTTATCAATAATTTATATCATACATGTGGTTTAATTTATTGCGATTGAAAATAATAGAAGTTATTGATAACGAGTGCTGGTGTCAGTCTTTTATTTTGAGAATGAAACACTTGCACACAAGTATTATTGTTAAGTGATTATTATTTTTTTTCACTACGTTCTACCAATTTGACCCTTCTGTAATTTTTATATATAATAGCTAACTAATAAACAAATAAACTGTATTTTTTTGGTAGGTGTCACTTTGGTGGAAAATACAAAAAATCGCCCATCAAAAATATACTTATCATTTTCTACCGTTTAAAATCGAGTGAAAATTCTGAAAAAAATATATATTATGTACTTCATAAACATTTATAAATAGTTCCAACCTCGTTAAGATATCTTGAATAGTTTTTTTTTAAATTAAATTTAACGTTTTAGGTTGCCACCCCCATTACTCCCTAATCGTTGAGGGTAGAAGTCTAAAATTGTGTGCAAAAGATGTTTCAGGAAAAGAACAATAAATAGAAGGCAAGAACTCTTCATTCGACGCTGGTGCAGTTTTCATATGCTTATCCTGCAATACCCTTTCCTGCATAGATAATGCTATTAGACAATGGTTAATCTTCCTTGTTTTGCCGTGGAAAAAAGGTTATGTAAAAGGATTTTGAATAGGATATTTATGTATTTCCTTTAAAATGAATAATAAAATCAGCCAAATGGCAAACAAGTATATTTTAAAAATTTAAATGCTTGTTATAGTAAAATATTCAAACACCTGTAGTGAAATGCCAAGTAAATTTCTTAATTATTGGTAATTTTGTTTTTCTTTCACTTGAACACTTTCTACCATAAAACTGAGGTTACTCTCCAGATGTAAGTATTGTGACCTCTTTTAACTCTTTCAGAGGCGGTGGTATATATTTTATACCGACTAATTTTATCTCCAAATTTCGAAAATTCATCCCGGAAATTTTTAATACTTATTTACCTTTTTGACTTAGCCGAAAAAATTGATTTTTTTCTTATCATCAAACTCAGTTCTCAAGTTATGGTGGCACTTGATATTAAATGAACGTAATTACATTGCCCCTGAAAGGGTTAAGAGCTTGTAAGAGGCCTATCTTTGCGACCGCCAATGTCCATGTTATTCAATGGAAAATTTGTTTGAATTAATAAACCCACCAACCCATTCACTATTATATTACATCTGTTGGAAACAACAATTGCATGCATTTGCGATTTGTGACAATTGATTATAACGCTGTATTCAATAACATATTAAGTAATACATCGCAGAGCGAAGCTATATAATTCACTTGAAACTGTTTTCCATAAATAATTAAAACGCTTGACACAAGAAAAAAATTAAAGATTTCTACTTTCTAAACATAATATCCCAGTCAAAAACTACATAGACATTTCAATTGAGTTTTAGGAGATTAAAACTATATGTCCTCCTTTGGCTGAAGAATTTTATTAAAGATCGCCAAACAATGCTTTGACTGTCCAATGACTGTCTTGATAATTAAAGCTTAGACTTTAATTGAGGGTGTTCGATCAAGCAATTTGAATGTCGCGAAAGGAATGAATGATGGAACGGGAACATTAACATAAATTTACAGCGGCATTCATTTTGACTTGTCACTCCATGTGAATGGGAATTTAGAATATGTAGTCATCTAGTCTTTAAATGGAAATAGCTTGAATGCCGGATGTCAACTTTGCTGCGCTATATGAATTCAATTACAGAATTTTCTGGTGTATGAATAAGTTTTACATAAATTATTAATAAACTTATATATTTATTTTGTAACAGATTTAAATGTTTCTAAAATGCGATGTTTATGCAGTTCTTCTATTACATAAATAAAATACGCTTTCCCGCGTATGTTCACGTATAATTTTTTTAATTGAACGCATAATCTGATCCTGGCACGTTTTTTCTTTACGAAAGAGGTTTGAACCATCTATGGTCCGATGATAATTTTATTAGAATGCAAAAAGTTACTAATAGGATGTCTGTTACTATTAATACTCTGTGTCCTTTCCTCTTACATTAGTCATCGTGATATATTTGCAACTGCAACATTTTTAATTTTGAAATCTATTGTCTTAGAGTTTAAAAGAACAGATGTGTTTTGCCAAAAGTTACAGAATTTTAATTTTAATATGTTTCTTAGATCATGACTACAAAATAATGCAACCTGGCTAAAAAATAATGCAGTAACCATGAGGCGCGAACTAAAATAATAGATTATTAAAAAAATACTATTATCGTGGTATTTACAAAACATTACCGTTAAAATGGTGCTATATTTGTACCATACACACACTTATATATATGTTTGGTTCACAAAAACTACTTTCGACCCATGTCAAAGGTAAACGGAACACAACAACATCGGCCAACTAATTTTAAGTAAAATAAGAAAATAACACTCCTCTTCCGTTTTCTCTGGATTTTGCCCCTTGTGATTTTCTTGTTTGGAAAGGTATAAAGGCAATGAGAATGCCATATTATACATAAAGCTTTAACAATATAGCTTTGATAAAAATTATGCACACTTTGTATAGTAGGATAAAGAATATCATATTTATTCGAAACATCGATTTTTTAAATTCTTAATATTGAGCCAAAAAAAAAAAGAGCAAGAAAAGTTTTTGTATTAAAGGTTTTTTAAAATTAAAGGCTTTTTTAAATGAATCATTTATATTCCCGATGCATCGACGAACAAATTAAAAAACATATATAAATACACATGCAAAAACAAGTAGAGTTACGCATTTTTTTTATTTTTTATTTTTTAGCATTAAGTCCTTTCTGAGAAAGTTTAATACGTTCTGAACTAAGGTGAATAAACCTTGGTACTAGAATTGTGACAGTCTAGAACTTTAACAATTTGTCACAAAATGAAAAAAATCATTACTGCGACTCTCATTTTGAAATATTTTTCTTTAAATGTCTCCGGCCTCGTAATCGGAAGATTGCGGGTTCGGTACTCGAGCCGGCCAAAGACCGTCGTGTACACTAACGGTGGCTGGTGCACGTAATATCTGTCGTCGCCGCCGCAATCCCCATGTTCCCATCAAAAATTATACCTCTGGGGTTCACCAAAGCGGGAGAGCCATCCCTTCCGTGGAGGATCAAAATTGTGATGGCATGTCTCCGGACCACCTCTAGGGGTGTGTCCCAGACCACCACCAATTGCCCATCTGCGCAGCACTAGTGCGACGTAAAACCCATCCATCAACCAACCACCTTTAAATGTCCCCACCTTTTCAAAATTGTTTAAAACTGTATATTTAAATAACATTTCATATCAAATTCTTGAAAAATTTATGTGCTATTTATTTACAATATTTTGATATTACTCTATACTGACCAAATGTCCCCATTTTCTGGAGACAAATGGGGACGCCTTTTTTTTTTTCTTTGAAGGCATTTTTCTAAGTTTTAAAAAATTGTAGAAACTAAATTATTTATCAACAAATACTTTATTTTTAGTCCTTATTTATTGGGAATGAAAAAATACATCCATAATTTGATAATTGTAGCAATTTTTAATGCTTTTCTATTATAAAGGTACTTTGATCTGGTCAGCCTATATTACTCTGAATTACTATCTACAGTCGGTAACAAAAGTGTCCGAACACTAGCGAAAATTCCTATGTAAAAAAAGTACGCTTAATACAGTTTCGCTAAATAAATCCTTGTCGTATCCTGTTCTTAGACTGACTAAGAACAGGATTCGACAAGGATTCATTTAACAAAACTGTATTAACTCTACTTTTTTATATAAGAATTTTTGCTAGTGTTCGGATTCTTTGTTACCAACTGTACTTATTTGGGGTTCTCCGTCTATTTCAAAAATGAAATTCCCCGATTTTTCCGCATTTACCAAGTTTATTTAAAAAAAAAAAAAAAAAAAAAATCCATGTTACAACGCTTGATTTGTGATGATATAAAATGTAAGGTCTTGTAATAAATATGAATAAATTTTGTGTTGAATTAATTTTATTAACGGCTAAAATTTTAAGTATTTTATACATCGATAATAAATAAGTATTGCAAAATGAACAGAAATTATTCTTCTCAAATGCAATGAAATATTTACATTTTACATGATAAAATGTGAAAAAGGGTAAAGACAGATAGAATCACAGAGTTGATTATAGAAATATTTTGTAAGTTAAATTTTTTTAATCACACTTCCTGCCAACTGAATCGAAATTTAACCTTTTATCAAGCAGTGTAAAAGAAAGAAAGAAATTAAAAGAATTTTTCCAATAATGATTAATATTATTTGTCAATTTACATAATATAAAAATAAAGAAATATGAAAACCATAAAATTTTTTATTTACCAAATGTGACAAAAATCAACCTTTGGTGGAATTTAAAAGATTTTTTTTATGTTCTGTAATTTCTTTATATATTTGAGTAGTCAGGGTACAATTTTTAAGCAAAGTTGTATGTGTTGCTTACGCATCTAGCAGCATAGTTACTTTCCGATTTTTTAGCGGAAAATAACCAACCAAAAATTATATGAAATCTTCGTCGCTAGATGGCAGAAGGAGCCAGTCAATTGTTTAAGAAAGCTGCGGGCTGCCTTTAGATGCTTTTCAAGTTTTTTCGTTGAACCGGGAGTTGAAGTTAATGGTGAATACGGCCGAAAGTACTCAACCTCAACCTAGATCTTAAATTTTTGTGATGAAGGGACAAACTGCCAAGCATTGTGGTTGGTCGGTTAGTTAGGTTTAACGTCGCACTAGTACTGCGCTATAGGTGACTGGCGACGTTATGGGATGCAACCCTAAAAATTACCCGGGAACATGGCATCACACTTTTGATCCTCCATGGAGACGATTCCAAGTAATGTGTGATTCCATGAAATTTTTGCTAACCATTTATTTCTTAAACTTATCATTAGAACAAAAATCAGCTGTGCCCTTCTCTTATACTCTACTTATTAAAGCTTAAAAGGCTGTGCTCCTAAATTTCCATATTTTCTCAGGTCATCTTTAAAAAATTGCCGCAAGATGATGGATTAACGGGAAGTCATCTCTATCTGATCCCGCAGACGCCTTGTGCAAATTCTTCATAATAAATTAATGGTACATACTCTGACGTCACGCACTCATCTCTCAGTATTTATTCAAGCGCATTTGGTGACGGTCCGTATAAATCCTTACACTCAACAACTGAAGGTCCCCTGCTTTATTTTTGAATCAACTGCTGCTGCTGTTGCCAAAGGAAGGAAGAGAAATGTTGGGGGAATATTCTCTGCTTAATTGGAGTATTCAATCATACTATTCCTTCCCGCTGTCAGAGATTTTCAGTGACGAAGAGGAGAGAGGGGTATTAGCATAAAATTTGCACTCGTATTAATTTACCGAAGCCGCCAGTGGATAGAGAGAGAAGCTTAGAGGTATTTCGGGGGGGGGGGGAGGACGATGATTATGTCCAAATAATTGGTTTTAGAAGGTAAATTCGTGGGAGAAATCGAAGACCGACCAGGATGGAGCCAGAATTCAGATGCCATAATAATTTTAATATGGGAGATGTTTTAATGAAAGTTGGAACAGTTTGAATTTCATTTTCTTTAAAGTGACAGTAGAGAATGCCAGTAATGTAAAATTGAAAGGGAATAAAATAAAATTCATATTTGCATTAACACTAGTATACGGAAGGAATATGTTATTGGTATTAGGAGGGAATTTCACGGGTAAAGTCGAGATGAATCAATAATGTAATATCGACGATGGTTTAATGAAAATTGGAGCAGTTTTATTTTTACGTTCTCTAAAGTACTAAAGGAAAATTAGATGAAAAGTATGACGGTGAAAGAGAGAGAAAATTTTATAAACAAAAGAGAATATATTAAAATACATATCATTTAATAGTTCATGATTTTAATAGGAAAAATAAATCAAGATTTTTTGGGTATTTGTATAAATATTTCATTTCAGAGGATAAAATTAAAGACAGAAAAATTAAAGACAGAATAGAGCAAGAATTCAGATGCCATAATAATTTTAATATCGAATATGGCTTAATGAAATTGGAAGAGTTTGAAGTACATTTTCTTTAAAGTGATAAAAATAAATACCAGTAATGTAGAACTGCAAGGAAATAAAATATTATTCATATTTGCAATAACAGTAATATAAAAAAAAATAGTTACTGATTTTGAGAGAGAATTTCACGAGAAAAGTCGATGATGATTCAATAAGGAAGAATTTAATATCGATGATGACTTACAGCCGTATTCACCATAAACTCAATTCCCGGTTCAACGCAAAAACTTGAAAAGCTTCTAAAGACAGGGGTAGCTTTCCAACAACATTTGGCACGCTGCTTCTGTCATCCAGCGCCCAAGATTTCATATAATCTGTGACTGGTTGTTTTCAGCCAAAAAATCAGAAAATAAAAATGTCTCTAGATGGAAGCAACGCGTCAAATTTTGCTGAAAAGTTGTATCCTCCCTTTATACACTTTTTAAGTTTTCGTGTTCAACCAAGAGTTGAAATTATTGGTGAATAGAGCCGTTAATGGAATATGGAACAATTTGACTTTTACATTTTTTAAAAATACTAAAGGGAAACTGGACAAAAGTGTGACGACGAAAGAGTAGCAAAAGTTTCTAAACATAAAGTAACATGTTAAAGTATATATTATTTATATATTATGGTATTATTTAATAGTAAAAAAATTTTAGAAGAAAAATTGAATTAGGATTTTTGGGTTGCGTAGATGAGTGGGTTGCTTAATGTCACATTATAGCTATGCATTGGAAAATTTGAAATTGTCTTATATTCCAATATAACGATGCTCTGGAGACATGCCATTTCAATTTTGATAGTCCACCTACAAGATGGCTGCCCCCGCTTCAGTAACTCCGAAAAGCATTATTATTATTATTGAGATCATGGAAAATATTGCAGCCACGACAGATTTTACGTGCACTAGCCACCGGCTCGGCTACCATTAATATACACGTCAGTCTTTATCCGGCTAGCGTATCGAACCAACACCCCCTATAATAATGCCTGCGATCTGAGTTCTCCGTCACGGATGATCGGCCGATTACATCCAGTCAGCATTTCTTAAATTATCAATAGTATAGTGTGGATTGGGTATAATATGCCGATCTTCCGTGACGTAAAGTTTAGTTATGATGCATTATTATAGGAGGTGCTGATCGAACTTGCAGTCTACCGATAACGAGCTCGGAGCATTACCAACAGGCTACAGTGTGGTGACCATAAGCAGGGGTAAAACTACCTCTCATGCAAAATCCCTGAAAACTGTCACTTGCATGCAGAATGGGAAGATTTATAACAGGTTGCAATATGATATATCACTAATAAGTGATATTAATAGAGTTCATGATACATTTCAAAGCAAATTAAACATTCAAAATGAGAAATTTCCATAAAAGCAAAATGATTTAAAATGGAATTAAGCGGCAGCAAAAATTTCAAAAACCCTGAATTCAGGGGTAGCCCCTGAAAAGTTTCACCCCTGCATATGTCCTCGAAATTCGAAGACAGTTCATATTTTGAAACCGTTTTTCTAAATTTCGAAAAATTGTATAAAATGGAAATTATTTATCATAATTATTACCGAAGTCCTTATTTATTTAGCTTAAATTATACCTCTGTAATTGGGTATTTGTAACAGTTATTAATAATAATGTATTATGGAGGTATTCTAAATATGGTCACTATAGGCTAGAGAGAATAACAGGAATGAAAACATAAATGAATATCTGATATGATTAAGTGAAAATTAGAAAAAATATTGAATTTCATTTTTTGTAAAGTGGCAGAATAGAATGTCAAAAGAATTTAAAAACGAATCTTCTGCACTTAAAAGTTGCAATGAGAATGATATAAAATTCATATATGAATAAAAATTGATAGTTGGAAACAAAGATCATGGTTTTTGAAGGAAACTCTATAAAATAAAACGAAGATACATTAAAATAAAATTTAATATTGGTAATATTATGCGAGTTATGTTTTAAAATGAATTTTAAAATAGTACCACATTTTTTAAAGCCCTTGAGTGGAATAATGAATAATGAAAGTACGATAAAGCTTTATAAGTAGGAAATTATTTCCATTGTTTATAATTTTTCATACGAAAATTACCATAGGAATAGAATTAGCCTAAATTATCGTCTTTGAATGTTAAATGCATCCGAAAATAAAAACCCAGCCTAGATGGAAGAATTCAGCAGAATATTAGTTCAATATGGGAGATTGCCTCTTATAAAAAGCATTTTATATTTGAATTTTTAAGTAGGAAAACTGAATGTCAAGAATTCATAATAATCATAATACAATTCGGAAAAAAAAAAAAAAAAAAAAAAAAAAAAAAAATCTACGGTCAGTCGGGATAGGTAGGACTTCAATAGGAGCTTTATAGGAGATTATATACTTAATTGCAAATTGAACTTAACCATAATTTCATACATGTAATTAATAATAAATTACTTGAACCTTTATTCATTCTGTTGTTGCCCAGAGAGTTATAAATTTTATGTAACGTACAGTCGGTAACAAAAGTGTCCGAACACTAGCAAAAATTCCTATGTAAAAAAAGTACACTTCATACGGTTTTGTTAAATAAATCCATATCGAATCATATTCTTACACTGACTAAGACCAGGATTCGACAAGGATTTATTTAGCAAAACCGTATGTAGTGTACTTTTTTTACATAGGAATTTTCGCTAGTGTTCTGACATTTTGTTACCCACTGTAAACACTCACACTGTAAATACATGAAGAACTGAAATTAACTATTTTAAAATGAAATGGCCCGAAACTATGAAGCTAGTTAAACTTTCAACATTACTATAAAAAATATAATTTTCGATTAAAAGAAATCTAACTTACGCTTTAATAAACATAATGAGCCACCAAATTTTGAATAAAAGACAGTGGACTGAATATAGAGATAAGACATTCCCAAAGATCAATTCAGTCACATATCCATTCAATATTGAGTCCACCTATCTGTCACCTCATCTAATTTTTGCCACCTGTATGCACAACATGTTGACAAAAAAGGATGGTCGGGGAAAAAAAGAAATCCAATCTACGCCACATAATATACAGCCTAAACCCTGTAGGACGAAGCTTAGCAATAACTGTCAAACCTTTTACCCTTGGGACATGCGATCTCATCAAAGCTATCTGGGAGATTATCTTTTCGGGGTGGACAAACTCCCCCTTAAAAGATCTCCCTTTCCTGTGCCTCTGGGGCAATAGGATACGCCACATTTTTGGGTGACACGCTGTTGCCATCCACGTGAGTTAGAAAAGTTGGAATTTTTTTCGGTTTATTCAACGCCCGGATGGTATTTAATATAGGTGTCCTTTGTAACGCCCGAGGAGTTAGGGGCAGTTACTCCACATATGGGATTGGAACATGCTTGAATGTGCATCACAGGAAATCTGAAGTTATGGGAAAAGTTGCCAAACACTTTACTCTTTGTGGGAGTGAGGTTATTGATGTTTGACAGGGTTTTAGAGTATTTGGTGATTTTCAGCGTATTCGGTAGCGGATATTGATTGCAAACTAAGATAAAGTTGCTACGTTTTCAAGCGTAATCTCATTGACTGAACCACTAAGATTTTGCTTGAATTCAGAAGGGAAGTAGGAAAAAATCGTCATTGAAAACTTAATTTACATTTAATTTTTTAGCTTTTTAGCTATGTTGAAGCTTTTACTAATTATAAATTTTGTTTTAGTATTGGCATACATAAATCTGAATTAATAAATTGTGACTTAATGTAAGAAAGTGAAACATCGAATAAAGAATTGTTTCAGTAATTGAAAGAACTGCTTAGTGCTGCAGAATTTATGTTGCTTATGCCTACTTATTCTGTGTTGTTTTTTAATGTACAGTCGGCAGCAAAAGTATCCGAGCACTAGCCAATAATTCCGATATCATAAAAGTACACTTAATACTGTTTTGTTAAATAAATCCTTGTCGAATCATGTTCTTAGACTAAGAACATGATTCGACAAGGATTTGTTTAACAAAGCAGTATTAAGTGTACTTTTTAAAGATAGGGATTATTGCTAGTGCTTGGATACTTTTGCTGCCGACTGTACTTTATCGAAATTGAACGGTTCATTAGAATTGTACGAAATACTAATTTTCATAGCTTTTTCAACCTGACAGAATCACAATACAAATGACTAATTTGGTATCAGTTAATATTAAATATCATATGATATCTGTTTATTTATTTAAAAATTGAGAAAAACTGTCTACTATACAACTTTATTTCAAGTATATTTAAAACTATAATAAAGTTGTTTAAATTTGCTTTTTTATGAAAATAACATTATTGCAAGTGGATAAAAATTATTTGATCATTTTCAACATTTTGAGATGCTGGTAGTGATTCTAAATGCAAATAAAGTTACCAAGTATTAACCTCCCATTTGAAAGTTTTACTACAGGGATATTTAAAACGATAGAGAATTTATTAACATTTGCTTTTTTATGGGACTAAAATTATTACTGGGGTGGAAAGGAGTTAATTGGTATTTTTAGGG
Organism: Salticus scenicus; assembly: GCA_963930645.1. Taxonomy (NCBI): domain Eukaryota; kingdom Metazoa; phylum Arthropoda; class Arachnida; order Araneae; family Salticidae; genus Salticus; species Salticus scenicus. Next base: position 102,684,722 of record OZ005660.1, read on the forward strand.
ATGTTTAAACACAGGTCGTGATTCTAAATGAAAATAAAATTACCAACCATCAAACGTAATTAAAAAATTGAAGCGTTCATTACAGAGATATTTAAAACTATATGATAAAGGCTAGAGCAAGAATTTTACAGCTGATTTGGATAATATTTACTGTAATTGCTCATTATGTTGTATACAGACATACATTGAGAAAAAATTCTGTAACTGACATCTAGAATCTAAATTGTGGCTCTAGAAAAAAAATAGTTCCATGCCATCCTTATAAATTTTAGTCTCCAAGGAAATCGAGTTCTAGAAGCCCCTATTAGAATTCTAGAGCATTTGCCTATATTCTCGAGGGCAAAGTTATTTAAATATGTCTGCAAATAAATGAGACTACAAGAGGCGGGTTTCTGCAACTATAATCTTGGTTTATAACCAAATTCTAGAAAATCAAGTGAGAATTTCTCGCAATATAAGTGATTCAGAATATTTAGAGTATTCAGAATATTGTTTCACCATCTAGAAATTCTCGATAATTTCGTCTATTCAGTTTATTGGCGTGCCTTATGCGTATAGCTCGGAAATCTATATTTCTAGTTAAGGGATTTAGAAAATGGCCACTTATTCATTCTAGAGAAAGGCGGTATATTTTTTTTTCTCAGTGTAGGTAGTAATTTTAAATGCCAATGAAAATACCAAATATTTAAATAAAGTTCGCCCTTTGGAGGTGAGATATTTAAAACTACAGGAAATTTTTAATTTAGTTTACCACAAAAAAATTTAAAACTACTGTTAGCACATAATATCTATTAAACAGATTTTTCTGCTGGATTGTAAAAGAGCTAATTAGTCATTTTGCTGTGTTCAGATGCAGGTAGTAATTCCAAATGCAAATATAGTTATCAAGAATCAAGTGTAGTGTCACACATAATCTTCTAAGAGAGTCTGTGAATTAGAATGTTAAATTTTTAAAATCAAAACATATCTGCTATTGAACGTATTTTTCTTGAGACTAATAGTTGAAAAAACAGTTATTGAGTACCAATAACACTGACGTGCCTAAACCTAAATATAATAACTACATTACGGTTTTATTCAAATGTCACGTATTTAAGATTTTATTTTCTAAACATTAATTACATATGATATTTCAACTACTGGGCTGTCACAATCTCAAAATCGTCTTCTATATCATTTCGTATTCCAGCGGTGCCACCTAAAGGTTTTAACATATAATTATATATATATATATATATATATATATATATACAGAGAGAGAGAGAGGTATAGAAAATTTCTTAACCAACAGGTGGTGAGATATAAGATGTAACACGTGGAACATTGCAGAAAGTGAAAATAGCATTACCAGCTGTCGTCCGATATATATCTAAATCGCATGAGCACATTTACACATAGTATTACTCTCACATATAAAGTTTCAAGTTTTTATATATCATAAAGGGAAAGAAAAAGGCCTTCCCTTAAATGGCGAAAACGTAGCAGCGCCACCTGTCACCTGATACGCAGCCAAATTAAATCAATTTTGTTACTCATAATGGTCATTTCACATACCAAGTTTAACCACTTATACGCCATTGAGCCTGAAATATAGTTTTCCTGTAAATGAAGTATATTTCAGTATCGCAACACCATCTGTCGACCGACATGTATCTAAATTGCACCATCATAGTTTTTAATAATGGCCCTCTCACATATTAAATTTTGTATACTTATATTACTATAAAACATAAGATGTAGTCTTCCCGTAAATGTAGGAAATAACAGCATAGCAATGCTACCTACTAAGCGATATTACTAAAATTAAATGAGCACTAATTTATGTCAATGTCCAATCAAAAATAAAGTTTAGTAGAGTTCCATCCATTGATTTTTAAGTTACAGCGCATATACGATTTAGGTAACACACACACACATTTATAATAATATTATACTTTTAAAAAATTAAAGAACACGCTTTTATAGAAATGTGAACTAAAAAGCACAAAATATCTATCTTAGTATTAAAATGCAGGGTAAGAGAAAATCGTGTGAGTGACACACCATAATATTTACATACATTTAAATCTTTAATTAAAATAATTTAGAATTAAACAAAAACCATTTGTAAAAAAATCTCCCCTGACTGGGATCGAACGCTAGACCTTTAGGTTCGTAGCGCTTCGCTTTACCTCACAGCCACGCCTTTCACGTACGGATTGTCTTTTTTTACGATATAGAATTTTTGTTTGCTCCCAGAGCGGTTACAAACATACATACATACATACAGGTGAAGCTAATAAAAGCGTGTTAAAAAAACGATCAAATCGCATTCAAGATATTTCGATAACCCTTAAATCCACAAAAATCTGGAATTCACAAACTTTCACAAACCGAATACTTTTTCTTACGTGTATAGAAGAAAGTAACAAATAGTATGATTGTCAAAAGTATTTATTGAATATATAAGAAACAAAAAAAAGCGAAAAACTCCGACATTTACCTGTCATAAACTTTTCTATTTTTCCACGCACATTTTCACCGGTGATTCGCCTTTAGTTATGCTCTCAAAATATACCACGAGCAAAAATTTTTTTTAAAACTCTGCTTTCCAGTCTGTCAATTACCTTTTGACAGTCATTTTCACACCTTTATTTTTGAATCGTCTTCCTCGAGTTTTCGGGACAAGTTAACGCTTAAAAGTGATCCGCGGAAAATTAGAAGCGGCAAACGCAGTCGTTTTAGATAAAGAAGTCGGGAAAAAAGACATTAGTAATTTGATATAGACTCAAAAATAATCTGTAATTTGCTGGAAAATTTATCTTAGGCGTCAGCGAAAAGTGATTTATTTTTTCTTCGAAACTTAAAGTATTTAAGAAAGATACAGGTAAGATTATAGTGTTTGAAAAGGAGAATCTGGATCAGGCGAACTCAAAAAATGTAACGTTATGACTGAGTAAATGAGTAGGTTTTTACGTCGCATATTACTATGCTATGGACAGTTGGCGAAGGTCTGGGAGAAAGCTCTACAAGGAGAAAGCTGTCAACAGTGAATCTGCTTCTAATTGGTTTGAAAACATTTTTTGACTATCCACATTTAAAAATGTTTTTAAAGGCTTTAAAGCACTGTGCTCAAAACTATAACTGAAATAAAGGATATTACCAAAAAAACAACGATATCTGTAAATATTTTGCTATTGATATTCAACTGAGGAGTGTTCGAGTTTTTTACCACAATTCAGTCTGGTAGAAAAAATATCTGCTATGAGCATGCGCCGTAACGTAATTAATTGCATCATTTGTTGTCTTTTTTTTTTTTTTTTTTCTTTTTGAAAACCCTCTAAGGATAAATCGGAGACAAGTTATCACAAATTTAATAATTTTATGGAGGGTTGAGGTTGAGCGATTTTAGGTCACACTAGTGCTACAATATGGGCAATTCCTCCAAGGATAAGCTGACCATGCGTCCTCGAAAACTACCTTCATCCCCAAAAAATTACAACACATTTGGGGACGCCGATTATAATGTAAATAATGTTTTATTATAATAATTTATTACATGTATAATAAATAAGCTGAAATAAGTTCTTTTAAGTGTTTTATGCATAAAATTACTAAAATTTTAAAATTTAAGGTGATTTAATTATTTATTTATTTTTTGTCCTCGAAATTCGAGGTCACCGCCATATTTGTCCTCAAATTCAATGAAAAAAATATGGTCACTCTATCCAACGAGGGTATGTAATGTCATGGAGAAACTGGATTGAGGTTTAAGTTGCATATGTTTTACGTCGCGTTAGAGCTACACATTGGGCGATGTTCAGGAATTCGCCGCTTAGAATGGTCCGATGACATTCCATCACAACATTGATCCGCAGCGGAGGGGGTGAGGGCTCTTACACTTGGTAAACCCTAGAGATATTAATTTTATGGACCATGGAAGATATTGCACATTGAAGCCACGACTAATTTTACGTACACCGGCCATTATTAATGAAAATGAAGGTTTTAAGCTGGCTCGAGAATTGAATCCGCAATCCTTCTATTATTAGTTCGATCTTCTACCGACCGGTCCACCGCTGCTGTGTATAGATAATCTAAAATTAGTAATTAAATGCAGTTATTATTAATTTCACATTGAAAATATATCTCAGGGTCCTTATTGAGTCTACTAAAACATCAGCTAGTGTTATGTTAATGGCTTCTGTGGTTATAATTTTCGCTTCATGTTTCTCTGGACTTGCCATCTCCTCTTATATTTTTCCTTCAAGGATAAAATCACCTACCAAATCGAACACACAATTTTATAATCCTCCAATACTTGGCCTATGAGTTGTTTTGTTTCTATTAACATACCCTCCGAGGAGGATTAAAATTGTGATGGGATGTCTCTGGAGCACCTCTACGGATGAATACCAGACCGTCATCAATTGACCAGTGTGACGTAAAACTCAACGAACCAACCAATTATCTTATTGTATAAGTAAAGAGCATGCTTACAGACAAATGCTCCGTCAATCAACCTTTACCACTCACTAAGCCGATTTTGTGGCTTGGTTGGCAGGGCGCTGCCTTCTGGGTTCCCAGGTTCCGAGTTCGTATTTTGGTGCGGGCATGGATGGATGGTTGGATGGTTGGGTTTTACGCCACTAGTGCTGCGCAGATGGGTAATTGCGGGCATGGATGTTTGTGCTGTCCTTTGTCTTCAACAATATTGTGTGCACGTATTTCTGTGAATTTCTGTAAAAAATTCTGGAGCAATCGAGACGAAAGTCATTGTAACTACAGGTCTCAATAAATGTCAAATAAATGTCCAAATGACCTTTACCACTTACTAAAGGCAAAAGAACAACCCGTTTTGGTAGAAATGCCAATGTTTAGCCCTGAGTAGAATCACAAATAAACAAGTTTGTCCGTGTGTGACGTCACCTGCGCTTTCCTTATTAAATGCGCATTCCACATGAAATCGAAATACAATCAATAATGAAATATCTTAAACTTAGCCATCTTTCTATTACCTTATTTGGTAACACAAAAGAATATTTCTATCTACAAACACTGAATGTCAGAAAGATGATGTCATGTAAATTTTAGGTGATTGACTGAAGTTTGCGAAGAACCAGAGATTTCAAGAGTCAAAGCAATACCGAAATGGTTTAGTATAATTTATTCAAGCTCTTATCTCCTTTTACCGAAGTATTTTACCCTCTAAACAACCATTATGACTAAAAATGAACTAAAATATGATGCAGAGAGTCTAGATCGTTAATTGGTTGGGTTTAACGCCGCACTAGTACTGCACAATGGGTAATTGGTGACGGTCTGGGATGCACCCCTAAGGATGGTTCGGATAGACATGCTATCACAATTTCGATACTCCACTGAAAGGATGACTCCCCCGCTTTGGTAGCCCTCAGATGTATAATTTGGATGGGAACATGGAGGACATTGCGGCTACGACGGATTTTACATGCACCATCCACTACTAGTGTACACGACGGTCTTTGGCCGGTTCGAGTATCGAACCCACAATTTTCCAATTACGAGCTCAGCGCTCTACCGACCGCGCAACCAAGGCCCTCAGCGATTTTAGACGCAATACATACATACATATGCTCATATAAGATACATCTTATGTATATAAATAGTGTTTCTTAACAGGCTGAATTCAGTGAGTGAGTGAGTTTTATGTCGAACTAGTGCGATACTAAGGGCAAATGGAAACGATCTGGGACTCATCCCTAAAGATTGTCCGGAGACATGTCATCACAATTTTGATCCTTAACGAAGGAGACGACTCCCCTGCTTCTGCGGTCCCTTAGATTGAATTTAGGAAAAACATTTAAAAAAATTCTTTTTCAAGTCTGTACTCCCCTGAACTCCCTTGACAGTTCAAACAAACTCATCTCCCCCTTTCCAAATAACAATTTTCCAAAATGGAATTGAAAAGTGGAGTTGGCACTTCTCTTCTCAGGATGTCCGGGCTTAAATTACCACGAGGTGGTTGGCCCACGTGTGGGTCCCCTCTTTTCCCGCGTATAGTCAACAAAAGACACGTGTCCCTTTTGTCCCGCTTCCACAATGGTCCATTAAGGGAGGCCCTGAATCATTCATTAAATTCAATGAACGCATTTAGTATTTTTTCTTTGCTTTCCACTCTATAAAATGTATTGTGGGTGTCTGTCAGTCCTTATTCCGGGTGATAAAGTTAGTCGGTTTTTTATCGGGTGACAGTGGGGCTGAGTTGCATTGAATCTTCCTCCAAGAATTGACCTGTTTTCCATACTGACAGCGGGGAACTTTATTACCAGCGGGAAGCATTGATTGGGGAACACTCGTCCCAATGCAAGAAATATGGATATCTGACAAATATTTGGGTAGTTTGATACTGTAACTTTGCTTTTAATTTAGGCAGATTTTGGGAGTATGTGCAGGAGACGATTTGCATGATTGGGGTACTCGGTTCATTAACAAATATGAGGCCCCCTCTCCTCAATCTTTCTCTAATGCGTTCTCTTTATATACTGAAGGGTGTATATATACAGTCGGTAGCAAAAGTATCCGAGCACTAGCAAAAATTCCTATATAAAAAAAAAAGTACACTTAATACTGTTTTGTTAAATAAATCCTTGTCGAATCATGTTTTTAGATTGACTAAGAATTCCATTCTTCAAATCAAATTCATGGCCATAAAATTACTAAAGAACAGTAATAAAAATTGGGGAAGGGGGTGGCATCCCGAGAAAATAGGGGTGATTGGGCAAAATGGGGGTCATATTCGGATTCAGAGAGTCATTTTACATTAAAATCAGCAAAAATGATATTAAAGCTCTTTTTTTTTTTTTTTTTTTTTTTTGCAGCGCAATATAATAAAAATACAATAAATATTTTTCGGTCAAAATTACAAAGAAATAATGCATTTAAAGGCTAATGGGCAAAAAATGCTCGCAATGCGACACCCAAAACCTTATCACAGAGCAAAGTGTAGTATAGCCTGTTTTATAAACAAAAACTTTTATTACATATAAAACGTATATGGAAATAGAACTGAATATTATGGAATTATTTTTTAAACTGAAAACCAAGACCTCCCATTCCGTTAACACATTTCCAACTTTACGCCCATATGAATGTCATTTCTTTCAGATTTTTCTAGACTTCAAAGTAATTCTCCTCATTTATTTACGTTTACTTCCTGTCAGAATCCATATTCCCCTCAAGTTGAAAAAAAAAAGGATATTCTATCCGTTTATCCTGACACCCTCTTTGCCGAAAAATTCTTTCGCTTGCCGTTTGCTGTTAACTTCAACTTTCACTTCATCCGGAAAAAAAAATAAAAGGAAAGAAATGGTTACTTCTGGAATGACTCATTACGTTTAAAAAAAAATACCCGGGAGCGAGAGATTTTGCGTTCTCGACTCTTAGCTCGACTTTTCCCTCAATCTCCTTTGCCATCAAGGAATATCCAAATATTCCTCTTCCTAACTTTTATTTTATTTTACTTTTTTTTTTTTTTTTTTTTTGGTGCCCCATTTTTATTTTTTTTTATTTATTTTATTTTTTGCTTTGTTTTGTTTATTATATTTCGGCTTCCATATTTTCCCTATCATTTACATTTCTACTTCCGTCGTGCTTCAGGGTTTGCTGAGATTGAATTGGATGGACTGCCAAGGAAGATTTTCCTCTGGATAATTGGCTTTTCGTTTTTGTTTTATGATAGAAGATGGCGGTATATTTTTTAATAAATCAACTTTAAACACCAGCACATTTTTTTTTTATTTATTTAATTTTCTTCTATATACAGGGTGTCCCATAAGTCTGTAGGCATTTTAAAAATTCATAACTATTGAATGAATTGATAGAATGGGCTCTTCCCACCTGACGTCAGAGGTCACATGATAGAGGAAAAACAAATAGCAGACGAAGTCTTGTTTATCTAGAGCGATTGCTGAAATAAATATTTGCTACTCTTATTCTTGATCAATCGTATTTAATCTATGTTATTTTTTATACATCATCATTTTTAATCCATTTTATATCATTATTCTTCATCTTTTGTTTGCTGTATACATTTACAATCATCATTTAGTTTATATTTGTTATTGATGTTCATGAAGATGTTAAATGCTCTGATTTTCGGTACTTAAATCGGTGACAGTGCAATATCGTACTGCGCAAATCCATTTAGACCAGTAACTAAGTTAATTAACTTGTTGTAACACCTTTATGCAATTAAATTAAATGAAAACATTTTAAAACTTCTAATTATAATCCATAAACATTCCACAAGAACAAGCTATTATTTATTGCTAGATCAGTTAATGTAACAGTTACACTAAAACATACAAAAATCTATTCTTACAGGTGAAAATAAATAAACACATAAAGTGTTTTTTTTAAATTATTAAATTTACAATTATTCTACTGTTTACAAATGCACAATATTACTTTTATTTTATTTTATATTAAATATTAACACTTTTGTTCTTAAGAACAATATTTAATTGAATTCGATTCTCAGAATTCGATTATTCGTTTTCCTCTATCACGTGATTGAGCAGACGATGGTGGGAAGAGCCCATTGAACGCGGTTTGCGAAAAAATCGTTCTCGTAAAAGGGGATTTTTTTTTTTTTTGCTAAAGAAAAAAATATATAGTTCAATTTTTCGCCGACGATAGTTAGACAATAGTTCAATTTTGTAAAAGTGAAAGAAAAATAGGCAAATGAAAGTCCTATAAATTGCGCAATTTTGCGATTAGAACAGTTTATTTCTTGTTTTGCCTCTTACTTGTGCATACATGAAGTTTTAATTGCGATGCTGACTTGGTGGATAAAGCGTTATTGGTGAAGAAGTTTTCCTTCAGGTAAGAACCGTCGACTGAAGCTGAAGTTAGCAGTGTTATAACTCGTTCACAAACTGTAATTTGTGGTGACGACGGACACATAGAATAGGATTTATATGTATGTAAACATTTGCATGCGAATAAGTACAGTTTTTCATAAAAATGTGTGATCTGGTCACACACAGCGCCCTCTATCGACAAATATCTTAATTATTATTTTTTTCTTTACGAAAAAAAAAAAAAAAAAACTTCAGGAGAAGGATTTTTTCGCGAACTGCGTTCAATGCTATCAATTCATTCAATAGTTATGAATTTTTAAAATGTTTATAGACTCATGGGACACCTGTACAAAAGAAGAAAGTATTGGACTGGTGATTTTTTTCGACTTCTAGTTTTCAGGGGTGATTTACATGTTTTCAAATATTCTAAACTTGATATGACCCCTTTTAGTTAATATCTATTTGTCTGAGTATCTCTGTGTGTATGTTTCACTAAAATCCTTTTTGGACGCTGCATCTCACGAAATAATGAACGGAATTCCACAAAAGTTTATATTTGGTTTCACTTTGATATATAATTGGCAGCAAAATTATTGAAGCACACATTCACATTTTTTTTTTTTTTTTAAGTTTGATCGCTAATTATTATCATCAATTTACTTTTTTATAAACTGCTAGTTAAAGACTAAGATCATGACCATTTTCTTAACAAAACAGTATTAGGTGGATATCTTTTAAATACGAATTATTGCTAGCACTCCAATAATTTTACTGCCGACTGTACATTAATGCTGAGTAAATTTTGGCATATAGTCTCCACCAGATGGCACTAATATTCTGCAATTTTCCCCATTTATGCAAAGGCTACACCTATGCTTCTGTAATACATATGAGTACAGAACTTGATATATGAGGTTCCATTACGATAAACTAAGCTTATTCCATTTAAGTACACGTGGGCCGACAAGTGGCGTTGCTATGAAGAATTTTTTCAGAAAGGTTATACCAACAGAAGGTTACAGAAAGGTTATATCTACAGAAGGTTACAGAAAGATTATATCTCTGCTTTTACAGCGTATAAGTGCACCAAACTTGATATGTGAGACTGTCATTATGAAAAACTTTGGTTATTTAATTTCGTTGCATATCGGTCAGCAGGTGGCGAGGGTTTATGCTTCAAACAATTGAATATTGTTAAAACGAATTTCAAATAATTTGGAAGCATAGACCACAACATATAATAATTACATTCTGTATTCTTATATTAAAAATAAACGTCCTAATAGTCACAAAATTTTGTATAGCTCTTGCTAAAATGACCTATAATATGTCCTATAACTTGCCAACAAAACACAATCTTAATCAATTATAGAGATTATACGCTATCATATTTCAAACAATTTTAGTCCATAAACCGTAATGAAAAAGAAATTTTCTTCGTGTCTCTGTAAAAGACAGTAACCTATAACATATCCAGGAATTTTTAGCTTAATCTCATAAAGCGTTTAGACGGTATCGTGTTCACTCACACACATACTTCCATTGACGTAAAAATAGCAAACATACATTGAGAAGTCCTCAAAACATATAGCCACAGCAAAATCTCACAGTCGAAAATTTTTCAAGATTACAATACTTTAGTCACATAGTATACATTCAGTAAGGAAAAAAGAAATGTTAAAGAAGATGGAGAAGAATATTTTTTCTAATTACTTCGGCGGTAATACAAAAAGAAAGATTCCAGAATTAAACAAGAATGCTCTGTCTTCCCACTTTCCCTATTATTCATCAAAAATGAAACTTGTCTAGAGACAACATTCTCCGTTTCGGTTTTAGATTTAAGAAAGTTAATGATGTCACGTGGGGAGTTCTAATTATTAGATTTTAAAGAAAGTCAAAATATAATCAGAAATTTACAAGAGTCATTATTAGTCATGATTGGGAATTATATCAGGGATTGTTATTTCCACATTGCGAACTATTTTTAAATTACGTAACAAAGAACTTTAGAGAATCTAATTAAAGTGACCATTTACTGATGATGAAGGAATGTTCTGATAAAAAGAATCGCTTTTTTAAAAATCCGTATCTTTATAGAAGATCGCAAGCATATCGGGGAAAATTTATTTTTAAAATACTTCCATAATAGTAATAAAAACAGATAAATTAGATCAAAAATCTCAAGGGCTTATATTTTAAGAATTACAAAATTTCGATTAAAATACAATTAAATAAACATTAAATCATTAAATTCATTTTTTTTACTTATTTTTATTTCATATTATTTCACGCGCACTTTTTATTTCCTAATTCAAAATTATTAAAAAAAACTTTTTCGATATCGCTTGTAACGATACTGATTATTATTAATTTTCTTTTCATTTTCTTTCAATAATAATAATAATAAAAAAAAAAGATTTTTATGAAATTCTGGCAAAAGCAGAATTTAGTTTAGGACGGAGGACTATTAGTTTTTTTTTTCTTCCCAATTATAACATCACTTTCAAATTATTCAATTATATTTTCGATAAATTTTAGATTTCGATAAATGTCCAACTATCGAAAAATGATTTCGACAAATGTCCAACTATCGAAAACGACAACGCAAAAGTCCCAGATTGAGACTAATAGGCCCTCAGTCCTAATAAATAAAAAGAAAAAATCTAATTAAACTGATTATTTGTTGATAATGGAGGATTTTTTTTTTTTTAAGAATTAATTGTATAAAATTTTATATCCTTTTGGAAATTTTGGATCATTTATCAGCATATATAGTTATGCTCATCACTGACTGACTCTGTCACGGTTAAAATGGCTAAGAGATTTCCTTTGACTCTGTCTGTGTATGAACGCAAGTTGCCACCTAATTTTCATACTTTAGTTAATTTTAAAAAATCTAATTGTCCGATCGATAAGTTGTTTAAACCGATGGATTAAAAAAAAAAAATCGCCCCTTTCAATCGGTACCTTATTTGTAACGAATTTTTGATTAGACATTTTTTAAATTAATTAAACTATGAAAATAGACATAGCTTTAAAATAGACATTTAAATTTTTAATTTTTGCCATTTTTTTTTTCTTTTTTTCAGCATAAAATGAAATATGCTTTCTATAGATATAATAATAAGACATAGACTAATCAGCGAGAGGGAAAATGTGATGCCTTTTTTTTTGGGAAAAGTCACTCTAATGGCTGCCTTTCTCCGAGTAAATCACACACAGGAATACACGCGGATAATTTATTAAATAAAATTTATGAATAATTTATTTACTAAAGGTGAATGAAAAACTCCAGATACAGTTTCAAATTCATTTTCCTTTTTATTCTTTTTTTCAATACTCTCTAATGGCTGATTTTAGAACTTTTTTTCGGCATCAAATTTTTTTGCACGATAACATGGGGATGATAGATCTATGTATATTACTATATCTATGATGTTTTCACGTGGGGAAAAAAAAAATAAATAAATTTGCATCTATATGATGTCGTGATGATCTAAAAAATGATGTCTATAAAATAATAATAACAATTTTAAATTTTAAACGTAACGAAGAGATAAAGTGCGAGAATTTCGCACGGGCTTTCTAGCAAATGAATTATTTGAAGTGAGAAATAAATAAAATGAAATGATCATTTTCAACGGGCGCCTTAGTCGCCCTAAAACTAACTAGTTAGGACATAACAGGAGAAGACTTGCATATATTTTCAGAGAGTTATTTAGCTTTAAAAAACATCAGAGGAAGATCTGGAAATATTTGCAGACTTTAAAACAATTTGTTGTTGTCCTTAAAACAATAACAAAGAAACATAGGGAAATGTAATTTAAATAATTATTTATATTGACTATTATATTTTACACACAGACAGAAACACGCAGAGGGCAGAAGCCAATTGCTAAAAACCGGATTTAGGATTCATAGAGCCTTAAAACGTGTAAATTTAGCAAAAGCCCAATTTAAAAAATAAAATCAATGAAAATCATTACTTTTCTGTTATATATAGGTTGGTTGGTTGGGTTTTACGTCGCACTAGTGCTGCGCAGATGGGCAACTGGCGACGGTCTGGGACCCATCCCTAGAGGTGGTCCGGAGACATGCCATCGCAATTTTGATCCTCCACGGAAATGATGGCTCTCCCGCTTCGGTGACCCCCAGAGGTATAATTTTTGATGGGAACATGGAGGACATTGCGGCCACGACAGATTTTACGTGCACCAGCCACCATAAGTGTACACGACGGTCTTTGGCCGGCTCGAGTACCGAACCCGCAATCTACCAATTACGAAGCCGGCGCTCTACCGACTGGGCTACCGCGGCCCCTGTTATATATAGGTAAAAGACAGACGAAAAATAATTGAAGAAAAATAGAGTACTTTTTCTAATCACTTCAGGGGCAAATACTAAAAGAAATATTTTATAATTAAATAAGAAAAACTGTCATTACGTTTCCCCTATTCATCAAAAAAGAAACTTTTCCAGAGACAACATTCTTCGCTTCAGGTTTTGGATTTAAGAAAGTATCTGCGCGGAGTTAATGATGTCACGAGGGGGAATTCTAATTATTACGAGAGATTTGGAAGAAAGACAAAATGTAATTAGAAATTCACAACAGTCATTATTAGTTATGGTTGAGAATTATATCAGAGATTGTTATTTCCAGATGGAAACTATCTATCAATTACGTGAAAAGAACTTCAGAAAATTTAATTAAACTGATTCTTTACTGATGATGAAGGAATGTCCTGTTAAAAAAAATTGCTTGTTTAAAAAGCCGTATCCTTATGGAAAATCGTAATCATATCGGGGGAAGATCTCTACGAACATGGAGAGATTTGTTTAAAAAATGTTTCCGAAAAAAAAAAAAAAAAAAAAAAAAAAAAAAAAAGAGAGTTAAAAATCTAATTAAACTGATTATTTGTTGATAATGGAGGAATTTTTTGTTACATTAATTGTAAGAAAATTCCATACCTTTTGCGAGATTCACGATCATTTGCTATTTATTTTTAAGACATAGCCAGAGAAGATTTGTAAGTATTTTCAGAGATTTATTTTTTAAATAATAAAGAAAGCATAGCATTTAAACTGATCGTTCACTGATAATAAAGGACAATTTCAGAGAGTGAAAAAGATTTATTTTTTAAATAATAAAGAAAGCATAGCATTTAAACTGATCGTTCACTGATAATAAAGGACAATTTCAGAGAGTGAAAGAGGTTTATTTTTAAAATAATAAAGAAAGCACAGTATTTAAACTGATCGTTCACTGATAATAAAGGACAATTTCAGAGAGTGAAAGAGATTTATTTTTTAAATAATAAAGAAAGCATAGCATTTAAACTGATCGTTCACTGATAATAAAAGAAAATTTCAGAGAGTGAATTACACTGAGAAAAAAAATATACCGCCTTCATCTAGAACGAACAAGTGGTCATTTTCAAAATCTCTTAACTAGAAATACAGATTTCTGAGTTATGCGTATAAGGTACACCAATAAGCTGAATGGACTAAATGATCAAGAATTTCTAGTCTATACATTTCTAAATGGGGAAACAATATTCTGAATCTTCTTAATCTTTTGTATTGCGAGAAATTCTCCCTTGATTTTCTAGAATTGGGTCATAAACCAAGATTATAGTTGATAAAACTCGCCTCTTGTATTCGTATTTATTTGCAGAGATTTTTAAATAAGTTTAATCTCAATAATATAGATATACGCTCTAGTATTCTAATAGGGGTTTCTAGAACTCACTTTCAGAAGGGACAAGAACTTATAAGGATGACATGGAACTATTTTTCTAGAGCCACAGTTTAGATTCTAGATGTCAGTTACAGAATTTTTTCTCAGTGTAAATAAATAAATAAAAAGAAGTTTATACATTTTTTGACAATCTCATATGTTTAACATTAGCTTAAAAAAAAAAAAAAAGTAAATAAATAAATAGAAATAAAATAAATAAAAGGGAAAAAAAATTAGAGGAAGATCTGTAAATGTTTTCGGAGACCTGTCTTTGTAAAAAAGAAACTTACGAAAACGTAATTTAGTTGATTATTTGACCATCATATTTTAAATGCAAAGACACGCGGAGACCAACTACTAAAATCGGTTTTTATGATTCACAAGACCTTAAAACGTACAAATTTAGCAAAAGCACAATTTCAAAAAATTTCATCCTAAAATAATATTTTCTCTATAATAATAACAGGAGACTTGGCGCTGGAATATTGAAACCCAAATATTGGAATATTAGCAGTCTTAAATTTCGTCTAAAAGAACATATGAATTACGTTCACAAACAAGAAACCAATAAATCGGCTATTTCTAAACATTGCTGGGAGGAAAATCATAATTTTAAATCTAATTCAGCTAAAACAATTTGCAGACCTAAATCCATTCTATGAAGCTTTTCATATTTATAAAAATTTTAAAAACCTTGTAAATTGTGATTTCTCTGTTCTCTATTTGTCTGACTGTTGGGAATTTTATATTCAGTCCACATTTTCTTAATTTTTCTACTGTTTACACAGCTAACTTTAATAAATTCCTATTGGCCACTCTCCCCACCTTTCCCGTAATCCTATTGGTTGAACTAAATTCGGTCCCTCTCCTATATATACGAGCACTTTTGCAGATTCAGAATCCTTTTTGCACTGAAGACGGCACGCTTAAGGCTGCGAAACAGCTGTATGCATTTCCAATATTTTTCTTTGGCGTTTCTGACGTAGTAGTTTATTCGTGTTTTAATATTTTCTCTGTCATATATGGGTGCAAAATAAACAAATAAATAAAATAAAATAATAATAATAATAATAATAATAATAAAAGCATTTTTTCAAATTTTCTCGGGAGCAAATACCAATAGAAAAATTTTAGAATTAAATAAGAATATCTGTAAACTCACTTTCTCTATTACTCATCAAAAATGAAACTTCTCCAGAGACAACATGCATTGCTTTCAGTTTTGGATCGCTGAATTAATGATGTCACGTGAGGCGTTTTAATTATTGGGAGAGATTTGAAAGAAAGTTAAAATATAATTAGAAATTTACAACAGTCATATTATTAGTTATGGCTGAAAATTACATCAGAGATTGTTATTTCCAGATGCGAGCTATCTTCAAACTATGTAACAAAGAACCTCAGAGAATCTAATTAAATTGATCATTTATTGATGATGAAGGAATGTTTCTTTAAAAGAATTGCTTGTATAAAAATCCGTATTTTTATCGAAGATCGCAAGCATATCAGAGAAAGATCTTTAAATATTTATAGGGATTTTTTTTCAAAATACTTCCAGATAAACTTCGGAAAATCTTATTAAATTGATTATTCTTTGATAATAAAGGGATGTTTTGTTAGAATTAAATGCATTAAAAATTCAAATTATTTTGGATTATTGGGTAGACCGGTGTTTCTTTCTTTCTTTCTTTTAAAATCATGATTTTAAATTTATTTTAAAATGATGATTAAAAATTTATTTTAACACTATCAGAGTACCTTTTGGAAGAAGACACCATAATAAAGCTTAAAAATATTTACTATCAGTATTAGTTTAGAAGTTCAAACTGATAGCAAGTCGCTAAAGCCAACCTGCCCCGATATTAGGGTAAATTAACCCACGTCATCTGTTTAAAGTTCTGATAGTGTAGAAGTTAGAGATATGTTAAAAATTTGGATTATATCTTAATTTTTATATTGTGAGAATGAAAATTCAATATAATCTAAAGAAAACCATTCCTAAAAAAAAAAAAAAAAAAAAAAAAAAGATTTATTATTATTATTATTATTATAAATAGAATATTTTACTTTTATTGGTGCAATTTTCAATGAAGTATGAAATATCTTTTCCCAATAGTAACACATGATTCATGTGCCCAGCGTTTGTGCACGGTACATTCAGCCCTTTGTTCACCCGGTTTACTGTTTTCAAATGATTTAAGACAGCAGAAAACAAATGGTCCTGATCCTCCTCGTGTTCGCTTACTACATGTTTCTTGCAACTATTTTATCATTTGGCTTTCTTGATGCCTTTTTTTCTTTTTTTTTCGTCCCCCGTTAAGTATAGCCCCAATATATCCAAATATTTTGTGTAGCCCTGTAAATGAATTATAAATGATTTTCATACCACAATCTACACGAAACATGTTTTTATGTATATAACAATTACGCCCATTCTATTTTGTTTAGAGCAGCCTATTGATGTAACACTGTACTTACTAGAAGATTTTCCCACAGACGTAATGTAATTGAATTCTTTTGGATGTACCTGTACACGAACCATTTGTTTGATCTCAACGAAAAGCTTAGTGTATCATCACTATATGATACACATTTAGAATACCGAATTTGACATTTCTGCTACTATTTGTTTGTAAGATATGTTCATAAAAGATACACAGATAGACACACTACATAGCTATGGCTATAAAGAATGACTCAAGGGACCTCAAAATGTATAAATATAACAAAAACTTCAATTTAGAAAATTTGAAACAAAAACAATTCTTTCTCCACCATATATATGGGGAAGAAGAAGTAAAAATAATTTGTACTATTACCCACAATGTCACAATAAATAAAGTGATCTGAAAACTTTTTTCTAACTTTATGAAAGTTTATTTAACTACTTAATAAAATTCAATAGCTTTCATCTCATCAAGTTCTGAAAAACTGTCTTGCGAGGAATTTAATTTAATTTAATTATTATTATTATTTCTTTATTTTTGTCTCATTACGGAAAACTCCAACAAACCTTAATTCTAATTATTTTGCCAGAAAATAGCAAAAGAATTAGTTCAAAATTAACAAAACTATTTAGTTTCTTCACTTTCCTTATTATTCATTAAACAAAATTAGAAACCCTCAAGAACTAACGCTTTCTATTCCACGTATTAAATTAATGAATGCATGTTGCGTAAGTTAATGATGCCAAGAAGAGATACGTAATTATTATGAAAAATCAAAAAGAAAAAAAAAATTATCAAAGAATAATTCGAAAGTAATAAACATATAATTAGTATATTAGTTATGGTCGCGTGTTATTTCCAAAGTTGTTATTTCAAGGTGTCAATTACGCCTGAAGGTAACTTTGCAAAGAGAAAATTTTGGAACATCTACGTAATTTAAAATCTCTCGTCGTTTACGATAAAAGAACAAAATTGAAATTATTATCATAAACTTGATGGCATCACAGTTAGTTTATGGAGTTTTAAAACATATTAGCTAAGGAAAATGATAATATTAATTCTTTATATATACACATATAAAAATAAATTAACCGTTTCGGAATATCAAATATATAAAATTCTGTGTAAGGAAATATATTTCTTTCAAAGTAATGCATTTTATATTTATACATTATGTACCTTCAATATTTATACATTTTTCTCAAGAATGTCCAAAACGGGACGATTTTATACATAAAAAAAAAAAAAAAAAAACTTTAATACTTTATACTTAGGTCAATTTCAGTAACATGCATTTGAAAATAAAAGAAGGTAATCTTAAAATATAACTAGAAAGGGATATTTTTATTTATTTATTTATTTTATTTTTAAACTTTTTAAAAACCTCCGTATTAACTAATCCCACTTGTTTTACATTATTATAGTTTAATATATATGAATATTATTTTGTAAATTAGTTAATTAAAAAAATGTATTTTTTTTTTACTGTTTGAATGCTAAAATTTAATGCAAATTTTTAGCATTTAAACATAAAAATATTTTAAAACTCTAAACTCACTCTTATAAAAATCTAATATATTTCGGTGCATATGCAAATTTTTATAACTCTAAGATGGTAATTTACAAAAAGATTTACAACGTCAAGCATGTTTTATTAATCTCTGAAAATTAGTAGCACAAAAATCTTTTTATTTATTTATTTATTTCATTTATTTATTTATTTTAACTGAGGTTTTAACTTTAAAAACAGTGATAATAAACCTTTTAAAAATAATCTATGCAAGTTATGTAATGATATAACAAGTTATGTAATGATATATAAACAGTCTAATGAGGCAATACTTTCAATTCTTTCTTTTTTTTTTTCCTTTTTTTAATTGAGTTTTTAACTTAAAAAATAGTGATAATAAACTTTTCAAAAACAATGTATGCGTGTCAGTTATATAATGATATAAACATTATAATGAGGCAATTACAGTCTAAAATTAGTTTCAATTCTCTCTCTCTCTCTTTTTAACACGCTTTTATTAGCTTCACCTGTATGTATGTTTGTAACCGCTCTGGGAGCAAACAAAAAATCTATATTGTAAAAAAAGACTTTCACTACGTGAACGCCGTGGCTGTGAGGTAAAGCTCCGCGCTACGAACATAAAGGTCTAACGTTCGAGCCCAGTCATAGGAGATTTCTTAAAAATGGTTTTTGTTTAATTCTGAATTATTTTAATTAAAGATTTAAATATATGCAAATATTATGGTGTGCCACTCACACGATTTTCCCTTACCCTGCATACTAAGATAGATATTTTGTGCTTTTTAGTTCACATTTCTATAAAAGCGTGTTCTTTAATTTTTTAAAACTATAATATTATTTTAATAACTGAGGTTTTAATTTAAAAAATAGGGATAATAAACCTTTTAAAAACAATGTATGACAGTCATGTAATGATATAAATAGTCTAATAAGACAATTACAGTCTAAAATTAAATTTCCTTTTTTTTAAACTGAGGTTTTAACTTAAAACATAGTGATAATAAGCTTTTTAAAAATAATGTACGTGTGGCAATTAAGTAATGATATAAACAGTCTAATCAGGCAAATACAGTCTAAAATTAGTTTCATTTCCTTTACTTTTATTTATTTATTTCCCCCCCCCTTCCAATAATAGTATTTACTTCACTCACACACACATAAAGAAAATAAAATTTAATAAAAAAAAATCTTATTAAAAAAAAAAAAAAAGAAGTTAATTAACAATTGATCGATATGATATGAAATTTAAAAAGATCAAATTTGGAATTACAGCATTTAAATTTAAATGAAAACTGTTATACACAAAAATTCTAAAACCAATTCACACAACTTATTTTTGATAAATTTTAGACTTCAAAAATTTTCAATTATTTTATAATTCACTCCAAAACATTAAGGTTTCTATATGTCTATCCCAAACTTTAAAGATTAGAAATGACTTTTAAAGTTTTATTTCAGAAATTTTGTCGACAAAATTAAAGCAAAAAACATTTTTTATTTTTGAAGCATAATTATTAAATATTTTAAATTGAAACACAAACAAATAATAAAAAAAAAAAAATCATGAAAAGAATAATTCTACCCAAAAGAATAATATATATTTTATGCTAGAGAATTGATTATAAACGAACTTAACAGCAGAAAATAAAAAATGGCTGAAAGATTATTTTCTTCTTTTTGTATCTGCGTCTCATACTCTTAGATATATATTTTCTTTCAGTTTTTTATTATTTGGAATTGGCATCAAATAACAGCAACTTAACCCAATGCTTAGAGGAAGGAAAGTCAAAAAATACTGAAAATCCTCCAGAGAAGTCCAGTTTTTTATGTTTCTTGCTGTTTTTTTACTTTAATTCTTTTGTTTTATATCAGTTCAAAATACGTTCTGCTTTTTGTAGCTATAAAATGCGAATTTAGAATAAAATGTGCTGAAGTTTGTTTAGAAAAACAACAACAACAAAAAATAATAAATTATTACATTATTTTATTTTTATGTTTAATCTTTAAACATTGTTAGAGCTATATTAAAAAAAAAAAAAAAAAAAAAAAAAATTGACTAATGTTTATTTTGTTTAATTTTATGTTATTGTTAATGTTTGATATTTTTTGCCAATATATCCTAATCATGTATGGCTATTACACTTCTGCTCAAAAGTTTATAGCAAGATTTGCAAATGGTCAGTGTTTTTCAACTTAAAACATACTAGTATCGCCCAGTGGTCGAAACTCGACCATTTTTTTTTGCAAAACGAGGCAAAGCAAAGTTTTTGCCTTGTCCTAAACGGAATGCAATTGCAACACAGCTGCGGCAATTGTTTGCCGATATTCACTCTAACTTAATCAGCAGAGTTTTACTTAATATAACTATTTCTCTCTGTAGATGTTAGCCTTTCCTGAAATGAGAGAAAATCGCAACGTGAAAACGCCCCTTGTTGTGTGATACAGCCCAGAAACTAATAGGTACCATGTCAAACCAAGGCCCAACCAAGTATCAAATTCTGTTAAATTAATTCGATTGGTTCATAAAGTAGTGTTTGAAAAAAAAAAAAAAAAAAAAAAAAAAAGGTCGAAAAATGGTCGAATTGAGTTTGGGAAATTTCAAAACGTGTAACTTTATCGAAAACCGAAAATCTAAAACTTTTCTGAATCTTATATTTTCTACTTATATATGCAGAGGAAAGAATAATAAATCCATTTTTTAAAAAATAAAAATAAGTAGTCAAATTCACTTAATTAAAATGCAAGGTAATCTCAAAACGTGTAAATTAATCGAAAACCGGAAATCAAAAGTTTTTACGTATCTTCTACTTGCTTCTTCTACCCACAAAAGCTAGCAATAAAGACACTTTTTTAAAAAATAAGTAGCCAATTTCAGTTAATTGAAACGTAAAGAAAGCTCAAAACATATAAATTCATCAAAAAACGGAAATCGGAATTTTTTCCGTATCGTCTACTTATACATGCAGCAGTTAGTAACAAACCCATTTTCCTTTTATTTAGTATATTAGTTGATCATTTATTGTTTAAATATCACTCTTTGAAATGAAATGTTTATGTTTACATTCGAAACTGGAAGTTTGCCATTTTTTTTCTGGAGTTTTGTGATTTTAAATTAAAATTCTATCAATTTTACAGAAAAAATAACTCGATTAACATAGAAAATCTTTTTCTTGGCTCCATGGACAGACAGTGACGTCATCACTTCGCTTGCGTATAGTGATGCTACTTTATACAAATTACTGTGTCTATGGTTTTATTTCAGCTTTATGAAATTGTCAGATTTAACAACTTTCTACTTTTAGGTATTTTTTAATGTAAAGGAATACGTGTATAAAAGGGAAAAATGGGGGAAAATGCATAAAAAATAAACGTATTTTTAAATACCGTCTTGACATCGTAAGAAAATAATATTTGTATTCGCACCTTCCGGCTAACCATACCTTTCGAATGATACCATTTTCAACCCTCTACTCCCATAATTAATATGTTAAAAAGGGACAACAAATTTTATGCTTGCCTATTAATATATAGATTTCTCGATGGAATGTTTTCAGACACAGGATATTTAAAGAACTGTGTCTTCCTCATGTTTTTCATCGAAGATTGATTTAAGACAACATTTAGGGGGCCGATAACAAATTGAGCAAAACCAATTATTCCCACCTCCAGATAATTTGAAAACACACTTTTGAAACAATATACTGCAATCGGATGACAATTCTCTCAAATATCTCATGAAATATGAGCATTTTCATGAAAAATGTTTTCACTGAACAAGTGCGAAAGATAGAAACATTTTTATTACATAGGTTCAAAGCTAGATATATAGGGCAATTTTTGTCAAAAATTCATTTACATAGAGTAATAACTAAGCAAATTGTCGGCAAAAGCTAAATTTTAGGTATTTTGAAATTTCATAAGGGGTTTTTCACATGCCGCGTAATTAATTTGAAGATCCAATTATTTCAACCACGCTCCAAAAGTACTTTTTTGTGGAAAAAAAAAAAAAAAAACTTATAAGCTTGTAACTCTAATATATTTTTATTTATTTATTAAGATTTGGGAGATTATAAGGGGTTTTTCATTACAGGGGCTCCCCTGACGATGACCTAAGAATTTGGATTTTTGTCTGATTTCCTTTTCAACTTTAAGATAATTATTTTTCTTATCATTACTTTTTATTGCTGCATTTTTATCGCATTAAGTATGCAAATATTTTGTTTTTTTGTGTACTTTTTGATTTTTAACTTTTGATTTCTAATTTTTTATTATGTACAAACATATATATACATATTTGATATAAGAAATAAATTCATATATTTAAATTAAGAACTGAAAACTAGTGAAACAAGGGCAATATCCAAATAAGTGAAACTGAAAGACAGAAGAAGGAGTAGATGCCACCACGTATATATGTTACCGTTAAAGTATGAAATCCGTTAATTCATAGAATAATTAGGTATTTCATGAAATAACTAGACAAGTCAGTTAAAGTATATAATATTATTGAATTCTACGATTTAACTAGGTATTCTATAGAATAACGATTACTTGATCGTTAAAGTATGAAATGATTATCCATAATACCCGCTAAATTTTGGGGAATGTGATTAATTATTCAATATTTACCACATTTACCGGTTATTTTAGCAGTGCTGCAGCACAAAATTTTGCATATTTTTGAGACACATGCACTTTGAGATAGGAGTACCCACAGTGATTTTCTTTTCATATACGCAAAGCGTACACACGTTCGAAATACTGGGTTGCTGCAGTACAAAATTGTAAATACTTTTCAGATTCATGCATTTTAACGAATAAAATGCATGAAATAATATATCATAAAATTAACTTGCTAATGTGAAGTGTTAATAATTATATACTGTATATTGTTTTAAAATCTGGTGCGGCTCTACACGACTTCTCTCATCTTCGGGCACTGTCTCTATTGCAGTTAGGCCTCAGAAAATCGTGAGAAAGGCCAAAGCCACCATTTTTCTCACGTTTTTACAATCTGGTGCGGCTCTACACGACTTCTCTCATCTCCGGACACTGTCTCTTAAAGATTGCAGCCGGAAACGTTGCAGTTAGACCTCACAAAACAGTGAGAAAGGCCAAAGCCGCCATTTTTCTCACGTTTTTACAATCTGGTGCGGCTCTACACGACTTCTCTCATCTCCGGACACTGTCTCTTAAAGATTGCAGCCGAAAACTTTGCAGTTAGACCTCACAAAACAGTGAGAAAGGCTAAAGCCGACATTTTTCTCACGTTTTTACAATCTGGTGCGGCTCTACACGACTTCTCTCATCTCCGGACACTGTCTCTCAAAGATTGCAGCTGGAAACGTTGCAGTTAGACCTCACAAAACAGTGGGAAAGGCCAAAGCCGCCATTTTCCTCACGTTTTCACAATCTGGTGCGGCTCTACACGATTTCTCTCATCTCCGGACACTGTCTCTATTGCCGTTAGCGCATTAAATGAAATTGTAATATTATTTTTGTAGTAGTAGTTTATATTAATGAATAAAAAAACACTTCATTTAAAAGTATTTCCTGCACAATAAAATATTTCCTGACGATTCAAGTAATACACCCGTAATTGTTCACGTTTTCACTTCTGTCGGCACTCCCGGAGTGCAAATGTTTTTTATTGTTTCAATGTACGCAAAGCGTACACCCGTTCGAAATACTGGCTGCTGCAGTACAAAATTGTACATACTTTTCAGATTCATGCATTTTGAGATAGGGATGCCCAGTGATGTTTTGTTTTTTGTTTCCATGTACGCAAAGCGTACACTCGTTCGAAATACTGGCTGCTGCAGTACAAAATAGTACATAGTTTTCAGATCCATGTATTTTGAGATAGGGATGCCCAGTGATGCTTTGTTTTTTGTTTCCATGTACGCAAAGTGTACACCCGTTCGAAATACTGGCTGCTGCAGTTCAAAATTCTACATACTTTTCAGATTCATGCATTTTGAGATAGGGATGCCCAGTGATGTTTTTTTTTTTCCATGTACACAAAGCGTACACACACGTTCGAAATACTGGCTGCTACCGAAGGCCGTGGGAACCCGGAACAATTGGCTAAAAGTGTTAAAAAAATGTTTTGTCATCGTGTTCTGAGCTATCCTGAAAGTTTCAAATGCCTAGCTAGTCGGGAAAATAGTTAAAAATCGATTGCAAGCTTCGTACTGGTAACGCTGCCGAAGGCAGCGGAAACCCGAAACCGTTTGCTAAAAGTATTTAAAAAATGCATTTTCTCCGTATTCTGAAATATTCTGAAAGTTTTAAATGTCTGGCTAGTCGGGAAGTTAGTTAAATAAATTTTCTGTCGAATCATATAAACGCTGCCGAAGGCAATAGGGACCTGAAACTGTTGACCAAAAGTGTTAAAAAAATGCATTGTCACCGTGTTTTGAGTTATCCTGAAAGTTTCATATTTCTAGCTAGTCGAGAAGTTAGTTAAAAATCGATTGCAAGCCTGGTACTGGTAACGCTGACGAAGGCAGCGGACACCCGAAACCGTTTGCTAAAAGTATTTAAAAAAATGCATTTTCACAGTGTTCTGGGCTATCCTGAAAGTTTCAAATGCCTAGCTAGTCGGGAAGTAAGTTAAAAATCGATTGCAAGCCTTGTGCTGGTAACGCAGCCGAGAGCAGCGGGAACCCGAAACTGTTTGCTAAAAGTATTTTTAAAAAATGCGTTGTCACAGTGTTCTGGGCTATCCTGAAAGTTTCAAATGCCTAGCTAGTCGGGAAGTTAGTTAATAATCGATTGCAAGCTTTGTACTGGTAACGCAGCCGAGGGCAGCAGGAACCCGAAACTGTTTGCTAAAAGTATTTTCAAAAAATGCGTTGTCACAGTGTTCTGGGCTATCCTGAAAGTTTTAAATGCCTAGCTAGTCGGGAAGTTAGTTAATAATCGATTGCAAGCTTTGTACTGGTAACACTGCCGAAGGCAGCGGGAACCCGAAACTGTTTGCTAAAAGTATTTTTAAAAAATGCATTTACACAGTGTTCTGGGCTATCCTGAAAGTTTCAAATGCCTAGCTAGTCGGGAAGTTAGTTAAAAATCGATTGCAAGCTTCGTACTGGTAACGCAGCCGAGGGCAGCGGGAACCCGAAACCGTTTGCCAAAAGTATTAGAAAAATGCGTTCTCACAGTGTTCTGGGCTATCCTGAAAGTTTCAAATGCCTAGCTAGTCGGAAAGTTAGTTAAAAATCGATCGCAAGATTTGTACTGGACAAAGAAACAAGAATCGAAGTTAATAAAAACATGGTAATAACTTCAAAATTGTTTATTTTATATTTTAACGGTCTGTCATTAGTTATTTCATAGAATATCTAGGTAAAGTATAAATTTTTTTTATCTGTTATATACTTTAACTGACTTGTCTAGTTATTTCATGAAATACTTAGTTATTCTATGAAATAACTGAATTATATACTTTAACGGTAACATATACATATAAATATATGTTTAATTAATAATTGTAATTGATCGCTACAATGACCAAACACTAGGAAGGAGAATATGAAGGAATGAACAAAGAACCACATATGGAAATAAAGTCTTGTGGAAGACAAACGATATTTAAAAAGTTAATATGTTTCTGAAACACTGGCAAATGAAATCCTCTATCGTAAATATGATCAAAGTATAACTGAAAAAATAATAATAACTGGAATAAGAAGCAGAGACCACCAAGGCTTAAGATGGGTGGAGAGTATTAAACAACTTTCAGGGCGCCCAGCTTTCCCCAAACCTCTGCAAGATTATATGGTATCAAAGTAAAAAAGTTAAAATAAAGATAATAATTACTATGAAAAGAAAAATGTGACCAAGGAAAAATATATGTAATGAATTTAGTAAAACCAACAGACGCTAAAAGCTTTTAAATCATAATAAGATAAATGATTTCCCTAAAAAGAAATTATTTCAAATTAATGATGTAAAAATAGTAAATATATTCTTTTTTACGTTTCTTGAAACATTAAAAAAAAAAAAAAAAAAAGAAAGAAAGAAAAAAGTTCCTTTCAGATAAATTAACCCCAATTCTTTTCTTCTTAGCCTTCATCAAGCAAGAAAAACAGAAAAAGCAAACATAGGGAAAAAAATGTAGAGAACCACCAGTAGAATGTTCTCTAGAATAGATGAAAATTTCGGAACACAATAAGCGATGCGTGAACAATACAAAGAGGAAATAAATAAAACACACAAATCTCGGGATAAAAAAAGAAAAAAACAGAAGCAATTTAGGATCAAACTTTTTACCCAGACGGTTTCTTCCTTATCCATGAGTCTAACCTTTTACTACGAAATGCTTTTTTATAGTTCAACAGAAAAAAAACACAGGAAACTTGAAACTACTCCGGAAACAAATAAATATGAGGCTAAAGAAAAGAAACAGCAATTCGAAAAAACTGGATATTCCCTCTAGTTCCACCTACCTTCCTCTGTTTTTTTTTTTATTCTATGCGATTATTTTTCATCCATAGTAAGCACTCAGGCTCAGTTACAGTTTCACAATGCCGATAGCAGACGATAAAAATAAATATCCATACAAAAAAATGTTTTTATTTTTTTCTTACTGTTTGAACCCAGAAAAAATAAAATAAAATAAAATAAAATCGTCTGCTATGTTTTTTTCCAAGCTGTTGTAGACAAATGCTTTTTATTGCTTGTCTTTAGAAATAAAACAATATTTTTAAAAAACAAATATCACAAAAAGCTTTTGAGAAGCAAGAGTTTTCCAGACATTTTGAGAGAATACGTTGAAGAATTGTATTTATTTATTTATTTCTACTTTTATTTTTTCTCAAAAGAGAGGTCAGTGTTTCAATTTCATTTCAAGAATAAAATGGTTTTGATAAAAAAAAAAAAAAAAAAGAGCAGTTCTCATTTTTAGTAAAAAATGACCTTTTTTTCCCCTATTGTGTATTTTTTATTTTTATTGTCTATTTGAGTGTTTTAAAGACAATATATTATAAATTATTTTCGTAAAGCTTCGATGACTATAGAGTAAAATGATTATTTTATACACCATTGTATATTAAAGCAATAAAGATATAAAAATTAAGTTACATATCTACAAATTGCAGTACATCAGCGAAAATCCCGTAATTTGAGAGCTAGGGGACTAAAAAACGTATTTACAGTTTTTTTTTTTTTTTTTCTGTACTTCGATCTTTTTTTTTTTTTTTTTTTTTAATGTACATCATAAAACATTTAAACATATCTGGAATGTAATAATTACAAAACTTTGAATAAACACTATAAAATGCAGTGAACTCGAAACAATTGTTTCGAGTCTGAAGAACACAGGACCTTTCGTCAGGCGAACAAAGTAGAGTAGGCACGAGTGCTGCAGTCAAAGCGGCAACGCACAAACTTACCACCACACAGAAAAACAAGTTGTCACTTGACAATGCAGAATTGATTGACTAACCCAAACAGCTGACTAGGAAACTTCAGTTAAAAAGTGTACTGGCTGAACTAGTCTCCAAAACAATACCCCAGACTAGGAAGGTTAATATTTTATAAGATATAGCCGTCTTAACTGATAATATTAACCTTCTTAGCTGGAATTTTGTTTTGGAGATTAGTTCAACTAGTGCACTTTTTAACTCAAGTTTTCTAGTCAGCTGTTTGGGTTAGTCAATTCTGTATTGTCAACTGACAACTTTTTTTTCTGTGTGCTTTGATTGCAGCCCTTGTGCCTACTTTGTTCGCCTGACGAAGGGCCGTGTGTTCTTTCGTTCCGAAAAAATTTCTGCAAGTTTATTGCATTACATGGTGCTTATTCAAAATTTTGTAATTATTACTTTAAAACGCCAGTTTTATAGTGTTTTCTTATTATATCTACAATGTGTTGTAAGAAGTCGATTGAGGAAAAAGATATCACGTAATTTATGCCTCGTTCAAAAGAAAAATAGAAGCTTGAAATTGAAGCTTTAACACTTCTTAATTCCAGACTTTTTAATTCGTGAGTATAATTATATTTTTAAGGAATAACGAATGCATTAGGTGATATAACAATGCATCTAAATTAAAAGAAAATTTTAAAGTAGAATTGATCATTTGAAAATAAAAAATAAAAGATGAATAAAAAATAAAAATTAGTAATTCTTCCATAATTTTATATTCAGTTATTGAATTTATTTATTTTATTTTTTTATTATTATAGATTATTAATGCTGTTATTTTAAACTCCTTGAACGAAAATTATCTAGTAAGAAATATAATAATAATAATAATCACTTAATTTTCTCCTTCATCTTATGTATACTGGTAAGTGGAAGAACCAATTTCAATTTTATTAGATGTAGGTTGTTATTACATTTTTTGGTAATAATGAAAACTTTAGGGGATATAACAATTAGAGGTCTGCACGGGCCGAAATTTTGAGGCCCGGGCCCGGCCCAGCCCGTTTATTTTTTAACCGTGTATGGCCCGGCCCGACCCGATTCAAAAATATGTAAAATAACAACAACAACAACAAAAAAAAAATGCATGCTTTTCTATGAAAAAGATTTTTAGTATGTGTTTTGCAGAGGTTTTATGTAACCAAACAATAGTACGTTCTGTAACAAAACTGCTGAACTTTTACAAGATAATTATATATAAACAGAAATCCATTTTTATAGACAAGGCACAAAGAGAAACAGAAAGTCAAATCGAAAATATTAGCATTCATCAAACAATACAGGAAGGTGTTTAAAATGGTTAATACTACTAAAAATGCACTTTTCTCTAATATACCGTAATGTATCCGAATCTTTCATGTGATCCGGTAAACAAAACTTTAATGTTAATCCAACCATATTGAATAGAAAATTTGTTTTTGACCATGATAAGAATGATGCTACTTTCATCCATTGGAGAAAAGAAAAAGGAGCCTTAGAGAAAAAGTCAAAACGAAAGGATTTTTATAGCCTTCATACCACCTAAACTCAACAGATCATAGGAAACAAAGCCTTATACACAGTAACGTATCTAATTTATTTTGTTATGTACATGTACGCAAACTGGTAGTGACATGCATACTATTTTGTATAGGAAACCATCTAATATTACTTTAAATAAAATATATTAATTTCGAAGCATGCTAAAAATATTTGCGAAAAATCATATTTCGATAGACAAATGATAGACCAATAGATTTTGATAGACAAATTGAAGTTATAGACATTTTTTAACAAAATAGAACTTTATGTGACATACCAGCTTGTAAAATAATGCAAAATAAATGACTGAAAAAATATTTTTATCATTTTCCTTTTTTCGTTGATTAACGAGGAAACCAAAAAAAAAAAAAAAAAAAAAGTCGGCCCGACACGGCCCGGAGAAAATTTCATTCAGGCCCGGCCCGAGTATATACAAAAAAACTGAGCCCGAGTCCGTCCCGGCCCGAGAACAAATTTAAAAATTCGGCCCGAACCCGGCCCGTGCAGACCTCTATAACAATACATCTAACTTAGAAGAAATTTTTAAAGTAGAATTGGTCATTTGTAAAAAAAATAAAAATAGATAAAAATTAGCACTGTTCTACCAAAATTTTACATTCAATTATTGAATTTATTTATTTATTATTATTAAGGCTGTTACTTTAAACTCCTTGACCGAAAATTATCTAGTATGAAATATAATAATAATAATAAAAATCACATAATTTTCTCCTTGATCTTATATATATATTGTAAGTGGAAGCACTAATTTCACTTTTATCAGATCGAGATTATTATTACATTTCTCGTAAAGCAGGGAATAACCGTACATCGAAATTAGAGAGAAATTCCAAATCAAGAGTAGTGACCGATAATTCTATTCTCATTAGTGAAATTGCAATATGAAAGAGAATATTACATGACTTTTAATTAAATGCTTTTTTGTAGAAGAGTAATTTTTTTCTTTTACACATATAATGTGAAAGCGAGCGTTTCTTTTGTAGCTTTATTGAATGCAGATTAGTGTATTTCTATCGTTATTAATCAGAAGAAATTTTTTTTGGTGAATTTTGAAAGAAGCATAGAGCGAAAGAATAATGGAAGTTCGTTATTACAAGGAAATTTGACAGAAATAGTTGTAAAGTAGGAGTGGCGTCGAGTTAAGAAAGTAAAGGTCGCCGAGGGAAGTCAGTATTGAAAGTAGTGTAAAGTGATAGCATCGACTTGGGATAGAATGTTAGTTGAGATTGGGAAAGTTTCTAGCTCAGTGATTCTCAAACTTTTTTTTTTTTTTTTGTCACGGCACACTTTTAACGATTTCAAAATTTGGCGGCACACATTTCATTTGGGGCAAATATTTCACTTTATGAAAAGTCACAGTTATCGAAAATAAAAACAGTTAAAAATATGGTATTCAGGACCCGATTAAGCTTTGAAGCTAGGGGAAGCTCAGCATCATTTCGGGGCCCCTTTTCATTTCGGAAAATCTTGTTTTCCTGTTACATATTGTAATATGAAAGTGCTATAAACCAAAAAATAGTGTGCGTTTATTATTTTTTTCATATATCTGGGTGGTTTCTACGCAGAACATTAAAATCATACAACTTTTTAATTAAGAACATTCAGATTTTTGAGGTTAAATAATAGATTTTTCCCGAAATAGTGAGTGTTTTGTCTTGTTTTAGGTAACCTTTCTCAGAAAAAATTCAATATCAGTGTGAAAATATGAAACAAAAGATTCAAGACCATGTTTTTAATCCCTATGGGGCCCCCTTTTAAATTTTAGAGGGGAAGTTTGTGCTTCCTGCGCCTTTTGGATAATCAGGCCCTGATGGTATTTAACTATAAAAACAACAGTTTTCTTTTTTACAGTGTACTTTTCTTTAATTTAAACAAACTTTACTCGTAATAATAAAAAAAATTATATAATTTTTACTATGTACATTTCTAAAATTTGGCGGCACACTTTGAGAATTTGGCGGCACACAAAAGTGCCGCGGCACAGTGGTTGAGAATCACTGTAATCTAGCTGGACCCAGCGTAGTTCGACGATGCTGTGCGTGAGATAGCAAGTTGAAGGTGTCAGGCAGAGGTGAATTTGGGTTAGCATGGAGTATCTAGTGATTGGATAGTTAGTTGAATAAACTGAAAACAGGATCTACGTAGATTGTGAAAGGTGTTTAAGATTTAAATGTGGATAGTCTTTAAAGAAGTAGTTTGGCAAAAGGAAATGAATCGTATTTTCTGTTTTTGAGGACTTTAAATACAACAATTAAGGACTGGTGTGTCGTTGGAGTTGTGATGTGGAGTGTTGATAGATGTGCTGTTTGGAGATTGAAGTATTGTGTGTTGATATTAGATTTGACGAATGTGCTGTTGGCGCCTAAAGTTTGATGCTGGAGATATACAGTATTCCTCGTTGCTCTCAAAAGTCCTTGACGAATTCAACTATTAGTATTTGTAAGCTGCATGTGGTGAGCTATATTTTTTAGGATAGTTTAAAATTACTTAGTTTAAGTTTATTAGTGAGTTCTTTCTTACCCATACGCCCCTCTTCACTCATGGTTAAAATAAAATTGGTTGCCTCTTTAATATGAGTCACTTGATTGCCTCCTACACTAAACATAAGCACGATGAATCAAGTAGAAGTCGGAAAGGAGACGTCACATGGTGACTAACAAAAACGCCATTTCACACACCAAAAAAAAAAAAAAAAAAAAAAAAAAGAAATCCGTTATGTCATAGAAGCATTGTTCTTTAAAAAAAGTTAAAAAATTAATTTTTGAAAAACACGAACTAATTTGACCATTATAAATTTTCGAATATGAAAACGAAATTTAAAATTAGTTGAATTCTGCTTAGGTCCACATCATATATTTGCTCGCATAAATTTGTTCTACGTCGTTGGTATAACCTCCCTGTTGAAAGATTCTCATCCACGAATACTGATATGCTTGGGAATTTAAGGAGAGAAGTGCTAATGCTCTACAGATGTTTCTGAGCAGAGCCTCTTTTTTTTCGTCATAAACAAATAAATAAATAAAAATGTAAATAAACCGTTACACTGATAAATCTGTATAAATAAAGCAAACAGTTTGTAGGCGGAACACTCCCAATTTTGATTGGTCTAGATTTAACTATTTTAGTGATGAAAGTCGGCCATTTTTTTTAGTAAAAACTGATGAATTTCTTTAAAAGATAGATGTTACACTTTTTTTTTTTAAAGAGCTCTAAAAACTGTTCATTTTTTGTGAGGACACTATATATACAGCAAGTTATTAGATTTAAAGATATTACGCTGCAAAGTTTCACTACGCGATATCATTCGACTGGTTTTATCTTACAATAAGAGTCAATATTAAAGAAAAAACTGTCTAATTTTAAAGAATAATGAATAACTTTTTTTTTTTAAACTATCAGTTTTGAAATTCTAAGAGACCTGCAATTTTTAAATTACAGCATACTTATTTCCCATACATAATCCATTAAATTTGTAAACAATTGTTGATTCATTCTTGAGAATCATTCACATAAGACCATAGAGCATTGTTCCAAAACGAGTGCAAAACTGAAGAAATACTTAATTTAATTTGTACTATGTTGCTTTGACTTTTTGACCTTTAAAGAAATTTTTAATTATGTTACAAAGCCGAAAATGTGATTTAAAAAAATAAATAGTGATTCAATTCTTTTGAAAATTCATTTAAATTTAGTGACCAGAGAAGCGGGCGTAGCCTGCTAGTAAGTAAATAAATAAACCAAATCCCTTTAAAAATGTCTTTCTACATTTAGACTGTCTTTGCAGAAATATTATATTCATACCAATAACTAACAACAACAACAAGAAAAATCACATAATTGGAAAATAATAATAATAATGAAACATTTTTCAATATCTTCTTTAAAAATATTATTAGCTAAAAGATTTCGTAAATATGATTATTTTATTACAAATCAAATTGTCTCGAATTATTTTATTTAAAACTGAACGCGCCGGCAAACATTCCCTAAACATAACTAACAATTTGTTCACAATTCTGATGTTACCAAAAGCGATAAATAAAGATTTTAGATTACATAATATTTCTTCATTTCAGTATCATAGAGTATACCCAAGAGAAAAATTTTAATCTTTATTTCATTCTTATATACTTGACACGAGAATTTTTTCCTGGTGTAATCGATATAAAAGGATATTGATCCCTTACCTCCCTCCCCCCTCCCTGTTTCCTGAGCCCGATGTCTTCGTTTCTTTTTCAAGTATCTATCCAAGAAAATGTGAAAAGACGCCAATATATATACTTTTTTCTCACCAATATTTCACAAGAATTTTCTTTTCTTAAAGGATCACAGGACCGTTATGTTATTAATCACGGGAAATATTTCTCTCGTAAAATATAAAGGAGGAACAAAAATTGGGATTTTTTTTATTTATATCCTGACAAAGTTTCGTTTTGAATGGACACCTTACCCTCAAAACCCCACAAGTGTTATGGACCAATGATCAGAAAATATACGAAATTAACGTTAAAGTGTAGATAAAATAATAATACAAAGTAGTGCATGTAACTTTTTATTGCATAAATAAAAAATTCTATTTTTTATTTATAAATTTTTTAATGGGTGAAATCGGAAATAGTTGGAGAAAGGCATAATTTTTATCAGGTTTAAAATAGGGCAGGTTGTTGTTAGTAAAAAATAGCATTTTTTAGATTTTTGAGGACAATTTTTAACACTTTCCAACAAGGTTGAAAAGTGTTAATAACTTCGGTTTGCCTGCCTGTCCGTCTATTTGCCTGTGTGTCCGTGCTCTAACTCCCGTAAATATTGATGGAATTTCTTGAAACTGATATATGTTGTTCAAGTTCACTATCGGGTGTTCTCCATTGAAAATGGAGTAAATACCATCAGTGGTTTATGTACAGGGACACCCGAAAGTATTCCAAAGCATTGCGTTATATGAGAGGTATTTCTATAATTCAAATTTTAATAACTTTACTTTGCACAAAGCTTAATGAAATTGAAATATGTTATTCATATGCACAAAATAATGTTTTCCACAGAATACAGTATAATTAGCATTAGATTTACAATGTCACACAAAAATATTCAGTTACATTAATGGCATTGGAAATTTGCTGGAATTTCATTTTCTTTGTATTAAGTGTTTTTAACATTTTCTAACAATTTTTAAGGATGAATATGATTTCAATTTATGTATCTGTCTGTCCGACTGTCTATCTTTCTATATGTCCGTCAGCCCGCCCCCAGCGACCGTATATATTTTCAGAATTTTTAAAAATTGATATATGCTATTCGAGTTTACTATCGAATGTTTCCTATTTAAAATGGCTTTAACAGGTCTTGTACTATAGGTTTGTGTACAGGGACACCCAAAAAAATTCCAATGCAATGCGTTTTAGACAGATATTTTTATAAATCACATATAAATAACTTTCTGCTGTAAAAATTATACAGAAATTGACATTTCTTGTTAATATGCTAAAACAATGTTTTGTATAGAATACAATATGGTTAACCTTGAGATTTACAGGGCTACGCTAAAATATTCAGATATATTAAAGCTTGCCAATTACAATCTAAGGGCTATATTTTCTGTTGCGTTAAGCAGTTTCAACGCTTTCTGATAATGTTTAAAATTAATTTATGACTACAATTATTCTATTTGTATGCCTTTCAGTCTTTCTGTCTGTCCGTAGTGTAATAACATAGTTCTGCAATAAGAGGGTACAGTTGGAAGGTATATTAATCAATGTGTACCGCACGATTTTTCGTTCTTGTTGATTCTTAGGAGCACATTTAACATTTAAAATCTGGACACTTATTTCGGGATTCGGTTACAAGTATGAGTTAAATAAATGCTTTTTAATTTTAACTTCTGTAACTCTTGCTTGTTATAAATGTATAAATGACCATACAAATTCATTTATACTACACTTGGATACCATAGATATAATTCACTAATTTATTTAAAGTATATTTTTCCAATTATTTTGTAATTATTATGATGTAAATACTGCTATTATATTTCAGGGAATTTTTTAAGCTCATTTTTATTAGTTGATTAAAATTATTTTGATTAGTTAATTAATTAACAAATTACTTAATAAATTTTAGGAAATTCATAGATATATAATTCTTTAATTCTCGCTATTTATTTAATAAAAAAAAAAAAAAAAGAAAGAGAAGAAAAAGAAAGAAAGAAAGAAAGAAAAATGAATAAACTGTATCTGGAGTTTTTTAATCACCTTTAGTACATAAAGGATTCATAAATTTTACAAGCTAAATTATCTGCGTGTATTCCCGTGTGTATTCACTCGTGGAAAGACAGCCATTAGAGAGTAAAATGGCCGCCTTTGCCTGAATGAAAAGGAATCATATTTTTCTCGCCATGATCCATCTATGTCTTATTACTATATGATGGATACCATTTGTCTTCAGTATATCATTATTCTCCTAAACTTGTGTAAACATCAGTTAAAATTCCCTAGATTGGGAAATATTTCCTTTGACCTATATCCCTCAAACTGGTAATAATTGACAACATGAATAAATGTTTGATTTGATAATTAGAAAAGTAATAGGTAGCTTGCTCATTATAACATGAGACGTGAGAAAAAAAAAAAAAAATGCTTGAAAAGGCAGAAGGGACCGCTCACCACTACACAGCGGTTAAAAGCGATTTTAAGACTCTCCGTAGTTTATTACACATTCACAAATAAATAAATCAGTTATTTAAATTACATTGGCTGCCGGCGATTATGCCCTCCTGACAAAGTGAGGCATTAGAAGTAAAAATTTTGGCTGTTGATGATGAAATAGATTGTACTTGTGTGAGGTATAAATCTTGTAATTTATATAGATCTATCATCCCCATGTTGACGAGCAAAGATTTTTGATGCCGGAAAAGTTTTTTGGCATCAGCCATTAGAGAGTATGGAAGCAGAAATATAGTAATAGAATAGAATGTTGATGATTTTTCAAAATGTCAAAATGTCGAAATGTTGCATAGCTTTTAATTGTTCTAATAAATATATGAAAAGAAATGGGATGAGTTATCATAAGTAAATTATATTTCACTAAATTATGAAAAATATAATTTTTATAATCAGTTGCTTTGTTATTATTATGGTTTAAACACTGTTTTGGTTTTAAATGGAATACTTTTTTAAAGTTTGATTTTTTTTATGACTTTATATTAATAAGTAATATAGAATTTTTAAAATTCTTTTAAATAATAGTTAGCAGGGGCGCAGGTAAAGAACGTTAGTTTTAGTATATAAAAAGTTATTAACTTTAAATATTAACTAAATTATTGATATAGTAAAAAAAAAAAAAAAAAAAAAAAAAAAGAAATTCATTCATTTTTAGTACATACATTATTCATAAATTTTAGTTGCTAAATTATCCGTGTGTATTCCTGTGTGTATTTATTTACTCGGGGAAAGACAGCCATTAGAGGGTCTTAACCAGAGTAAAAAGGAATCCCCTTTTCCCCTTCAATGATCAATCTATGTCTTATTACTATATCTATGGTGTGAGGGCTGAAGCCTCGGAGGCGGTTGAAAAAATTTCAGATTTTGCGAGGGACTGGAAAAGTCAGCAAGATTAATTTTTAGTTTGTTAAATTGGATAATTCCATTAGGGTCTGAAAAATTTTAGTTAATTTAGTTTTTAAAAGGGGGCGCTGTAAGAAAGCAATTATTAGGGACCCTATATATAGAGAGACTGGACATTGACCGAAAGTCGGCCATCTTAGTGCCAATTCGGAGCAATCCCCGTAGAACGTAATGCTTTTTTCTTCGCGATTGACGCTTTACTATACAACATAAATGAAAGGAATTTGTGCAGAAAGTAATGCAGAATATAAATATGTAATTTTTTTCGTCTTAGAGAAAAAGAATTTGAAGAAAAACAAATTTTGTTTTAACCTTCGACATGGTTACTTTTTCAGTTCCTATCGGAAAACAGAGGAATTTTTTGTTGTATATTTCTATATTAAGCAAAATACGTTGATTGTGAAAGCAGTTCTACCTTAGTGAATGTAATTCTACCTTATTTTATTTTTTTGAGGACATATATTCTATATATAAAAAGTTAGAAAATTTTTAACAAAAATATGGTAATCTTAGTTTTTGTCAAGTAATTCATGAATAAATGTAAAACTACGGCAGAAGAACAGAAATTATTTTTTATTATTTTATAAAAATATTTACGTAATATTTTTACAAGCTAAAAATACATATTTTATTTATTTCAATTACACATTATTAATAATTATGACTTAGTTAAATATTAAAAATAAAAAATTTTTATTAATAATAATTTGTAAAAATATTAACTAATATCTTTAGAAATTAAAAAAAAATGTTTTTATTTATTTTATTTACATTTGCTTATTTCATTGATTTTTTTTTTAAGTTTTTTTAAATATTATGTAAATGAAAATAATTACTTATTTAAACATTATTTATAAAATTTATTATGGCAATTATTACTTAAAAGAAATTTATATTTCATATTTTAGCAAATAATATACACCTTATTTTCTTTATTTTTATTAATTTATTTTAAGAAATCCGATACATTTTGCGTACTAGAAAAAAATCAAAAAATATATTTTTATATAGTTATTTTAAATATGTATTTTAAAATATATCAGAAAAATACATTGAGATCTAACATATTAAATATATTGCACAACAGAACTTAAAAACTAATAGCTAGCAAATAAATAATGTAATTATCTCATATGTTAGGAAATAAATACGTAAAACAGCATGCAATAAGAGAATTCAAAGTATTTAAAGCATGATATAAAATAAATAATTATGCATTTTTATCTTTTAAAAGTATTCCAAAATTAAAGCAATTTATCTCCCAGCAAAGAAAAAATGTAATAAATAAGTTATTTTTCGATTATGACGTAAAATAATCAAAATTTCTTCTCAGCGTAATGATAAGCAATGGAGCAACTGGCACTAAAATGGAGAATTTCCTCAAAAAGCCGGCGCGCCAATGTCCAGTCTCTCTCTATCGAGGGTCCCTAGCAATTATTAGGCGTTTGTTGAGCTTGAAATTCTGTAATATAAAAGGCAATAAGGGTGCAAATGTTTCTGAATAAGGAGCAAGAAAAGTGCTTTTTTTTTTTTTTTTTTTTTTTAACGAAAGGCAGACAGGGTGTAACACCCTCCTGAAAATGTCTGGTGGAAATTCTGGAGATAGGTGGAACTTTATACGAAGAAATAGATAATATTACTTATACGGAGTTCATAAAGAATTTGAACGCAGAGTGATTGGTAATTAATCCAGTATGAGTCGTTTCATTTCTTCATTTTGTCCTTTCTTCATGTATATTAGCACCTGGTGGACAAGTTTTGAACTTAAAATTCATCTTATGAATTGCCCACTTATTAAATTTGGTGCTAATCCCCTCGACTACTTTAATAGCAAGATATTATTTATAGCGGAAGTATGCTTATAAACACCCTATGGATAAACTGATTTATTTACACAAATTATACATACATACACACTTACATACATTTGGTATATTCTAATCCAAAAGGAATAGAGATACAGTTATAAATTCTCGCGCATAAAATGCAGTGTAGAATTTTAAGTTTTACATTGTACAATTTAATTTTATTTATTTGTTATGTTTCATGTGTTTAACATTACAAATAGAAAGGGGGGTGGAATCTCTGCTAGTATACTTCTATTGTTTTGAAAGTATGAAAACAATCCCCCCGGAGAGAATTATCGGGTAATTTTTTTTATTTTCGTTGTCAAAAATTTTGTTCTAAGTTTATGCAATATTTTCCACATAAATTACAGATTTAACACAAGGATTTAACATCACCCTCATCCTCCCCTACCCCCCCCCCCCTCCTCAAATGAAATAAAATAAATAAATAAACAAATGCAGGTGATAAAAACCAAGCAAAAGAAATCATGGAAAAAGAAGAAGAAGAAGGGAAAAAAAAAGTACGGAAACATAAAAAAAAAAAAAAAAGAAAAAGAAAAAGAAATTTATACAAATAAAAAAATGTGGTACACGAAGATAAAATCATGAAGTGGATACCCTGGAGGAATTAATATTTGCTTTTTTTACCTTGCTACTAGTACAACATTCGAAAAATTCTATTTAGAGTAATCGATGAAGAAAACGGAATGATCCAATTTTCTCGGTTACCGTTAAGGGAAATGCTTCAGGCTTACAAATTGTCGCGAGCCTCTGAGACTTAAATCATTGATGCCAGATTCATGAGGACATGATTTTTATGATTAAGGAGAAACTGGCAATTAATCTGAGTAAGGTAAATTCAGTGATACAGATCGTTTATTAATCGAAAAGATATGGCAACATTTCAGTGATTGGGCAATGATTAAATGGAACTAAAACGTATCGGTAAATTTATAAATGAATGTTTTGATATTTCAGATTAATTCATAATTTTGAAATTAGAATAAAGTTGTATAAATTAAACATTTTCTATTTCACGT
This sequence comes from Salticus scenicus, assembly GCA_963930645.1. Classification (NCBI taxonomy): domain Eukaryota; kingdom Metazoa; phylum Arthropoda; class Arachnida; order Araneae; family Salticidae; genus Salticus; species Salticus scenicus. The sequence continues at coordinate 102,724,735 of OZ005660.1, forward strand.
TATTTTCTACAGAATATGACAACGACATTAAATTATTATTTTTTCTTTCTTTCTTACGGTTATTGTGATTAATTAAGATTTAATCATCGATATTGGTAATAAATTATACGTTATTTTTATAATCAAGACTAAATCAGTATTTAATCGATGGAAATTCAGAGGTAACTATTAGATTATTATTATTTAACATGTAGCAATATTTCTCTAACAGGCTAATTATTCTGTAGAAATAGAAATGACTGATAATTATATAAATTAATATTGTGTTTAGTATTAATTTTAAGTGAAATCCTGATTACTAAATAATAGAAAAAGGATCGCGTAATTGAATTATTTCGATTACCATTTTACTGTTTTATAAAATATGAACTATACGTTATTTTTATAATCAAGAGTAAATAAATAATTGATAGATGGAAAGAAAATTCAGAGTTATAGTTAGATTATTATACTATAACATGTAGCAATAGCTAGGGAGCCAATTATACAGTAGGAAAAGAAATGATTTATAACTACATAAATTAATATTTCGTTTACTATTAATTTTAAGAGAAATCATGATTACTAAATAATAGTATGATCAGGTAAATGGATTATTTTAATTACTATTTTACCACTTTACTCCACATAACAATAGTATATTGACATATGATACCACATAAAAATAGTATATTGACATGTGACATCACATAAAAATAGTATATTGAGATATAAAAACTCATATTTATTACGATACTTCAAAACTTAATTACCAATTAAATTCACATGTTTATTTATGATCAAGATTAAGCCTATAATGAACAGAAAGGGGAAAAATTATTATCTATGAATTATAACAAAACATAAAAAGGTACGCTTTGGTGTACGTTGAAGGTCTCCGCTAATTCTTGCACGGTTGGGTTCGGGTTGTTCCTCATGGCTTGGTCAATATCGTCGTCTCTAATGTGTGATGGCCGTCCGCTCCTAGCCTGATCTTGGCAGCTTCTGTCTCCTTCCCTAAATTTACTAAACCATCGACGACGTGTGCTTTCATCTATTGCATCCTCCCTATAAACTTGACAAACATTGCGACATGCTGCGGCTGCCGTACTCTTTTTACTGAACTCGTATAACAAACAATGTCTTATATGCTCCTTCTCGCTTTCCATGTTACTCCCTCTGATATTTTTTTTTGAAATGATTAACTTTGTGAGACACGATACATTTATATTTGAGGTGTCAACACGTTTGACTAGCGATGATTTGCGTCATTACAATGTTATGTGTGACGTCAGTTCCATTGCAAATTTGCATATCCAAAAACGGTTAGAACTTTCGCACTCACCCAATAAATGAAAATCTTAAACATATTAAAATTAGGATTCCGATTGTCATCACTGGGACGGAACAAGTTAAAAAAAGAATCTCTTATATATGTACACCTTCCGAATAAATTATACATTTCGAAATTTGCTTTTCCAAAAATCACTTCCAAACGGAAATAAAAATGATCTAAAGCAGCACTAGGCAAAATTCATTTATTTCCTTTCTCAAAATTGAACGTTTCCTTATCTTCTTCCCTCCTTTTGCAAAATTTCTTCCAAGATGATCAATCGCGAAGAATCTTTTAGCTCAGAGGGAGAATGAGTGAGAATTCCAACTGGTGCATTGGATAACAAAGGAGAATTATGCAATATTTTAATATCCGAAGAAGCCTTTCATCAGGAATCTCCCTGGAAGTTGTTTTACAGCATAATTTTGGAGCAAAAGACAAATGATGGTGGAACTCAATCCATTTTTCCAATTTCAGAGTCTAGAAGTCCCTGAGGAAATATCCCTAAGAAAGTGACTCATATGGATAATAAATCTCGAAGAAGAGACTGGTAAAATGAATGGCTTGAAGGGTATTATGGGATTTCTATTTGAGACAATTGTTTTTTAAAGTTTACAATGGGGATTTTTTTTTCCCCTTTTATCAAAGAAGAGATATAAGTTTGATACTTGGTAGATATGACAAAGAATGGTGGATTTATTAAAATTGGATTTAATGTATTGTTTATTAAATGGGATTTAAATTTTGAAAACTGAGTGTTAATTGCAAACGATATCAACTTCATTTAATGGACTCTCGTTTTTTTTTTTTTTTTTTTTTTTGATACGAGGCTAAATCATACCCAACATGTGATTTCTGATTCTCCATTTCCCTATGACTTTCTCTAGGATGCAAATATTTCCCTATAGAATGTAAACATTTTGTCATAAAACACAAATGTAAACATTATAATTCTGCATTTTCCCCTGTGGTAGTCACGTGTCAAGGGTTTATTACGTAACGCCAATAAAGTCCATTATTTTCACTGCAGTTTTGCATGGGAAAAAATGGGGGGTGGGAAGAGGTAGTCGAAAATGCTGGAAATAATGCGCAATCTCAAATGTAATAAAAATAAATATGTCAGTTAACAACGATGTAAAAATGTCGGGGAAAAGTAAAAAAAAGACATCGAAGACTGCGAAGGATAAGGACTGAGGGTTCAGGATCTGTCACCGAAGTTTTAATTAAATTAAAACGAGAAAAAGGACAGAAACAGGCATACAAGCACACAAATGCGCTATTACATGTATGGGAAGAACAAGAAAACAATCAGCTGAAATTGTAAAAAAAATAATGTAGAAAAAGACACCAAAAGTGGATAGGATGGGCTAGGATCTCTGGAATCGTCGACAAGAAGGTAGTAGAAAATGCTGGAAATAATGCGCAATCACAAGTGTAAAAAAAATAAATAAATAAATAAATAAACAACGATGTAAAACATCGGGGAAAAGTAAAGAAAAGACACCGAAGACTGTGAAGGATAAGGACTGAGTTGTTCAGGATCTGTCACCGAAATTTTAATTGAATTAAAATGAAAAAAAGGACAGAAAAAGGCATGCAAGCACACAAATGCGCTATTACACGTATATGAGAAGAACAAGAAAACAATCAGCTGAAATTGTAGAAAAAAAAATGTAGAAAAAGACACCAAAAGCGGAAAGGATGGGCTAGGATCTCTGGAATCGTTGACAAGAATCTAGCTTGCTACTTCTTGCGTATTATATGATGATGTAAAATTTGCGTTTCTTACAAAATTAACTACAACTTTACAAAAAATAAATCTGAAATAAAAATTAAAACGTTTAAAGAAAGCATTAGATGAGGATCTTTTCCAATTTATGTGCAAATTATAATTTATATTATCTTTATTTGTTACTGTAGCAATTGCTTTTAGCATAATAAAAATTGATAAAAGAGATTTATCAACTTTACAATATTTCAAGAGGATGTTTTATATTACAATACTATTTCTAGAAAAATATGAATAGGATAGACTAGTAAATAACATAATTTGCAATTTTAATTTTTCGTCCGTAAATGTTATAATATAGGAATGAAAGGGAAAAAAAAATGCAAACATATTATTAGACAAACGTGTGTTTCTATTCAAAAAAAAAAAAAAAAAACTTAAGTATCGTGTAAACTGTAACTTATTTCTTTTTTCTTCTCTCTTTTTTTTTTTTTTTTTTACTGTAAAAATTACGCATTCGCACTAAAAATAAATAAATAAATAAATATTATCTCTCTAATCTTTGATCTAATTGGTTATAAACGGGTATATTATGTATCTTGGGATTCTTTCAAAAAATTATTTGAAAACAAATTACAATAATTTACATTTTTTTTTTTCAAAGATACCAACTAAACAAATATTTGTTTTTATTCTCAAATATTGTTCCTTTATATTATTTTTCGCTTATTTTATTTATTATTTAAAACAAAATATATTAATTTATATACATTTTTTTTTCTCTAAGATATTAACTACACAAATATTAATTTACAATCTCAAATATTGTTCGTTTATTTTATTTATTATTTTAAAACAAGTTACGGTAAGTTACATTTCTTTTTTTTTTCAAAGATACCAACTACACAAATATTTGTTTTCATTCTCAAATATTGTTGATTTATTTTATTTATTATGTTTCTATTTCGTTTACTTTATTTATTATTTGAAACTGTAAATAATAATAATAATAATAATAATTGTTTTCGTTCTCAAATACTATTTATTTATTTATTTATTTATTATTATTATTATTGTTTTATAATAATTTTCCCTATATATGCTTCCTGAAGACGATCATCAATATTAATATTAGCTTCAAATTTAAAGGAAAATTTGAAAGAATTAGCAACAAAATGTTGGATAACAGCAAAGAATCATGCATACATAAATATAAAAAGAAATGTTTTACTAGACTTTTGAGAAATTATTTTATTATATAAATTTAAACAAATAACAACTTATTAACAAATGTAACCCATTTTTCCATTTCTACAGTTTAAAATTTCCCAGAAAATATTTGTAAAGTAAGTGACTTCACACAAATAATAAACCGGAAAAAGAACCGAGGAAATAAATAGCTCGAAGAAATTTATGAATTTCTTTTCTCTAAGAGTTGTTTTAAAAATTTCATAAGTGGAATTATTATTGTTATTATTTATTTAATTTCAAAATATATTTTTATATTTTGTTATGTCAGGGAAGATAACAAATTTGAGATTTTGATGATTATTATTTGAAAAATAATTTCGGATGCATTAGAAGTACTGCTTATTAAAAATTAAATTAACATTTAAAATTTGAGCAGAATTGTATATTATGATTTTATGAATCATCAAATTGACATAGGGTTAGTGCTCCAGTGATTGGCATGCTCCAGTAATTGAAATCTATCCTGAAATAATTAATAAATAAGAAAAATAATAAAATCATATATTTTACATATAAGAATTTTAACATTTTATGTCAAACACTGGAGCATAGGGTGCTAATAACTGGTAAAATGAATAACTAGCAGTGTCAAACACTGGAACATAGTGGGCCAATTACTGATAAAATGAAAAACTGGCAGTCAAAGTTGAGTGGGTGTCAAATAAAATTTTATAAAAAAAAAAAAAATAATTTTTATCAAATGTATATATTTTAACATATATGTGGTTCTTCTTTCATACCATATGTATTAATTTAAGATTTCTAAAATTATTTTCTGATGACTAGAACATTAGAAACATCAGAGATTGCTCTAAAAGTGTCAATCACTGGTGCACTTCCCTATACTGTAATAACTGAATTGAAGTCTTTTGATTGGCAGTAACAAATTAAAAGACATTGTTAGAGGAAACTAGTAAATTATGATTTCAATAATTATTAAAGGATAATTTCATTTGTGAGTGGCTACACATCACTCTAATTTTAAATATTTAACTTTATTTTATTTTAAGGAATTTTGGTGTGCTGATATACATGTATTAATTTTCTAGAAATAATATAAAACTTTTAATTTTACAAAAATAATTTGCACGTAAGAAGGTAAAAAGGTATCGTGACAGACAAGACAAATTTTGAACGTTCTAGCACTATTTCTATATTTTTACCCCTTGCTCTCCTCTTCCTCACTCATTCCGATAATTTTACACTTTCAAAAATATCCTCAATCGATTTCTAAGCCCAAAAAAACCTACATGTACGAAATTTCAATGTTCTAACTCTATTTCTACATTTTTGCACATTTATGCTCCTTCTCCTGTTTCCGCCCCATCTAATAAATGTAACCTTTCAAAAATATCTGCAATCGTTTCTTCGCCCCTCCAAACCTAATATTATCAATTTTTAGCGTACTAACTGTATTTCTACATTTTGGCCCCATAGCCCCTCTTTCCCCCCTCCTATTGTTTTAATACTTTTGAAAGTATTTTCATTTGATTTCCTACCCGTAAAAACGTATAATCACAAAATAAAATTTCATGAATAATGAAATTAAAATTTCATTTATAATTTATTGATACTTCTAAATTTAAGAAAATTTGCGTCAAAATTAATAAATTATCATTTCTTGAATTATGAAATTGTAATTAATAATTGTAATTAATAAGAGTAAATTCACTAACTTATTCACAGATTCACTGACTCACCTTGGCGATTCTATGAGAGATTCCCTTCTGTTACTCTATTCGTATAAGTATTAAAAAAAAATTTAATACATTAAAACATCCCTTATTCAATTCAATTATTACTCAAACTACATAAATTATTGATTACAAGTTAAATAAATCTACTATACATTTTACAGGGAATCAATAAAATACTTTTGTACAGAAGCAAAAAATATCTTAAAAATATTTAAAACTTTGAAGTATGCTTTATTCGAGCTCAGCAAAATACTTTGTCTTCCTTCAGATTTTTGAAGTTTTTATTAGCTTAGTTTATCCAGCAGTTTCCGATATTTATAGATTCGTGTTAAAAGGAATATTTCTCAAACTATATCCAAAATATTCTTTTTTTTTTTTTTTCTTTTTCAAAAACTGAATTCGACTTTCGATACCAGTCAAATTTTATAGCAAAAAGTGAAGTATATACTACAACAGAATCAATATTGTTTAAATATTGTATTTATTAGCTTTATACTGGAGGTATCTTCTTCTATGTCATAACAATACGTGGTGAAAAAAATACCGATGCACTCGAGAAATGATAATAATAATACATATATATTTTTTATTTAGATGTTTACTTTAAAGATATTCAATTTCTATGATAAAGTACATACTTTTAAGGGACGTTCTATTTATCTTCGTCGGTAGCCAAACATCGTATATATTAGGGGGAAATTTGTTATGAGGATTTTGTGATGTCGCTATTTATCAATTTGTTGCGAGAATTAATCATACTACAGGGTGATTATAATTAAAGTTACGATTTCAAAACGCTATAATTTTAAAACTACCCATCAGAGCGATTTGATATTTTACCAGAGCAATCGTGAGGCAATGAAATTTTGTTTAGGGGAGGAAAAAACAATAGTTCCAAAATGTGCCGTTAATTATTCGTAAAGTATTTATTTCATGAAGCTCCTCTTTTTCTCTTTTCACTATGACTGTTTCTGCTGTAAACACGTACTCTTGTCTCTTTGCTAAATAAATTGCAGTACACCCTTGAAGTCTATTGTTTCTTGCTATTCCGTTGTGTTGTTAATAACATTCCTGCGTTTAATGAGCACATTTAGGCGTTTTCCCTGACATTACCCTGACAGCGCCATCTATAGAAACATGTTGGAACTACTTTTTTCCTCCCCAAAACAAAATTTCATTACCTCACGATTGCTCTGGTAAAATATCGAATCGCTCTGGTGGGTAGTTTTAAATAACGTTTTGAAATCGTAACTTTAATTATAATCTTCCTGTATTAAATAGGATTGTACGTATATCCGGTCATCCCTTAAAATACGCGCTCAACGTAGAAAAACGCAGTAAGTATCAACAGTTGTGAAATAATTCAAAGATTCTGAGTTGACAGTTTAAATTAAATTTTTTCAATTAGTTAAAATGATATCATTTTAAAACCCCAAAATGAATGCCAAACAAACGGCACAACGTTAGTCTATGGACAGGCTTTGCTGTCAAAGCTGGTAGAGGAGGTATGCTTTTGTTGTGAGGTAGCGCTCATAATCGCCTAATCACACCATTTTCCATGTTTTTCTCCTTAAATCGCATGAATATAGTATACGGCCCTTCAGAAAGACCTCCATTTAAATTAAATTATTTTAATTAGTTAAAAGGATGTAAACTTAAAACCCAAAGTGAATACAAAATAAAAAGGACAACGTATTGCGAAAACAGTGTCCAACTAAAGTAGCTACAACTGCCTGAAGTAGTTGCGTGGCACGATACAATCAGTGGCAGTGGGTTAGACATACTTTGCTCTCAAAGTTGGTAGAGGAGATATGCTTTCGTTGTGAGGTAGCGCTCATAATCGCCTAATCACATGATTTTCCGTGTTTTTCTCCTTAAATCGCATGAATATGGGTTATAACCCTTTAGAAATATCTCCATTTAAATTAAATTATTCTAATTAGTTAAAATGATGTAAACTTAAAACCCAAAGTGAATACAAAATAAAAGGGACAACTTATTGTGAAAACAGTGTCCAACTAAAATAGCTACAACTGCCTGAAGTGGTTGCAAGGCACGATACAACCAGTGGCAGCGGTTATGACAGGCTTTGTTCTCAAAGCTGGTAGAGGGGATATACTTTAGTTGTGATGTAGCGCTCATTAGCGCCTAGGCACACTATTTTCCACGTTTTTCTCATTAAATATCGTAAATATGGGCTATGACCCTTCAGAATTATCTCCATGGGAAGCCATTGTATCCAGGTCTACAACATTAGCATAAAAAACCTACCTTTACCACATACCCCCTTCTGGTTATTTCGTGTGATAATTAACTGGATATTTGCAAATTTGATTCTTAAAAAAGTTATAATTTGTTTAATAGGGAATATATTAAAATGGTCTGTAAATTAAAAGAAAGAGCTTCTGATTAATTGGATATTGAAGAATTGGATATAAGAATGCTTCACTTCTGATATTTCTATATGCTAATTAGTTACAGATTTATTAATTAATGTGATAAAGAGTAACACTTACGTTGTGGGTAATTCTTCATCTGTTTCATCTGCAGCCTCGATCTTTGCCGCCTCTCGTGCGTCCGGTAAAAATAAAACCGGACTAGAATGTCCAGTTGCTAACCAACCTGTAAAAAATAAATAAACAAATAAGTAAATTTTATATTATACATTTTTACAGATTGAAATTTATTTCATACGCCTAAAAAAAAAAAAAAAAAAAAAAAAAAAAGATATTGTTGAGACAAATCAAATTTATTTTGTTGGCTGATTTTTAGATTTATTTTGTCATTTTAAGAACAATTTTATACAGTAAATCATAGTACATCTTACAGTAAATCATGGTACATCTTACTTTGATTGACCAAAACCAATGTTTCCCCCCAGGTTTTAAAGAGGGTAAGAAGCAGCTAGTACGAAAAAAGCCCTTTTTAGATTCTTGAGGACAGTTTTGGATTCTTAAGGGCACAAAATCGAGAAACTTGTATTGTAAAAAGAAAAGTATTGCAATCATGACAAAAAATCGGCTTTGAGATTTTGGTGCACATGTATGTTTTGAATTGCCCAAAGTTCATTTTGGATATTTTTACGGTTATGTATACGTATGTGTGTGTGTACGTGTGTATGTGTGGGAGTGAACACTTTAGCGTTTAAGCAGTTTGTTCGAATGAGCTGAAAATTAGTACGTATGTTCTAGGTCACCGTTGCATAAACTGTTTAGATTTTGGCGAATCTATCACTTTAAATTTTTTTACAGGGACACAAAGAAAGATTCTTTATCATTATGACTTGTGGGCTCAAAATATTTAAAGTGCTATAGCGTCTAAACGCCTTATTCGAATGAACTGACAATTTATATACATGTTATAGGTTACCATCGTACAAACTGCATATATTTTAGTGAATCTAGAATTCAGAGATTTTTGCAGGGACACAAAGAAAGATTCTTTATCATTATGACTTACGGGCTCAAAATACTTAAAGTGTGATAGCCTCTAAACGCTTTATTCAAATGAACTGAAAATTTATATACATGTTATAGGTTACCGTCGTACAAACTGCATGTATTTTAGTGAATCTAGAATTTAGAAATTTTTACAGGGACAAAACGAAAAATTCTTTGTCATTATGATCTGTGGGCTCAAATTATTTGAAGTACAATAGCGCTAAATTAAACAACGTACTGGGGAAAAATACTTGATCAACCTATTATAATTTTCTCTCTTGTTTAATTAACGACTTCTCTAATTTTAATTTATTTAAACAACCGCTAATTACTTAATGTTCGGAAAGTCGAGTGAAGTCACTCCAAATATTTAAACTCTTTATATTATTACTTGTCACTAATGTATAAGCGAATGTTGGTTAATGATCATACAAAATAGTAATATTTATACGTATATCGTTATTCTTCAGTTTGAGGGTTGTTTTCTCTTAAACATATGGAAATATGAATTAAGTTCCTTTAGAAAGATTTCACTTCCAAAGAAACATAATCCTTGAGCCGTATCCCACCAACTGATAACACTGCTCGGCATGAAAATTGCCTCTGACAACATTTCAGGATATTCTTATGTAAAATGACCTCCTGGATCCGAATAGGACGCCCATTTTGCCCTATCACCCACCGTTTTTTAGGAATGACCCACTATTTTTATCGTTTTTTGGTGATTTTATGGCTATAAATTTGATATTTAGAGGAGGGGGTAGGATTATTTTAACTGTTAAATATCTTCTGAGGGGCTACAGAGTTGGAAAATTCTAAAACATCAACATTTGCGGCAAGGGGGAAATTTAGGGGGATTCGCCACTGAAATTATGTATTACATTTCTTATATTTTTTACTTTCTTCTATATGTAATATAGAGAAAGTATTGGATTCGCGAAAATTTTCGACCTCCGTTTTTTGACGGATCTACACGTTTTGGGATGTCCTGAACACGAATTGATAGTTTTTAAAAAATGTCTGTCTGTGTGTCTGTGTGTCTGTCTGTCTGTCTGTCTGTATCATTTTTTTGTGGACGCTGTATCTCACGAACCAATGAATGAAATTTAACCAAACTTGGTATTTAGTTGCACCCTGACATGAACTGGTGCCCATTAGATTTGGGGATCAATAGCTCAACAGGTGGCGCTGTGATCGCATTTTATAGGACAAAATTCCGTATAAATGGGCATAATGAGAGTTATTTTAAACTTGTGATTGTAAAATTAATATGAATTATTGATAATAGTAGTAGTCAACTAGGAAAAAAAAATTGTGCATGGGGGAGCATCGGTTCCCCCCCTGGGGGGGAAGTACCCCCCCAGGGGGGTTAAATTTTGAAGATGGGTATCATTCGAAAGATCTCGTCAATACCTTTAAAACGAATGGTTGAACCATAAATCTGTGATAATTTAAAACAAAGTTATCGATTTTTTTTACTTTTAACAAAAAAAAAAAACTTAGAAAAAAAAATCGTTTTTTTTTTTTTTTTTTTTTTTTTTTTTTTTTTTAAATATTGTTACTGATTGAATATGTATAGGAAAATATAGAAGAAAGTCTTGTGGTGGCCACAACATACTAGTTTAATCTATTATTAATGTTATTTATTAAACATTATATATTTTTGTTTTTACTTTCTTCTATAATATGTAATATAGAGAAAGTATTGGATTCGCGAAAATTTTCGAAGTCCACTTTTTGATGGATTTACATGTTTTGGGATATGGAGAACACGAATTAATAGTTTTTAGAAAATGTCTGTCTGTCTGTCTGTCTGTATCATTTTTTTGTGGACGCTGTATCTCACGAACCAAAGAATGAAATTTAACCAAACTTGGTATTTAGTTGCACCCTGACATAAACTGGTGCTGATTAGATTTTGGGATCAATCGCTCAATAGGTGGCGTTGTGATCGCATTTTATGCAAATTTTTAACATGGCAGCATAGGACAAAATTCCGTATAAATGGGCATAAAGAGAGTTATTTTACACTTGTGATTGTAAAATTAATATGAATTATTGATAATAGTAGTAGTTAGCTAGGAAAAAAATTTTGTGCATGGGGGGGCATCGGTTGCCCCCCCACCGGGGGGGGGGAAGTTCCCACCCGGGGGGGGGCAAAGTTTCAAGATGAGTATCTTTCGAAAGATCTCGTCAATACCTTTAAAACGAATGGTTCAACGATAAATCTGTGATAATTTAAACCAAAGTTATCGATTTTTTTTTACTTTTAACAAAAAAAAACTTAGAAAAATATCGCAATTTTTTTTTTCTTTTTTTTTTTAACGAAATTTAACCAAACTTGGTATTTAGTTGGTCCCCGACATTAACTGGTGCTGATTATGTTTGGGGATCAATAGCTCAACAGCTGGCGCTGTGATAGCATTTTATCTAAATTTTTAACATGGCAGCATAGGACAAAAATTCGTATAAATGTGCATAATAAGAGTTGTTTTAAACTTGTGATTGTAAAATTAATATGAATTATTGATAATAGTAGTATGTAACTAGGAAAAAAATTTTCTGCATGGGGGGGCATCGCTTCCCCCACTGGGGGGGGAAGTACCCCCCGGGGGGGATAAATTTTCAAGATGGGTATCTTTCGAAAGGTCTCGTCAATACCTTTAAAACGAATCGTTGAACTATAAATCTGTGATAATTTAAAACAAAGTTATCGATTTTTTTCACTTTTAACAAAAAAAAAAAAAAAAAAAAATCGTACTTTTTTTTTTTTTTTTTTTTTTTTAATATTGTTACTGATTGAATATGTATTGGTAAATATAGAAGAAAGTCTTGTGGTGGCCACAACATACTAGTTTAGTGTTAAATTAATTCTTTTTCATTCTCTAAATGAAATTCATGGCCATAAAATTACCGAATATTGATAAAAATTGGGGGAGGAAGGGGGGGGGTGCCCCGAGAAAACGGTGGATGACTGGGCAAAATGGTAGTCATATTCGGATTCAGGAGGTAATTTTACATAAGAATAAGCAAGAATGGTATCAGCTCGAAAAAAAAAAAAAATTTTTTTTTTTTTTGCTACACGGTGTTATTGTTGTATGCTGCATAGAGAATCCTCCCCCCCCCCCCATCCCCCCAAAATACTCAAGCCGGGCACAAGGTAAAATGCTCTAAAGGGAGCTTGATGTAAAGAAATGCATTTCAAAGATAATGTGAAATAATATCCTATTTTACTGTATTTTATACGTAAATAATATCGAATTTGTTATACGCAAGCGAAGTGTGACGTCACTGACCGTCCGTTGATCCAAGAAAAATATTTCCTATGTTAATCGCCCATTGGATTTTTTGTAAAAAACTATTAAAAATCGAGGGAAATTATTTCCTGATTTCATTCCCCATATTTAGGTATAGATAGATATTAGTTATCGTGTGCATGCGTTAGATTAAGTTGTTTTTGCTGTTAAATTGATAAAATTTGAATTTTAAATTTCAAAACACCAGAAAATAAATGGCAAACTTCCATATTCGATTGAAAACATAAGCATTTCATTCCAAAGGATGATATTTACACAATAAATATCCAACTCATATACTAATTAAAAGGAAAATGGTAAATATTCTATCATAATTTGAAGTCAAATTTGTTTTCAAATGTCTAAATAAAGTTTCTGATAGAAGATACTAATATGCTGCAGCGGAAGAGATTTCATATCTGTCATCCTTGGCGGAAAAAAAAAAAACAAAAAACATACCGCCAAATTATCTGGCGAACATATTTAATTCCTTCAAAAATCATGGATATTTTAACAACTTACATTAAGAGAGTAATGAATAACATGAAACAGTATTTCGTACAATATACATATTACGAAAATATACATCTGTCATGTATATTTTCGTGTTACGTTTTTGATCACCAAACGCCAAGGATGACAGAGTTTTGAAATTTAAAATTAAAATTTTATCAATTTGACAGCAAAATAACTCAATCTAACACATGTACACAATAACTAATACATATTCACATATTCAACATAAAATTCAATGGGGGATTAACATAGGAAATATTTTTCTTGCATCCACGGACGGTCAGTGACGTCATCACTTCGCTTGCGTATAGGCTTTGTGCGATTTTTTTCGATCTTCATATTTATTTTGTGAAAATTCCTTACGTTATAGGAAGAAAAGACAATCGTTTCTGATTTCAGCGTATCAAAAAACATTAGAGACACCTAACACAATGCACAAAAAAAAACAAAAAAAAACGAATATTACGATTTTTCAAACCTGTATAATTGCCACTCACATGTGTGATTGACAGTTCCATAAAATTAAAATATAATAATTAATTATTATTTTAATAAGAAATTTGTTATCCAAAAGAAAAAATAAACAGTAATAACTTCTTTTTCGAAGAACAGCAAAAACCATTTCATTGAAGTAATTAAACATTTTTAAGTGAGTAAGTATAATGAATCTACTTTTCTTTCAATATAACAAAGTAATGATTGCCGAAGGATTTGAATAATGATTTTTTTTTCTTTATTAGAGTTAAAGCATCATCAATAAAGAAATATTTTAAAAAGATTATTAAAAAAAAAAAAAAAAAAAAATCTTTTTTATACTTAATTTTATGAATAAATTTGATTATGAACGCATTAATCATTTTCTAACATGAAATTTATTTTTTCTTTACTTTAGAATTAAGGGACGACTTTTTTTTTTTTTTTTACCTTTTAAGCTAAGCATACATATTTTTCATACTTTCTTTTATTTTACAATATTCTAAAAATAGTATTTTTTTTTTTTTTAAGAAAGTAAGAAAGTAAAAAAAATATTTCCCTTTTACTTAGTTATTATTATTATTTTTTTAATCAAAAACCATGACTTCTACTTTTAATATAAGTAGATAATGACTAACACAATGAATTAGAAAAAGATCAGTATGATAATAACGATTAACAAGAATATTTTACAAAAGATTAATATGATAATAATAATGAGAATGTATTATAAAAATATAATTATGGTTTTTAATTACTCTTCATACAAAAATCGCTTCACAGAAAACAAATTAATAATATATATATATTATAAAAAGTGAGAAAAGTCCTACTATTAATGCATGACTGGGTACAAATTACATATATCATATATTGAGTATTATATTACATTTCTTAACAATAGGAACACATTTTGAACATTAATTATATATATTGCGTATCTTTAATAGCAAGCATACGATTTATGTCCATACAGATAGTTATTTAATAACATTAAAAATCTTTAATATTCGTCTGATTTTCTGCTTTTCTGTGAGTATTAAAAATTCTACTGTGAATTCAATGGATTCTTTGATCAGTATTCAATTTTTAAAATGTAGCAAAAACCAGAGTAACGGAAGATTTAATGCCACCGAATACCACTTAAACGAATAATAATTATTTTTAACGAAATTAATTCTACTAGCTCTAATAAATTTAATTATTTAAATAATTTAAAGTCACAACAAACTTGTCGTAATTTTATTCCTCGATAATTTTCTTCGATACAATATTTACGTGAATCTCTTTACGTGAATCAAAAGTAAACCGACAAAAAAAAAAAAAAATTGTAAGAAACAAAAGTTTGTTAAAAAACAGCTTTTACTGTAAATTTAAATCTCCGGTGCATAACTGATTCAATAAACCTGCGCGTTATACGCCGGAAAATACAATATATTAATTTAATTTTTAAAATGTAGCAAAAACCAGAGTAACGGAAGATTTATTGCCACCGAATACCACTTAGACCAATAATAATTATTTTTAACAAAACTAACTCTACTAGCTTTAATAAATTTAATAATTTAAATAATTTAAAGTCACAACAAACTTCTCGTAATTTTATATTTCGATAATTATCTTCAATACAATATGTCATACTTTACGATGAATCGAAAGTAAACCGAAACAAACAAGAAAAAAAAAAAAAAAAAAAAAAAAAAAAGAAAGAAAGAAAGAAAGAAAAAGAAAACAAGCAGTGAGAGAATAATGTCAAGAGGACTAATTAAACATATTTCGAAACAAATTAATTGACAAATTTTATACAGTGAAACTTGAATAATTCGAACTCGTTTAATTCGAAATTCTGGATAATTCGAATTTTTTACTCGATGCCTTGAGTTTTGTATTAAAATAACGATAAAAAATAATGGATAATTCGAATTCTATTTTGGATAATTCAAATTTTTCATATGATTAACTTTAAAATCAGTAATATTTGTTCCCGAGATTTTTCTCAGCTAAAGGCATTATTTTTACTTTCCGAACACTATAGTGAGGAAAGTATTGTAATCATGTCAAAAATCCGAATTCGAGATTTTGATGTTTCTATACGTTTTGAGGTCCCCTGAGTCCGTTTTCACTATTTTTACGATGATGTATGTATGTGTGTGTGTATGTGTGTATGTGTGTATGTTTGTGAACACGCTAGCGTCTAAAGGCTTTGTTCGATTAACCTGAAAGTTGGTACGTACATTGTAAGTCACCATAGTACGAACCCTATAGATTTTGGTGAATCTAGCACTTATAGTTTTTTTACAGGGACACAAAGAAAAATTCTTTATCATTATGGCCTATGGGACCAAAATCTTAAAAGTGCGATAGCATCTAAACGCCTTATTCAATTGAGCAAAAATTTTATACCCATATTATAGGTCACAGATACTCAATCTGTATAGATTTTGGAGAATCTAGCACTTATAGTTTTTTTACAGGGACACAAAGAAAAATTCTTTATCATTAAGGCCAATGGGGCCAAATTTTTAAAAGTGTGATAGCGTCTAAACGCCTTATTAATCTGAGCAAAAAAATTGTACACATGTTATAGGTCGCATTTGCACCAACTGTATAGATTTTGGTGAATCTAGCACTACAGTTTTTTTACAGGGACACAAAGAAAAATTCTTTATCATTATGGCCTATGAGACCAAATTTTTAAAAGTGCGATAGCATCTAAACGCCTTATTCAATTGAGCTGAAAATTTGTATGAATATTATAAATCACTGTTGCACTAACTATAAGCATTTTGGTGAATCTAGCATCTATAGATTTTTACAGGGACAAAACGAAAAATTCTTTATCATTATGATCTAAGGGCTCAAAGTTCAGTAGCGTTAAATAAAACCTCGTGTGATATATGGAGAAAAAAACACTCTATTATGGTTTTCTCTCTTTTGTTTGTTTAGCAATTCCTCTTTCTTTATTTTATCTACAAAACTGTTAGTTACTCAATGTTCGGAAAGTCGAGTGGAGTCACTCCAGATTTTTTTTAACAGAATTTCAAAAGCAGGATAAGGAAATACAAGAGTATTTTCTACCTAGTGCATCAGAAGGTATGGTCCATATACATGAACTTCGAGGTTTTTCTTTAATTGAAAGTCATGCCTAATGTATAAGATTCTATTTTTGTATCAATTGATAGGTTGAAGTCATATGATATGACACAAAGATTGTACTTAAAGAAGCAATAAAATATCCGACTATTTTTCAAAAGAGTTCAATAATTAAATTCGTAAAAAAATATTGATTTAAGGAGGGGGGGGGGGTGAATGTAGCAGTATTCTTAGATAAAAAGTTTATTGTGTTAAACCTTTGATCGTTATTATTTTTTTTTCTATCTCTTCTTTTTGACAAAACAGTATATGTAATTCGAATTTTTGAATATTTCGAATTTTTCTCTGGTCCCTTCAACTTCGAATTATCCAAGTTCTACTGTATAATCATAAAAATAACATATTAATTTAAGTACTTGGATTAATTTTATGTAAAAATTAATATAGATCATAATTCATAATATTTTTAGTATGAATTTATTAATATTTTTCATAGTTAAAATATTATTTTTCTGAACCAAAAATTATCATGGATTATGTTTGTGTTTTTATAAACTATATATATATATATATATATAATCAATCAGTGAATTTCATTGTTGCTTCGTGGTTTCATTGTTATTCATCTGCTTCAAAATTTTGCTTTTTACATCCATATGACTCCTATTCTGGTTGTGGCAGGCTGGGTGAGTGTTGCCGGCGTGAATCTAGTTTAACCCCACAGGCAAGTCACAAGTCTTGCCGCCTGCCTCCTTCCTTCCTATCTTAAGTTTCTTAAATTATTTTTTCATAAATTTTGATGTCATTGGTTTTTCAGTGATCTTGTGTCTGTTGCTTGGCTTCTACTGTGCTTAATAGATCATCTTTATTATATATATATATGCTTTTTCGCATTGCTGCGACCCCAGAAATTCAAATATAAAATTGAAATAGGGCATTACTATAGAAAAAATCAAAGTTGGGGATCGTTTTAAAATGCAGACGACCCCCAATCAAAAATTTCTCTCCATTTTGTAAATGTATGCGAATTACCAGTCGGATGATACCTATTACAATTTTCTGCGTAAATTAGTAATAAAATAACAGTGAATGTTGCCTTAATTTTTTTCCGATTGTATATAAATTTCACAAAATAATAAACTAGTTATCAATATATATATTTTATTTTATATCAATAGCCATGTCTCTGTCAGTATATTTTATTTATTTATTTATTTATTAAGAAGAAAGTGTACTTTTGTGTATTTTAACCAAAAAATTTGTAAAACAATAAAAGATAATAAAAAAGGTTGGGTGGGCAGATGTTGGGTTGCAGATAGACAGAGGATGGATAGTGTTGTATGGCTGGATGGTTGAGTGGGATGTGAAATTATATACATATTTAAAAAAAAAAAAAAAATAAAACAGCAGTAGGCCTATTGCATTTACTTTGTATTAAAATATATTCCTTATTTTTCTTTTAAATGTTCGTTTTCTTCATTATTGAGTTGTCAACTATTCTTAAAATTAGTAAACAAACACTAAAACACATGATAATCAATCAATAAATAAATAACCATGTTGCTGTATAGTATCATTATTCTTCATCTGCTATGTACAACTAAACCCTTGAATTATTTTGCTTGTTTTAATCCTTGTGGCTCCAAATGCATCATCTTGAGAGAAATGTTAGTTTTTATGGTTGTTGTTTTGTTTGATTCTCTGATTTCTTGAACTAAATTGTTTATTCCACTTTATTCTTTATTTTTAACTTCAATTGATTTCTTGTACGATAGGGTGCCCGTTAGCAATTAGCTATTATAGCTGCTAACGAACGAAATCGTACGTTGGTGCCCAATGGTGAAAAAGGTCACCCCTGACGATATTTTTCCCCATTCTGAGCTTTTCCTAATTGAAAAAATATTTTGTTTAAAATACTGTCTTAATTGTTTATTTTCTCATTGCTTGTTTGTAGGGTAGGTGCTCCAGTGATTGGCATGCTCCAGTAATTGACATCTATCCCGAAATAATTAATTAATAAAAAAAATAATAAAATCATATATTTTACAGAAAAGAATTTTAACATTTTATGTCAAACACTGGAGCATAGGGTGCTAATAACTGGTAAAATGAATAACTAGCAGTGTCAAACACTGGAACATAGGGTGCCAATTACTAGTAAAAGGAAAAACTGGCAGTGTCAATTACTGGAACATTGAGTGGGTGTCAAATAAAAATTCATAAAAAAAAATAATTGTTATCAAATGCATATATTTTAATATATATGTGGTTCTGAATTTCTTTCAAGCCATATGTATTAACTTAAGATTTCTAAAAATATTTTCTGATGACTAGATCATTAAAAACATCAGTGATTGCTCTAAAAGTGTCAATCACTGGTGCATTTACCCTATCTTTTGATTTGAGTTCTATGTTCCATGTAGTTTTTTCGCATCGGCAAAATTATTAAAATTGCAACTATCATTCTAGGAATAAATTTATAGTTAGATTGAAGTTAAATTAAATAGAAAATCAATAAATCTAAAATATATATATAAATGATTCAATAAATCACAACTAGTCTGCACAGGTTATTTAAATTTGTTGTAATTTCATTCTTATTGGTCTACGTATGGTTTCAGTGATCTTGTATCTGTTGCTTGGCTTTTACTACGATTAATAATTCGTTTATACATATATATATATATTACTTATATAATAATATTTTAAAACATTGTGAAAGCCGAGCAACAGATACAAGATCACTGAAACCACATAGACCAATAAGAATAAATTTTCAACAAATTAAAATTACCTTAGAAGAATGGTGTTAAATTAACTTTTGCTTATTTATCCTGAAACAAAAAACAAGCAATGAGAAAATAAGCAATTTAGACAATATTTTAGACAAATTTTGGACAAGTAGGAATATCTCAGAAAGGTGAAAAAGAAAAATCCTCAGGGAAGCTTTTTTTCACCTTTGAGCACCAATGTACGCTTTCGTTACGCTAGTGGTTAATAGCAAATTACTATCGGGTCCCCGATCGTACATTTAAAAAAAAAAAAAAAATGAAGTCAAATATGAAGAAGAAAGAAGTAGAAAAAACTAACTAGCAAGAATTATTCCATTAAAAAATTATAAGTATTTAAGACCAAGCATAATGAATCTACTTGCCTTAACAGTAACAAAGCAATAATCGCCGAAAGACTCGAATAACGATTTTTTTTTTCCCTTTTACTAGAGCATTTTTAAACCATCATCAATAAAAAAATATTTTTAAAAGATTAAAAAAGCTCTTTTTTTTTGCATTTAATTTTATGAATAAATTTGATTAAGAAAACATTAATCATTTTCTTACATGAAGTTTATTTTTTCAATATTCTGGAATAATATAATAGATTTTTTCTCTTCTTTTTTAAGTAAGCATCTTTTTTTTCTTTTTAAGTTATTTTCTCCCAATATTTTGAGGGCCGCGGTAGCCCAGTCGGTAGAGCACCGGCCTCGTAATTGGAAGATTGCGGGTTCGGTACTCGAGCCGGCCAAAGACCGTCGTGTACACTAATGGTGGCTGGTGCACGTAAAATCTGTCGTAGCCGCAATGTCCTCTATGTTCCCATAAAAAATTATACCTCTGGGGGTCACCGAAGCGGGAGAGCCATCCCTTCCGTGGAGGATCAAAATTGTGATGGCATGTCTCCGGATCACCTCTAGGGGTGTGTCCCAGACCGTCGCCAATTGCCCATCTGCGCAGCACTAGTGCGACGTAAAACCCAACCAACCAACCAACCAACCCAATATTTTGAAAGACTTTTATTTTTTTTTTTTAATATTCATAATAAACTATTTTTTTTTAACATAAGAAGAAAATGAATAACAGAATATATCACAAAAAAAGAAAAATAATTATAAATTTTAATTATTTTGTGCAAAAATAATACAAGAAATATAATAAAAATTATTTGCTTGTTATATAACATGGTAGAAATAATAATCAACTTTCTAACTATTAAAAAAAAAAAAAAAAAAAAAAAGAAAGAAAGAAAGAAATTCTACATAATTTGATTTTGTAAACTGCAACTGCCACTCATACACCTTTATACAGTTTTGAAAATACTTTTGTATGCAACATTTAAATAATTAACACATTTTTACTTTCTCTTACCCATATGGTAAAGACAGTATTGTTTTGGGGTCAAATTTTCAAAATTGAGTTTTTGCTATATTTACATGTTTCGAGCTCCCCTGATACCGAAAAGCAGGTGTTTAGCGGTTTGTCTGTGCGTGTGCGTACGTGCCCGTGTGTCTTTTACCAGCATGTCTCAAGGAAAAGTAGCAGCAGAAAGTTTAAACTCAGTATTCTAAATATGTATCACATAGGGATGCTACAATAAACTTTTCGTTGAGATCAAGAAAATGGTTCGTGTACAGGGACACCCAAGAGAGTTCTAATACATTACGTCTGTGGACGAAATTGCAGATAAGTAGTGTTTAACATGTATAGGCTGCACTAAACTAAATGAAATAAATATATATATTACATAGGCATAAAAGCATGTTTCGTGTAGAATATGGTATATAAATCATTCACCGTTCATTTACAGGGCTGTACAAAAGGTCTGCAATATAGTGGGACAATACTTGGAAATTAACGGAAGTGCATTTCAGTTATGATGTGTGTTACTAATATAGGATTTTATATAAGTGTACACTGAGAGAAAAAATATATACCGCCTTCATCTAGAATGAATAATTGGTGATTTTCAAAATCTCTTAACTAGAAATATAGATTTCCGAGCTATGCGCATAAAGCACGCCGATAAACTGAATAGACGAAATGATCGAGAATTTCTAGTCTAAGCATATCTAGATGGTTAAACAATATTTTGAATATTCCGAATATTCTGAATATTTTGTATGGCGAGAAATTCTTTCTTGATTTTCTAGAATTGGAGTAGAAAATCTTGTAGTCTCATTTATTTGCAGAGATTTTTAAGTGACTTTGCCCTCGAGAATATAGGCAAACGCTCTAGAATTTCAATAGGGGTTTCTAGAACTCGCTTTCAGTGGGGACTAGAATTTATAAGGATGACATGGAACTATTTTTTCTAGAGCCACAATTTAGATTCTAGATGTCAGTTATAGAATTTTTTCTCAGTGTACACTGTGGTGTGTACATAATTTTTGAAAAATATACAGGGCTGCCAACAACTAGGCTAAAACATTCTTTTTTGCTGAATGTAATTGGTGATATACTTTAATTTAAGAAATTTAAGATTAAAAAATTTCCTTGGAGTTTTTTTTTTTTTTTTTTTTTTTTTTTTTTTTAAGAGTTAATCTATAGATCTGGCTAATAAATTATGGAAAAGAAATTTTTCCAGCTCTTACACATGGGCAGTCAGAAATCATTTAAAAATGCTCATATTCCATCAGATATTTCATTGCCGTATGGTGTATCTTATATAGTATGTCAAGTTTTCTAAAATTAACATTGATTTAGTTTAAAAACTCTGCGAGCAATAAACAAGAAATGTACGAAAAATTGTCGACATTATTAAAGAAACTTTTAAATCCTCGTTAATAAAACAGCAACTCTCATATAAATTTATATGTGTTATAAAAAGGAGGCTCATGCTCATAATCATATACTGCAACAACTCCTTTTAAGCATTATTTCTTCCAGAGTGAGTCTAAAGATTACATGATTGGTTATTTTGTAACTGATTTCGGTTTAGCTTTCGGAGCAAAACTTTCGCTGGAATATATGTGGTATAATGTGTTCTCTTCACCTTTAAAGTTTTATGAGAATTATTTTATTATGAAGTACTTTTTTAGATATTTGGCAAAAACGTCTAGATTCGAAAGTAAGGTAAAGCTAGGACAGTTTGCGCACAATTCAACAAAACGTTATAAAAAATCAAAATTTTAATTTTTTTCTAAACTGTTGGTGCATAGCTTTGAAGCGATCCTTCTACTACCCATTTCCATTACTATTTTGTTGTTACACTGTGATTTAAAGCAACAGCTGTAATAAAACCTAGAGAGCTATTTTGCGCAATCGCTTCTTATACAATAGAAGAGATTGTGCAAATGGGTAGGAGAGATTGCGCTTAATTTTAACTACATTTAAATAGTTAACAATGATAATTGCACTTAAATGACATTGGTATAAGATTTTTGTAAACAAATATTTTTGTATTACATGTAAATATTTCAGTTAAAAATAATAATTATTAAAAAATAAAAAAGATTAAAAAATTTTATTTAAAGAAAATAAAGTAAAGAAGCAGATAAAAAAACAAGACTAGATAATAAAAAAGTAACAATTAGTTACTAGAAAATGTGCTTAATTTAAAATTAATAAAGTTCCTTTTCAGTTTGAATGGTTTATTGTTTGTTGACCTAATATGTCGTCGTCTATAATCGTTGCACTCGTTGTTATAAATGATGCAACTTTCATGCAACCACCTCCAACAAGTAAAATTTATAAACGAGTCCATGGGAAATCGTTTAATTTAAAAATATTTTGTAACGCTGCCATTCTATAAAAATTCTAGAAAGGGTTTTGAAAATTTAAGCAAACATTTTTGAAAACGACACAAAATAACCACGTTTAATCTTAGACTGTTCAAGCAATGAACATGCACATTTAACCCTTTCATTCCCAACTTTTTCCCTCCATAAAACAATAAATCTTATATTTAGTCATAAATTTATTTCAAAGGTAACATAAATAAATATTTTTTTTTTAAATAGGAGTAATATCAGAGTACGAATTAATATAGCTAACAAAGCAACTGATAGATGTTTATTTATATTTAATATAACCACTGATGCCAATAAAAACCATAACTTTTCAATAAATAAAAATATCAAAATTTTGGAAGAAATACATATTTCAATTAATTAAAATAAATATTATAAACATTAAAGAATAAAATAAAAAATATTTCAAACAGTTAATTTACTTAAATTGCCCAAAACAGGAAACTGATTCCGATATTATTATCAGAACAGTGTAAAATATACTTTCAATTATCAACAAAGATAGTGAAGTCATCTAAAATAGGTATTTTTCGGTGGGAAAATGTATATAGATTTTAATATTGTTCATTTTGAATCAGCGGGAGTGTTAGATGGTAAGAAAGAAAATATGAAATGTTATGATTCCAAATGGAATCACGGGGAAGGAAAGGGTTAATTGGGCACTCTGCTCGATATTGTTGAACTATCTGACGTTTCAGATCGCCAATTGTACTCTTTCCTGCCGATCCCCTATATGCGCAATCTCTCCTACCGCGCAATCTCTTCTAGCTTTACCTTATACCTTCTATTATATCGGTGACTGTAAAAAAATAATATTCATTTTTTCAACTTATAGTACTCTTCTTAAATATTGCTCAGAGAAAACTGTACATACAAAGTCGATGAAAAAAACCTTGATGCAATGTTTTAAAATATATTTTCTAAATTAAACAAATAATACTGAAATGTACGAAACTCTTAAAAATAACACCAGAGAATAAGTGAAAAAAAAATTGATTGAGAAAACCCAGAGCTTAGAAAAACTTTTTAGATTTTTCACTTTATACCCTTAAGATGATTAATTTCTTAAAAAAGAATATAAGAAAATATACAGAACTGTCTTCTTCTTCTTCTTTAATGTACTATAAAGGGATTACCTTGAGAAAAATGTAATAAATAACTTTTATAACTATTATCAATAAAATCATATTTTTTTAACATTGATAAAAGAAACTTTTTCGTTTTGAACCAGGTTTTTATAACCTTTGTTTATTCAATAACATTAATCATTGAGTTTGTATATTTATTTATTATATTTTTTTTCCTTTAATATTCGACAGTGGAGGTTCTTTATTCCCCTCGTTAGTATATGAAAAGAATATTAATATTATTTTAGAAGAAATCTGTTCTGATTTCAGATATTTTTCATGGAAATATATAACAGATGATTAATTGAATTTGTTGGGTTACTGTTTTAAGAATTTCATATGATAAAAATCTGATGTGGGCACCACATGACTTCCTTATACACTTTTAGAAATATACATAATGTTAAAAAATATTGTCACTGGACCCGAAACAGTTGGCTAAAAATATTAAAAAAAAAATGCATGCATACGTAAAAAAATAAATAAATAAATAAATAAATAAAATTGTGCCTTGAGGGGACTCATTTTAAAATCCTTGGGGGGGGGGGGACTCATGTCAAAGTTGTGCCTTGGGGGGACTCATGTCAAAGTTGGGCCTTGGGGGGGCCTTATTTCAAAGTTGCACCTTGGGGGGACTCATGTCAAAGTTGTACCTTGGGGGGGACTCATGTGCCTTGGGGGGGGACTCATGTGCCTTGGGGGGGACTCATGTCAAAGTTGTGCCTTGGGGGGGGGGGGACTTCGGATCCGAAACAATTGGATAAAAGTGTTAAAAAATGCATTTTCACCGTGTTTCTGAACTATTCCGGAAGTTTCAAATCTCTAACTAGTCGGGAAGTTAGTTAAATAGATTTTCTGTTGAATCATATAAACGCTGCTAAAGGCAGCAGTGACACGAAGCAATTGGCTAAAAATATTTAAAAAATGCATTGTCACCGTGTTCTGAGCTTTTCTGGAAGTTTTAAATGTCTAGCTAGTCGGGAAGTTAGTTAAAAATCGATTGCAAGATTTGTACTGGTAACGCTGCCGAAGGCAGCAGGTATCTGAAACAGTTGGCCAAAAATATTAAAAAAACGCATTGTAAACGTGTTCTGAGCTTTTCTGAAAGTTTAAAATGTCTAGCTAGTCGGGAAGTCAGTTAAATTGCAAAATTTGTCCAAACCGTTTTTGAGTTATTACCGTTTTTTGATACATTATGGCCAAAACCAATGTATTTTTGGTCATTATGAACCTAATTTTCCTAAATATCTCCAAAATGGAAAATCATACAAAGTCCAAAAAGGGAGGTGCAGAACTATATGTTATAACAAACCTATGTACCAATTCGCAACTTTCTACGTTCAACCGTTTTTGAGTTATTACCGTTTTTTGATACATTATGGCCAAAACCTATGTATTTTTGTCATTATGAACCTAATTTTCCTAAATATCTCCAAAATGGAAAATCATACAAAGTCCAAAACGGGAGGTGCACAACTAGATGTTATAACAAACCTATGTACCAATTCGCAACTTTCTACGTCCAACCGTTTTTGAGTTATGCGACATACACACACACACACACACAGACACACACACATACAGACGTCACGAAAAATCGTGTAAAATCGCTTATATCTCTAAAACGAGAGCTCGTGTTCAGACGACACTTGCAGGTGTACAACTATACATCATGACAGTCACACGTATAAATTGGCAACATTCAGCGATCATTCGTTTTCGAGCAATGTGAAATACAAAATCCATTTCGCAAATCGGGATTACTATACTTCCTTATACTTTGTATAAGGAAGTAATAAAAAAAAAAAAAAAAAATACATATATATTTTTTTCTTTTTAAGAAAGAAAGAAAAAAAAAATACTAGCATGGCTACTTTTTTTTTCTTTTATGAAAATATGAGGAAAAAGGGATTTAAAAAAAAAAAAAGGTTATTGATTTAATACAGCTGCTACACACTATCGTTGGGAAACTTGCTTTACAAAAATTTGATTATCATCTACTGTTATACTGAGATCATCATTGTTAATTTTGGTTATTGTTTTATTAATATAGTAGTGCTGACTTAAGACTAAATTGACAGGGCGCAGCATCCAGTGGCCCTTTCTAAAGACATTTTTAGCAGCGAATGGCCCTTAACATTTTAGTAAATTTTAAGCGTCTTTGCAAATTTTAAGCGTCCAGAGGGATTTATATACTTTTCTTCCTGATATGCAACCTTTTGTATATAGTTTTAGAGCATTCTTGTAAGGGAAAAAAACGTAGCCTACATGTGCTTAAGTAAAAAGGAATTTATTGCTGTGATGTACAAAAATCACAACGCAAATAATGTCATTTTTTTTTTTTTTTTCCAAGTTCCCCGAGAGGTCCTCTTATTCTAGAACAACCATTGTATTGGCATACTTTATTATTATTATTATTATTAAAGTACTTTTTTTTTTCTTTTTAGATCAATAACCGAAATTTAGCTTATTAGAATCAAATTCATTTATTTTTGAACTTGAATTGCGTCATCCAGAGTTATCTACTTTCTTAAGTAAAAAATAATAAAATAAAAAATAAGTAAAATAAAATAAAATTAATAAATAAATAAAAGTAAATAAATAAATATTTTTTTTTCTTTAGGTTTAATTATTTGTTCTTTATAAACGTTTTAGCGAGTTAGTAAAAAATTATATTTATTTCGCTATCAGCATATTTATCTACAGTACATCCTCAGGTAGTTTCTGGCATGTCTTTTCCTCCTGAAGACATCTTGAAGATATCCTGGGGAGAAGATGTACTCTTAAGGGTCATTCTTTACTATTGATGTTTTTTAAATTTACTTACTTTTGTTCATAAAATGCATCAGACAATTTAATTGTCGCTCACGAACAAAATAAACTATTTAGATTTAATAAACTCTTTCTTTTTCTTCTCTTTTCTATCTTTCTTTTTTCTTTTCTTTTCTTTTTTTTTAAGTTACAGAAAATGTTTAGTTTACTATTACTTTTTTTTTTTTTTTTTTTTAATATTATTATTCTATTCTCTAATTGAAAATATTCTTAATTTTTTTTTCTTCTAAAAATAATGTCAGACAATATAATGAACTTTTCAAATTAAACAAGTAACAATATTATTTGCATTTACTTATTTATTTTTTTTTTTTTTTTCTCTTTCAAAAAGTCAATATTATCTTTGTATGAATAAAATAAATCATAAAAATACAACTAAGATACATAATAATGTTAAATAATATAACAAAATGCATGCAAAATTTTTTACCACGTAAATTTCAGAGCACCTGAAACCATTAAAATGATTAATTTCTTAAAAAGAAAATCAGCAAACATGCTGAACTTATCCGTTCTTTTCTAACCTACAATATAGGTATTACCTTGAGAAAAATATAATAAATAACATTTTTAACTATTATCAATAAAGCCATATTTTTAACATTGATAAAAGGAACTTTTTTCTTTTTCGTTTTTAACCACGGTTTTATAACTTTTATTTATTAAATAACATTAATCATTCTATTGTGTGAGTTTTTTTTTTTTAATATTCGACAGCGGAAGTTCACCCCCCCCCCTTTCCGACGCTAGTATATGAAAAGAATATTGATATTATTCTGGAATAAATGTTTTCTGATTTCAGATATTCTTTAGGTGAAAATACATTAGATGTTTAATTGAATTTGTCGGATTACTGTTTTCAGTATTTCAATTATTACTAAAAAAGATATTGTTTGTTTAAAAAAAAAAAAAAGTTTGCAAGCTTTTTTTTTTTTTTTTTTTTTATAAATAAAACTTGAGGGACAGGGGATTTAGAAGAAAAGAGGAAAAGAGGTCATTGTTTTGCATGGCTACAACACACTTTTTTTGGAAAAAATGGTTTACAATAATTTTATATTAATTTTATTTTTACCTACACTGCCATTATCATCATCCTTCTTCTTCTTCTTCTTTTTTTTTTTTTTTTTTTTTTTTTTGGTACCTTTATTACTGTTAATATAGTTTTTTAAAGGTTAAAAATCGAAAATTAGCCTATTAGAATCAAATTCACTTATTTTTGTGCTTGAATTGGGTTATACAGAGTAATCGACTTTCTTAAATAAACATTTTTTTTTTTTTTTTTCTTTTAAGTCGGCTTTTAAATTTTTGGGGTTTCTTTGCAAAACCTATACCAAAAAATGTTAAGAAGTGAATATAATAACCGATTCTAGGAAATGAAAAGCAGTTATTGCATACTTTTATATGGGGAATAAGTACTGTTGTAATAAATTAAATTCTATTTACAAAGAATCTAAACATTTTCATTATTATTATTGTTATTATTGTGTTTTAGGATGTAACCATATACTTTTCATTTTTTTAATTAAAACAAACAACGATTTTCTTTAATTTTAATAATTTAATTTTAATTCACTGTTTGAAAACCTTTTTGGGAATTGTTAAAAATTTAAACTTATAATCCTTAAATATCTATAGTCAGAAATACTCTAAAAATTTTGAAATTTTCGTTCTTTTACAAAGAATCTAAACTTTGTGTGTGTGTGTGTGTGTGTGTGTGTTTTAGAATGTAACCATATTTTTTATTTTTTAAATTAAAACAAACAAGGATTCTCCTTAATTTGAATAATGTTTAATTCACTGTTTGAAAATCTTCTTTTTAGGAATTGTTAAAAATTTGGAAATTTTCGTTCTTTTACAAAGAATCTAAACTTTTTTTTTTTTTTTTTTTTTTTTTTTTTTTGTGTGTGTGTGTGTGTGTGTGTTTTAGAATGTAACCATATTTTTCATTTTTTAAATTAAAACAAACAAGGATTCTCCTTAATTTTAATAATCTTTAATTCGCTGTTTGAAAATCGTTTGGAGAATTGTTAAAAATTTAATCTTATAATACTTAAATATCTACAACCAGAAATATTCTGAAAATTTAGAAATTTTCGTTCTTTTACAAAAAATCTAAATTATATATATCTATAAATTACGTTTTAGAATGTAACCATATTTTTCCATTTTTTAATTAAAACAAACAACGATTTGTTTTAAGAGGGGACAATACCTAATCTCGCCGGCAGCCTTCGCCCATGTTATTCTATGGGAAAATTTGTTGCTACAATTACACATTACCTAATGAATATTTTTAAATTCTGTTTTCGCAGTCAGAAAATTCATAACCGTTAAATGAGTACTCATTTTTGAAAAATTCATTTTTTTTAATTTTTACATTTTAATTTTAAGTTCAAAAATGCGATTTTTCACAAAATGCATTTTTCTCATTTTCTAATCGCAAAATGAAATACTAAAATTTTAAAAAATCAATTTTTGGAAAACAAGCAATAATTTAACGCTTATGAATTTTCTAAATGTGAAAACAGAATTGAAAAATATTCATTAGGTAATGAGTAATTATGTAAACAAGTTTTCCCATAGAATAACATGGGCCAAGGCTGCCGGCGAGATTAGGTATTGTCCGCTCTTAAATATCTACAATCAGAAATATTCTGAAAATTTAGAAATTTTTGTTCTTTTACAAAAAAAATCTAAATTATATATATATATATATATATATATATATATGTATATAATGTTTTAGAATGTAACCATATTTTTCCATTTTTTAATTAAAACGAACAACGATTTGCTTTAACTTTACTAATCTTTAATTCGCTGTTTGAAAATCTTTTTGGGAATTGTTAAAAATTTAAACTTATAATCCTTAAATATCTACAACCAGAAATATTCTGAAAATTTAGAAATTTCCATTCTTTTACAAAAAATCTAAATTATATATATCTATAAATTACGTTTTAGAATGTAACCATATTTTTCCATTTTTTAATTAAAACAAACAACGATTTGCTTTAACTTTACTAATCTTTAACTTGCTGTTTTAAAACCTTTTTGGGAATTGTTAAAAATTTAAACTTATAATCTTTAAATATCTACAATCAGAAATATTCTAAAAATTTAGAAATTTTCGTTCTTTTACAAAGAATCTAAACATTTTTTTTTTTTTTTTTTATTGTGTTTTAGAATGTAACCATATATATATATATATATATATATATATATATTAATTAAAACAAACAACAATTTGCTTTAACTCTACTAATCTTTAACTTGCTGTTTGAAAACCTTTTTGAGAATTGTTAAAAATTTAAACTTATAATCTTTAAATATCTACAATCAGAAATATTCTAAAAATTTAGAAATTTTCGTTCTTTTACAAAGAATCTAAACATTTTTTTTTTCAATTGTGTTAATGTAACCATATTTTTGATTTTTGATTTATTTTTTTTTTTTATTAAAACAAACAACAATTTACTTTAACTCTACTAATCTTTAACTTGCTGTTTGAAAACCTTTTTGAGAATTGTTAAAAATTTAAACTTATAATCCTTAAATATCTACAATCAGAAATTCAGAAATAGTCTAAAAATTTTAGGAATTTTCGTTCTTTTACAAAGAATCTAAACTTTTTTTTTTTTTTCTTTTTTAAATTGTGTTTTAGAATGTAACCATATTTTTCATTTTTTTTTTTTTTTTTTTTAATTAAAACAAACAACGATTTTCTTTTACTTTTAAGAATCTTCAATTCGCTGGTTGAAAATCTTTTTGGGAACTAATAAAAATTTAAACTTATAATACCTAAATATCCACAATCAGAAATATTCCAAAAATTTTGAAATTTTCGTTTTCTTACAAAAATTCTAAATTATTATTATTATTATTACTTTTTTAATTGTATTTTAGAATGTAACCATATTTTTCGTTTTTTTTAAATTAAAACAAACAACAATTTTCTTTAATTTTAATAACCTTTAATTCGCTGTTTGAAATTTTTTTGGGGAATAGTTAAAAATTTAAACGTATAATACCTAAATATTCACAATCAGAAATATTCTAAAAATTTAGAAATTTTCGTTTTTTAGTGTCAGACGATCAAACTTACTTTAGAATTAAACAAATAATTATTATTTTTACATTTAATTACTTTTCTACCAAAACATTTTAGCGAATTCGTAAAATACAGAATCCTACATAATTTTTGCATTACTGAAAAAACAACTGAAATATACAATAACACGAAATAACACAACAGAATATGTGAAATAAATTTTACTACAGAAAAACCCATCGCTAAATAAAACTTTTTAGATTTTTCACTTCATACCATTAAAGTGATTAATTTCTTAAAATGAAAATAAGCAAATATACAGAATTTTCCCTTCTTCTTTAATGTACAATAAAAAGGATTACCTAGAGAAAAATATAATAAATAACTTTTTTAACTTCTATCAATAAAGTTATATTCTTTAACATTAATAAAGGAATTTTTTTTTCTCTTTGAACCAGGTTTTATAACATTTGTTTATTAAATAACATTAATCATTCTACTGTATGAGTTTTTTTTTCTTCTTTTCATTGTTATAGGAAAATATTATTATCCTAGAAAAAATCCCTTCTGATATCTGCATTTTTTTTTTTTTTTTAATAAGAAAATATAAAATATGATTAATTGAATTTGTAGAATTACTGTTTTTAGAATTTAAAATAATAATAATAATAATAATAATAATAATAAAATATTTCGTTTCTTAAAAATATATATACGTACAGCCGGTAACAAAAGTCTCCGAACATTAGCGAAAATCCCTATGTAAAAAAAATACACTTAATACAGTTTTGTTAAATAAATCCTTGTCGAATCCTGTTTTTAGACTGACTAAGAACATGATTCGACAAGGATTTATTTAACAAAACTGTATTAAGCGTACTTTTCTCATATAGGAATTTTTGCTAGAATTCGGAGACTTTTGTTACCGACTGTATATATGTCTGAAAATTTATCCATAAAACTTGGGAGCGAAGGAATTTAACTAAAAATCATTGATTTATAATCTTGTTGCAATAATTTCGTTGGAAAAAGTGATTCACAGTGATTTTATTCTTGCCTGTTATTATCAAAGATAGACTACATCAGACGACTACAACTTCTTACAGGCCGTTGCAACCATTGACTACATATTAAAATAGACCCCAGACTAGTAACATAATTGTTCTTCAATAGGGTGGCTACAAAAATTCAGAAAAAAAGTTCCCTGATTTTTCCATGATTTCCATGACTAATTTTGACAAATTTCCATGATTTCCGTTACCTACTATATACATTCCATAATTTTGTGTACATCATACTCTTGTGTAGCATACTCGCTAAACCACTGCAATTCAAAAAACTATACTGGTGGACAAAAATATCGCAATCTTTTCATTTCTTTCTTTGTTCACTTACAAAAAGGAAAATAAAATGAAGAATTTTACATTTTCGATAAATTAACAAAATTATAAAAATATGACTAATTTTAATTGCACAATATATTAACATCAAGACATAAAATTACTACTCAAGTTGTTTCACTAAAAATATTTATTTATTTTTTTAATGTTAACTTGGTGAGATTCAGTAAGAAAGCAGCCAAACCTGTACAATCGTGATTAAGATAACACCTGTTTGGCGATCTTTCAGTCATGTTTGCTGGGCAAAAATGAAAATTTCCATGATTTTTGGGTGTTTTTTTTCAAAATTCCCTGATTTTCCCCCGATATTTCCAGATTGATAAAGTATCCTGATTTTTCCATGATTTCCCTGTTTTCCCCGATTGTCGCCACCCTAATTGAACTTCACATTCCCACCAATCCACCAATTCATTCGTCAAACCGGTTTTTTTACCGCCAAACCAGCATTCCACTTCCATCAAAGCAGGTTTTTCACTTCCACCAAAGCGATTATCGCCAAAAGAAGGTGTCCTTTCATCCAAAAACCGTACTGATTTTCGCAGTTTTTTTTTTTTTTTTTTTTTTTCCACAACTACAGTCGGCAGCAAAATTACCTCTAGAGAATAAAAATTTTCCATAATAAAAATGGTCGCAAACCACGTTGAAAAGGTGAAAATCGCGAAAAACCATGGAGATGGATTGGACTCGCGAGACCCATTGCACGGCCTCCGTGTTCGCCAAATCTCAATCTATGTGATTTTAACTATGGAGTCACCTTAAATCACTCGTGTATGCGACACCTGGTGACACATCGGAAGATCTCATAGCGCAGATTGTTGTTGCTGCGGCAGACATCAAAAGCATACCTGGCTATTTCCAGAGCATTCGTAAATCGTTTTTGCGTCGTTGTAGATTGTGCAATGACGTCAAAGCTACATCCAACAGTTCTTGCAATAACTAACCAAATAAAACTTTTTGAAGTTAGTGTTGTAGTTTTTCGTTCCAGTGTTGTAGTTTCTTTCGTTCCAGTGTTGTACAATGTAAAAAAAATAAATAATAACAGTTATCTGCTGAAAAATTAATTGTTTGAACTTATTTTCTCCAATAGCAAAGAGATCCGTGCAGCAGATAACTGTTATTTTTTTACATTGTAGTTTTTTCGTTCCAGTGTTGAAGTTTTTTCGTTATTGTAGTTTTTTCGTTCCAGCGTTTTCCAGAAACTTGCATGCATTTTTTAGGATTTTTACCCTCTCAACGTGCATTGTGACCTCATATTCTGTGGTAAGTTTTCCTCTTGTTCATACTATCACCCCTCTTAAATTTGTCGAAGTTTGGAACACCTTCATAACACGTAACAATTACGCGAAACAAACATCCGTAACAGCAGTGATTCTCAACCACTGTGCCGCGGCACTTTTGTGTGCCGCCAAATTTTAGAAATGTATATAGTAAAAATTAGAATACTTTTTTTTATTACGAGTAAAGTCTGTTTAAACTAAAGAAAAGTAGTACACTGTAAAAGAAAACTAATGTTTTTACAGTTAAATACCATATTTTTAACTGTTTTTATCTTCGATAACTGTGACCTTTTATAAAGTAAAATGTTGCCCGCAAGTGAAATGTGTGCCGCCAAATTTTGAAATCGTTAAAAGTGTGCCGCGACAAAGAAAAGGTTGAGAATCGCTGCGTTACAGTGTATTAAGGCCTTGCATGGATCCTATTAAACTATTCGCAAACCTAAATTCAGAGCCATCCGTGAATAATTTAAAATAAGTATGATCGACATCTGTCGTAAGAAAGCTGGTTTAAATTTGAGCTTTCCAGCATTATTTCAAGTTAAAGTCCAATTTTTATTAAAGAGAATTTTTTTCAACTATTTTTTGGGATCAACTTTATATAGAACCTGTTTAAAATTGAAATAGCAACGTCATCAGATATGAAAATACTTATCATTTTCAGGATACTACTATGACAATACAAACTAAAGAATTTCAAACAATAAATATGAAATGAAATAAATTTTGATAATGCTTTACAAAGTTCCTCTTAAAGTAAAAATTGTATAGAACCTCTTTAGAAGAAAAACTACATTTGGGATTCTGGTAGTTATTACCTTACAGAGATCAGTAATATTATTTCGGATGTGATCAAGACAAGAACACCTAAAGACTTTTAAAATATAAAAACGAAGAAGGAAAAAAAAAAAAAAAATAATAATAATAATAATAATAATCAACGCGGATTTCCTCTTCCAGTATCGATAAAAATTGTATGGAACATCCTTAGAAGAACAGCTACAGGGTGATTATAATTAAAATTACGATTTCAAAACGCTAATAATTTCAAAACTACCCATCAGAGCGATTTGATATTTTACCAGAGCAATCGTGAGGTAATGAAATTTTCTTTGGCAAAAGAAAACAATACTTCCAAAATGTGCCATTAATTATCCGTAAAGTATTTGTTTCATGAAGCTCCTCTTTTTCTCTTTTCACTATGACTGTTTCCGCTGTAAACACATACTCTTGTCATTTTGCTAAAAAAAATTGTAGTAAACTCTTGAAATCTATTGTTTCCTGCTATTCCATTGTGTTGCTGACAACATTCCTGTGTTTAATGAGTCCATTTAGGCGTTTCCCCTGACATTACACCACCAGCGCCATCTATAGAAACATGTTGGAACTACTTTTTTACACCGCCAGACAAAATTTCATTGCCCCACGATTGCTCTGGTAAAATATCAAATCGCTCTGATGGGTAGTTTTAAAATTATAGCGTTTTGAAATCGTAACTTTGATTATAATGACCCTGTACATTTGGGATTCTTGTTGTTGCTATCTTACAAAGATCAGTCATATCGTTTTAGATGCGATCAGGACGAGAATACCTAAACTCTTTTAAAAAATAAAAACGAAGAAGGAAAAATATATATATAATTAACACGGATTTCCCCTTCCTTTATTAATCAACGTTATTGAGAATTTACTAAAAAAGAAATTATATCCGAAATTCTATGAATGGTCATATGAGTTGTCTGTATTTTCATGGATACGACCACAATAACAACAGCAATTTTCAATATGAGTTGCAAACAATAAAAATGATGATGAAAAACAAATTCTCACAGGTAAAAACATGTATATAAACAAAAAAACCAAAAATTATTTTTGTATTTTATGTTTATACCATTCAATTAAACAAATTCATTAAAGTACAGGGTGATTATAATTAAAGTTACTATTTTAAAACGCTATAATTTTAAAATTACCCATCAGAGCGATTTGATATTTCACCAGAGCAATCAAGGGGCAATGAAATTTTCTTTGAGGGAAGGAAAAAATAGTTCCAACATGTTCCTATAGATGGCGCTGTCAGGGTAATGTCCGGGAAAACGCCTAAATGGACTCATTAAACACAGGAACGTCGTTAGCAACACAATGGAATTGCGGGAAACAATAGACTTCAAGGATTTACTACAATTTTTTTTTAGCAAAAAGACAAGAATACGTGTTTACAGTGGAAACAGTCATAGTGAAAAGAGAAAAAGAGGAGCTTCATGAAACAAATACTTTACGGATAATTAACGGCACATTTTGGAACTTTTTTTTTTTTTTTCTTTTGCCAAACAAAATATCATTACCTCACGATTGCTCTGGTAAAATATCAAATCGCTCTGATGGGTAGTTTTATAATTATAGCGTTTTGGAATCGTAACTTTAATTATAATCACCCTGTATATGAAAAATAAAGCCAAAGATTAATTTTCTATTTTGTATTTATACCATTCACATAAACAAATTCATTAAAGCATATAAAGACCGTTTATTTATCCTTCTCTGTCTAACAATAAAAAATTTAGAGGAGAAAAATAATATATTAAATACATTTAGCGTAAGTCTTATTATCTCTTGTAAGTTAATCTTTATGTTTGATACGGATAAAAGAAAATATTTTTAAACTGAATTTTTCGAATCTTAGTTTATTAAATGACATTAATCATTCTATTGTGCATACATTTTTAAGTTTTTAATAGTCGACAGCATTTGTTTAAAATTTTAATATAGAAAAAAAAAAAATGTCTTCTCAAAAACAGATTTTATCTATTCATGCGATAGGAAACAAGATAAAAGAGATGATTAAATGGTTTTGTTAGATTATGATTTTATTCATTATTTTAAAAGACTGAAAAATAAAAAAGTTTCACTAAAGAAATGCAAATGAAGTTTTGTTTAGTTAAATTTTGTTTGATATGATTAGAGCCTTTTTATTAGAAAAAATTATTTTTGTGCAGAAAAATTTTGCAGCAGCTATTTTTAAAGTTTGTAGTTTACTTGCATTTGATCTTTTGACAATGTATTTTGACAACAACATATTCCTGTTTTTTTAAAGGAGAAGAAAGAATAATACAATTCTTTGTTTTATGATTATAAATATATTTATCGAATTTGGATTTAATTTAATTTTTATCACTTAACCCTTTAACGTTCACTACTTAATTTATTTTAAAAATTACTAAACTAATTTAAAAAATGGCTTTTAGACACATAGCTGATCATAAATATTTAAAAAATAAAAAAAATTTGCATTGTTCCTTTTCGAGAAATTTTCGGTTTGAAACATCTGTAAGTAAACCTTATTAAATTCAAATAATATTTAATTTAATAAAGAAATCACTTTATAAGTAAACATTGTTGACAACAAAAACTAGTAAAAGTTGCATAGATCCCAACATTTCAATTTATTCCGGAATATTTTAACCCTATGCGGCGCAAGGTAATTCGGGTCATTTAAATTACACTGCCACCGGAATTTACGAACATAATTAAAATAGAAGAAATTTTAAATTTCCACGTTAAAAAAGGGCTTTTTCTGCTATGTTATAAATGTAAATTTTTGCTAAAAAATTTCCGGGATGAGTTTTTGCACTTGAGAATTAAAATTAGGTGTTCCATCAGCGGGAACACTGCGACTGAAAGGGTTAAAGGAGAAGAAAAAATAATACAATTCTTTGTTTTATTATTATAAATATATTTATCGAATTTGGATTTAATTTACTTTTTATCACTTAAACACAGTACTTTTGTATCAAGGTTTCTAACCCAATTCAATTTATATCTATTTTCTATTACAAGACTTTTACAGTTCACAGTTTCCCTTATAGAAGAATTAAAATGTGACAATTGGTATGTACAGTCGGTAACAAAAGTGTCCGAACACTAGCAAAAATTCCCATGTAAAAAAAGTACACTTCATACGGTTTTGTTAAATAAATCCTTGTCGAATCGTCTTATTAGTCAGTCTAAGAACATGATTCGATAAGGATTTATTTAACAGAACCGTATGAAATGTACATAGGAATTTTTGCTAGTGTTCGGACACTTTTGTTACCGACTGTAATAGACATTAGAGTGTAAAGGAGAAATTTGTTGACTTTTTGTGCTGTTATTAGTTAAATAAATTTATTTTTAAGATTAAAAACTATTAAAAGTTTAACATTTCACGTGTATATATAATATATAAAAGGTAACAAATAACTTTAAAACACGTAGATACAATATTTTTAAATTTAATAAAAACTACACAAAGCTTTTCGCCATTATAACAATAGCATCATCAGGTGTAATTGCGTTACATAGAACCAGCAATATATAAACAAGAGAAGTTCAAACGGTTTAAAGTTACGGTTACAATTTTTTTTTTTTTTTATTGTAACCGTAACTTTAAACCGTTTGAACTTCTCTTGTTTATATATTGCTGGTTCTATGTAACGCAATTACACCTGATGATGCTATTGTTATAATGGCGAAAAGCTTTGTGTAGTTTTTATTAAATTTAAAAATATTGTATCTCCGTGTTTAAAAGTGGTTTGTTACCTTTTATAAATTTATTTTTACCTTAACGAACAGATCCTTTCATCCGTCGCCAATTGCTTATAGCGTAGTACAATAGAATTTTGATTATCCGACGTAATTGGGACCAAACCTATATCGGATAATCGAAATTTCCGGATAACAGAGAATTTTTTAATAACCATCCAATTTAATATGTAACACTGACATCGAACATCTGTTATGACTATTGAATCAGCTAAATAAATATCTAAATTAAAATTATACATGAAAATTTATTTTGAAGCAAAAAACGTACAATGATGAAAATGGAAGCTTTATCTGGTGTGAATAGGTGTGCACAGGGGATAGCGGAAACTCAAGCTAATTTCAAAGAAATTGTAAGCGAGGGGAACCAAAATATTTATCTGTATTCGTAGTTTAGAAAGAACAATTGGTGACATAAGGTATAGGGATAAAAAAAGAAACAAAAAATAAAGAAAAAATAAATAAAATAAATAAATAAAAAGCTTTAAAAAAAATAAATTTCAGTAAAAGAAAGTGTTTTTTCAAAAGTGTGTTGGGTAATAAACGCTGAAAAAAAAAAAAAAAAAAAAAAAAAAAAGTGTCAGAAGACCGACGTCGGTTAATGGTAAAGTGCCACCATTTTGTGGGGACAGTCCTATGGTGATCAGATTAGAGTACCTTTATCAATTAAATGCGTGAATAATTATTAAAATTTCCTAATTAGGA
The DNA here is from genome assembly GCA_963930645.1 of Salticus scenicus. Taxonomy (NCBI): domain Eukaryota; kingdom Metazoa; phylum Arthropoda; class Arachnida; order Araneae; family Salticidae; genus Salticus; species Salticus scenicus. Next base: position 102,764,036 of record OZ005660.1, read on the forward strand.
GTATGATTACATATTCTTTGTAAATGGGGACCACAATGCCAATAATTATGGTGAATAATTTTCCTATAAAAATTTTTAAAACATAGAAAAAAGGCTTACAAAAACGGACTGTCCTCAGAAAATGAGGACATCTGGTCAGCATAGATAGTCCCCACTTTTGGAAATTTATTTCTTTTACCTTCTGCATGAACTAGATTTCTAAATAATGTTTTCTTCGCAATTTATAATTTAAAATTGATGATAGTGTACTATTTTTAAGTATTGATTTTGTCCTCATTTCTTATTTTTAAATTAGAGACATCACTCTAATTTGTCCCCACTTTTCTTTCTGAAAAATTTGGTCACCTTAGTTAATGGAGAGTTCCGGTTAAACGAATGTCGGATAATCGAGGTTCTACTGTTCTAGAGTGATGTAAAAACCACTCATTCACTCACTCATCCTTTTGGGAAAAAACATGAAAAATGTAGCGAAAATGAACCCTGGAAAATGGTTGTCTGTACATTACAAACATTTTTTCGACATTTAGTGTTACATGTACTTCTCTGAGATGAAAATCGTCTAAATTCATCATGGAAAAGGATTTTAAGAAATAACGTAATTTTACTAAATAATTTTTACTTAAAATTACCGTTTTTTTTTTTTTTTTTTAATGTTGCTAATTTAGATGCAGTGCTTAATAAGAAATATATTACATAATATAGTTAAAAACGATTTTTTTTTTAAATATATATAATAATAATAATAATAATAATATTAATAATAAAATGAAAAGTTTCTCCTTTTGGAAAATATAATTGACAAAAAATCAGAAGGTATTTATAAATTTAGAAAATTCTGAATTAAAATATAAAGAATGTGTGAATAACGTAAATGTGTAAAACCATATTTTCTCTTTTTGACTTGAATCCAATTTATTTAACTGTCAACACGTTGTCAAAAGACCAAAATAAGATGTCTTTTAGAATATAAATAAAGTTGACATTTGAGTTAAAGTTGAGCATTTGTCTTCAAAAAAGAATATTACGAATTTCACATTTTTGAAGTAAAATTCCACGGAGATCTAGTTATTTTGTAAATTTTTAAAAATATGGTTAAGTAACTAAAAAGTTATAAAATAAACTTGAAATTAAAAACTTAACCAAGAAGAAGTTAAGAATAAATAAGAAGTCATTGCAAAATACTATTACAGTACAAACGGACCTCACCTTTTAATTTTAAATAAAATATTAATACATAAATAAATAAATAAAATAAAATACGTATCTAGTAATTACATTTTTTTTTAATTACATAGATTTTTAAAGTATATAATGTTAATTACCAATCAATTAACTTTTTATACAGCATAATTATTCACATATTTATTCCATTTTTATTATTTATCTTTTAATAATTTTTTAACGGCAAAGCATACAGTTTTTAACTGAAACCGAATGAAAAGTGCCACATTGGCTAATAAGGACATGTATAAAATATCAGCTATCATAAAAGTGTCTGAAAAATGACAAAACAAAAAGTAAGGGTCTTATCAATTTTTTACTGTCTCGACATATATAGTAAAAAAAAAAAAAAAAAAAAAAAAAAAAATCAGATTTTATTTAAAGGAATACACACAAATTGCGAGCATAAATAAATAAGTAGATTTGTATTTTTTATTGGTGCCTAACCCATCGACAACTTTATTTAAACATATTTATTGAACGTTTTCTGATAAAATGCCGAAATTTTGTACATAACCTTATTAGGATAGATATAAGGCAATTTTATTCATTATTAAATTTTCTGTATAGATGCTATGCAAATATTTAAATTTTCTAACTCTCGAAATTCCATCGCATGAAACATTTTTTGTCAAATTTATGTTTTAATACCTTTTTTAAAGAATTTTGTAAGATGTTATGTATATCTAAAATCAATATTTAATGAATTAAAGACGAGCTTAATGGTTTTTGAGCAACTAGTAGTTGAAATGTTTATTTTATTTATTTATTTTTAGCGATTAGTGGGTTTTACATCTCACTAGTGTTCTACTATGGGCAATTGGCGACTATTTATTTTTAGATATTCTAGAATTATTTTTTTATAGGAATATGTAATTATACATCAAATTATTATATTTACTTATAATATTAGCCATAACTTAGGAAAGTATAATTGTTTTTCAAAAGCTTACAAATTTCTACAACTGCAGCTAGAGCATTATATGTTATATTTTCCATATTTTGTTTTAAAAATGACATAATTGTTTCTAGTGCCTTATAGTACTTTTGCTATTATACATAGACTTCACCAGGGGCCGAGCAGTTCTTCGCTCAATGCTGGTAGACAGGAAGTGTCAGGTCTGAACCCAGATCGTGCTCGTCGACCTAGCCGTTCGGAGTTTTCCGTGCTTTTTTCAAAACTCGTGTAAATTTGTGCTATGAAAAGAAAAAATGGGTGGTGGCCTTTCTCTCAGAAAGACGCAGGACACATCACCTGAGGCCTAGGACCCTAATGTAGTAAGTAGGCCTTAATCCCTAACAAAAATACCTATATATATGTATATATATATATATATATATATAATAATAATAATAATAATAATAAAAGAAAAGGTTTGTCAGTCTGTCAGTCTGTCTGTCCGTTCTTCTATACGTTCAGCCCCTATTGAATGCAGAAGTACAAAAATTAACATACGGATGCTCATGAGCCTTCCCGAGAGGCTCCTGAAAACAGAATTCAAAAAATTTAATTAGTTTCGGAGATATTAATTAAAACGTCGACCCATGTCGATCGAAAAATGACAAAAAATCCACGGCTAATTGCTTAAAAAGAGGCATTCTATCGCAGACGATTTTCTAGACGATGTTTCCCGATCAGACTTTTTTTTCTCTTTTTTATCACATGATAAAATATAATGCAATTTTGAGAATTCATTAATTATTGTGATCCATTTAAAAATAGTAACCAGCGAAGCGGGCGTAGCCTGCTAGTATCTATATATAAATATCTATATAAATATATATATATATATATATGTATGTGTGTGTGTGTAATGTGCATGTGTGTGTATTCATGTGATATAACAGTAAATTCTCGACCAAGAAAAGTTCAAAATCTCGTTTCCTTCCCCATGTCACATCCAATTTATTTCAGTGACTAGGCCTGTCAAAAGGCCAGAGTAAGATGTCTTTCAAAATTTAAATAAACTTGTCATGTGTATTCACTTCTTCAAAAAATATTCAAAACTCTTTCACGATCTTAAAATAAAATGTCATGACTTTTCAATTTCTTTTGCAGAATTTTGAAAGGTACTAAAATTACATTTTATTTTACATAAATATCTGCAGTTATTGTCATAGGCATTTTTTTTCCCTTCTCTTTTGTGTGAATTTTATTTCTTTCTTCTTCACATAATAAAATTTTGTTGGAAAAATTTAGATATTTGCTTTATATAAATACGAGATTGAAAATGGGAAAAATAAACAAGAATATAGTGAAAAGATTTTATGTTAAACTTTTATGCTTTTTCAGCATTTTTTTTTACTCTGAAATTTTGAAATGCACGAAAATTCTACTTTTCTTAGTTTAAAGTTTTCTCAGTTGATGCCCGAGGAGCTTTTTCTAGATTTATGCATTTACCCCCATCCATTATACATAGTTTAAGGAAAAATAATATTTGCTATCCTTAAATCTTATGATACAATATATAACATATATAATACACAGATATATATAATACCAAACTATATATAACACAATATTGCTATAATACAAAACAAAATTTAAAGGAAATAAAGCGAAAGTAAAATATTATTGTGCAAAATTTTATAAGTTTTTTTTTTTTTTTTTTTTTAATTACCCGTTTTGATATATCCTGAACATGAATTGGCAATTTTTAGAAAATATTTGACTATTTGGGCTTTACGGAAATTTTATGACCTCTGTATCTCAGGAAATAATATACGGAATTTTACAAAAATTCATATTTAGGTGAATTTTGACTTTGAGCTGATTGCATTTTGGCTAACTTCGTCAAATAGGTGGCGCTGCTGCATTTAAATTTCGCCCATTTATTGAAAAGCTATATTTAAGCATCTACAGTGTATAAGTGCTCATTTCTTGATATGTGAGACGTCCATTATAAAAAAAAAAAAAAATAAATAAATAAATAAATAAAAAAAAAAAGAAAGAAAAAGAAAGAAAGAAAAAAGACTCATTTAATTTATCGTGTAATATCAGGTCAACAGGATTGATTTTTAGATTTTTCTAGATGTTTCTATTCCATTTTGAGTTGGTTAAATTCGCACCATATTATATATGTAAAACCTCTCTCGTGAGAATGTACGTTAAGTTTTTGTGCATGTTAACAGATGGTAATTGTAATATAAAATGATAGAGTAGGAAGTTTTTTGTTGGCTGCAGCATATTAGTTTAAATTTTGATGGAATGTAAAAACCTTTGTTAAATGAAACTTTACCACACCGAATTATTGATTTGCGGGTTTAATTTAGCTTAAGCAGAAAATTTTACAGTAAATTTTATAGATTTTCGATTATTTTATGATGAAATTGTTAGAATTCGTAATAGCTTAGCTAGCATAAAATAAACCTGCTTTAGATATTTTATTTTTACCCCATTTTAACTGTTTTTGTCATTTTTTTTAATTTTTGGCTATAAATATTTAAGAAAAATGGTGGGGGAAGAAAAACAACCTCTCATTAGATTCTATACTATATTTACAGCATAACATTTATTTCCATAATAAAATTTTGAAACTGTATATTCACAGACAATTGAACTGTAAAAAATATCTGCCTAATATCTTAATTCACAAACATATCTTATTTTCAGAAATTTTTAGAATTTAACAATTCTTTACTAATAAATAAATCTTTCATGATAATTCAAAATAATTGTTTAAAATACATTACAGTTTGCAAAAATGCATTTGTGAATAAGTTCTAATCTATTTTTTTATTAAATAAAAAATTGTATTGTAACTGAAAAATAATGCAGAAAGATTATATAAAACACTGAAATTCTAATTTCAATCTTGAAATAACAAAAATGAAAACCATTAAAAAACATCTTGATAAAAAAAAAAATAATAATAATAAATAAAATAATATGAATTGTGCTAAATTGCAAACTTCTGATAAATTTATAAAACCATTTAATAAAATTAGTTTGTAAACTAAAGCATTATGTAATTAGTGAACAGTTTACATAAAACTGTTTTATTAATCTACGTAACGCTAGTTTTTATTTTTATCGTTATTTTCATTCAACAATTTCTGAATAAGCGAGAAAGTGCTTATAAAATCAACTAAAGATTAAAAAATAAAGAACTTAACTTTATTAAAATTAAAAAATGGAAAGAAAATGGGCAAGTATACTTTTTAATTTCTTTTTAAAAGAGATTTTTTTTTTTTTTTTTTTTTAATAAATATAATGCAACGTTTAATCAAGTAAAAACGTTCTAGTTTGTCTTATTAAGAAGCGTTAAAGAAACTTATATATATATATATATACATATATATATATATATATATATATATATATATATATATATATATATATATATATGTATAATTCTTTTTTAATTTAATCTTATTAGAAAGCGTTAACGAAATTCCTATACAAAAAATGAGTTCAACTTATCACCGATGTACCTCTTTTTTAATTTCATTTTACTGAAAACAGCTAACAATATTTTCTCGTTAAAAATAAGACTTTTTTTTTTTTTTTTTTTTCATAATTTCTTTTCTTTTCTTTTCTTTTCTTTTCTTTTTTACTTTCTTCTATATGCAATATAGAGAAAGTATTGGATTCATGAAAATTTTCGAACGCCGGTTTTCGATGGATTTACACGTTTTGGGATGTTCTGAACACGATTTGATAGTTTTAGAAAATGTCTGTCTGTGTGTCTGTCTGTCTGCGTGTGTATCACGAATTTTGTGGACACTGTATCTCACGAACCAATAAACAAAATTTAACCAAACTTGGCATTTAGTTAGACCCTGACATAAACTGGTGCTGATTAGATTTGGGAATCAATCGCTCAACAGGTGGCGTTGTAATCGCATTTTTTCTAAATTTTTAACATGGCAGAATAGGACAAAGTTTCATATAAATGTACATAATGAGAGATATTTTTAACTTGTGACTGTAAAATTAATATGAATTATTGATAATAGTAGTAGCTAACTAGAAAAAATTTTTGTGCATGTGGGGGCATCGCTTCCCCCCAATTTCAAGATGGGTATCTTTTGAAAGGTTTCGTTAATACCTTTAAAACGAATGGCTGAACTATAGATCTGTGATAATTTAAAACAAAGTTATCGATTTTTTTTTTTTTTTTTTTTTTAATATTGAGAATAAAATGGACTTTTTTGGATATTTAGTGTTATACTACTTCTCTAATATGGAAATCGTCTGCATTATCATGGAAGATAATTTTTTTTAAATAATAATTTTAATAAATTATTTTTACTGAGTGAATTTGTATAGGAAAATATAGAAGAAAGTCATGTGGTGGCCACAGCATACTAGTTTTCAATTCATAATTGTTTTCTTATAATCTATATCATTATATAAAGCGCAAAAAATTGTATGTTTGTGGAGGGTAATCTCTGAAACTACTGAACCGATTTTAAAACTTCTTTCACTGACCAAAAGCTACAGTATGCCTGATTGTTATAGGCTATATTTAATTTTGATAAAATAAATTTTAGTTTTAAATCTGAGCATTTTAATTAAAATCCCCATAAAAGCCATAATAGAAATGGAAATAATGAAATATTAAAAAATTTAGCCATTGCCAACATAAAATAAACTTTTCCATGTTGATTTTGTTTTCAAAATATCTTGACATGAAAAGAAAAAAAATATATTTGCACGTGGATTAAATTGAAATTCATATAAAGCTTTGCAAAATGTTAAACTTACACGTTAAATCTGACGTCATTACAAATTTAAAGTATTTATTTTTCTAATAATATAATTTGATATGATATGATATAATGTAATGATCTAAGCGTTACTTCTAAACTTTTATTAAATTACTTATTTTATAATTGTTGCCCAAAAAATTTACGGGTTAATTCATTTTTCGACATATAATAAAACATATTTTCTCGCGAATAATAATATAAAAAGTGAATTAAAAAAATATCGTCTGCATTTCATTATGCATTTGTTAAAAGAATAATTGAGAAGTTTAAATTTATTTGACGACTATTTTTAGCAACTAACAGTTATGACAAGTAGCTCAATATACATAGCGCATACAACCATTACTGCAATGCAAATAGCATTTAATTATTTGAGTTACATTATGTTGATTAGAAACCTATTTAACCTATCTATGCTCTATACGAATATGTAAAGAGGAAAGGTTTATATGTATATGTAGAGAACGATCGCTAGAACTAAAAAGCCGATTTCTATTTCTTTCTTTTTTTATACTAATCAAAAGTTACACTGTCTCTAAGTGCTAGAGGCTATAATAAATTTTGGTAAAATACATTTTTAATTCAAATTTTCAATATTTTAATTGAAAACAAAGCATAGATTTGATATTGGTCGTCCTTGGCGATTTTTGTATTTCGAGATCGAAAACGTAATACGAAAATCTGTATATTTTCGTATTAAATACGAGATCTATGTTTTTACTTCAATTACCGTACTACCGTAGGTAGTGGAAGTATTGTATTCGGTCCAAAAATTTGATATAGAGTTTCACCTGATTTATATGTTTTAAGGCCTCCTGAGTCCAAAAAAGTAGTTTTTGGCAATTGGTCAGTGTGTGTGTGTGTGTGTACGAATGTGTGAAATTTTCCGGGTGTCATATCTCCAAAATTAATAAAGATAGAACTACAAATCTTCACAATTGATTCAGGTCTGATGTACAGATGAATTTTCTAAATTTTGGTGAAAATTGAAAAACCGGAACTGGGTCGTCGAAAACCGGAAATGGGACCGTAAGCCCGTACCTCATAAACAGCCCTAACGATTTTCTTCAAAGTTGCTATATAAACAATCTATTAGATGTCCTTTCGAATGATATAATTGGTTAGTTCAGGAAAATTGATAGGCGTCCTCTATAAACAGCTCAATTTCAGATCTCATAAGTGCCTTCCTTTAAAAACGGCTGTACGAATTTTTTTCAAACTCGCCATGTTAACTTCCTACTAAATATCCTTTTGTATGTAATTATTGTTTTCCGGTCAATAATTGAGTATGCCAAGTTTTGGTAAAAGTTGGTATCTCAAAAACGGCTCTAACGATTTTCTTGAAAATTGTTTCATTAATTCAATTTAGATAACCTTTCTCAAGTATGACGTGCATATTACAGGAATACTAACGGTCATCCTGGTTAGGAAGTTAAGTTTTAGATCTCGGTAATTCGTGTTTAAAAAAATAACTATCTATTTTTCCCCCCTTTTTTTTAACTCACTATGTAAACTTTGTTGTAGGTGTCTTTATACGTGTATCAAGTTTCTCTTACTGGAAAATCTAAAAAAAAATGCATGTACTTAATATCTCCAAGAAATGTATATAATACGTTTAATAGTGGGTAATGGGAGTCGTGTGGTTGTTTCACACCAGATTTTGTAATAGTATATATTATACGAATATTGTTTCATATTATTGATTTTTCCCTTAATATACATTATTAAAAACCATCAGTTATGGAAAAAATTAAATACATTTGCGAGATAACTTGGCAATCATTTTTTTTTTCCGGCAAGGATGATTGATATAAAATTTTTTCCGAAAGCAAGTAGCGCAATATACAGCCGCTAGGGAATTGCAAATGACATTTGATTATGCAAGTTTCATTATGTTGATTGGAAACACGGTTCATTTAAAATAAATTAAATGTGCATTCGCGTTAGAAATCTACTTTTGTATAGGGCTTCTTTGGCGATATTTAAAATTTGGCACCGCAATAGCTAGGACGTTTCACTCGAAGGGCTTTACGTATTATCGATAACCTTTTTAATTCACCGCCAAAATCACAAAAAATATTAACGATCACTAATGGAGAACCATTACTAAAACAATAACCAGATTACTTTGCGGACGTTAAATTTAAGAAAATTAAAAACACATAAGCTCTGTGTTTAATAGAAATTAATATTATAAAAACAAATAAATAATAATTAAAGCAATTATGACGTCAACTTTATCAAACACATATTCACGTCATAGGTTTATTTTTCAATATTTTTTATTCATGAGTAATGACATGCTTCTTTTTATGAAATAAATAAATAAATAACATAAAGTAAAAATTACCAACATTTAACAGCTGATTGAAAAAAATAATTGTAAAATTATATTTTGACTTTTCAGTTGATAATATTGCCTGACTATAACATATAAACTGATATATTTTTGATTTTTTGCATATCAATTCATCGTTAACTAAAATTTGTTCATCCGTGCGAAGTAGGACGGGTCAGCTACTTTTTTATAAAATTATTAGTTTATTCACCGTCGTTAATCTCAATATGTTTATTTCATTTTGATTATTTTTTGGTCCTCTTCAAATTTATGTTTAATCCTACTTTAATGGTAAAGCTTGCCCTTTTTTATACTGTTTTTCTTAGTTTTGAGGGATATTATCTATCTATATGTATACATAAATGTATATATATATATATATATATATATATATATATATATATATATATATATATATATGACTTTATTTGATTCTGTTACAAAATTTCACCCCTACCCGAAAAATGATTAAATTTTAAACTTTACAAGTTAATTAAATGCAACGAGTGGGTCTGTTGATAGTTTATATAAAATAAAAATTGCACAAAAATCACTACTGTCCTTAAATTACTTTTTCTTTTTTAAAACAATGAGCAATTCCAAGGTTTTTTTTTTTTTTTTTTTTTTTCAAAGTCACAAACGGAAAACCTCATTGTATTATTATTATTATTATTATTATTATTATTTTAATAAATTCTTTTGATTCATTGCAATTAGACGTCTGTCTATACACTAGTTTTTCTGGTTCAAAAGAAATAAACATTCATTCAGTAATCTAGCGATCATTGTATATTAGCATGGACCGAAAACAGATTATTCTTACTATTCTATTCTTATTATTACTATCGTTATATTTTTAGTATGTAATAGTGAGGAAAAATTGCGTTTAATGTTAGATTATACTTCACCATAATATCTTTTCTTTCTGGTATCTCTTTCTTTCTAACCTCGACAAAAATAAATAAATAAAAGAATAAAATAATTTCTCTCTCCCTCTCTCTCTCTCTCTATATATATATATGTATATATATATATATATATATATATACTGAACATTTTTATACCTTATTTAGGAACAGGAACCTGTACTTTAGTTCAAAAATTATGAGAAAAAGCGAAAACTCTCTTGCATTTTTAAGACCGAAAGTTCTATTGCATTTTCAAACTTTAACGCTTCTTTTCTCAAAAGTGCTTTTCTGCAACTATTCTCAGGATTTTCGGGCCGCGGTAGGGCCTCGTAATTGGAAGATTACGAGTTCGGTACTCGAGCCGGCCAAAGACCGTCGGGTACACTAATGGTGGCTGGTGCACGTAAAATCTGTCGTGGCTGCAATGTGCTCCATGTTCCCATCACAAATTATACTTCTGGGGGTCACCGAAGTGGGAGAGCCATCCATCCCTTCCGTGGAGGATCAAAATTGTGATGGCATGTCTCCGGACCACCTTTAGGGGTGATTCCCAGACCGTCGCCAATTGCCCATCTGCGCAGCATTAGTGCGACGTAAAACCCAACCATCCATCCATCCATCCCAAGATTTTGAAAAAAGAAAAAAAAAAATATTCGCCTTATTGCCTTTAAACTTTACGCACATTTTTGAAGGACATCTATAAAATGAATTAATATTTATTAAAACTAACTTTATTTAATCAAAAAAGAAATTGCAAAAAATTTTGAATTTTTTGAAAAATTTTCAAACTTTGCATAATTTTAAGAATAGTATATTTTGAAATAGCTCAAAATCCTAAATTTTATTTTATGAAAAAATTTTTTGTAATCATTTTAAGAGCATAAAAAAGCTAATCAGTAGAACCTGGTCGGTAGAGCGCCGACCACGTAATTGGAAGAATGTGGGGTTCGATACTCGAGCCAGCCAAGCACCGTCGCGTCGTGTACTGGCGCACGTAAAATCTGTCGTAGCCGTAATGCTCTTGATGTTACGAAATTAAAAATCAAAATTATGATGGCATTTGTTTGGATCATTCTTAGGGGTGAGTCTCAGACCGTCGCCAATTGGTTATAGTGTAGCACTAGTGCTAGGTAAAACCTGTTAAACATAAGCCTCAACTTAAATATCTCGGTAGTGGCAGAAAACATGAAATATTGTAAAACTTACAAATATGAGTAAAATTTAAAGGTATAAAGGCTTTAAAAAAAAAAAAAAAAAAAAAAAAACCTCTTATTTAAGTTACTAAATTACAAAGTAACATTTTAATTAAGGGTAGATATCTAAAGTTAAAAAACAAATACACATTTTCAAGAATGCCTAAATATTTCTGACTGAATAAAAGAAATATGAAAAAAAAAAAAAAAAATGAACTTTATGAAAGTTTGGTTGAATTTAAATAAAAGCGACAGTTATGATTAATGGTAAATCTGGATTTTATTTTTAAGCCTGGTTGTAAGATGCAGAAAAATAAATCCCTGGCAATAAATTCAGGTGCAATTTTTCTCCCTAATATTTTCTATGTCACTCACGTATTTTTCATGAAATACAGCTCCCCCGAGATGCTTCAAAAATTTAAATAAGGATGACACAGCACTGTCAAACGAAAAAACCATTCCGGGCGTTTTCAGAATCTTCGAAATGACGTCAGACATATTTCATCAGCTTTATCCTTTTTTTTTTTTTTTTTTTTTTTTGAGGCAAGAAGTAATTTCATTTCTTTTCTCAATTCCTTCTGAGTTTTGGAACTTACGTTTCTATATACATATATATCTGTAAAACTTGATTATTTTTTGTGAGGACCTATCCGTCTTGATTAGTGTACTAAATCCAGCAAAGGAATTGAAAAAAAAAAAGTGTAATCGAAACAATTCCAGCGTAAAGAAAAAATGAAATATTATCGTCCCGAAAATTCTTTTCCTCGTTGCCATTTTTATTTTACTTATTTCTGGCACCATAAATTTTGGTGAAGAAATGCAATGCCATTCTTTTACGTTTCTTTATTTTTTTTTTTTCAAAAAATTTACTATGCAGAAAAGCACTTTTTTTTATGTTCTTTTAAAATTTTGCTCTATATAGAACACGTTTTTTTTTTTTCTTCAACGTGTGGGGTATTTTTTTATCCATGAAAAGTGTCGCTATGGAAGTGATTTAATACCCAGTTTTTCTTTTGTGACGCCTCTGCTAAATCTACCTGCTGTCTCCTAAATTTCAATATCGTTGCCTCCATTTCGTTATTCGGTAGGCTTTTGCAAGGTAAGAGGGTGGGGGATGAGAAATGTAACGGTTTTAATTATCTTTTCTGGCGGGGGTTTTCGGCTTTGCCACTTACGCGTAATTTTGATGATGCTGAGTCGGCAGAATTTTTTGCGTTTTTCAGCATATTTCTAGGATTTATTACTTTCCGAGGATTTCTAATGTTCTTTTGCTTTTGCCTTGTTTTGTATTTCGCGTGGATCTGCCGAACAATTGTATACTTTTTTTTTTTTCTTTTCGGCGCATCTTTTGCCAATTTGTGGTAAATACATTTTGATTATTAATGACTTAATATAATTTATGTAGAAAGTTTTCGGCTTTAATTTACGCGTAATTTTATCATAACTCGCCAGAAACTTTTGTTAAATGTTTTTCTTGAATTTATTGCTTTAAAGGTTTTGAAATATTTGTTTAGTTTTATTATACATCGTGCTTATAAAGTCACCGACCCATTTTGATGTTTAATAACTCATAAAATATTGAAGATATAAACAAACCTATGGCATTTATTGATGGAATAACTCATATATTTTCTTTTCAGGTTTGAATATCTTTACTTTTGTAAATATCGTCTGCGCGTGTGGTTAATTTCAGATAATTTCATTTTCCAATCTAAATATCTGCACTTTTCTAAATATCGTCTGCTTATTAATTGCATTTTTCTCTCTTTTGTTTTTGGCAACTATTGCAATGTTATGTTTACTTTTGATGTGTTTGTCACGGAGTAATATTAATAGGAGTTGAAGGTCCAATGGGAGAAATCTACGAAACTGTGATGTAAATTTTTGGTAAATATTGAGGGCGCCACTTGTCATTACTCCCTATCTCGGAGCGGATATAATGTTGTTTTCAATAGAATTTTGCCGGAGTAAATTTTTAATTTTTAATTTTAAGCAATTTAATTTTTTTGTAAGTGCTTAAAACTGCATAATTCAGATGTTTCAAATAAATGCTTCGTTCCTAGTTGTAAAACAGGCTATGATAGTGATAAGAAAAAAAAAAAAACTTATTTACTACATTTTTTTATACGTCAAATATACTAATGATGAAAAATTATAAGACTGCCATAAGATATCCATAATAATCTACATTTTTAAACGACACAATACAAACGATCTCCATTCTCCTTTCTCCCAATTGTCTGTTTTAGCTTCGGTTCATAAAGATCGTCATTTTTTAAAAGCTCTCTTTCAAAGTAAAATTAGCATAAAATCGCTCTTAAAAAAAAATCATGTTGCTTAGAATACTCTATTTAATGAAATTTGCTTTCAATCGAATTTTTTTCAGCTTGATATTATTTTTAAAAAAATAATTAAAACGAGACATTTCCCCATTGAAGAACATTGCAGAATCTGGAGAGAAATAGTGCAAGCACAGAGAAATTGGAAAACTTCATATTTCCACAACCTTTTTGCAACAATTGGGGTACCATCGTTCGTAGTTCTTTGAATGACCATTTTCCAGGAAGATGGATTGGGCGAGTTGGTCCAATTCCTTGGCCACCCAGATCACCTGATGTAACGCCGCTGGACTTTTTCCTTTGGGGATTTGTAAAGGACAATGTTTACAGGAGGAAAGTGTCAAACATTGATGACCTAAAAGTCAGAATTACAACCGCAATAGCCTCTGTGGATGCCGACATGCTCGCCGCTACCTGGCGTGAAATTGACTATCGACTTGATATTCTCCGTGCGACAAAGGGGGGCACACGTGGAAGTTCATTGACAAAAGTCATGAAACTTTTTAAGTCTATCTAACCATTTATGTTATTAATTTTAATCTATCTTTATTATTTTAGGAGTTATTAAACATCAAAATGGGTCCGGGACTTTATAAACACCCTGTATTTTGGAGTTGTTAATTTAACTATATATATATATAATTCGTTTCCATTTTCCTTTGAATTTCAAGATAATATTTGTGATTGTCTTCCAAGAAGTTTTGCATATGTGGGGAAAATTATTTAAAATACTAAATAATTAATAAATAAATAATATTTGATAACGAAAACAAATGTAGTTTGTATCTTTGAAAACAGAATGTAATTTAATGTAATTTGCTTTAAAATCTATATAAATAAAGCAAAGATTTATCGGAGGAACATATCCGGGCGAACCACTCCTTTTTTAGTTTGGTCTAGATTTAACTACTTTGGTGATAAAAGTCGGCTTTTTTTTTTTTTTTTTTTTCGAGGGAGTGGAGAGGGGGGGGGGATGATGAATTTTTTTAAAAGATACTTCATAGATATTACACTTCTATAAAAGAGCTCTAAAACCTGTTCATTTTATTGTGAGGACACAATATATTAGGTCTTCGCATAAATTCGTGCGGTTTTTTATTGCTTCATTTCATAAAATTACATCAGATCAAATGACAATTTTTAATCAAAGTACTCCCCATTACTTTCTATAACCTTTGCCCATTTTTCGGGTAACAAATGTATACCACAGCGATAGAAGTTCTCGTCTTTGGAGGCAATGAAATGATCCGCGTCCGCGCGAACTTTTGCCACGACCTAATACATCAAATTATTAGATTTAAAGATATTACTTTGCAAAGTTTCACAACGCGATATCATTAAATTGCTTTCGATGAAGGTCGGCCATTATTTTTATTAAAAACTGAGGAATTTTTTTAAAGGATACTACATAGATGTTATACTTTTGTAAAGAGATCTAAAAACTGTTCAGTTTTTGTGAGGACACTTTAATTTCTTTTTCTATATATATATAAAAAAAAAAAAAAAAAAAAAAGTAAATAATTTTTTTAGTGTGCATAAGTGATATTTTTGGCTGCTGAAAAGTAGTTTGTATTGATTTGAATCCGGTCCTGTCAATTTGATCAGATTGAGCGGCTGATTTTTTTAACTAGTGAATTTATTAAGCGGCGGTTACTGTAGTTCAAAAATTAGACCCTTTTCAACATTAAATTTTTGTTGAAAGATTTCATTTGCCTTATCATCGTTGGTCTTCGACCAAAATTGTGATATTCCAGTACAATAAAGTACAATAAAAACATGTTTCACCAAGAAATACGACATATTTTCTTAATTTTCCTATAATAACAAATTCGATACTTACACACACGTGTCAGCAACGAATAAAATGACGATTGGAATTTTTCTACTTCTAAATACTATTTAAAGCTTCATGTACCTGTGGCGCCACATATTATTTAATCTTCGAATTATTTCTACAAATCCGTGTATAACAAATTCCAGACCTGTCCCTTCAACATGCTATTTGTTTCACCTTTTTGTCTCTCATTGTTTCGCCGTTAGGTTACTTCAAAGTATTTTCTGAAACACCCTTTATATATATATATATAAATACAGAATAAGTACATGCACCCAAAGTACTGTCATTTTTTCTTTTCTTGAAAAAGTATAACACACAATAACATTATAACTTTAATTCTAAAACAAACAATATATAGTACATATTAAACAAAAATTTAGTCATGTGAATTTAAATTTAAGTTAGTTATTTACTCCAGCAATGTATTTCTATATTAAATAACCGTGATTTAAAAGAGAGTTAAATCTCATAAATCTTTTTTTTATTTAATATAATACAAACCATAGATTCTATATTAAAAGCTGCAACATAGAACTTGACATTTCAAAGAGGAAATAAATTGCAAAAGAAATTGGCCTAAATCCAAGAGTAGGACTCTTTATCAAATTTTCACTCTCAAATACATTTTTTTTTATGGTGATTTATTCAAATAAAATTAAATTAGATGGTGTATTTATTGTATCAGCCGAAAGAAAATCTTTTAAAGTCACATGCAGTTTCTTGTTTTTAATATATATTCAAAAATCTTTTCTGATTAAGAAGAAAAAAATAAAATAAAATAAAGATGATGAGGAAGAGAATTTTTTTTTTTTTTTTTAGAAGTATTTTTACATAAGAAATTTTAATCGATAAAATTTTCTGCTATTCCGTTTAAAGATAATTGATTTTTATGAAAATTAAGTAACAGTTTTATAAATTCTAATGTTTTCGAATAAAAATTACATGATAATTTTTACCATGTTTTTATTAACTTCGATTCTTGTTTGTGTGTTTGTTTGTTTGTGTGTTTTTCAGGGACAAATCTTGCAATCGATTTTTAACTAACTTCCCGACTAGCTAGATATTTGAAATTTTCAGGACAGCTCACAACACGGTGACAATATATTTTTCTAATAATTTTAGTCAACTATTGCAGGTCCCGCTGCCTTCGGCAGCGCTTATATGATTGGACAGAAAATTTATTTAACTAACTTCCCGACTAGCTAGACATTTGAAACTTTCAGAATAGTTCAGAACACGGTGAAAATACATTTTTTTAATACATTTAGTCAACTGTTTCGGGTTCCCGCTGCCTTCGGCAGCGTTATCAGTACAAAGCTTGCAATCGATTTTTCACTAACTTTCCGACTAGCTAGACATTTGAAACTTTCAGGATAGCTCAAAACACGGTGACAATACATTTTTTTAATACTTTTAGTCAACCGTTTTAGGTCCCCACTGCCTTCGGCAGCGTTTATATGATCCAACAGAAAATTTATTTAACTAACTTCCCGACTAGCTAGACATTTGAAACTTTCAGAATAGTTCAGAACACGGTGAAAATGCATTTTTTAAATATTTTTAACCAACTGCTCCGGGTTCCTGCTGCCTTCGGCAGCGTTACCAGTACAAAGCTTGTAATTGATTTTATTGTATCGATTGGACAGAAAATTTATTTAACTAACTTCTCGACTAGCTAGACATTTGAAACTTTCAGGATAGCTCAGAATACAGCATACTTGCCAACCAATTTTAATTAAAAAAGGGAAGATTTTTGTTGAAAAACCAGAAGATTTCATAAAAAAAGGGAAGATTCCCCCCCCCCCCTATTTGACGTAATAAACAATAGTTTTACAATTTTAATATTTTGAAGCAATCTATAAAAACGTTTTACTATAGATTAGTTATACTAAATATATAAAAGTTTTAAATTAAGTTATTCCTCTTCAACATATAAATATCTACAAAACAGAATCTGTAAGAAATTTATTTAACAATAGACAAAAAACCTAGTTAAGTTAAAGTATTATAATTAATTTTTTAAATAAATAGAATATGATTTTTGTGTATGTACATTAATCATACATATAAAAAAAAAGTAGCAGTAGCTAATTATCAGTTTCAAACGTGCATAAAACCAACTGAGTATTAATTTTCTTAAACTGATTTGGAAAAAATTTTCCTACCTGAAAAAATTATTCTTCATTTTTTCACCATGTTTACACATTTGGTATAAATATGACATACAAATATTTAATTGAGGAAAAATAAACAGATTCATTAAATTCAGCAATAAAGATCTAAAAATAATTACATACGTGAGAAATATTGAACACTTCCATTGCTTTATTGTTTCTAGAACTGATCACTGATCACAATCTGGGGAAGGGGGGGGGGGATACAAAAATAATTACAGAGTAAGAAATATTAAACTCTTTCAACTCTACTTCTAGAATCTAATGAAAGAAGTTTAATTTTTATATTATCATTCATGTTGCAGATGGATAAAGATTAGGAAACAAAAGACTTCTGCAGAACATTTGATTGCTGATCACTATTTGGAGATAAATGAAAGGGGGGGGGGCAAAAAATAATTACACCAGCAAGAAATATTTAACAATTCTATTTCTTTACATGTTCTAGAATCTCATAAAGCAAGATCGAAATGAATATTGACATTTATGTTATGGATGGAGAAAGATTGGGAATCAGGAGTTTTCGTAGAACATTTGGGTTTTCTTTTTAAAACGAACGATATCCGCGACTTTTTTAAAAACGGAAGATTTCATCATCTGTCCGGAAGACCGGAAGATACGTTAAAAAACCGGAAGTCTTCCGCGAAAACCGGAAAAGTTGGCAAGTATGATACAGTGACAATACATTTTTTTTATACTTTTAGTTAACTGTTTCAGGTCCCTACTGCCTTCGTCAGCGTTTATATGATTCAACAGAAAATTTATTTAACTAACTTCCCGACTAGCTAGACATTTGAAACTTTCAGAATAGTTCAGAATACGGTGAAAATGCATTTTAAAAATATTTTTAACCAAATGTTTCGGGTTCCTGCTGCCTTCGGCAGCGTTACCAGTACAAAACTTGCAATCGATTTTTCACTAACTTCCCGACTAGCTAGACATTTGAAACTTTTATAATAGCTCAAAACACGAGAGCAATGAATTTTTCTTTTTTACTTTTATCCAACTGCTCCGGGTTCCCGCTGTTTTCGGTAGCGTTTATATGATTCAACAGAAAATTTAAAAACATGGTATATAAAAAGATCTTTTTATATTGTAATTATTAAATCCTCTTGTTAAAAAAATAAATAAATAAATAGAAAGAAAAAAATATTTTAATTTTTAAATTGTAAGGTCTTAAATTCTGAAAATGGAAAAATTATAAATAAATATGTATACATATATATTATTTAAACACCTCTTTTATAATTGGATGCAAGGCTGTATCTTGATATCGACATATGCATATCGATAATAGTATTTTCGATCCTACTGTTAAAAACAAATGAAATAAAAAAAATGAAATTTCTCTAATTTGTAAATGATAAGATCGCTACTTCTCAAACTGTAATATAAATGTGTAATTGATTTATTTTTATTTCTGTATTCCATTATAAGATGAATGAATATAAAACTTCTTGCAAGTATCAATCAAATTAGGAATAGCTTGTCTCATGACCACCTTTAGTGGCAAGTGCCAGACCCTCGCTAATTGCTCATAGCGTAACACTAAAGCCTATTAAATCTCACTCACTCACTCGAAATATCAAATTTCATATATCAGATATTTTTATTCTGACAATTATAAATAAGTGGGATTAAAAATAGAAAGAAAAAAGAAAAAAATGAATGAATGAAAGATAACAGCATCTTTATTTATAAATTGTAAGATACGAACATCTCAAATTGTGAGATGAATGAATAAACAGGGATAGAAATTAAGAAAATAAAGTAACCTGGTCAGCAGGACCAGTAATTTTTAGGTTTCACTGGTCTGTACATACTTTGACTGGTATGTGCTCTTCTATTCTATTATATATTTTAAAATATTTAAAAATTTATAAACTGTTTGTTTTACTAAGACTTACTTTGTTTATAAATATACAAATATCAAATTACATATATCATATACTTTTAATTTGACAATTATAAATAAGTGGAATGAAAAAGAAAAAGAATGAAAGATAACAACAGCCTTATTTATAAATTGTAAGACTCGAATTTCTCAAATTGCGAGATGAAGGAATAAATAGGGTTAGAAATTAAGAAAATGAAGTCACCCTCTGGCTCGCTGAACCAATAATACTTTGTTTATAAATATACAAATATCAGATTACGTATATCATATACTTTTAATTTGACAATTACAAGTAAGTGGAATGGAAAAGAAAAAGAATGAAATATAACAGCATCCTTATTTATAAATTGTAAGATTCGAATTGTGAGATGAATGAGTAAAACAGGGGTAGAAATTAAAAAAAAAAAAAAAAGTCATTGGTCAGCAGGACCAGCAATTTTCAGGTTTCGCTGGTCGGTACATACTTTGGCTGGTATGTTCTTCCATTCTATTATATATTTTAAAATCTTTAAAAATTTGTAAACTGTTTGTTTTACTAAGACTGACTTTGTTTATAAATATACAAATCAAATCTGATAACTTTTTGTAAATTAATTAAAAAATACAAATGAAGTATTAAATGAATCAAAAAATCATTCTTTATTAAACGAGCTTAATGTCATGTATTTATTATTAAGAATTAAAAATAAAAAAAAAAGGTTATACGTTATATATTAAATGAAAAACTAGAGAGAATAGGTGATATTGAAGAATTATAAAGAAATATAATTACTATTGTTATAGTATACTATTCTGTGACAGGTTTACGGACAGTTTTAGGGAAAAGTTAAAAATAAAAAAAAATTGAAAAGCTTCACTGGTCCAGTGAACCACTAGATTTTTTATTTTGATGGTCCGTTGAATATTTTTGTGGTCCCGGACCAACGGACCACTATTAATTTCGAGTCCTGATAAATAAATATATAAATAAATATACAGTGCGGCCACATATCCAGTGGCGGATCCACAACTTGACTTTTGGGGGGGGCTAAGATTTTTCAAAGTGCTATTCTAGACCAATAAAAGGAGGGGGCTTCAGCCCCCTAGCCCCCCCCCCCTTAAATCCGCCACTGCGCATATCCTAAAACTAGCAGTGAGGACGCATCCAAAATGTTGGAGGGATGCCAGCGTGACCGACAGTTTGACATTTGGAAAACATCCAGTAATTCCGCGCTCTGTTATTGCTTATTTTTCTCCGAGTCAGATGACTGTCACCCCTATTTTAGCATTGGACTCGTTGAGCACTTGCGCAGATGCTTCCATGGTTTCATGAAATGTGGTCGCAGAATATCTTATAACAAAGCTATTACACTATTATATAATCCTTAAAAGATTTGAAAAATACATTTGGATTCTATAAACATAAATTGAGAGAATTTGCTTTACAAATAATAATAATAATAATAATAATAAATTAATTAATTAATTAATTAATTAAAATAAATTAAAATAAATAAATAAATAATAACAACTAGTGAAATACGACAATAAACATTATTTTAATTTTACATCGATAAATTAGTGGACTAACATAAATTAACTCGTAAGATCTAAAAATGTGAGATAAATTAACACATAATCTTAGCAATACAATGTGAAATTTCAGGTATAAATATTTTATTTTTCTCATTAATTTTTCTTTTTAACACGCTTTTATTAGCTTCACCTGTATGTATATTTGTACGTATGTCTATAACCGCTCTGGGAGCAAACAAAAGATCTATATTGTAAAAAAAGACTTTCCCTACGTGAACGCTGTGGCTCTGAGGTAAAGCTCCGCGCTACGAACCTAAAGATCTAACGTTCGAGCCCAGTCAGGGGAGATCTTTTAAAAATGGTTTTTATTTAATTCTAAATAATTTATTTCTCATTCCTTCATTATGTTATTTGCATAAGAATTTTTGCTAGTGTTTGGACACTTTTGTTACCGACTATACATTCCTGCAATAAAAGCATGTTCTTTAATTTTTTTTAAGTATAAATTTATTATTTAAATTACAATTCATGGCTTATATTTCTGGTGGTAATAAGAAAGATAAATATTCCTTTAAACGAAACAACTAATGAAATTCTGTAAAATAATGAAATTAATTTTAAATCTAATTTTAATATTAGAAAGTGAAGAGTGTGTAAATTAATTTCTTTACAGATATAAAATAACCTAGATTTAGACAAGTAATTATAATAATTTTTTATTCATTGTGAAATATTAAATCGAATAAAAAAACTGAAATATTAAAAATTCATGTTGTATTTATTCAACTTAAAGAAATATATAATGTGATAGAATATATTTCTAACATAATATTTTTAATAAACAAATACTATAATTTTAAAACTAATTTGCCAAAACACAGTTGCCAAATCTGATTTCATACCAGAAATATTTTAGGACATTTTTCACTTTATTTATTCGTAGAAAAGTAATAATATATTTCTATTAAAAACTAGTGATGATAAATCTGATTTAAAATTTCAAAACGTTGACAAGTATGCGAAGAAAAAAAGTTTACAGAAGGTTATTTAAAAAAAGTGTAACAATAGTCTATTCTAGAACAATTTGTTGACAATTTGATACCTAATAATTCAGCGCACCTGTTACATTTAATTAAATTTTTACTTTAACTTTTTGCAACAAAATTACTTCAGTATAAATTTATATCATCTATGTTTACACAGGCAAGAAATAATTTATTTTCGTCTCCTGACAATTTTCCAAACACAACATTAAAACCGTATGCTTTAGAATAATAAATAAATAAATAAATAAATAAAATTTAAAAGACAATATAAACAGATGGGGTAAGTTTTCGCAAATTCTTATTTATTTTCTCAGCCACCTATTCCAATCTGTTAAAAATTATTTCTACGTTGACAACAATCTCGTCTGCCTTTTCTCATTAATCTCGCACCGCTCAAAATAATTCTCTGGAGAGAAAATAACAGCGCCACCGAACGGGAATAAGTTTGATTAAGAGACTTCAATTATTTACCCGTTCTTTCGAACATTTATTATCCCTCTAGGTGATAGATTGCTGTAAAAATTTTTATCTTTCGTGTAATTTAGTTTGTGGAAGTTTAAAGCTTAGTATGTGTCGGTATAGCTTTTCTGTTCTGTTTGAGTTTAATATTTAGTTTTCAGTTTTTCCCAACTTGTGTAAACACTATTATAGAACTACCCAACAGGTTGCTTTAGAAAAGATGACAAAAATAATTAATTTAAAACTGAATTTTAAGCAGAAAAATACGCTTAGGGACTTAATTAGCTTGAAACGCCATGTTTGTTTTAAAGAAGAAATTCAAGCTAATACGGAACGAGTTACATTGTCGGCTAATAATAAATCATGTTTAATGATGAAAAATGAATTGACATATGAATTTGTGTGTGATCTCATGGGTTTAAGTTTTGCATAGTAAATGGATAAATTCATACGCTATAGTGACTAAAAATGTTTTATAATTAAATTCTATGTATAAAAGAGGTTATTATTATTATTATTATTATTATTTTTTTTTTTTTTTTTTTTTTTTTTGTAGTAAAAACAATACATACTAAAAACTAGTATGATGTGGCCGTCACAAGACTTTCTTCTATATAATTTTACACTAAATTAATGCAATACATTTACTTATTAAATTATCAAATTATTTTCCATTATAAATGCAGATGATTTTGATCTGACAGAATTAAATCACTAAATGCCGAAAGAAAGTAAATTTTTTCCCATGTCAAAAGAAATATTTTTTTAAAGCTTTTTTTTCTTTTTTTTTAATGAAAAAAATCGATAACTTTGTTTTAAATTATCACAGATCTATGGTTCAACCATTCGTTTTAAAGGAATTGACGAGATCTTTCGAAAGATTCCCATATTTAAAATTTATAACCCCTCCCCCCGGGGGGGGGGGGGAAGTGATGCTTCCACATACATAAACTTTTCCCCTAGTTTACTACTACTATTATCAATAATTCATATTAATTTTAAACTCATACATTAAAAATAACTCTCATTATGTACATTTATACGAAATTTTATCCTATACTGCCATGTTGAAAATTTAGAAAAAAAAAAAAAAATCAGATCACAGCGCCACTTGTTGCGCAAATGATCCCCAAAACTAATCAGCACCAGTATATGTCAAGGTCCAACTAAATACTAAGTTTTCTTAAATTTCGTTCATTGGTTCGTGAGATACAGTGTCCACAAAACTTGTGATACACACACACAGAGAGAGACTGACAGACCAACAGGATATTTTCTAAAAACAATCGAATCGTGTTCAGGACATCCCAAAACGTGTAAATCCATCAAGAACTGGAGTTCGAAAACTTTTACGAATCCAATACATATAGAAGTATCCAATACATCAATGCATATAGAAGAGAGTAAAAAGACTTAAAATTGTAACATTTGAAATTATAATTATATAAAACATTAGCTTACTGATAGCAATTTAACAAGTAAAGGATATATACATACATACACATATATACAGGGTGATCCGAAAGCCACAGAAAAAATGAAAGGTATATTATTCTAAAAGTATTGGCCGTAACTTTATGCGGATGTCACTGAAATGCACAGAAAGGCATGTGATTTTTTTAGGTAACAAAAGATTTATTAAAAAATTAGTTTAAATTTTCTTCTTCGGATAGTGCTTAAATTGTAAAATAACTTTTTTACTCTGGCACACTACACACAACAACGTAACTAGGATCTTAAATGCTCAGTATGACGGCGATCATTCACTGAGAAAAAAAAAATATCTATCGCCTTCTCTAGAATGAATAAGTGGCCATTTTCTAAATCTTTTAACTAGAAATATAGCTTTCCGAGCTATGCGCACAAGGCACGCCAATAAACTTAACAGACGAAATGATTGATAATTTCTACACCAAGAAAAATTCTTTATCATTATGGCCTATGGGGAAATTTTTTTAAAAGCACGATAGCGTCTAAACACCTTCTTAAACTGAGCAAAAAATGTATATACATGTTATAGGTCACAGTTTCGCGAACTACATAGATTTTGGTGAATTTAGCCCTTATAGTTTTTTTTACAAGGACATAAAGAAAAATCCTTTATCATTATGGCCTATGGAACTAAATTTTTAAAAGTGCGTCAGCGTTTAAACGCCTTATTCAATTGAGCAAAAATTTATACACATATTATAATCACTAAACAATTTTCAGCTGCGCATTTGCAAGCGATAACGAAATTTCTTTTATACAAATTATTCACCATCACCAAATATTTCGACTTACTTATATGAAAGCCTACCTGAAAAATTAGTGTTATTAAGCGACTTAGATCAGTGCATTCAAAATAATAAGTGTATTAAACATTTAATTATTGTTTCGTGACATAACATCGTTGGAAATTGCGAACAAATGAAATCATATTTTACGCATTCTACTTCAGCAAGGTATCTTCCATTTCTGTATCGATGATTATACTGTATTTAACAAGCTTAATACACTGAGAAAAAATTCTGTAACTGACATCTAGAATCTAAATTGTGGCTCTAGAAAAAATAGTTCCATGTCATCCTTATAAATTCTAGTCCCCTTGGAAAGCGAGTTCTAGAAAGCCCTATTAGAATTCTAGAGCGTTTGTCTATATTATCGAGGTCAAACCTACTTGAAAATATCTCCAAATAAATGCGAACAGAAGAGGCGGGTTTCAACAACTATAATCTTGGTTTATGACCCAATTCTAGATAATCAAGCGAGAATTTCTCGCCATACGAAAGATTCAGAACATTTAAAATATTGTTTCACCATCTAGAAATGTGTACACTAGAAATTCTCGATCATTTCTTCTATTCAGTTTATTTAACGTGCCTTATGCGCATAGCTCGGAAATCTACATTTCTAGTTAAGGGATTTAGAAAATGGCCACTTATTCATTCTAGATGAAGGTGGTATATATTTTTTCTCAGTGTATAAATTGCTCTTTGCTTTTGCTAAAATTGTCGAATTAGCAATGCTGAGTTCAAAGTTTGTCACTAGGTAAGGAGACGTAGTAAGTAGTCTCGTAATCGAACGCTTATACACTTCACTAAATTTGGAGACAACTTTTCTTACCATAACTGATACAGTTGTGGAGAGAACTTTAGTGGGCCCACTGCAGTGTCTTAAAAACTGTCACTAATCATCCATTATATGGCGTCATCACGGCAATCATAGAAAAGTTGTGGGAAGCAGGTCGTCTTTTCATTGAGTAAGAGGCTTGATTTAGAGATAAGATTTAACTTTGTAATTTTTCACAAAATCAGCGATGAAACGTATAAAGATCTGGACGTTCAGATATAGGTTTTCTTTTAAATGTAAAAGTGAATGGCTGTTATTCAATTCCTACTATCAGTTCACACTCTCCCTATATATATTTTGTACAAATCTTGCAATCGATTTTTAACTAACTTCCCGACTAGCTAGAAATTTGAAACTTTCAGGATTGCTCAGAACACGGCGACGACACAATACTTCGAAGTCCGATTTTCGAATATTTTTAAAAATTTTCTTATAATTAATTAAAAAATGAAAATTATAACATCCAAATAGCGTTAAAATAGCCATTAAAATATTAGTAATATTTAATTGTTGGCAAAAAAGAAATTTACGAGTTCATTTTCTTTCGACATTAAACGTTTTTCTTTTTCTTTTTCTATTTTTTTTTTTTTTTTTTAAATCTTATAATTACCTTTCTTTTATTTTGCACGCGCGCTTTTTTATTTCCTAATTCAAAATTAAAAGAAAAAAAAAAAAAACTTTTTTGATAGTGTTTGCAAGTAGGAATTGACTTAATTTTTTTTTCTTTTGTATTACTTGTTTTTATCATCTTTTTATTAACTTCTGTTCTTGTTTGTCCTGTTCAAATCTTGCAATTGATTTTTAACTAACTTTCCTCTTAACTAACTTCCCTTTGAAACTGTCAGAATAGCTCGGAACCCGATTCCAACACAATACTTCGAAGCCCGATTAGTTTTCTTTTAATTAATTAAAATATAAAAATAATAACCTCCTAATAGCTATAAAAATAGCCATTAAAGTATTAACTATAATTTAATTGTTGAAAAAAATAATTACGAGTTCATTTTCTTTCGACATAAAAATAAATACATTTAATTAAACATGAACGTTAAAAAATTGTAAAAAGTTAAATGATGCGTCTCACAAAAACTGACGTCGTTATCACTTTAAAAATTTTATACACATTGATAAAGTACTAATGTAGTTCTATAGCTGTAATTCAACAGAAATTTTAAAAACATGGTACCCATATAAAAAGTTTTTTTCATTGCTATAATTATTTTTTATTTAATTTGACATATAGGATTCAGAATAGGTACTGGTTAAATGACCTAGGCTAGAGTACTGCACGGGTCGGGTTTTACCCGTTTTAAAAAATATTATGTTCACCCAAATAAATAGAATAAAAATGATTTGCAATAACAATTTAGACCTGAATATGGCTATGAAACATCTAAAAAATAACTCTCTAACTGTTAACCGCTATCCTGTTATTTTAATCAATAAACATTTCAGTATTCTTGATGACAATCCCATTTAAGGTTTGTTGTTCCATTTTGGGCGACATTTAAGTGCTAGTAAGTGACCCTACTAGCTGAAAAGGGTTCTATGTTTATAAAAAGGGGGGGGGGGGAATTTTCCATTTTCTGACTATTCCAGTTTGTCCACGTATGTACTTATATATTCTTGTTTTATTTAATTTCTTGTATTTTATATTTGATGTATTATATTTCTTGAATTTTATATTTGATGAATTATATTTTGTGCTTTATTTCTGAATTTAATTGCTTTTTATGCTATGTACTAATTAAAGTTCGTTTGCTGTATGGCCGTGCTTCCATCTGTGAGAAGTTGGGGGCTAGAAACGTGTTTTTTGGTTAATACCAGCGTTTCGTCAGAAACTTCTCACATTACTTTCCCTACATGGGGGAGCTCCCCTGATGAAGGCCCTCATGTGTTTTGGGATTAAAGTTTCATCTGGTTTTGATTATTTTGTTTATTTATGATAGTTTTATATTTCCTTTTGCTGCTTTTGCGCATTGGTTTATAAAAACTTTGTTCTAGTTCTATTTATTTAATAATTCAGGTTTTACTCCCTCCTATGTTTAAATTTTATCATGTATATATAAGTAAATAAAAAAATTATACAGTGCTTTAAAATTTTCATGCATTTTCTACAGATGATCAGTTTTAGATTTGTTGAAAAAAAGAAAACGTATACGAATATGTATATATATATATATATATTTTTTTTTTAGGTGGATAACCGCGTATAGGAATACGGAGCTCCGACACATGTCTAAAATCAGTTAAAGAGCTATAATTATGTCTACAAATTTATGCTTTCAATTGTAATTTTTTTTTTTTTTTTTGAAAGGTGTTCTCAAGTCGACCCGACTCGTAAAAAGCTAAAACCGACCCGAACCCGAACCTGAGCCACAAGAAAAAAAATTCAGTCAACCCGACCCGCAAGTAAAAAAAGTTCATTTAACCCAACCCGACCCCGACCCGCGGGTCGGGTCGGGTTCGGGCAAAATCGGGTTACCCGACCCGATGCAAGACTCTAATCCTAGGCAATCTAATATAAAACTGGACAGTTAATACCTTTGATGAGAAACAAGAATGTAAACAAAAATTCTAAATTGCAAAAAGTTCTAATTTTCTAATTTTAGTTTGAAGTAATTAAACACCAGACTACACCAGCGAAAAAAAAAAGTTGGACTAGTGCCAGCATGAAACTAAACTTTTCTTAACACATTTGTGCCTACATTTTTCGGTTTGATAAAGGGATTCTATTTCGTCTTCGAAAAAATGGTTGCGTGTTTTTTCAATTTAAGGTGTTGGTTTGCCAGTTTATTCTTCATTTTTCAACACCCTTATTTCAAGTTTACACAGTAATTAAAATATCATTAAATATATTTAACAAAGAAGTTCCTTTCAAAATACAGGGTGTCACAGAATTTCTTCATGATTTTCTGGCTGGACACTGAGATTCTCTTAGGTTTTCTGCATTTACTTCACTTTTAATTTTCCAGAATTTTAATAGTGATAGAAAATATATATATGTATATACATATATGCCCCCCCCTCTTTTTTTAATTGCAGGACTCTGAGCGGTTTCCCGTGCCCCTTGGGGCGCCCTGCTCAACTCCCAATTCCTTTTCGGCGTCCAGACCGTCTTGTCAACACACGTAACAGATTTACTGTTACACTTAGGTTTTTTGGGGGAGTCATTTATTTATTTATTATTATTATTATTATTTGTTTTTTTTTATTCTTATTTTTATTCTTATTTTATTTATTTATTTATTTTTCAACTCCCGGTGCTTCACTCCGAATAATTTCTGTTAACGCAGATATTGGTTCAGAGACTCAAAACATTCTTTATTTATTCCCTTTTGGCTTTTTTTCATTTTTGGAAAATTATTTTTATATTTTATATCATTTTCGTTGGAGGTAAGCATTGGTTGGGATCAAATGCAGGTACTTCGAAGCACCTCGTTGACTTGACTTGACTCTTCCTGATAAAACAAAGTTTAAAAACATAAAAAAGGGCAGACATAAAAATAATTTTTATTATGTATTATCAAGGTAAAATCATCAAGTTTTTATACACTATCAGTAAAATTTCCACATGTACTCCCATGTGTGTTGTCCGAAGACCAATGCGCCGATAATCCAGTTCAGACTATTTTTTGGTCAACATTACTTGAGGGATCGGTGCGGTGGTTTCAATTATCCTCTTAGGCCCACACTGACGTGACATGAAACAAAGTTTAACGCGACATGCGACACGCACATGCTCTAAATACAACTTTATCTCTTTAAACTGTTTAGAGCATGCGTGTATCGCATGTCGCATCAAACTTTGTTTCATGTCACGTCAGTGTGCGGTGGGCCTTAGGCCACAATTTTGTGTTGCAAAAAATAATGCACATTAAATACTTTTGAACATTACGAGTTATACTAAAAATCAGAATATACCACGGAATGTTTCAGTGAATGCCACTTTAGAACCCAATAAAACAAAAAGGCAATACTGTGGTAATATTATAATTACCATTGTTCACAAACATATATGATTTATTATTATTTGTTTCTTATTATTTAATTGTTAGAACAAATACACTAATATAATTTGAAATTTAAAACTTTTTTTTTTTTTTTTTAATGGGTTGTAGCTTGAATTAAATTTCAATTCAGGTCGTCTGCTTTACAAATACCAAATTCATATTTTAATATCACGTAAACAAATAACACCACGTAAAAAGGCAATATATATATATATATATATATATATATATATATATATATATTAAATATAACATCGGGTAAAGGAATATATTTATCACCAAACTTTATTATTCCGTTCTCGTAAAAGAAAGATTTTTAAAATAAAATTCACATCAATGTGGACGTTTTACCCATATTGAGAGTGTAAAAATATCAAATATTTATTTGATCTCTGAAGAGAAATTGGAAAAAATCCAGAATAGAATTTCTAAATAAAAAGCGAATCAGTCATACATATCGATGAATTTACTTGTTAGAATCGAATTTTGTAAACGAATATCTTTCAGCAATATAAAGTGATGTTTTTGGTTTATAATTTAATTTAAAAGAAGAAGAATGCATTTTTTAAATCTTTAACATAAACAAAATAAAAGAATAAAAAAAAAAAAAAAAAAAAAAAATTAGAACATGCTGTATCAGATTTGTTCGTCTACTTCGAGCAAATCGATGAGAATTTAAAACGATGATGGCTTTAAAGATGATTGAATAGATGTACAGATGCTTTCCGCAAAGTTTATCCAATAAAAATTCAATTTAAAAATACAACTTATCTGCTGTGTGGAAAATTCGCCATTTTTCTTTCTCATGTAATGTACCAGGATCCGATTAAGAATAAAATAAAATGAACTTAAGAGAAATAAGAGCATCTAATCATAACTACCAATTGAGCAAAATAATTTGCCATGTAATGAGAGAGAACGTGGAAATTTTTTTATTTAAAAATAAGCGAATTTATCGCTTTAAACGTGCAAAACATCTAGGAATATAACGAAAGGAAATAACATTAAAAAAAAAAAAAAAATCCGATACTTCACAAGGGATGAATTATGTTTATCTGCAACTAATATGTCATGTACAACATCAATCATAATCCAAGTTCACTCTAACGATAAATATGAAAAGAGCAATGTAATGGTTTCGGTAATTAAATTCAGAAGCTTCTTTTATCAAAGCAATACTTCGTGTATAGTTCTTTTTCCAGCAAGCGCCATTTTTATTTCTCTTATTTTTTTATTCCTCTTTCTTTCACGTTTCCCTACTCAAACGATAAAAATCTGCTCTTGGGGAAAAAACGATTTTACTCATTAGTCCGATGACAGTGTTGGCAACAGAAGCATTTTTAGAATGTGGTTGTTAAAAAGGCACAGAAGTGAAAAAAAAAAAAAAAAAAAAAAAAGGCAAAAAAACTTTCAGATAACATGAAGACAGATACAAACCTGAAAAATGTGATTTCCGACATTGAAATATGACTCTTGATGTTATCGGGGACA
Source organism: Salticus scenicus (assembly GCA_963930645.1). Taxonomy (NCBI): domain Eukaryota; kingdom Metazoa; phylum Arthropoda; class Arachnida; order Araneae; family Salticidae; genus Salticus; species Salticus scenicus. The sequence continues at coordinate 102,795,293 of OZ005660.1, forward strand.
AAATGAAAAAGTCTTTTTTTTTTTTTTTTCATTACAAACTTAGTCTAATGAATGTAATGTGACTATAACAAAAGCTTCTTTTGGTCATTGAAGTATTCCATTCATTTTGTATTTCTGTCACTGAAATAAGTGTTTGTCCTTTTTTCTGGGAGTAAAAAGAAAGAAAATAAATGTATTTGTATATTTTTCACTTATCGATATTTTCGGTTGTTGATATTATTTATTTGGAAAAAAAAAAAAAAAAAAAAACGTTTAACAGTCCGATTAATTAGATCAGTGTTTGTTTTCTTTACAATTTTTTTTTTTTTTTCCCCTTTTTAAATCTTTTTATCAGTTTATAATAAACGTCATTTCTAAATTTATTTATCATTTGGAATTTTGTTGGATATCAGCGCTTGTAATGATCGATAGATGGCGCTTTTCCAACGTTTGTTGTTAGTAAATATAATAGCCACATGTATTTATTATTGTTCTATTTGTGTTACTTCTTAATATTCGTGCTATAATTTCTTCACCATTACATCATGGAAAATCAATTGCTTTTGGAAAAAATATTTCAGTTTATTCAAAGTTCGATCGGAAGTAGATGTTTAACTGAAGCTGAACAAATATTAGTTCCAAATCATCTAATTAATTCTTTACTTCCATTACCCGAAGCAACTGAAATTTTAAATTTTCCATTTGGAAATAAATGGAAGCTTAATTCTGGATTTCTTGATCCTTTGGAGTTACACTGTGGCACACAACAGTATGTGTTATCTTTTTTACCGGATTTATTCATTTTTATTCAATAAATATATGTGAAACTAAACATCGAATTTACAGCAAGAAATGGCGTCTCGACGAAAGCCGAAAGTTATTCCTGTTAATTGTCATTTCACCTTAGCCCACCAGAGGGCGAGCATTTCATAAAGGGCGTATCAGATTCAGCAACTTTAGAAACAACCAATTTTTGAGCCGACTTTAGCGCCGATTTTCCCTCGACGAAAGCACCGTAGAGGTTACAATAGTCGGGTGAAAAGTTGGATGAAAGAAGAGTAACTTCTGACGCTTATCACTTTTCTTGGCGCGAATAAAATACGCAATGATTAGCGTTAAAATTATCTTTCATTTGTGTAAAATATCGCATTATTATTTCTATTTTGATCTTTTTTACAACTATTGTCATAACGCCATATGAAAATAAAAACGATTAATTGAAAATTCTTATCGTTTAACGGTAAAATAAACGTGCTTAACGATAATATTTCTTCTTCAAATCTCCACTTGAAGCGATTCCCGTGTTCCGCCATCTTGGAAATATGACGAATCAAAATAGCGCATCCTGATTGGACGAATTCGAGGAGAAATTGAGTATACGGACAATTTTATCAAGACAGCTCTGAAAAAGTTGGGCAACTTCGGTCTGCGCTATCACACTGGGAGTAGAGACAATTTTTTCCGAAAAATCGGCGCTAATCAGTGGTTGGCTCTAAAATCGCCTGTAAAGTCATCGAGTCTGATACGCCCTTACAATCGTGGATATCTGTCTAAAGGGCGTATCAGACTCGACGACTTTAGAGGCGATTTTAGAGCCAACCACTGATTAGCGCCGATTTTTCGGAAAAAATTGTCTCTACTCCCAGTGTGATAGCGCAGACCGAAGTTGCCCAACTTTTTCAGAGCTGCCTTGATAAAATTGTCCGTATACTCAATTTCTCCTCGGATTCGTCCAATCAGGATGCGCTTTTTTGATACGTCATATTTCCAAGATGGCGGAACACGGGAATCGCTTCAAGTGGAGATTTGAAGAAGAAATATTATCGTTAAGCACGTTTATTTTACTGTTAAATGATAAGAATTTTCAATTAATCGTTTTTATTTTCGTAGTGCGTTATGACAATAGTTGTAAAAAAGATCAAAATAGAAATAATAATGCGATATTTTATACAAATGAAAGGGAATTTTAACGCTAATCATTGCGTATTTTATTCGCACCAAGAAAAGTGATAAGCGTCAGAAGTTAGTCTTCTTTCATCCAACTTTTCACCCGACTATTGTAACCTCTACGGTGTTTTCGTCGAGGAAAAATCGGCGCTAAAGTCGGCTCAAAAATTGGTTGTTTCTAAAGTTGCTGAATCTGATACGCCCTTTAAACGAATTTTCTAATTTGCTTAGAGAAAAAAGTAACATGTATTCTATCTAAACTATATATATAGTAATTTATATAGATCTATCATCCAATTGTTATCATGCAAAAATTTTTTGGCATCAGCCATATAGTGCTGTTGAAACTATTGAAACTCGACAATTGTAATAGAATAGAATAGAATGTTGATGAATTTTCAAAATATTGAAATATTGCGTTTTTTAATTATTCTAATAAATTTATGAAAATAAATGGAAAAGTTATCCTAAAAGTAAGTTATATTTGACTAAACTATGAAAAATATAATTTTTATAATCAGTTGCTTTGTTATTATTATGAAATAAAAACTGGTTTGATTTTTAATGGAATACATTTTTTAAAGTGTGATATTTTTTAAGATTTTACATTAGTAAGAAATATAGAATTTTCAAAATTCTTTTAAATATAGTTAGCAGCGGCGTAGGTTAGTTTTTGTATATAAAAAGAGTTTAACTTTAAATATTAACTAAATTAATAAATATATAAAAGAAAGAAAGGAAGAAAGAAAAAGAAAAATGAATTTTGAATTATATCTGCAGTTTTTCATTCATCTTTAGTACAAAAATTATTCATAAATTTTATTTTCTAAATTATCTACGTGCATTCACTTGGAGAAAAACGGCCATATTGTGGACTTTTCTCCGAATAAAAAGAAACCATTTTTTCCCCCTAATGATCAATCTATATCTTATTACTATATCTATCGCCTAAAACGAAATTTCTAATTTGTTCTAATTTCTAATTTCTAAAAGTTACATATATTCTATCTAAATAAGAAGTAAAAGTAAGAATCGTCTGCTTTAGATGAATAAAAAAGGAAAAAAAATCTAATACGCTACATAAAGAAACTTTAAAAATTATAATTAAATATAATATAGCTTTGTCATTTCGTAACTGCATATTATCTTTTAATCGAAACGAAAACATTTAAAATTTTGTTAGAAAACCAGAAATAAAAGCAAAAATTCTTTGCTTCAGATGAAAAAGAGACATAGAGAAAACCTTTAATAATTTTGTAAACGTTATCAAACTATCTGCTATTATACATTAGCGTAGATTCTTTTAAATGAATTCAGTTTATTCAGAATATTTTATATTTAACTTCCCTACAAGACATAAAATTAAAATGTATCTACTTTACAGAAAAGGAAGGAAAATAAAGAATAAGCTTTATGTAACATCTCGGATCATACACATGGGACAAAAATATTCACTTAAAGCAATGGATCAGCAACACGTTCAATTTATTCAGCCTCGGTTTCGATGGCAACAGGAACCGTTTTCCTGGACCTCCAACCCCTTGCATTCGATGCGGAAATTACAATTTGCAGCAGTCGAGCAGAAGATTGTTACGCTTGGATACCGAGCAGATTCCGAATGAAATTGCTTCCCCAAAATTTCTCATCTTTCCACCACATCCGAACACCTTCTCAGAAAAGGAAGGACTAGGTGGAACAAGGGAATTTTTCTTCGTTTCCACTTCAATGAGGCATGTTTTCTGGAGGTAAAAATAGCTAGTTTATGACCAGGGCTATACGCATGCGTGACCGTGCAATGTTGGATACAAACGATGTAAGTTCACGGAGGGTGATTTTTAAAGTATTTTTTATGATTGGAGATTTGAAAGTATTAAAATTTTATATCATAAGAATTTTAATGAAAAAATAAGTTTAACAAAATCTGGATTCAAGAAATTCGTGCTATTTAGCGTGCAGAGTTATCATAAGTTTTAAAAGTATTTTATGGATTCGTATTTTCTTTTATCAATGTTTCAAATACATTCGCACTATTTAGTCTGCAGAGTTATTATAAGCTTTAAAATTATTTTAAGGATTCGTATATTCTTTTATCAATGTTTCAAATACATTCGCACTATTTAGTCTACAGAGTTATTATAAGCTTTAAAATTATTTAAGGATTCGTATTTTCTTTTATCAATGTTTCAAATACATTCGCACTATTCAGTCTGCAGAGTTATTATAAGCTTTAAATTATTTTAAGGATTCGTATTTTCTTTCATCGGATTCAAAGTTCCAAATACGTTTTATATTTAGTTCGGGAAAAAAAAAAAATATATATATATATAGATATATATATATATATAAGTACAATTTCGTAACTTTAAGGGCTTTTGTATAAGATACTATTGTGTACGAGTAAAGAAACTATTTTATTTTACAGAATATAATATAATATGGAGAAAGCCCAAATATTCCTTACGCAAATAGAACAGGTTATAAATTTTTTGGATTTTATTCGGTACAGAATAGAAAACCATCTCTACTGATTAAAGTGAGTGAGTTTTCCATTTCAGAAAAAACTCATTGATTTTTACTTTAGTTTAGTTTATAATTATTATTATTATTATTTAGATTAAAAACACTTTAAAACACGTAAAATTAAACTTTATTTAAAAGGTTTTAAAACATTATCCGAAGCTTTTTCGCTTTGAAATATCAAAGCATCATCAGGGATTTTTTGCTTGATGCTTTTTGCCTGATGATGCTTTGTTATTTCAAAGCGAAAAAGCTTCGGATAATGTTTTGAAATCTTTTAAATAAAGTTTAATTTTGCGTGTTTTAAAGTGTTTTTAATCTAATGGCGTTTTAACTTAACTCTTTTTCAGAGATAATTTATAATAATAAATATTATTTTACAGCAAACCCGCTGCTTAGATACAGGTAATTACAAATAAATAAATTTAATATAAACAAAATTATTAAACATTTTGACTTTTTAAACTATACTATTTTGTGTGTGTGTGTATATATATATATCTTTATATATATATTTCTTTTGTGCGTGTGTATGTCACTGAACTCCTCCTAAACGGCTGGACTGAGTTTAATGAAATTTTTTGTGTGTCTTCAGGTGGATTCGAGAATGGTTTAGATTTACAAATGAAAGTTGTAACTTAATTAGTTCTTTCTTAATTAATTTTTAACCAACTCTTTCAACAACTTTTCCACCTAGATGGCGTGAGTTGTCGTAAACACGATGTCAGAATTTATTTAATGTTGAAATGAATAATATTATAGTTTTAAAAAATTAAAGAACACGCTTTTATAGAAATGTGAACTAAAAAGCACGAAATATCTATCTTAGTATTAAAATTCAGGGTAAGAGAAAATCGTGTGAGTGACACACCGTAATATTTACATACTTTTAAATCTTTAATTAAAATAACTTAGAATTAACAAAAACCATTTTTAAAAAATCTCCCCTAACGGGGATCGAACGCTGGACCTTTAGATTCGTAGCGCGGCGCCTTACCTCGACGCCGCATCGTTCACGTAGAAAGAGTATTTTTTTTACAATATAAATTTTTTGTTTGCTCCCAGAGAAGTTACAAACAAACATACATACATACATACAGATGAAGCTATTAAAAGCGTGTTAAAAATTAATTTTTAACCGTATCTTACGAAGTGTTTAAAATATTTTTTCAAAATTAATATTTTTAGAATCGTAACTGTATCTTACGAAGTGTTTAAAATATTTTTTTCAAAGTTAATATTTTAGAATCGTAAACACGATGTCAGAATTTATTTAATGTTGAAATGAAAAATGAATTTTTAACCGTAAGTGTTTAAAATATTTTTCACCGTTAATATTGTTAAAATGTTAAAATTAGTCAAAATGGTATATTCTTTTAAAAAATTCGTCAATATCCGACGGAGTTATTTTATGTTAAAATGAAAAATGAATTTTTAGGCCATTATTATTTGTGCAGATGGAAAATGTACTAAAAGTTTTCCAAAAAATTTCACGATCACAAATGTTGACGGATATCCAATATATCGTCGAAGAATTCCCGATAATGGCGGACAATCTTATCATCTATGGCGGTCATCTATGTCAACAACATAGATATTGACATTGATAACCGATGGGTGGTCCCATATTCGCCTCTGCTGAGCAAAACATTCAATGCTCATATTAATGTTCAGGTCTGCAGTTCAGTGAAGAGCATCAAATACATTTGCAAGTATGTGAATAAAGGCAGGGATATGGCTGTATTTCGAGTTGAAAATACCAATGTGAATGCTCCTCTGGTGAATAACAACGATGAAATAACACTTTACTAAACTGGCCGGTACGTGAGCTCCAATGAAGCTGTTTGGCGTATCTTTGGTTTCCCAATTCATGAACGGGATCCAGCAGTTCTTCATTTAGCCGTCCAACTTGAAAATGGCCAGCGCGTATATTTCACGAGCGAGACAGCGATTGATCGTGCTATAAATCCACCAAAAACTACACTCACCGAATTTTTTGAATTGTGTAATCGTGCGGATGCTTTTGGTGCTTTTGCACGGACATTACTCTATTCAGAAGTACCACGCTATTTCACATGGGCTCCAACAAAAAAATGGATGCCCCGCAAACAAGGCACGCCGATTGATGCATGTCCCGGTTTATTCAAATCAAACACCTTGGAACGAGTATTTACGGTCAATCCAAGGCAGACTGAGGGCTTTTATCTTCGACTGTTATTGGTTAATGTCATCGGCCCTTTGTCATTTCAAGATTTACGTAAAGTGAATGGACAACAGTATCCAACGTATAAAGATGCATGCCTTGCACTCGGCTTGCTGGAAGACGACAACCAGTGGGAGTGTATGCTTGCTGAAGTAGGACTGAACTGTACAGCTAAACAAATTCGTCTACTATTCGCTATAGTGTTGACTACATGTTTCTCGGCCCGAGCAGAGACATTATGGGATAATCACAAAGATTCAATGACTAATGATATATTGCATCAACATCGTTCACGGTGCAACGATCTAACGATAGTATTCAGTGACGCTATGTACAATGAAGCATTGATTGCTATTGAAGATCTTAGCATTATCATTGCCAACTTACCACTCAGTCATTTCGGTATGCATTCAACAAATCGAAATGCATCTGATTTAATAAGCACTGAATTGAATCGTGAACTACAATACAATACTGTAGAAATGGCAGCGATTGTTGCTCGCAATATCCCACTAATGAATGAAGAACAAAGAACCATTTACGACCGCATCATGCTCGCAGTTTTGGCAGGACAAGGTGGATTCTTTTTTTTTTGGGGATGCACCAGGTGGAACTGGCAAAACATTCCTTATTTCGCTAATTCTCGCCGAAATACGATCAAATAATGGCATCGCATTGGCTGTTGCATCATCTGGCATTGCGACAACTTTATTGGATGGATGCAGAACAGCTCATTCATTATTTAAACTGCCACTAAATATTCAAAATAACCCAGACGCAGTGTACAACATAAAAAAACAATCGTCCATGGCCACAGTGCTGAAATAGTGTAAAATTCTTATCTGGGATGAATGCACTATGGAACACAAACATTCGATTGAGGCGTCGAACAGGACATTGAAAGATATAAAAAACAACGACAAACTATTTGGCGGCACTCTGTTACTCTTTTCAGGTGATTTCAGACAAGCATTTCCCGTTATTCCGTGTTCAACATACGCTGATGTGATCAACGCGTGCTTAAAATCATCGTCATTGTGGCTTAATGTTGAAAAAGTACAACTGAAAGTAAATTTGTGCGTTCAAAAGCTTCAAGATCCATCCGCTGAAACTTTCTCAAAACAATTGTTAGATATCGGCGATGGAAAAGTTACTACAGATGAAACTGGATGCATAAAATTACCGACCGATTTCTGCACAATCATTGATTCTCAAGATGCTCTTATTGACCAGATCTTTCCCGATGTACACAGACGATACACAAATCATGAGTGGCTGGCAGAAAGAGCAATTTTAGCACCAAAAAATGTGGACGTCAACGAATTGAATCTCAAGATACAACATTTGTTACCAGGAGACTTGGTGTCATACAAATCTAATGATACAATTTGTGATGCCACCGAAGCTGTAAATTATCCAACAAAGTTTTTAAACTCATTGGATTTACCAGGCATGGCACCGCATATTTTACAACTGAAGGTTGGATCTCCGGTTATTTTGCTTCGTAATTTGAACCCACCACGGTTGTGCAACGGCACGCGATTAGTCATAAAAAAATTAATGAAAAATGTTATGGAAGCCATCATTTTAAATGACAAATTCCGAGGTGAAAATATATTACTACTGCGAATTCCTATTATACCCACAGATGTGCCAATTCAATTTAAACGCCCTCAATTTCCAATTAGATTGGCATTTGCAATGACTATTAATAAGTATCAGGGCCAAACGATGTCTGTCTGTGGCTTAGATTTGAGCACATCATGTTTTTCACACGGACAATTATACGTGGCTCTCGAGTGGGCAAACCATCCTGTTTGTTTGTATTGGCGAAAGAATATTGTACACTCTGTTACATTAAGGGAATGATATTGTTTTTTAGTAATATTGTTATAAGTAGCGATATGCATATAATTTTAAAGAATCAATTTTAATAAATTAAAAAAATAAATGATTGGTGTTTTGTTATTTATATATTCTTCCACCGTTCACAGCGCTCCATACATCTTCCACTTATATACCACATCCTAACACACTTACAATAAGTTAGTTATTTTTTTCTAGCAAAATATTCTCTAGAAATAATTTATATGACAAAACAACGTTTGTCGGGTCAGCTAGTATATATATATATATATATATATGTACAAGCTAGTCCAAAAGTCACATAAATATAAAATGATTTTCTATTCAAGAAGTATTGAATGTACCACTATGAGGTTTTCATTGAAATGCGTAGGAAAACGTGGTATTTTTTTTGTTTTATATATATTATTCCATTTTTCAATTTTGGTTGTGTTAATGTTTAATCTAATTTCCCTTTTTTACTTTGTTTTGTTGCAAGATAGAGACTTGCGTTGTATATTGCTTGAATTAGCTATACAGCTATCCGAAATCTTGCATAACGCTGACAGAGATGCAAGTTTTCTGATGGGTGATCATTTCTGGTTTTCAGCATTTAAAATTCCATTTTTCATTTCATGAATTCTCTTTTCTTTTAACAGATCCTTTTGGTTAATTGATCTCTTTCCATTTATATTATTTGATGAATGTTTCTATTGGATTAATGGATTGTGCAAATTATCTCAACGTTAGACTTATGTGTTATGTGTGTCATTTCTCTTTTGCGTAAGTACTTTAACAAGTTTTTACTGCTCAGTGTACTTGAATTAAATTATCATCGTAACAATAATTTTATTCGAAATACATCTCATTTAAAATTTCATATGTTGGTATTTTCATCTATCTTTCATTTGCTGAGTGTTGTAAAGGAATTAAATTATTCAAATTATATATATATATATATATATATATATATATATATATATATATGTGGGGAAAATATTAGTTAACATTTTTCACCAGTACATGCGACAACATTGTCTCTCATTTTAAATAGATTCGCCTTCTCAAATGATGTTATACTGCAAATACTGGTTAATCTGAGTTTGGCGTGTTACACATGATTTCAGATGTTAACGAATGTTTCAATTAAACATATACTGTTTATTACAACTATTAATCATTCAAACAGGAAAATCATGGTATTGTTAAGAGATAAAAAATTATTAATTATGCTTTATTATGAAAACCATTAAATTAGTATCTGCTATCCAAAAAAATGATTTTTTTTTTTTTTTTTCATTTTACAGCTAAAATATAAGAAAAATGCATTTAGTGAAAATTCTCATTTTTAAATTCAAAATTCAAATTAAAAAAAAAAAAAAATCTTTAAAATATTTTTTTGGGTAAACGAGTACTAATTAACTACTGCATACTTTTTATTTTCTTCTATTTTCAATAGAAGAAAGTATTGGATTCGTAAAAATTTTCGATTTCGGGTTTTTGATGGATTTACACGTTTTGAGAGCTGTAGAACACGATTTCACCATTTTTAGAAAATGTCTGTCTGTCTGTCTGTCTGTGTGTGTGTGTGTGTGACAAAATTTTGTGGCAACTGTATCTCTGGAACTACTGCACAGAATTTCATACAAATTGGTATGTAGTTGCACCTTGAGATAAATTAGTGCCTATCAACTTTTGGTAAAAATCGTCTTACAGGTTGCGTTGCCATCCCGCTTTTTCCAAATTTTTAACAGGGTGATATAGGGCAAAAATTTTCAAGATGGGTATCTTTCGAAAGGTCTCGTCAGTACCTTTAAAACGAATGGTTGAACTATAAATCTGTGATAATTTGAACTAAGTTATCGATTTTTTTTACTTTTTACGAAAAAAAAACATTAAAAAAAATCTTTTTTTTTTTTTTTTTCTCCTTAATTTTATCAAACTCCCACGGTTTCCGTGTTCTGACAAACTTAAACTAATTTTTGCTTTTTTCCCCTAATTTTGTCAAAGTCCTACGGTTTCCGTGTCTTGACAAATTTTAACATATTTTTGCATTTTTCCCCTAATTTTGTCAAAGTCCCACGGTTTCCGTGTTTTGACAAACTTTAACAAATTTTCACATTTTACCCAAAATTTTGTCAAAGTCCCACTTTTTTTTTTTTTCTCTCCCCTTAATTCTATCAAACTCCCACGGTTTCCGTGTTCTGACAAACTTAAACAAATTTTTGCATTTTTCCCCCAATTTTGTCAGTCCCACGGTTTCCGTGTTTTGACAAACTTTAACAAATTTTCACATTTTACCCAAAATTTTGTCAAAGTCCCACTTTTTTTTTTTTTTTCTCCCATTAATTCTATCAAACTCCCACGGTTTCCGTGTTCTGACAAACTTAAACAAATTTTTGCATTTTTCCCCCAATTTTGTCAGTCCCACGGTTTCCGTGTTTTGACAAACTTTAACAAATTTTCACATTTTACCCAAAATTTTGTCTAAGTCCCACTTTTTTTTTTAATTATTATTATTATTGTTACTGAGTGAATTTGTATAGGAAAATATAGAAGAAAGTCTCGTGGTGGCCACAACATACTAGTTGAATATGAAAACTGAATTTTGAAAAAAAAAAAAAAAAAAAAAAAAAAAAATAGGTAATGCGTTACTTCATAAATAAATTTCGCCACATGGACTTTGGATGACTTTAACGATGATGTACTCCCTTAAGCTTTTAGAATTTTTTAAAACTGATATGAAAATATTGTATCTTTAACGTTTTAAAGCACATTCCTTTAGTCAGTTTTCTTAGACTTCTGAAAAATCACGAAATTTGTCAGGGGACACCAGTGGCTAAGAGAATTTACCCGCTAATAGCTGGGAAGTGTCAAGTTTTCGAACACAAATTAGTTTCTTTGATCTAGCCGCTTAGACTTTTCCATTACTTTCCACGAAAGTTGCATAAATTCGGATTAAGATCTCCTGGAAAAACACTCATGTAGAATAATTCTATTGGCGTATGTTTCTCGAGTAGATTACTGGCCTTCACTCACCCATTAACACCACGAATTAAATTTGTTGAAATTCATAGAACACACATCCAAATATTTTGAGTTTTAAATGCTAATTTTGTGAAAAAGCAATAAATCATTAAATAATATGCTACTAAAAACTTGTCGACTTTTGTGTGTGAGAAAGTAGTTCCTAAAGAATCAGGCAGGTTCTAGTCGATGAATACTGTTTATTCAACGTAACTTCTCGAATCAACAGTGATTATAACGAATATTTTCGAAACAGACCGGTGAATATGTTACTAGTGCTGCAAAATTCACTATTCAACAAAAGTTCTGGAACAGTACAAGGAAACAATCCTTTGTCCCACAAAAGTAAAGCAGATAACATAAAATATTCCAGAGCAAAAATCCAGAGCTCATGAACAAGTTTCAGTAGCTCAGAGCACAATATCCAAAGCGCAATCGCTCAGAATAGGTCTCTGAACAACGCTGAATCGCAGTGACTATACACTCTCTCTCAGATGTCAACTCAATCCTATTTATAATCTTTGGCTATGGGGCTTTGCGAAGTCTATATCGAGAATCTCATGGAAAACTTACGATCTAGGCTCTCGTGCCTCAGAGAGCTTTGAAACTTCGGGAACCTTAAACTACTATTTTTCGCCAAATTTGGTCGACAAGGCTGACTTTACTCAAAGTGAATGAACTGCCGCTTTATTTTTCTTTGCCTGTAAAACTACTTTCACTGCATCAGACAATTGATGCACAGGAAATGACTTAATGCATTGTAACAAAATTATTAATTTAATAAATAGGTGTGTTTCTAAAGAGTTTGGACAAAAGATTTATGCATATGTATACATTTCTTACTATTTAAATTTTTCGAAATTGAAGGAGCTTCGGCCTATAAAGCGGTATTTTGAAGCATCTTTTTGAAATGAAGTGAAAGGAATGTATCAAAAAGATTTTCTTCGAAAAAAAATTATTTTTAAAAATATTTTATAGGGTTCAATGAACAAATATGTCAGAAATGAAATTTTGAATTAGTTAAATAAAGTATATAGAAAGAGTAAAATCCGAAAAAAATATTTTTCAGAAAGTAGCATTTTTCAGAAAGCAATATTCAGGAAGTTATTTATTGTTCTTCAATATTTTGCTGTTTATTATGATTAGGATTATTACTATTATTATTTAAATATTAGACATTATTTTAAGGTAAAAGCAGCAAATCTTTCTCTAGTTGCGAAATTTTGTAAACTAATAACAAATGTTACAAGTTACTACCATGAAAAAATAAGTTACATTCCGCTATTTAGAAATAGTAAACTTCACCTTATTGAATGCGAGATAATTATTACAGAAGAATGTTATTAAAAATTCCGGTATGAGGATTACGGACAATCTGTAATAACTTCAAACTAATGACTTAAGGGTCCTCTTCACTCACCACCGTCGGAAGCCAAAGCTAATGTTATTCTACGGGAAACATTTCTTTACAAATAACTTATTAACTAATACATATTTTTAAATTCTGTTTTCACATTCTAAAAATACCCAGCTGTTAAATTGACGGACCTTTTTTAAAAAATTATTTTTTTAATTTTTTATATTTTATTTTGAAGCTACAAAATACGAATTTTCAATATGTGAATTTTTTTTTTCATTTTGCAATTTCAAAATAAAATATTAAAAATTAAAAAAATACATTTTTAAAAAAGGTCCGACAATTTAACAGTTGGGAATATTCTGAATGTGAAAACAGAATATAAAAATATGTATTAGTTAATAAGTTATTTGTAGAGAAAAATTTCCCCATAGAATAACATTGGCTCGGGCTTCCTTCGACGGTGAGTGAAGAGGGCCGTTAATAACTTCACACACATACGATTAGTAATAATAATGATAACAATAATAACAGATTTTAAAAGTTGATCTAAAAAAGTGTAATATCTGTACAGTAATTAATTCAAAAATAATATCACCAATTATCATTAAAAATAGTAGAAAGGTCTATAATCAATCATTCCACTTTGCTTGCCGACAAACTCTTTGTTTTGTTATAAGTAGTGAAAGGATTAATTAATATATATTGTGTACATATAATTAAAATTTCGATATGTTTTCTGGGTAATATACAATATACAATAACACTAAAATGTAGATTACTGTCACTTTATCGATTATTAGAAGAAAACCAAATCTATCGCAAGTAATGAACCCAATCCCATAGAAATATTCTTAGTTTCAAATGAAAATGTGAATACGAAATAAATCTTTAAATAATATTTTTCATTAAATACATAGCAAGAGTTTCTTAAAGAGTTTGGATGAAAGATTTTTAGAAATAAACATTTCTTACCATCTAAACTTTTGAAAATTGAAGGAACTTCGGTCTATAAAGCGACATTTTGAAGGATCTTTTTGAATTAAATGGAAGCGAATGTTTCAAAAGGATTTTAAGTTTAAAAGTCTTTTATGGAGCTCCATGATCATATATGTTTTGAATGAAATTTTGAATTTATTAAATAAAGTATATAAAGAGAGTAAAAAAAGGAAAAATTATTCTCAATAATAATAATAATATATATATATATATATATATATTTAATCAATATTTACCCATTTGATACTCAAGTATATTTCAGGATTAATAAATTTACTAAGGAAATATTATAGGAGGCGTATAGTTCTGTATTATTTTGAATAAAAGTGAGTACTAGCAAACCCATGCGAAATTTTCGCCTTTTATTTCTTTTCTTAATCACCTTTAAAATTTGAAGCTCATGAATATTATATGAATTTCATCACTTAATTTAAATTTTAATTCACCAGTCGCCAAATTATTATTAGAACCAAATTAATATTGTGCAATAGTCAAACTAAAATCATACAAAGAAAGGCTTCGAAATAAAATTCATAATTCATAACCCAGTTTTTATTCCGCAAGCCAACACTGTAAAAAAATGCTGTAATTTTTCCTGCACTTTCTGTTGTATTTTTTCAAGCATTGGCGCTTTTTTAATAAATTCAAGCACTAAATGTTGTAAAATCGACTTCCTGTGGACTTTAGACGCGAACATCTGCGCTGAAACATAAAATCTGTGTCTCTGAACTTAGATGCAGATGCACGATGAATGAATGAAGAGAAGATCATGGAACGAGCGATTCCCGTTCATCAAAAAGGTTAGCTATTAATTTTTTATTAATATTTTGTATTGATTAATGGTACTTTTACTTAATATTTTTAATATTTTATTTTGAACTTGCAAAATGAGAAAATTTCACATATTAAAAATTCGTATTTTGCAGCTTCAAAATAAAATATAAAAAATTTAAAAAATATATTTTTTAAAAAGGTCCGTCAATTTAATAGCTGAGAATTTTCAGAATGTGAAAACAGAATTTAAAAATATTTATTTGTTAATAAGTTATTTGTAAAGAAAAATTTCCCATAGAATAACATTAGCTTCGGCTTCCGGCGGCGGTGAGTGAAGAGGGCCCTTAAAGCCCTTTTTTTTTTTTTTTTTTTTTTTTTGTGAGGCGAATTTATTATTATTATTATAATTACTTTCCTTGGAAATCGGATTATGGTCTGGTTATTCTTTGATTAGCCAAGTCAAATTGTGAACATTTTTTTTTTTTTTTTTAACTATAGTAATTAGAAATTCGTTCAATATAAATGTAGCTGCATAAAATATGTAAGAGTATTAAATATACACCTGTTTCAGATATTTTTATTTAACACATACATTAAATGTAAACTTAGGAAAAAAGCGGAATGTTTGTTTGTGAGTGCTTTTGCGCTCAGGCTATTAATCGCACAGCTTACACATTTTGTCAAATAGATAGCTAGGACGACTGTACACCTCACTGATATATTTTCAAATTTCAAATTTTAATCTTTTTTCTTTTCATTCTCTTAAATTTATTCTTTAGTTTTATTCGTCAGCATCTCTTAGCAGCACGGTTGTTACATTATGTTTTATAATATATATATATATATATATATATTTTCCTTTGAGAAGGATACTTTATTTATTTATTGTATTTATCAGAAACAAATGGCAGTGTGTAAAAAAGTTTAAACGTCTTGAATTTTAAATTTAATTAAAATGTATTTGTTTTTATTTAATTTTTTTGAAAAGTAATATATATATATATATATATATATATATATATATATATATATATATATTGTGCTAACTGAAATCAAATGGTAATAATTTAGAGAGATAGTTCTTGTAGTTCTTGAGTAATAGCAGCTCCACGATTTATCTGATAAATACCAAAATTGAAGTGCCGAAAAATTAAGTTGCTGCAGTCAGTAACCTTGACCGGACACAGCGCAAATGGGAAAGATGCTACCGTAGGCAGCAGATACTTTAAGCGAGGTCATGATTATTTACTTTTTATTTATTATTATTATTTTTTTTTAAGTTTTCTTTGTATAAAGTGATATGAAAAATAGTGATTTATTTCTTTCTTGCTTTAAGCGGGTAAAACCAGCTAGTGCATGAATAATATAATAATAAAAATTCTCAGCAAAAAAAAAAAAAAAAAAAAAGAAAGAAAGAAAAAAAATACTGCAGAGTAAAAGAAAATTGTGCCAACGTCACAAAAGATTATTTTTAACATTATAACGATAATATAATTATCCAGAGTCTCTGTAAATTTACAATAGTATTCATTTAAAAATAAGTATTCGAGATACTCAATCTTTACTCTGCATTTTTATTTTTTTTTCAAATGGTACTTTTTCTTAATAAAAAATAAAAATGCTTTTTTCTATTTTTGAAAAATGTAATCACTAAAGTTACTACCACTAATAAATAATAAAATAAATATTAGACTCTAAAATGTGTGCACAAAATAAATTTCTAATTTCAGTTTAATTTTCGCATAATTTTCCAGTTGAATCTTTTAAACGTGCAGCTGAAAACATCTCTTGTCTTCATAAAAAAAAATTCTGTCTAAGTAAGCAAAACATATTTGATCTAAAACGGATGTGTAAGTTTTTCAGTAAAATATTTAGATGAATCATCAATTATATGACAGCAGATGGCTATAAAAACCGCTTAGCAACAGCGTGCATTTGTTTTTAGAAGTAAAAGATAATCAACTGCCTTATTTAATTTGTAGTATTTTTTTTTTTTTTTTTTTTTTTGGGGGGGGGGGGAGGTGAATTTAAATCTTAAATTGTTAATAATCTTCCCCAACTTAATAGATATTGATTTCTTAATTATGAAAAAGTAATTCATAAATTTTAGAAGAAATAATTATTTAGATAAATTTTTGAGAATAAAAAATTTTGTGTCTAAGTTGGTTTTGAATTAGTTTTTCAGTCCATATTAACTATATTATCAAGATTGGGTCAGAGTTTGGCTTGATATCAAATTCAACTGTCGAATAAGTGTTGATTGAAATCCGAATTTTGCAGGGCTCTTGTTCTAGCTCAATATTATAAAATTGTAATAAATATATGCGCTAAAGATTAATTTTAATTTTAAATAAGTTTATTTTATTTAGAAAATAATATAAATTTGATGTAATTTCTTTTTTTTTTTTCTTTTTTTTTTTTTTTTTTTTTTTTTTTTACTTTATATATACTTTATACAATTACTTTATACCATGCACTTTCAAAAACTGCTTTAGAAAGTCTTAAAAAACTTCTTATTAAATTACAGATCAAACTGAACGGAGATATTAAAAAATAAATTTATATATTTATTTAAAACTATTACTTAATTATTAAAAGCAAAATATTTGTGTTAGGAATTTCTTTCTTTTTTTTTTTAAAAGAAACCTTGAATTTAAAATTTTATTGACAAATAAAATAGTAAACTGCATTAAAAAAAAAAGAAAAAAAATTGAAAATCTTGATTATTTTTTTATCTATTACAAAAATTTTATGTCAATGAATCAAAAGTAAAGAAAACCTGAACTTAAGTTATTTAATTAAAAAAAAAAAAAAAAAAAGAAAGAAAGAAAGAAATGTCGACTGATCTAAAACTAAAAATGGATTTTAAAGCACCGTGTTTATTACATTCTCAATGTATTTATGTAAGAAAAAAAAAATATACACATTAAAAATTTTGACAGTGGGATTTTAATGTATATCTATGTTTTGAGGTTTCCTGAATTCATTCTTGGTAATATACGATTACGTGTGTGTGTATATATATATGTTTGATTGAACATCATAGTCTCTAAACGCTTTCTTTGTTCGTTTGAGCTAAAAATTTAAGATTGTGTTACTGTCGGATGAATTGCAGATTGTATAATGGTATATTTTAAAATATGCATGCGCGTAGAACTTGTAATTCTTTTATAAAAACACACAAAAAAAAAAAAATTATTATTATTTATTATGGCCTAATGGCTCAAAATATTTGTATGCTAGCATCTAACCTAAACATTCGATTCAGGTAACATTGATAAGGCTTGTTACAGGTCACCATTGACAGAAATATACAGACTTTTATGATTGCGGGACAAAGTTTACTTAGGGATACGGAGTCGAATTTTTATATAATACGATATATAGACTCAAATAATTTGAAATTAGTGTTAATGATGCTAAATTATTTAAAGAGAATAGGGCTGATATACGTTACTTTGAATCTTTCATTCGCTAAAGTACGATTACTATTAAAAACAAACAAAAAAAAAAAAAAAAACATGCATATTATTTGTAGTTCTTTTACAGGGAAACAAATATTAACAAGTATTTATACCCTATGACTAATTTCCTAAAGTGCATTAAGTTATTTAAAAAAGAATGAAACCGATATAGGTTTTATTAATTTTTTACAGTATCGTTTTTACTGGAAATTACAGGTTCCCAATTAGATATTTTGCAGTGACACACAAAACAATTAAGATGTAATAGCAAAAGCTATAAACATGGGAATAAATTTTAAAAACGCTATTGTAACTTTTACAATTGTCTGACCACTGAAATGTTCGGGAATTTATTTTTTACTTATTATTATTATTATTATTATTTTTATAAAGCCTGGTAATTTTTAAATGTACCAACGGTCGTTTAAAAATTTCAATTTAATTAGCGCAATAGGAGAATTATTAATTATAATGCCATCTGTAATGATAATAATTAATCTTAACAATGATCAGACACCATGAAAGGGGCCTTGAATCAGGAGTCGATCCAGGTTTTAATTTTTGGGTCCCTTTTTTTGTGAAAAACAAAATATTTTTGTGAAATTTTTATTTATTTTTGTGAAATATAAAATATTTTTGTGAAAAAGTAAAATACTGTGCAAAATTTTTCGTTTTTACAATCATTTTATGTAATGTTTAATATCAGGTTAATAGTTTCGTTGAGCCAAATTAAGGCATTAATTAAAAAAAATACTGAAAACATGAAAACATTTAATAAAAGGATCATTTTTATTTAAATAAAATCTTGTGAAGGGACTCATTTTATGAATTTGAATTTTGTGAAGGGTCCCTTTTCATGGATTTGAATTTTGTGAAGGGTCCCTTTTTATGAATTTAAATTTTGTGAAGGGTCCCTTTTTATGAATTTGAATTTTGTGAAGGGTCCCTTTTTACTATGGGGAATTTTGTGAAGGGGCCGCAAAAGGGACCCAAATTTTGCCTGGATCGACCCCTGTGAATTAATTGATAAACAATTACGTATGGTTGGTTGCGTTTAACGTCCCACTAGTGCTCACAGTAGGCAATTAATTAATACGAAATGAAGCCTTATAGAAAGTAAAAAATATTGAAAAAGTTACTATAAATTTCTATTGAGATACTGATATATAAGATCGTATGTAATAAATATGACAAAAAATGAAAAATAAAATAAAATAAAATAGCAACTTGAAGAAGGAGCAGAGGCTACCACGGCATAAGACTCTTAGAGCGTATTATGCCAATTTGGCGTAAGCCCAATTTTACCAAATGTGTGCAAATCTCTGTGATTACACAGAAGAAAAAATTAAAATGAAGATAAATTTAATTAATTAAAAAAATAATTATATGATCAAAATGTAGAAAACACAGTTTTTTTTATTTGGTTCAAATGAGATTAGTGCGTAATGTTAAAGATAACAGTAATTACGTAGATAATGTTTCATGTTAGTTAAAGATACTAATTACTTGATTTCAAATTTACATAATAATCCGTTATCTTAATCATCTTCACATACAACCTTACTTTTTAAAATATACAAATTCAGTGATGTTAATTAAAACTTTTGTTATTTATCAATTATTTTTATTACATTCATTTTATATCTGAATATATCTTTTTATCCATAAATGTTATATAGTAATGGTAATTATTAAAGATAGATTTCTTGTAATATACTTTAAAACCAAATAAGTATGGAGGCAGAATATAATACATGGACATAGTATGCAGAATGAAATATATCAAAAATTTAAATGTAATTCAAATACAGTGGTTGAAATTAATTTAATTTTTCCGTAGGTAATGGAAGCATTGTATTCGGTCCAAAAATTCGATATCGAGTTTTCACCTGATTTACACGTTTTAAGGTCCCCTGAGTCCAAAAAAGGGTTTTCGACAGTTGGTCAGTGTGTGTGTGTGTGTATGTATGCTTATAATGTATGTGTTTGGGGAATCTTCTGGCTATTATATCTCCGAAACTATTTAAGAGAGAACTACAAAACTTCAGAATTGACACAGGTTTGGTGTACAGATGAAGTTTCCAAATTTTGGTGAAATTTGGAAAACAGGAAGTAGGCCATCGGAAACCGGAAGTGAGACTGTAAGTCCATATCTCAAAAACGACTTTAACGATTTTCTTTAAAGTTGCTATATAAACACTCAATTAGATGCCCTTTCGAATGATATAGTTGGTTCATTCAGGAAAATTGTTAGGCGTTCTGTATAAATAGCTCAATTTCAGGTCTCACAAGTGCGTTCCGTTAAAAACGGTTGTACGGATTTTTTTCAAACTCGGCATAATAACTCTTTTTTAGATATACTTTCATATGTAATTGTTTTCTGATCAAAAATTTATTTTGTTAAGTTTTGATGAAAGCCTGTATCTCAAAAACTGCTCTAATGATTTTCTTGAAAATTGTTACGTAAATCAGTTTTAGATATCCTTTCTCATATATTACATGGGTATTACAGGAAAAATAGCTGTCATTTTGCTTAGGTAGGCTAATTTTAGATCTCGGAAATTGGTGTTTCAAAAAATAGCTCTATCATTTTTTTCTGTTATTTTCTAACTTGCCATGTAAACTTTGTTTTATGTGTCTTCACTCTTCTCATGCAGGAAAAATTTTAGTTTTCAATAATTCGTTTGGTTAATTTGATGTCTTCTGATCATATTATCTTAAAAAAAAAAAAAAAAAAAAAAAAAAACATATAATACGTGTGGGTAAAGGAAGTCGTGTTGTTGTTTTACATCAGATTTTTAAATATTATAAAATGTTACCTGACATAATTATCGATACCTTTAATATTATTAATTAAACTCAAATCTAAAAGGAAAAAAAAAATATGCTCTTTACATTTTGGTTATATAACTACTATCTTAATTAATTAAATTTACATTCATTTTTACTTTTTTTACTTCTATTACCCGACTACCATAGGTAATGGAAGCATTGTATTCGGTTCAAAAATTCGATATGGAGATTTCACCTAATTTACATGTTTTAAAGTCTCCTGAGTCCAAAAAAGTGTTTTTTGGCAATTGGTCAGTGTGTGTGTATGTATGTGTGCAGAGAATCTTCTGACTACCATATCTCCGAAACTAACAAAGATACAGCTACAAAACTTCAGAATTAAGACAGAATTGATGTACAGATGGATTTTCCAAATTTTGGTGAAAATTGGAAAACCGGAAGTGGGACATCGAAAACGGGAAGTGGGGCCGTAATTCCGTATCTCAAAAACGGCTCTAACGATTTTCTTAAAAACTGTTACATAAATCCATTTTAGATATCCTTTCTCGTTTATTTTTCGTGGTTATTACATTAAAATTAACAGTAATCATGTTTAGGTTGATCAGTTTTAGATCTCGGAAGTTGGTGTTTCAAAAAGTAACTCTACCATTTTTAGTTCCATTACCCGAATACCGTACGTAATGGAAGTATTGTATTCAGTCCAAAAATTCGGTATCGAGATTTACATATGTTTTAAGGTCTCCTGAGTCCGAAAAAGTGGATTATGCAATTGGTCAGTTTGTGTGTGTATGTGTGTGGGAAATCTTCTGACTAACATATCTCCAAAACTAATAAAGATGCAGTTACGAAACTTCAGAATTAAGACAGAACTGGTGTACAGATGAATTTTCAAAATTTTGGTGAAAACTGGAAAACCGTAAATGGGACATCCGGAAGCGGAAACGTAAGTAAAAAAAAAAGTCTCTGGCGATTTTCGTCAAAGCTGCTATATAAACACTGTATTAGATGTCCTTTCGAATGATATAATTGGTTAGTTCAGGAAAATTGATAGGCGTCCTGTGTAAATAGTTGAATTTTAGGTACTCCGAGTGGATTCCTTTCAAAACGGCTGTATAGATTTTTTTCAAACTTGCAATATTAACACTCTTTTAAATATCCTTTTGTATGTTATTGCTGTTTTCCGGTCAACAACTGAATACGCAAAGTTTGGTAAAAATCGGTGTCTCAAAAACGGCTCTAATGATTTGAAAGAAATCCACTCCTAGTATCTGAAATTCAGCTATTTATACAGGACGCCTATCAATTTTCCTGAACTAAGCAACCATATCATTCAAAAGGACATCTAATAGAGTGTTTATATAGCAACTTTAAAAAAAAATCGTTAGAACCGTTTTTGAGATACGGACTTACAGCTTCACTTCCGGTTCCGAAAGTCCCACTTTCGGTTTTCCAATTTTCACCAGAATTTGCAAAATTCATCTGTACACTAGTTCCGTCTTTATTCTGGAGTTTCGAGCTGTATCTTTATTAGTTTTGGAGATATAATAGGCAGGAGATTCCCCACACACATACACACACACACACTGACCAATTGCGAAAAACCATTTTTTTTTGGACTCAGGAGACCTTAAAACATGTAAATCAAGTGAAATCTCAACATCGAAATTTTGGACCGAATACAATACTTCCATTACTTACGGTAGTCGGGTAATGGTATTAAAAATTTCTGTTATCATATAGTATTGCAGAGGATTTGCCAGAAACTGGATAATCACCAAACTAGGTCAACCTACTTCACTCGTCTTAAGTCGTGGTAGCCTCTTCTCCTTCTTCTAGTTATATATATTCTGCTATACTTCTTTCATATTTATTTTATATGGTCTCATATATCAATGTCTTAGAAAGAACTCATTAATTTTTTCAATATACAGGGTTATTAGAACAGGATCATCGGGTTTCCGAAGCGTTTATTTCGGAACATAATTGAGTTACAACAATGAGTTATACATGAAAATAAACCGAAAGCATCCAAGATTGACGTCCATACTATAAGTAAATGTTCAATATGTGCTCCTTGAGTGATATGGCAGATGTCAAGGCGATAGTTCAGTTCGCTCCACACATTACTCAGATTGGTCGCGTCGATGGTCGCGAATGCAGTCGTTGTGCGGTTCCGCAACTCAGCCAAAGTGGTAGGTAATGGTGGTACGTAGATGCAGTCTTTAACATATTCCCAAACGAAGAAGTGCCCCATATCCGTACATTGTGTCGGTTGACCTTGCCACTAAGATGAAAGGTAGCTTCGTCACTTAAAACAAACTTGTTTGCAAAGTCATCGTCCTCACAGACTTCTTGCATCTATAGTATGAACGTCAATCTAGGATGTTTTCTGTTTATTTTCATGTATAACTCATTGTTGTAACCCAATTATGCTTTGAAATAAGTGCTTCGGAAACCCGATGATTCTTTTGTAATAACCCTGTATTTTGCCTTATATAAAGGCTCCACTTTCACACTCAGAATATATATATATATATGAATAAGTGGTCATTTTCTAAATCCCTTAACTAGACATATTGATTTCTGAGCTATGCGCGTAAGGCACGCCAATAAATTGTATAGACGAAATGATTGAGAATTTCTAGTCTACACATTTCTAGACAGTGAAACAATAGTCTGAATAGTATTGCGAGAAATTCTCGCTTGATTTTCTAGAATTGGGTAACTAAGATTATAGTTGCTGAAACCAGCCTCGTGTATTCGCATTTATTTGTAAATATTTTTAAATAACTTTGCCCTCGAGTATATCGTCAAACGCTCTAGATTTCTGATAGGGGTTTCTAGAACGCCCTTTCAAAGGCGACTAGAATTTATAAGGATGACATGGAACTATTTTTTCTGAAGACACAATTTAGATTCTAGATATCAGTTACAGATATTTTTATCAGTACATATATAATCTTTTATTGATTAAGTCAAGTCCTACTTTTTTGTGTTCGATCATTGTAATGATGAATTATTATTATCATATATACGTTTATATATTTCATATCCTCATCGTTTATATATCCCTTATTTGAAAATAATGTAACAGAGAATTAATTTTATTTATTTATTTATTTTTTTAAGTAAATTTATAAGGTTTTTTTCTTTCTTTCTTTCTTTTTTTTTTTTTTTAAAGAAAACTTATTAAGTGGTTTTTTTTTCCTCGTACTAGAAATCCTGAATTTATAATTAAAGTCTTAGAATAAAAAAACTTCTAAAAATAATAAAAAAAAAAAAAAAAAAAAAAAAAAGAAAGAAAGAAAGAAAAAGAAAAGAAAAGAAAAGAAAGGAAAATCAAAATGAATGGTTCCAGCCAGTAGAATGACAGTTGTCTTCAAACGGAAGCAGTTGGCACCTATTTTGCGATTATGAATCACAAATTTGTCATCCCGAAAATTTGCCATTAAAATATTTCTGATATTTATATTGGAGAAAACAAATCTCTAGCACCTAGAAGCTAGATCCAACTAGCAGCATCATGTTTTCTTTGAAGGAACAAACAAACGTCTTTTCTCTCTTTTGATCTTTCTGTGTTTGATGGCGCGGGGCGCCTACACTCAGTGATGCCAAATGGTCGAAAAATTTTTCCCCAAACAAGTCTTCAAATTTTCCCAAATCAGGTTTTTTTTTTTTTTTTTTTTCGAAAAAAAATCCCCAGCTTGATTTCTACTAAAAAGGGAAAATAAAAATTTCTTAAAAAAAAAAAAAAAAAAATCAAGCAGATTTTTCCATGATTTGAGCTCAGATTTTTCCCCAAATGAAGGCAATTTTTTAAAAAAATCCTCAAATAACAATAAAGCTATTGAACGTCTCTAGTCGTAGGGATAAATCATTACGTTGCCAACATTGACAGAAAGTTGAAGAACTCCCCAGATTTGTCCCCAAAAATTTTAAAATTCCCCAAAAATGTCCCCACAAACATTTGGTCCCCAAAATTGCCTCGAAAATCCCCAAAATTGGGACAAAATCCCCAATCTGGCATCACTGCCTCACTAAAAAAAAAAAAAAAAAAAAAAGGGAATAATCAGTATTTTACAACAAAAGGTGCTGGCACCGCGGCTGCCAACACAGTTGCTGTAAAATTTACAAGCGGCTGTTTTTTATGGCGCTGTAAAATTTACTGCACTTTGCTGTGAATTGTACAAGATGTTGTTTTTAATAGTGCTGTAAAATTAACAGCTCTTTGTTGTGTATTTTACAAGATGCTGTTTTAAAAAAGTGTTGTAAAATTAACTACACTTTGCTGTAAATTTTACAACACTTTTTAAAACAGCATCTTGTAAAATTCACAGCAAAATGCAGTTAATTTTACAGCACTACTAAAAACAGCATCTTGTAAAATTCACAGCAAAGTGCAGTAAATTTTACAGCACCATAAAAAACAGCAGATTGTAAATTTTACAGCAACTGTGCTGGCAGCCGCGGTGCCAGCACCTTTTGTTGTTAAATACTGAATTTTTTTTTTACAGTGAATACTGTTTTAATATAGGACCCCCATGAACGAATTTTAAATTTTATCACCATTTTGGCGATGAGTTTTTATTTATTTATTTTGGCATTGTAAATAAATAAATAAATAAATCCTCTTTTTATTATACTTTTTATGATATGTTTTTTAGTTAATTTATGATAATTCCTATTCTGTATACATCTTTAAAGTATTGCTAGGTTTAAAATGACGTTTCCAAAGATTCTTAAGATTCAATGTTTAAAAATACATTTTTCCATAAAATACTCTTATCAGACAAATGTCGTCATTTTTTCTTATTAGATCATTGAGCTGAGTCTGCGTGCGTAACTATTGTCCATTTATAAATATTATTTTTTATCCTCACGTGCTTTAATTATTTATATCATTATCATATCGTTTCGGTAAAATTTAATCGTAACTGGACCACGTAAAAAAATATTATATATATTGTATTGAATCACTGTAATATAAAATATACATATATCATGCAAATATATAAGGTAAGTATAACCCACTTATCTTGATTGCACGTAACCAGTTACTTACATATACTCACTTACTAACGCTTAACTAATGAAATTGAAAAAAAAAAAAAAAAAAAAAAAAATCTTTATTTTTATTTTTATTTTTTAATTATTTACGTGTAGTCCCTGTGGCAGAAATTTATTATCCTTTCTGCGACAAGCTTCATCAACACCAAAAACTTTCTGCAGGAATAGTTTGTGAAGTTAACATTTACGAATTCAAAATAATTTTTTTTTAAAAAAGTAAATAATATTCTGTATAACCAATGTATTTAAATTTTAACTAGCATAAATGAATATATCTGCACTATTGCAAGAAAATCTTTTTTTTTTTTTTTTTTTTTTTTTTTTTTTAAGAAAGATGAAAAAAAATCTATTGATCTTAATTGCCTCAGATTTTTTGTTCACATTAATATACAATATTGTTTTTAAAATATTCAATGAATTCAAACCATAAAATGCTGTAACACATAAAAAATAATCTGCAAATTTTTTTAAGGCATTTAAATCATGAAATGTCTAAATTAAACAAATGTTACAAATACTTTTTTGAGATTATTAGAAAGATGGAAGATAATATTCTAATACACAAGATTAATTTTTTATATTATACACAAATAGCATAAAGATGTGTATTTGAAATCTAAAAAATGTGATTTGACATTAAAGAATTCAGAATGTATAATTATACCATCATTTAAATACATAAAGTAAAACAGAATACAAGATCTAAGTAACACAATTATAGACAAAGCATTATCGAAATATTTTCATAAAGATTTTGAGGCAAGTGAAATATTTAATTTTTAAGGAAATGTTGAAATGGGAAATGTAACAGATTTCATGGATGAAATCTATAATAGAAAATAATGATTGCATATGAATGAAATAAATAGAAATCAATTAAAAGTAATATTTGATATTGATATCTATACGAATAAGTAAATAAAAATAAATAAATAAAAGCATTTGCTGTTTAATTAGTATTTATTCAAAACAACTACTATTAAATAAAATTCCTTTAGCTTACAATATATATATATATATATATTCAACAAAACATTTGCTTTGATTTTTATTCAAAATAACTATTTAATTTGCAATATTTCAATTAAAAAAATAAACATTTTTTTAAAATTCAAATGTTTAAAAAATGAAATGAACAAGCTGTAGAAACTAATGATAAGAGTATTTTTGTAAAATAAATTAATAGTTTTTTTTACGACTTCATATGTTTAAACAACAAAATTTAAAGCTAAGAATTTTAATCACAATTAAAATAATTAATGATTAGCAAAGAAAAAAAATTAGAAAAGTTACCAATTTTATAACTTAAGATACCCATTAATATTTATTGCTAAGATCTTTTACTACATATAAAATGCTAAAAACCAATAAAGTGTTTTTAAGATTAATTTCTTGATTTTCTATTTTTTGAAGCAAGGTTTGAAACTTCATTTTTTATTTTGCGTATAACTACAGACGTTGCAAATTTCCCCATAGTCTTATTTCTGTATATATTTGTGAAATGTATTGCATAGTTTGAACCAAACATTAAAATTAATGCAGCTTTTAAAAATTTACGTGTATTTACCACCACGCACGTATGCACACTTCACATACATTAAAGAAAAAAAATCATTAGATGCAACTAATTTGTCGTGCGTAAATCAGAAAATGCATGAAAATCGGTACAGCAGCAATCACGCACTTATTTAAAAAAGAATTAAAAAAAAAAAAAAAAAAAAAAACACTGGATCTATTTTGTTATGCAATGAATCAGAAAATGCATGAAATATGAAATTCGGAAAATGGTCGCAAAGCCACATTCTTTCGAAAAAACATCTTTTTGCAATACAATAAATACACACGACACGGGCGGCGGGCGCGGCGCGAAAACAAAGTTTGGAGACACGAAAATGAAGTTCCGATATGAAGAGGTTACCAGTGAAAAGTGTCGATACACCGAATCATATCACGGCATCACGAATCGCTAATGCATGCCGTATCAAAGCTAACCCAAGTGAGTTACATCCGCTTTATCGCCTCTCCTTATTCAGGATTGAAGCGATCGTATCTGCAGAAACGAAAATTTGTTCTGCAGAACAGTTTATATAAACCATTCTTTGTGTTTCTCTCTCTCTCTCTCTCTTTTAACACAATGGCAAAATTTATTTAAGTAAAATCTTTCTGCAAGAACATTTCTGTTTCTGCGACATTGTCGCCGTGTCGCCGTGTTTCTGCCACGGGGCGTGTAGTAAATAAATACATTTTCTTTCATGTCTGGAAGAATAAATATGTAACTTATTTATTTATTTATTTTTGAAATTTTTTTTCATTTAATAATTTTAACGTTAAACTGGGATTTTTATTTAATATTTTTTGAACCAATTACCTGATTGAACGAAAAAATACTGCATTTCGTTTTTATCCAGATTATTAAATAAGCGTACTAATTTTTTAGTGATTGGTTGAATGGTGTAGTTTTAGGCAGTGAACTAAAAATCCGGACATATACAACGACAAACTTTCTGCTTTATGCATATACACAAACATCAATACATTAAGAGGGGTTTTAAAGCATCTATTTTTTTTTTTTCTTCTTTTTCCTTTTCAATTTAAGTGAAAGGAATGCTTTCGAAGAATTTTCGTCATGAAAAATTTAAGATTTCCAGTCTGCAGGCGTTAAGAAGTCTTCCATGCAGTATAACGATCAAATAATCCCTAAGTGATGTTTTAAGTAGATAAAATGCAGTCTGCAATAAAGTTAACACTGAAATAATATTTTATCTAGGAAAATGAATATTGATAGATTTGTTCGAAAGAAATTTTACGAAATTAAGAAAATTTCTGCGTAAGTATAAATATCTTTTGCACAGCGGTGATTACATAACAACAAATATGAAAGTCGTTTGGAAAAATAGAACT
Source organism: Salticus scenicus (assembly GCA_963930645.1). Classification (NCBI taxonomy): domain Eukaryota; kingdom Metazoa; phylum Arthropoda; class Arachnida; order Araneae; family Salticidae; genus Salticus; species Salticus scenicus. The sequence goes on from OZ005660.1 coordinate 102,824,166, forward strand.
AAAAGAATATCTTTTTTTTTTTCTCTCTCTAAAAAATAAATGTATTTTAATGGAAATACTGTCAATTTGAAACAAAATTTAAATACCTTTTTCTATGGAATGAATATGGGCTTTGAAAATTTCGAATGAGAATTTTTGTTTCTATTTTCAAAAATATTCAGTTACCAAGTTTCATAAAATTTAGTCAGCTTCGCTATATCAGGTGTATTTTGATAGAAATTTTGAAAAATAAAATCAATTTTGGTGAGTGAAACTCACCAATAATTTAACTGGTGGTGTTATAAATACTTTAAAAATATAATAATATCAAACTTATAAAGTTTTTTTTTTTTTTTTTTTTTTTTTTTTTTTTAAGATATAGGGTAGGTGCTCCAGTGATTGGCATGCTCCAGTAATTGACATCTATCCCGAAATAATTAATAAATAAGAAAAATAATAAAATTATACATTTTACATATAAGATTTTTAACATTTTATGAAAAACACTGGAGCATAGGGTGCTAATAACTGGTAAAATGAAAAACTAGCAGTGTCAAACACTGGAACATACAATGCTAATAACTGATAAAATGAAAAAGTGGCAGTGTCAATTACTGGAACATTGAGTGGGTGTCAAATAAAAATTCATAAAAAAAAATAATTGTTATCAAATGTATATATTTTAACATATACGTGATTCTGAATGTCTTTCATACCATGTGTACTAACTTATGGTTTCTAAAAACATTTTCTGATGACTAGAACATTAAAAACATCAGATATTTCTCTAAAAGTGTCAATCACTGGTGCACTTACCCTAGTACCATTTTTTACTCGACAGTATTTTTCAACCGATAAAATTATAATTACTTTGAGTAACCAGAAAGTTGTTAAAATTTACATTTTAGTATAGTTTGTTCAAATCTTAAATATTGCAGACTTCTTTGGAATCCATATTATGATAATAAAATACAAATTCTAGAATAGGTACAGAGTAAACTTATACCCTAAGTCTATTTTTGTTTTCTAAGTATATAGATATAAAATTCTGCACAAAATATAATTTAATTTAGGACTTATTTAAATCTATTCTTCCATATAAAGACATGCAATAACTGTGTTTCATTCCCTAATATCGGTTACTATATTATTATTATTTTTTTTTTAATTTCTTTCGTATAACAATAGCATAGGCGGCTTTTTATTGTCATTTTGGTGATGAGTTAAACTGGCCCTCTCAAATGCCTAATCTTTGCGAGAAACGTCCGAAATACGTTGGGTTCAAACTTCAAATTTTAGCGTAAAACTAATATTGGATTCCACAAAATATGACTTCATCTTACCTAAGGTAATGTGTTTGGTATTCCCAGTTTTAAATGCAGGAGTAATTTTTTATTTTATTTTATTTTTAATAAGCTTATTAATTACAGAGATGCCAACTTTCAATAAGAGCTATCAGTAATCAGAGTTATACACTTATGCAGTGTGGAGACGCTAATCGCGTCACGGAATAATTTTTATACACAAGCCCACATATAATAATGAATAGCACTGTTTATGTGAAAAAACACAAATATTTTAATTAAAAAATTTCTAAAACAAAAGTAAATAAATATGTATTTCTTTACCTTCTTACAAAATGAAAGATTTTTTTTTTTTTTTTACCTGCTTTGGAAAGGGGGGGGGGGACATTTGGATCTCTCTCTCTCTCTCTCTCTCTCTCTCTCTTTTTTTTTGGGGGGGGGGGTTACAAAAATTTACTTCATTTTAATTATTATTATTATTTTATAAGTCACTTTTTTATAGACAACTATTTTTATGCCATTAAATACTAAAACATTGTTCTTTTTTTTTAATAAAACATTATTATTATTATTATTATTTTTCCTTTAGTACTTTGCATAAAATCTAACACATCTTTTGTTTGATGATACAATATGTATTTTAAATTTATTAAGGAAAAACAAATAGATTCATCAAGCTCAGTAATAAAGCCTACAAATAATTACATATGTGAGAAATATTGAGCACTTCTTTCACTTTTTTGGTTCTAGAAGCAATCTTTGATCACTAGCTGGAAAGCGGGAGGGGCAGTCAAAATATAAATAATTAGATAAATGAGAAATGAAACAATTCTACTTCTTTATAGGTTCTAGAATTTAATAAAGCAAGTTTTTTGGGAAACTAAAGGCTTCTGCAGAGCTTTTAATCGACGATGGCTGGTAGGAGATAAGAAAAAAAAGGTGGGGGGGGGGGGGAGTAACAAAATAATTACATCAGCAAGAAATATTGTATAATTCTATTTCTTTATAGTTTCTAGAATCTAAAAAAGCAAGTTTAAAATTAATATTGACATTTATGTTGTGGATGGAAAAAGATTAAGAATTGGAATGCTTCTGTTGTGCGTTTAATCGCCAGTGGGGTTTCTTTTTTTTTTAACGAACGATATCCGCGACTTTTTTAAAAGCATATAATCCGTAGTTTTTATAGGTTGTCCGTAATACCGTAATTATTCCGTAAATGCGTAATAATTACTGACAAATCGTAATACCTGGCATCTCTGTTAATACTATGGTTAATTGCATTGACCTTCAAAATCGTATATGTTTTGGAATGGCAAGCATAATTCTTCGAAACCTGCTTATATTTATAAAATTATTCAACAAATTTAATTACATAGACTGTTTATCCTTATATAAATTTTAGGAAATTTAAAATAATTTTTAAAGATAATTTGGATATGTTTATCTTGAACTGCTTTTAAGGCTGAATGTGCCTTATTTTTAAAATTTTAAATTCTCAGCATATGTATCGTATAGTATACTTGTGTTTTTCTCAGCTTTCTTGCAACACTCTAAATAGAAATTTATGTAGCGTGCATTTTTATTAAATAAATATATAAATAAGTAAATTCTCATAAAATATAACATAAAATCTTTTATTCAGAAATGTTGCAGATAATGTTTAAAAAATATATCATAGCGATAAACACTATTTTAAAAGTGAAATTTCAACTTGAGAAAATACAAAAAATGCTTTCTCGTAGAATCGTAGATTTCTAACACGTTCATAACCTCATATTTTTATTCTTTTACTCATTAATACAAGCCTGAAAGCATCAAATTAAATTATTAAAATTGCATAATTAAATTAATCATGTGCTATTAGAAACAATTTATAAAAATGGATTTTTTTTTTTTTTTTTTTTTTTTTTTTACAAAATTTTTCTGGTAGCATTTGTTATTTAACTATATTGGTAATTTGCATCTCTTGTTTAAATAAATGTTTAATGTATGACTATAAAAACCAATAATACATTTACATCTATTCGCGTTAACAACAGACTTAAGAATAGATAAATTTTACTTATATTTTTACCACCAGTATTTTTATAGGGTAATCATACAAAAATTCTTACATTAAATGTTTTTATTGGTAACACTGCGATGCATAAAAATTGCCCCCGACACCGTTTTTGCAATTTCTTATGTAAAACGGTCCTCCTGAATCCGAATACAAGCCCATTTAGCCCTATCACTCACCGTGTTTTAAGGACAGCCCCCTATTTTTATCACTTTTCTGTAATTTTATGACTATAAATTTAATTTTTAGGGTTGAAAAGGATTATTTCAACTGTTAAATATCTTCTGAGGATCTACAGAGTTGGAAAATTTTAAAACATGAACATTTGCGGCAAAGAGAAAATTTAGGAGGGGGGGGGGGTTGGGGGGTTGGTTGGTTGGTTGGTTGAATGGCCTTTTTTTGGCGCAAGGTCCAAAGTAGGACACGCTGCGCCAAGCAAACGGATAAAAGAGACAGTAGATTCTGGATGGGTTTACCCATCCAGAAAGTCATTAAAAAATCACAGTAGAAAAATGAAGCAAAAATACAAACAAGATAAAATTAAAAATAATAAAAACAGTGTATACAATAAAACAGATGTAAAACAGAATGAACATTGTAAATAATAAAATCAGATGTCGAAGTAAAAACCAGCCTCCTTCAAGAAGTTTGTCAGATGATAATGAGGAATTACACCTAAAAGGCTCGTCAGAGTGGGTGAAGATGAATTATAATTTTGTCGGTAAAGATGACGAAGGCAAGAGCAGTCGGTGAGGACATGATGAATGGTTAAAGCACTATTATGACATTTTGGACACTCAGGTTCCTGTTGTCCAAGTAGTAAGTATTTATGGGTAAATCTTGAATGCCCGATTCGTAGTCGTGTAATAAGGAGGGGGGGGGGGGATTAGCCAATGAAATTATGTATTACATTTCTTATATTTTTTTTTTATCTATTACTAATGTTACTTTTTAAACATTGTATATTTTTTGTTTCTAAATTTTAAAATAATTCTTTGTCATTCTCCTAGTCAAATTCATAGCCGTAAAAGTCCGAACAGTAATAAAAATTGGGGGAGGGGGTAGTATCCCAAGAAAACGATGGGTGACAGGGAAATATGGGAGTCATATTCGAATTCAGGAGGTCATTTTACATAGAAATAAGCAAGAATGGTATCAGTACTCGAAAAAAAAAAAATCTTTTGGAACGCAGTGCAATTGTTTAAAAAATCTCCTTTATCATTCTCCAAATCAAATTCATGGTCATAAAATTCCGAACAGTGATAAAAATTGGGGGAGGGACTGGTATCCCAAGAAAACGGTGGGTTGCTCGAAAAAAATTAATTTTTTTGCAGCGCAGCGTAATTGTTTTAAAAATGAATTGAAATGCTTTTAAAATTATTTTAAAAATTTCACTAACACTTCAATTTACCATTTTGCATTTTGAATCTATTTTTACTTTCTTCTATATGTAATATAGAGAAAGTATTGGATTCGCGAAAATTTTCGACCTCCGTTTTTTGACGGATCTACACGTTTTGGGATGTCCTGAACACGAATTGATAGTTTTTAAAAAATGTCTGTCTGTGTGTCTGTCTGTCTGTCTGTCTGTCTGTCTGTGTGTCTGCCTGTCTGTGTGTCTGTATCATTTTTTTGTGGACGCTGTATCTCACGAACCAATGAATGAAATTTAACCAAACTTGGTATTTAGTTGCACCCTGACATGAACTGGTGCCCATTAGATTTGGGGATCAATAGCTCAACAGGTGGCGCTGTAATCGCATTTTATGCAAATTTTTAACATGGCAGCATAGGACAAAATTCCGTATAAATGGGCATAATGAGAGTTATTTTAAACTTGTGATTGTAAAATTAATTTGAATTATTGATGATAGTAGTAGTTAACTAGGAAAAAAAAATTGTGCATGGGGGGGCATCGGTTCCCCCCCTGGGGGGGAAGTACCCCCCCGGGGGGGTTAAATTTCGAAGATGGGTATCATTCGAAAGATCTCGTCAATACCTTTAAAACGAATGGTTGAACCATAAATCTGTGATAATTTAAAACAAAGTTATCGATTTTTTTTACTTTTACCAAAAAAAAAAAAAAAAAAAAAAAAGAAAAAAATTCGATTTTTTTTTTTTTTTTTTTATTTATTATTGTTAGTGATTGAATATGTATTAATTTTCACAAAAAAAAAAGAAAAAGAAAAAGAAAAAAAAAATCTTTTTTTTTTTTTTTTTTTTTAATATTGTTACTGATTGAATATGTATAGGAAAATATAGAAGAAAGTCTTGTGGTGGCCACAACATACTAGTTTACATTATTTTCGTTAATAGGAATAAAAACAATTTAGCAATCTAGTCTTTAAAATACTTAGTTTGTACTTTACGAAACTAAACATTCGTCGAAAGGAATTTTTGTAAAGAAACTTTAAAACTTGTCTCTGTAGAAGTGGGAAAAGCTTTCAAAACTTAGTGTCTGAGATGAAATGATATATCAGAAAGAAATAAAACTTTCAAACAAACAGCTTCGTACAAGCAAAAGTGAAGACACTTTCAAAAAGGTCCAGGACGAATTTCGTGTAGACAAAATCCCGTTAATTGAAAGAGGGGAACCTGATAGAATTCTTGCCAAACAAAAGGTTTCCCCGACAACTTTTTGAATTCTTATGAGACTAACAGTTCATGACGTTCTTTCCAAAGAGCTTTTAGAAATTAGATTATACAGAAAAAAGAAACTAATCTTTATAATAGCATTAAAAGAGATCTTTTTTTCTATCTGTTTAGGCTTAGGGGATATTAAGAAGACGATTTTTATAATTTCGTGAAAGTATATTCAAGAAAGCAATATACGTTGTGATGCATCTGGTTTGAGATTATTAATGTTTCATGTTTTTTTAGTTCGGCTTTTTCTATGTATTTAGGAATAGGAAGTTTTAGGAAGAAGATTTTTATAATTTCGTGAAAGTATTCAAGAAAGCAGTATACGTTATGATGTATCTGGTTTGAGATTATTAATGTTTCATGTATTTTTAGTTCGGCTTTTTCTATGTATTTAGGAATAGGAAGTTTTAGGAAGAAGATTTTTATAATTTCGTGAAAGTCTTCAAGAAAGCAGTATACGTTATCATGCATCTGGTTTGAGATTATTAATGTTTCATGTATTTTTAGTTAGGCTTTTTCTATGTGTTTAGACTTAGAAAGTTTTAGGAAGAATATTTTTATAATTTCGTGAAAGTATTCAAGAAAGTAGTATACGTTGCGATGCATCTTGTTTGAAATTAATAATGCATTTCTAATTCTCCTTTTTCTATGAGTTTAGGTTTAGGAAATTTTAGGAAGAAGATTTTTATAATTTCGTGAAAGTATTCAAGAAAGTAGTATACGTTGTGATGCATTTGGTTTAAAACCAGTAATGTATATTTAGTTATCCTCCTTCTATGTGTTTAGGCTTAGAAAGTTTTAGGAATAAGGTTTTTATAATTTCGTGAAAGCATTCAAGAAAGCAGTATACATTGTGATGCATGTGGTTTGAAATCCATAATGTATTTTTAGTTCTCTTTTTTCTATGTGTTTAGGCTTAGAGAATTTTAGGAAGAAAATTTTTGTGAATTTGTGAAAGTATTCAAAAAAGCATACGTTGTGATGCATGTGATTTGAAATTAATAATGCATTTTTAGTTCTCCTTTTTCTAAGCGTTTAGGTTTAGGAAATTTTAGGAAGAAGATTTGTATGACTTCGTGAAAGTATTCAAGAAAGCAACATTTTGTGATGCTGCTGGTTTGAAATCAAAAGTGTATTTTTAGTTCTCCTTTTTCTATGTGTTTAGGCTTGGGAAGTTTTAGGAAGAAGATTTTTATAATTTCGTGAAAGCATTCAAGAAAGCAGTATACGTTGTGATGCATGCGGTTTGAAATCAATAATGTATTTTTAATTCTTCTTTTTCAATGTGTTTAGGCTTAGGAAATTTTAGGAAGAAGATTTTTATAATTTCATGAAAGTATTCCAGAAAGCAGTATACGTTGTGATGCATATATGGTTTGAAACATGATTGGGTTTTTGACGTAAAAAAGTGGTTTTTCACATGACAAGGGTCATGACATATGAAATGACATACGATACTGGTTTAAACCGTCAAAAAACCATCAGAAACCTCAACTATCAAAAACCTATATCGCCAAAACTCAAAATCTATAGATGAACTAGAGACTGGTTAAAAATTGGAATTAGTAATACTTGCCAAAAAAAGTTAACATCTAAGTATTATGCTGTTTATAAATTAACAAATCTGAAAGCAATTTATAGATGATAATTAATAAAAATTTAGGTAAATATACAGGTTTCAAATCTAAGAAATTGTATGTTTACGTTTATTTATATTAACATTTATAAAATTCTAAAATTCCAAAGTTACTTATGAATTTTAACAATCATAGTTTAACCAGTCATAGATTTTTTTTTTTTTTTTTTTTTTTTTTCAGTGTACTTTAGGAAAAGCGTTCTAAGTCACCAATATATTCCTTCAAATAATTAATTGAATTAATACTAGTCATTAAAATACATATATAAAAATAGATTTTTTTTAACACCCCCGTTTGTTTTTCTCTGTATTTTACATATAAGATAAATGATTATCAGAAGTTTTCTTTTGAAATTTTTAACAGCATATGACTAGTACTTTATGCATAATACAGAGTAAGTCAAAATGAATATAGCGATTACAAACAGCTATAACTATTTAATGGAAAATAATTTATCGATAAGATTAACACAGAATGTAGATGAAACTTCAAAATTTTTATACATACGTCATAGCTGTTCTATGTGACTTCCCTTGGTCACACGGACAACGTCTAGGCGGTAGTCCATTTCACGCCATACATGCTGAAGCAATTGTTCAGTCACCGACGCAAGCGCATTACAAATGCGTACTTTGAGTTCTTCAATTGTTTTGGGTATGGGAAGCACATACACCCTGTCTTTCACATAAACCCATAGATAAAAATCCCAGGGTCTCAAAGTATGCATTTGTAATGCGCTTGCATCGGTGACTGCAGACATGTTTCAGAATGTATGGCGTGAAATGGACAACCGTCTATGTTGTCCGTGTGACCGAGAGAAGTCACATAGAACATCTATGACGTATGTATTTTTATGACGTATGTACAGAATTTTGGAGTTCCGTCTACATTCTGTGTTAATCTTATCGATAAATTCTTTTCCATAAAATAGTTATAGCCGTTTGTAATCGCTATATTCATTTTGACTTACCCTGTGTTTTTAGATGCATATAAATGTTAATACACGCCTCAGATACAGAAACAAAAACAGAATAAATGAGATTTACGATTTTTCCTCAACACCAATTCACCCGCTTTACGAATTCGAAAGAAAAAGGAATTCTAAATCACTCAACTAAATCCACTAAACTCTTTACAACCACCTAGTGATCCATCGCATCCAAGTCAGCATCCAAACAAAACACTTCTAAATTTGCCGAGAGGAGAATAAAACACGTTTTATTTATTTCTAACTTGTTCTGAAACTTACTTCTAAAAGCTAAAGGAGGAGCGGCACTATCCCTGGAGGCAGTTAGGAGAAGCTTTCACTACCAAACAAATAGCCGGTATTTGAAGTGAAACAATCTCAAAAAAGAAAAAAAAAGAAACAAATTTATTTCGAATGAATGGAAATAAAAGACATTTTAGAAAGATTTCCTGCATACAAAACCCTGTTAATTAAAGTTGCTAAAACTGATGGAACTGGTGTAGAACAGAAAGATTCTAAAGGAACGCTTTGAATTTTGATGAGGAAATGCTTTTCGCAAAGAGAAGCTGAGAAACTTAAAATTAGAGTAGTAGATGAATAAGATGGACGAAATGGGTTGCATGAGGATTTATGATTTTTTTTTTTCCTCTTAAAACTAAATACTTTTTTTTTTAACTTTTAATCAGGGTTGGGGTTTAGGACGTCTGAAACTGGTTTTGGACAGAACAGATGGTTTTTACCGCCCAAAAGTGTCCTAAACTGTCTAAAACTGTACAGAACTGTCCTAAAGTTTCCAAAACCTAAAATTATAAGAAATTCCACTCCTTACATTCTCAGTAGCAATTATAGATAACAATTAAAAGTATTCTATATTGAAAATTTGGCTTTTATTATTATTATTATTGTTATTAAAAATAAATTTAATATTTAACAATAGCTATATAAAATGTGAATTTTAGTAAATTAAAAAATTTTCTTACAATAAAAAATAATGTATGATGAAACATTCAAAAAGAATAGTTTGTCTATATATATTTTAAATACTTTTGTAAAAGGTTTACTTATTTTACAGAACTTCTGTCTAAAAACTATTTCATTAAAAGTTCTTTCATAAATTATATAGATTAGCATAGCAAAAATAAATAAAATATAAATTTATAATTAGGCAGTGAAGTCTATTCATTTTAGAAAGGACAAATATGTCTACACCCCTAAAAAATACAAATCCTTAAAATATGTACCATTTGATATTTTTACATATATATATATATATATATATATATATATATTTGAAGATTATTTTTTTGCAAATATTTTTTTAAAAAATAAATTACCACAATTCAATATTATTTTGTTCTCATTTTTAATTGATTTATTTGCCTTTAAAGTAAATAGGATATTTATTCATGTTGTTTATGTGTATGTGTGCGTAAATATTACAAATATCAATACTTGAAGTACAATTATCACATTTTTTTCGTTAAAGCCTCAATAATAAATTTTTGCTTTTGTATAATTTATAATTGTTATATGCATCACTCGCCAAATATATTATTAGAACAATGGAAAATACTGGAAGATGTTATAAAATAACATTTAATAAATATAATAATTTTGTAATTTTTTCAAATATTTGCATAATTTTACCGAAAAGTATAGATTTGGACAGTTTAAGACACTGCTAGGGTTTTGGACAGTACGGTAAAAACCATGGTTTATACCGTGATTTTTGAAACCTTGCCAACCCTGCTTATAATTTTATGTACACTGTTAAAAATTTCAACAGAAAACTACTGGTTACCTTAAGTCCACCTTAAGTCCCTTAAGTAAAGCCACCTTAAGTAAATTCACCTTAAGAGGGGACAATACCTAATCTCGCCGGTAGCCTTCGCCCATGTTATTCTATGGGAAAATTTGTTGCTACAATTACACATTACCTAATGAATATTTTTAAATTCTGTTTTCGCTGTCAGAAAATTCATAACCGTTAAATGAGTACTCATTTTTGAAAAATTCATTTTTTTTAATTTTAAATTTTTAATTTTGAGTTCAAAAATGCGATTTTTCACAAAATGCATTTTTCTCATTTTCTAATCGCAAAATGAAATACTAAAATTTTAAAAAATCAATTTTTGGAAAACAAGTACTAATTGAACGCTTATGAATTTTCTAAATGTGAAAACAGAATTAAAAAAATATTCATTAGGTAATGAGTAATTATGTAAACAAATTTTCCCATAGAATAACATGGGCGAAGACTGCCGGCGAGATTAGGTATTGTCCGCTCTTAAGTCCTATGTAAAATTACAAAGAAAAATAGAGTTGTTAAAAAATCGTTTTTATATATGCGTTTTAATGACTAACATTAATTTAATTCGTTATCGGCGAGAATATATTTGTGACTTAGAATCATTCTTCTGAAGTAGAAATATCCGTTTTCAATTTTTATTGATAAATGAAATAATTAAAATAGATAAAAAATACAGAATAAGGATTGAGAATCTCAATTATTTACTTTTAACAAGAAATTATAGTAAACTGACTCTTGACAAAATATTTCAATAAATTTACAGAAATTTGTCTAAATATGTCATTTTCACTCGTTTTTATGTAATCATTCTCTTGTGTTAAAAACAAATATATATATATATATATATAAATACTTTTTTTAAATGTATTTTCTTTATTTTACTTGGAATTCTTTAATAATAATAATAATAATAATAACAATTAAAACCCGAATAAACGGGCAAAAGAAACATATTTGCGATGCATACAGCTGTTTCGGTAGCCTTAAGCATACCATCTTCAGTGCAAAAAGAATTCTGAATCTGGAGAAGTGCTCGTATATATAGGAGAGGGACCGAATTTAGTTCAACCAAAGGATTACGGGGAAGGTGGAGTGTGTGGCCAATCTCCAGATTCAGAATTCTTTTTGCACTGAAGACGGTCCGCTTAAGGCTACCGAAACAGCTGTATGCATCGCAAATATGTTTCTTTTGGCGTTTCTGACGTAGTAGTTTATCCGAGTTTTAATATTCCAACGCCAAGTCTCCTGTTATTATTAATAATAACAATACCAGTATTTAATATTAAAAAAAAAAAAAAAAAAAAAAAATCAGCATGGTTATATTTGTAAATTCATTTTCTCCCCCTTTTTTACTTCCATTACCCTACTACCGTAGGTAATGGAAGTATTGTATTCGGTCTGAAAATTCGATATCGGGTTTTCACCTGATTTACACGTTTTAAGGTCCCCTGAGTCCACAAAAGTGGTTTTTGTCAATTGGTCAGTGTGTATGTATGTGTGTGTGTGTGTGTGTATGTATGTGGAGAATCTTCTGGCTACTATAGCTCAGAAACTAATAAAGATAGAGCTACGAAATTTTAGAATTGAAATACGTCTGGTGTACAGATGAAATTTCCAAATTTTGGTGAAAATTGAAAAACCGGAAGTGGGACATCGGAAACCGGAAGTGGGACCGTAAGTCCGTATCTCAAAAACGGCTCTAACGATTTTCTTCAAACTTGCTATATAAACACTCTGTTAGATGTCCTTTCGAATGATATAGTTGGTTAATTCCGGAAAATTGATAGGCGTCCTGTATAAATAGCTCAATTTCAGGCCTCGCAAAGGCGTTCCTTTAAAAACGGTTGTACGGATTTTTTCAAACTCGCCATTTTAACTCACTTTTAAATATGCTTTTGTATGTAATTATTGTTTTCCTGTCAATAATTGAGTTTAACCGGAAGTGGGACATCGGAAACAGGAAGTGGGACCGTAAGTCCGTATCTCAAAAACTGCTCTAACGATTTTCTTCAAATTTGCTATATAAACACTCTATTAGATGTCCTTTCGAATGATATAGTTGGTTAGTTCAGGAAAATTGATACGCGTCCTGTATAAATAGCTCAATTTCAGGTCTCCCAAGGGCGTTCCTTTAAAAACAGCTGTACGGATTTTTTTCAAACTTGCCATTTTAACTCACGTTTAAATATGCTTTTGTATGTAATTATTGTTTTCCTGTCAATAATTGATTTTTTGTAAATGTTGGTATCTCAAAAATATGGCTCTAACGATTTTCTCTTTAGGTCACTTTTATGTTTTCTGATCACATTATCTCTCAAAAATGCATATAATACGTGTAATAGTGGGTAATGGAAGTCGTGTGGTTGTTCCACACCAGATTTTTTTTATTATTTGTTATGTTAGACATAAGTTAAAAGAACGAAAAATCCTTGCTTAAGTTTTCTTTATGATCGCATGAAACTGACGTACTTTTTCATTCACTGGTTGTGATTATCCTCTGGTTTGAAAAATGAATACTAAAAATTAAAAAAATGATATAGAGAAAGGGCGCATTGCGTAAGTTTTTCTTTTTATAGTCATTTATAAATCGTTTAACTTAACTTGATGGCAAAGGGAAAGAAAAAAGAATTAATTTCTTCCATTTTGTCTCAAATAGAAATTCCTCTCGTAATAATAACATTTAACGTAGATACATTAGAAGAAATATGCATAAATTTATTTTTAGATTCAAAAGATTAAAACTGGTGTTAACAAGAAAAAAGGGAAGAAACACAAAAAGAAAAACTTCTTTCCCTACAAAACATTTTATTGAAAAAAATTTGACATTTAAAATACTTACCAAGGAAAAAACATTATTCTATAGCATTAATCACATAAAATGTCTTACCTAAATAGAGAAAAGAAATATAAATTAATATTATTATATTAAAAAATTTAATAAAATTTATACTAAAATACAGGGTGATTATAATTAAAGTTACGATTTCAAAACGCTATAATTTTAAAACTACAGGTCAGAGCGATTTGATATTTTACCAGAGCAATCGTGAGGCTATGACATTTTTTATGGCAAAAGAAAAAACAATAGTTCCAAAATGTAACGCTAATTATCCGTAAAGTATTTGTTTCATGAAGCTCCTCTTTTTCTCTTTTCACCATGACTGTTTCCGCTGTAAACACGTATTCTTGCCTTTTTGCTAAAAAAATTGTAGTAAACCCTTGAAGTCTATTGTTTCCTGCTATTCCATTGTGTTCCTAACATCATTCCTGTGTTTAATGAGTCCATTTAGGCGTTTTCCTTGACATTACCCTGACAGCGTGCCCCAGAAACTTGGTAACAGTTCAAGTGACATTACAATGACAGCGCCATCTATAGGAACATGTTGGCAATACTTTTTTTCCTCCTCAAAACAAAATTTCATTGTCTCACGATTGCTCCGGTAAAATATCAAATCGCTCTGATGGGCAGTTTTAAAATTATAGCGTTTTGTAATTGTAACTTTAATCATCCTGTATAATAAAACAAGACTTAATATTTATAATTCTTTTACGTGTACTGTATAATAGTATATGGCCCAAATTTACAGCCAATGCTTCCTTTGAATCGGGTTTACTCTTAGTGAGTGATGGTTATGAAATATACTTTACATATAAACATTTAACATTTTTATTTATTTTTATATAAATTTATTATTTTAATATATTCAATATATTTATTTACGGCTATTACAAGAGACACTTCGTTAAAACCAATGTAACATTTAAAATAAGATAAAAAAAAATACAAAAATTTAAAACTTTAAAAATACATTTTAATTAAAAACATTAAAACATAAGACAGACGTTTCGGCTAGAACACTAGCCCTCCTCAGTGTCAAACATACAAGCACAAAGAACATTTACAAAAATTCATAATACATCATAGCAAGATTAAATATTCAGGGGGGAATAGCTTTAGCCTCGTTCAAGGCAGAATGTTGCATTTTGGTAAAAGCGCCCCCCAAAAAAATACGGGATTCATAGATATTTATATTAAAAGCTAAAATTTTAAAGTTTTCAAAATCTGGAATATGATCACTATTGAGAGAATGGATTACGAGTTTTGATTTTAAATCTCCTGTTTTAAATGAGCGTTTATGTTCCTTTAATCTTCGTTTATCTTATGTTTCTTGACACTTCGTTAACTATTAATGACAAGTAGGCTGGTACATGCAGAAGTGCCAACTGCCCAGATTTCTTTTATTCCTCTATTTCTCGGAAATTACCTTTGTCTTATTTAATCACGGAATTTTCGATAAATAGAATATTTCAATGAAAAAAAATATTTTCATTAAAATTGGCGGAAGTTTGAAATCTGTATTTAGAAAAACATTTTATAAAAATGTATATTATCCGGAAATTTGGAAAACTTTGTATTTAACAAAACCTTTTATAAAAATAAATATTAAAAATTTTCAGGTATCGTGTAATGTATTTAGAAGAGAAGGTCTTAAATTAATGACCCCCCCCCCCCCCCCCCACAGTTATATATTCTTCATTCATTTAGAGAAATCGGAGTGTAAGGTATGGAGACCACATGTCCTCGAAATTCGAGGACAGTCCATATTTCGATTTTATTTATTATGGTGGAAAAAATTCCAGCAAATGTTTACATAAACTTCATTACTAAAAATACTGACAAATCTCTGATGTCAGAAGGAAAAAAGAAAAATGAGAGAGAGAGAGAAATACCAAAATAAATATTTTGTAAGATTTATGGTAACAAATATGGAAAATTACGTTAAACACTTTGTAGGAAAAAAAATATAAATGCAAATTAAAGTAAAAATAAATATTTTTTCCAAACAAACAATAATAAGAAAGAAAGAAAAAAGTGACTGCTATTTAAAAGAATTATTGTGTTTTTATACGTGAGAAAATAGTACATTTTTTCTGTAGCAGTAGCCAGCGGGTAAATTTTTCTTTTGCATAACCCCTAAATGAACTATATTCATAATTTTTCAGTAGATAAATTCATTTTATCTTTTTTCTATTCCCTGTTTTATGGTCTTTGATCTGCGTTAGGTAAACGATAAAGTGACTCACCCCCCCCCCTCCCAAATTATCAGTGTTTATTTCTTCTTTTTGCCGAAAGCACAAAAACACAAAAGAAAGGACTTGGGTGGATTTTTAATTATATAAAAAGAATGGGGCGGGACCCTTTTTCTTTCTTCCTTATTTTATTCACTCTGAATTTTAATAAGGAGAACAGAATTATATTATTCTACATTGTATCAAGATAATGGTAAAGGTGATTAATAAAGAAATAACGAATTCATTTAATTTTAAGAGTTAATCAAAAATTACTTGCGGTTTTTGATTTAAATAATAATAATAATAAAAAAAATAAACTATGATATGGCGACCATGAAATTTTGTTCTGTATTACACAATACAAATTCACGCAGTGCAAATTATTTAAAACTATTATTTAACTAATTTATTAAAATTATTATTTATTATACTCTATGGACACATACGAGGAAATGTTTAAAAAATGCTTTCTTCTAAAACATTTCCCCCCTTAAAAATGGAAAAAAGAATGCTTTTTTTTTTTTTTTTTTTTTTTTTTTTTTAATTATTAATAATTTATGGTAATTCAGCTATTCGTTTAATAGGTTTGAAAAATACTCATATAGAAAATTCACTCCACCACCACCACCACAGAAGGGGAATGACTTATTCAGAATTGCCAACCTAATCTGGCAAATTGTTAGTACCACCCTTTTTCTACACCACTTAATTTTTAGAGTAATTCTCATCAAATTTATCTACAATGAATTAAGAAGAAAAAATACTCTAAAAATTAAGTGGTGGAGAAAAAGGGGCGGTACTAACAATTTGCCGCATTAGGTTGGCAGCTCTGCTTATTGAACATATAAAACGCCAAAAAAAAAATTTTCCTCCCTCTCTTTTCCCGATACTTTTTTTTTTTCTTAAATAATAATTGACTAGTTTAAAAATAATAAAAAAGTATTTTACAATATTATTCTAAAACACAAACTCAGTTTGACATAAACATCATGAAATAACTTTACCTAATTGATAAATATCTTTTTAAATAAATTTTCTCAAGGCACAATTGGATTCACTCACAGGAAAAAAAAGAACAACTTTACATAGACTTCAATGTACTTTAAAAATTAAAAATACTTAATTTTCCAACATCAGAAAGAAAGAAAATGAGATAAATACTTAAATAAAAATATTTTTGTAAGATATTTTAATAAATATTTTTCGTCTGGTAACAAATATTAAAAATAAAGTTAAACACTTTGAGGAAAAAAACATACGAATGCAAATTAAAGTAAAAATAGATCCCCCCCCCCTCCTCTTTGAAAAAAAAAATATATATATATATGTATATATATATATATGTATACACATATGTATATTGCTATTTTTTGCAACAATAAATATGTTTTAATACGTGTGAAAATAATACATTTTTTTCTTGTGAAGCAGTAGCCAAAGGCTAAATTTGTCTTTTCCATAACCCCTAAATGAACTTCCTTCATAAGTATTCAGCCGACAATTTCATTTTTTCTGTTCTCTCTGCAATAGTCTTTGATCTTCATTAAGTAACGATAAAGAATAAAATTTTTTTTACTCTAAGTTCTCAGTGATTATTTAAGTTCTTTTATTTTTGCCGAAAGCACAAGTACACAAAAGAAAGGACTCACGTGGACTTTTAATGATATAAAAAGTAGTGGTGGGGGGGGGGGGGTAACTTTTCTTTCTTTTATGCAATCTGAATTTTAATGATAAGAGGATCTGGATTATAATTTTGAAATTATTCTACATAATATCAAGAGAATGGTAAAGGTGATTAAAAAGAGAAGTAACAGATTCTTTCAATTTGGTCTAAGTTTACTTACGGTATTCGATTTAAATAATAATAATAATAAATATGGCCACCTGGCCACCATAACACTTTCCTTTTTTTTGTATTCTATTTTACAAATTAACGCAGTGCAGATAATTTATTACAATTATTACTTAATTATTCATTAAAGTTATTTTCCATGAAGAATGTAGACGATTTTTATGTCAGACAAATATAAAATTAATGTTGCAAGAAAGTCAATTTTGTTCTCTGTGGACGACATCTGAGAAAATAATGCTTAAAAAAATACTTTCACATAAGATTTTTTTCCCCCTAAATATGAAAAAAAAAAAAAAAAAAAGATAACTTTGTTTTAAAATATTAGAAACATATGGTGGCTCAACTGTTCGTTTAACAGGTATTAACGAGTAGTATTAAAATAGTATTAAACAATAGTAAACGAGTAGTATTAAAATAGTATGAAAATTTACACATCTTTTAAAAGGAGGGGGGTGGGCACTACTTCAACTAATAAAACGACAAAACTTCTTCTTTTTTATGTATGTAAGCATTTTTTTTTTTTTTTTTTTAGATAAGTTTAAAAATAATAAAAAATGTTATTCTACAACACGATTTTAAAACACAAACTTAGTTTATCTAATAAAAATCTTTTAAAATAAATTTCTTAACCCTACAAGACTCAATTTTTTTTTAGTGCGCGACAAAAATATACAGGTTGTAATTAGTGATCAGAAGTTAGAGAAAACTTAATAAAACCATATTTTACGGGAAAATCAACTTTTTAGCTCAACGTACCGTATGTGGAACATGCATAAAAATATGATTTACTAATACGTTTACTATTGTAATATAAAAAAACAACAACTTGCCTCTGCAAAATATACACTTCGTTATAACACACAGTATCTTTTTCTTTTTTTTCCGAGTCAAAACTGTTCAATAACTATTCTTTTTTTAATTTTTGAATTCAGACAAAAGACTAACGTATCACTTTCATTCAAATTTCACACTGAGTACACTATAACAAAAACACGACCGACATCTTTAGGTAAAGATTCGTATTACTACATTGCTGAATGTCAGTAGCTTCTATCAAGATGTCAAGAGATGTCGCTACTAATAGTTTTATAGCTATAGGAATGATTAAAGTCGGTGTTCCACATATGGAACTGGGTGCCTTGTAGGGTTAAAGATACGATGAAAGTTATTATGACTAAATAAAAATCAACGAAACGTTAAAATAAACTTAATAATAATGTCCCGTCATCAGAAAGAGAAGACAAAAGAGATAAATACTATCAAAAATTACGTAAACACTTTGAAGTAGAAACATATTAAGGCAAATTATAGTAAAAATATATTTTTTTATCTGACTGAAAAAATAAATATCATTGCTATTTTAAAAGAATTATTGTGTTTTAATATGTGTGAAAATTGTATTCCCCCCCCCCTTCTTCTAAAATAGCCAGAGGCTAAATTACTCTTACACATATCACATAAATGAACTTCATTCACGATTATTCAGTCGACAATTTCATTTTTTTCCCCTACTTTCTCTTCTATACTGTTTGATCTGCGTTAAATAAACGATAAAGATTTTTTTTTTTTTTTTTTTTTTTACAAATTCGCAGTGCTTATTTAAGTTCTCTTCTTTTTGCCGAGAGCACAAGTACACAAAAGAAAGGACTCACGTGGACTTTTAATGATATAAAAAGAAGGGGGAAGAGATGATTTTTTTTTTCTTTTCTTTCTTTATGCAAGCTGAATTTTAATGATAAGAGGATTTGTATTATATATTTGAAACTATTCTACATATTATCAAGAAATTGGTAAGGGAAATAAAAAAAGAGAGGTCATGAGTTTATCAAATGTATTTATAAGTTTTGATTTAAATTAAAAAAAAAAACTAGTATGTTGTGGCTTGAAACATTCTTTTGTACATTCCTGTACAAATTCATACAGTGCAGAATTATTTACTAAAATTGTTATCTATCAAAATTACTATCTAATTATTATTTAATTATTATTTATTTAATATATTAAAGCTATTACTTAATACAAATATTTTCCACGAAGAATGCAGACGATTTTTATATCAGGGAAATACGACACTAAATGTCGAAAAAAAGTCAATTTTGTGCTCTATGGACGACATCTCAGGAAATGCTTATAAAAATGCTTCTTCCTAAGTTTTGCTTTTCTTTTCTAAAAAAAGGGGGGGGGGTGATAACATTGTTTAAAATTTTAGAAATGTGTGGCAGTACAGCTATTCGTTTCAAAGAAATTGAGGGTGATTTTGAAAAATGCTCACATTCTGCAGAGGGGAAGGGTCTACTTCAACACATAAAACGCCAAATATACTTATTTTATATACATAATAAAAGACAAGTTTCTAAATATTCAAAAATGTTATTCTACGATTGGGTTTTTAAAATACAAACTCAGTTTATCATTAATATTCCATGGAATAAATCTAACTTATAAATCTAACCTTTGAAAATTAATTTTCTGAACCCACAAAAACTTATTATGACTAAAAAAGAAAATGTTTGCTTACACATCACATTCCTTAGAAAAATAAAAATATACACTATTTTCTGACATCATAAAGAGGAGAAAAATTAGATTAATACTTAAATAAATATTTTTCTAAAACATTTTAATAAATAGTTTTTTTTTTTTTTTTTTTTTTTTTTTGTGCCTGTTAACAAATGTAAAAAATTAAATTTAATACTTACGAAAAAAAAAAAAAAAAAGAGAAAGAAAGAGAGATGCAAATTAAAGTAAAAATTATTATGTTTTAATCCGTCTGAAAATATTATTATTATTATTATTATTTTGTAATAATGGTAGTAGTAGTAGCCAGAGGCTAAAGTTCTCTTATTCATAACCCTAAATGAACTTCATTCATAAGTATTCTGTCGATATATATATATATATATATATTTTTTTTTTCCATTCTATGTTCTATGGTCTTTGGCGTTAAATAAACGATGAAGAGTAGAATTCCCCCCCCCCCCCCCCATCTGTTCAGTGCTTGTTTAAGTTCTTTTCTTTTTCTTTACAAGTACACAAAAGGAAGGACTCATGTGGACTTTTTTTAATGAAAGCTGATTTTTAATTATAAGAGAATCAAGATTACAGTTTTGAAATTATTCTACATATTATCAAAGAAAAGTAAGCGTGACAAAAAGAGAGTTCATGAATTTCCTTTAATTTAGAAAGTTAATCAAAAATACTTAAAGTTTTTGATTAAACTAAAAATATTAAATGAATGTGTTACAAGTTAATACATAAATGCGTCATAGCTGTGAACAATCTCAAAATTAATTGCGTGGTTATTAAGAGAGATTGAATTTGAGTAGGTTTTTACGTCACACTAGTACTCTCCTGTGGCAATTAACGAAGGGCTGGTGTTCCGGAGACATGCCGTCACAATTTTGATCCTCTACTGTAGGAATTATTAAGAGAATACCATAGACCTATTATAAAAGTGGGCGGGACAATGGCAACCTTTTTCAGTCGCAAAGGTAACACATAAAAATGTCACATAACTGTTGAACTAAAGAAAGTCAAACTGGCCAATATAGAAACTTTCTCGCCATGCTCTAAACTCTGCTTTTTCTTAAGCAGACGATATTTCCCCCCTTTTTTTTTAAATCTTTATTTCACTTTAAAAGTCAGATTGTTTTGAATTTAAAAAGAATTTTATAGGAAGAAATAGTAATTAGATGTACTTTAAAAGCACTAGGAGTTATGCAAAATAAGGATTTTATTTCACAGGTAAGATTCTTTTTAATATTTTAATATTTCGTTCTTTTTAAATAATTATACGTGAATACATAAATGTATAATAATTGCCAACCTTCCCAAAACATACGTAACACTCATTATCACAATTTTCGCATAGATCAATTATTTTGTCATAAGATTCCCACTGTCTTTGTTTTTCCCTACCACTACTTTTGAATAGTAGTTTTTATCATAAAAACAATTGAAGTTGTTTTCTGGATAGCATTTGTGACTCAATGTCACGCATTTACCCAAAATAGATAAATGCAAACGAATATGGAATGGAACACATCAGAACAAATACTTAAGAAAAATTATAATAATTAATTTAACAAAAGGGTGGTGAAATTAGGCCTATAAATTCAAAAAAGATGTTTATCGTTCAAAAATAGTGGTAGAAAAGTCCTTAGAAAAAGACAGGTCAATGGAAAAGCTCTTGCAATTATTTTGAAATTCACGCAGCACTTAGTACCATCATTTTTGCTTAGAAATCTTCTATAATATATTTTTGTAATTGGTAATTCCAAAAAATTACTATTAAAAATTATTATTATTATTATTATTATTATTATTATTATTTTATAAAAATAGCACTATGCAAGGATATTAGAATATGTCACTTTAAAAATCAAACAGTAAATAAAATTTCGGACATACTTCGATACTTGAAAAATTATATTAGGGATACTGTCCATTATTCTGACGGCTTAGAAAAAGTTTTAATCAAGTACATTATCTTTTAAAGTTATGTAAATTTTATATTAAATTTCTCTCACTTTAGAGATACCATCAGTCATTTTAGTTGTCATTTAAAGTGGCGAGCGTACGTAATCTTTGAACTAATCACTCGGAAATGAAACTATTCATCGTTTAAGCATTTTAAATTAAAGACGTAAATTGAATTTAGTTTACAATCACAATTTCAATTACATTAAAGATTTAAATTACATTCAGTTAATATAAAAAAATTCTACAAAAATTGTAAATGATCTTAAAGCATTTAACGCAGTAAATTTCAAATGATTTTCAAATTTCTAATCAGAAGCAAACAGAAAAATTATTTATCATTTTCGTTTATTTATTTATTTTTAAAATAATATTGCTGTTCTAAAAGACTAACTAAAACTTTAAACTAGAAATGTTAGAACACTTCATTCTAAAATTAAAGCAGTCTGAAAATTTCTGACTTATTGCAGTATTTGTATTATTATATTAAGGATCTTGACCAGCATTCTATCAGTTTAGAAACAATTTCAATTAACTACGTTATCTTTTAAAGTTATGTGAGTTTTATATCAAATTTCTGTCACTTTAGAGATACTATCAGTCATTTTAGTTGCCATTTGAAGTGTTGAGCGAACGTAATCTTTGCACTAGTCACTCGAAAATAAAACTATTAATCATTTAAACTTTTTAAATTAAAGTCAAACTTAAGGGCCCTCTTCACTCACCACCGTCGGAAGCCGAAGCTAATGTTATTCTATGGGAAAATTTTTTATGCAAATAACTTATTAACTAATACATATTTTTAAATTCTGTTTTCACATTCTGAAAATTCCCAGCTGTTAAATTGACGGACCATTTAAAAAAAAATTATTTTTTTTTTAATTTTTTATATTTTATTTTGAAGCTGCAAAATACGAAATTTCAATATGTGAATTTCTTTCATTTTGCAATTTCAAAATAAAATATTAAAAAAAAAAAAAAAAAAAAAAAAACATTTTTAAAAAAAGGTCCGTCAATTTAACAGTTGGGAATTTTCTGAGTGTGAAAACAGAATTAAAAAATATGGATTAGTAATTAGTTATTTGTAAAGAAAATTTCCCCATAGAATAACATTGGCTCGGGCTTCCGTTCCGGCAACGGTGAGTGAAGAGGGCCGTTAAATTACATTCAGTTATTTTAAAAAAAGTTATAAAAAATCCAAATGATCTTACAGCATTTAACACAGTAAATTTGAAATGATTTTTAAATTTCTGATTAAAATCTAACCAATATATATATATATATATACAGGGGTCGATCCAGGCAAAATTTGGGTCCCTTTTATGGCCCCTTCACAAAATTCTGCATGGTAAAAAGGGACCCTTCACAAAATTCAAATTCATAAAAAGGGACCCTTCACAAAATTCAAATTCATAAAAAGGGACCCTTCACAAAAGTCAAATTCATGAAATGGACCCTTCACAAAAGTCAAATCCATAAAAAGGGACCCTTCACAAAATTGAAATTTATAAAATGAGTCCCTTCACAAGATTTTGTTTTACAAAAATTATCCTTTTATTAAATGTTATCATGTTTTCAGTATTATTTTTAATTAATGCCTTAATTTGGCTCAATGAAACTCTCTTAACTCTATATTAAACATTACATAAAGTGATTATAAAAACGGTAGATTTTACACAATATTTTACTTTTTCACAAAAATATTCTGTTTTTCACAAAAAAGGGACCCAAAAATTAAAACCTGGATCGACCCCTGATATGTATATATCAATTTTATTCATTTATTTTTTTATAAATAAATGTTATAAAATTTATTTTATTCTAATACTATTCTTGAATACTGTTCTAAAATTATGTTCTTAAACTAGAAAATGTTGGAATACTTCGCTTCAAAAATCTAGCAGTCTAAAAATTTCTGACTTACTGCGGTACTTTCAGTACTATATTAAGGATACTGTCCATTATTCTATCAGCTTAGAAATTATTTTAATCAACTGCATTATCCTTTAAAGTTATTTGAATTTTAGTCTACATTTCTGTCACTTTACAGATACTATCAATCATTTGAGCCATTTAAAGGGTCCAGCGAATATAATGTTAGACTGCATCTTTTGAAAATGAAACTATTTATCATTTAAGCACTTTAAATAAGGACCAGACTTAAATCCTATTCAGTTATTTTAGACATTTTTACTGAAATTTGAAACAGGTTTAAAGTATTTTTAACACAATGAATGTCAAATGCTTTTTAGATTTTTGTTTGAGAAACTAATCAGAAATATTATTAAATAAAATATATATACATATATATATTATTTTATTAAAAGAGAATTTCAGTGAAAACCTGTTTGAAATTCAGTCTGTGCCATAAAAAATTTTTGGTTCCTCAATGATTTTACCAAGATTAATTAATTAAGTTAAATTAATTAATGAAACTCATCCAATAATATGGTGATGTTTAAAAATGTGATATAACTATATTGTAGTATTTTAAACTATAAACAAAATTGAAAAAGTATAGTTTGAGGTACAGTTAGTTTTATGTCGTACTAAAACCATGAAATAAGCAAATGACGGCGGTCTGGAATTCACCCTTATAGGTCGTGCGGAGACATGTTATCACAATTTTAATCTTCTGATTAAAATTGACGAAACAATTGGACAGTTTTTTAAATGTTATTCAGAAGTAAAAAATACTAATCATCATTATAATAATAAAAACAGTTCTTTTATATATATATGTAGCCATTTAAAGTAATTGAAGTTTTGCCAAATTTACGCAAAAATATAACTTTTACTGAAAAAAAAATACTTTTTCCAACAGACTTAATCGATAAAATACCGTACCCTTTCAAGAAAAAAAAAAAAAAAAAAAAAAAAAAATCCAGTTCCTATTTATTTATAGATTTTAACAAATACTGAAATCTAACATTAACCAAAACTCAAATAATTTAAATTCAAAATCGGAAAATAATCCGAAAGTATAATCTGAAAGAGATAGTAAAAAACAACAATCCACTATATTATTTCAAGAAATTATTGTGTTTAATTTGCGACAAAAAAAGAACTTTCTTCTAACGCCGAATGCTAGAGGCTAAATTGCTCTTATGCATACATCTAAATGGTCTTCAGTCACATGTAATGAAAATGCAGTATTCTTTTTTTTTTCCTCCCCTCTTTATTCCTTTCTCTAACATTTGAGGGTCGCTAAATAAACGAAAGGAAATAGTTTCTTTTTTTTTTCCTTACTTTTTTTAATTCCTTTCCTGTGTTCTTTATTCTCGCTTAAATTCCCTAGTATTGCCACAAGCACACAAAGAAAAGTACGTCAGGACCCTTAATGACATGAATTTGGGTAGGGGGAAAAAGGAATTTTTTTTCCTAGCTTCTGCCTTAGCTGGATTTTAATGATTTGGAACACCTTGCACGATTTTTTTTTTCCCTAGCGTGCTGTACAAATAGGCTTTAATAAGGATATGCCAGGGGTCTTCCCTTGAAATCCCAGGGAAATCCGAGAAGTTTTACACGAATATTCTTTCGTCCCGTTCCCTTCATCTTCTCTAAAATATAAATTAAAACATCAACAAACTCAAGCATGGCAAATGACACGGGAGACGATAGACACAGGAAGATATACCTATAAATTTATTCCGAAAGTAAATCATGATTTCAATGAATATAACAAATTTCTATTCTATTCTTATTCCTAACAAACAATGGTCAGTTCCATTTCTACCTATATAAAATCGGTAAGAGAACTTCCCCAAAGGGTGTCTGTGGAGAATTTTCCACCTCACTTCACTATATTCTGGATTACCTATTTACCTCAAGTTATCACCTCAAAAAGAATAATCAACAAAAACTGAAAAATTGATTCAAGCATGTGATGCAGCATAGTAGTCTGAGGAACAAAATAATTCAACGTATGATTTACGTCGAACGTAATGAATATCAATTTCTATCAACAAGCCTCCCAGTACTTAAGACACAATGACAGACCTCTATCTTCATGGTAACTCTCTCAGTTTAATGCCTTATATTTCTTTTTTCTTTTTCTTTTCTTTTAGTTTTCTATTTTCTATTTTCCATTTTGCATTTTTCTATTATTTTTATAAAAGTAAAGAAGCCGTATAAGGCAGTTGTACCAAACAGGGTCTTACAATACGAAATAGTGCATTGCAGTTTAGATTTGAACGTTAATACAGATCAATTCAATCAAGTGAACATCGTAAAAAGAATTCAACAAATTAAAATAACATTATGAACTGAAAGTGGACAGCCACTCACAGGCCATGGCAAAAATCCGAAAAGGCGTCAGCTTCGGGCATGGTCTGGTGTCACTGTATAAATAATAATAATAATAATATATACATATATATAATTAAAATAAGATGTATGTGTGTGTCATTGTGTATATATATCCGGAGCTTTTTAAGAAAACGGCTGATCACAGAGCTACAGAAATTTGCATGATGGCTCGTTATGACCTGTTCCGATGCACATCGGAGCCGGATTTTTGAATTTTTGATTAGGTTTTATAAAATTAATTAAAACATGAAAATAATAACCTGATAATAGCTTTAAAAATTCGACATTTAAATTTTTAATTGTTGCCAAAAAGTTAACGAGTTATTTATTTTTTTCCCAACATAAAATTATTCCTCAAGTTGTTGCGTGACTTTTTTTTTTTTTTTTTTGTGTGTGTGTGTGTGTGTGTGTGTGTGAGATTCAACAAGAAAGCAACCAGTCTTGTGCAATCTTGGTTAAGAATGTAACACCTATTTGGCGGTCTTTCAGTCATGCTTGCTGGACAAAAATAAAAATTTACATGATTTTGAGGTGTTTTTACAAAATTCCCTGATTTTTCCCTGATATATCCAGATTGATAAAGTACCCTGATTTTTCCATGATTTCCCCGTTTTCCCGGATTGTCACCACCCTGATTGTATGTTTGCTCAAGTTATCAATCAATTTTACATTTGCATGTTTATTATTTTAAAGTTTATTTTTATTTATTTATTAACTATGGGAATTTGAGATCAAATATAAATATAAACAAAAATGAAAAAAAAACTATACTATCGAATATAATAAAGCATTTTGGCATTTTTTATCTTTGATTTATAAAAATGAAAAAGAAAAAAAAAATAAATAATTCATTTTCAAAAATACTTTTTTTACTGAGCACTTATTAGTTTTTTAATTCATATTTAATCCAAATGTTATGTAGTTCCAGGTCAAATCAGTTAAAGCCTAGCTCATTAATATATACTTTTTCAGTCCTCAATATCTCCTAAGAACCTCTTTTCAAAAGCTCAGATATAATATCTCTAAAAGAAAACTTTTTATACTTCAACTTCCACTTCTTTTATTTTCCCTTTTTTCTCCGACTTTCGGAACAACAAAAGAAGAACCCTTAATGAAATCCTAATGAGAAAAAGAAATAGAAAAATCCTTTTTGATTTTCTTTTTCACGGCCATTTTTAATAAATGCCTTCTAGCAAATATCGTAAAGTACCGATTATATCTTTTAATAGCGACAGAGAGTCTTAAAACCAGATGCTGATTTACTGAGATATACAGAAAAAAAAAAAGTGGGGGAAATTAAGGGTATAATAACAGAAAAGGGAACATGAATGAGCCTTGATTGGTCAGAAAAATCCCTCAATTTAATAAATGAGAATCTAATTTGGAATTGTTAGTTCAAGTAAAAGGGAAGAAAAAAAATATGATAACGATAGTCGATCGCGATATATTTATTGCTATTAATGGGAATTTAATTAAATGTGTAATTATGAATTATAATCCAGATTTTTTTTCTCCAATCGTATGAATTTGACATTAAAAATAAATCTATTCAACGGCAAAAGGCGTTTAGATGCCAAAGTGAATTCTGAATTTGTTTGAAATAAAAACTTAATGATTTATTTATTCCTAAATCACTTGCATCAGGGGAGATGATTTAAAGTAGTAATATTTAATTTTCAAATATTCGATTAAAGAGATAGTGAACAGTATACGTATATTTGTGTGCCTGTGTGCAAATCTGTAAATCACTAACTTTGAATTAATAAATTTTTTGCATTGAAATATATTAAGTATATTAAAATTTATCAAAAACTATTTGGATGTAGTGAAAGAAAATTCAAAATTTTAAATTAATACAGCTTAACAATATATTCTAAAATCCTATTTGGATATTATTTTGTTGATTCATTATTACTTTTTTTAATGTAGTTTTATCTTAAAAATGCTGAAAATTTGTATTTAATTTCAGTATTCAAAGATAAAAATATTCACCAATGAATCTACAAAATAACGCTTTAATATGTAGATTGGAGTATATAGAGTATAATTGTTAACTATTAATAATGCAAAATAGAGAAAAAATAAAAATCCATTTAAAAAGGAAAATTTTTAAATTTTAAAAATTTTGAATTTAATTATATTAAATTTAAGCAATTTTCGAGAAATTTTAATATACTTAATATTGGTATATTTCAATGCATATGTATGCAAATTTTCATAACGCTAAGACAGTAATTTACATAAATGATTTATAAACCCATCATCGCCTTTTCTACTTTCTTCTATATACATAATTTTTACATAAATACAAAAAATTAAAAATATAAATATATAAATAAGCATAAGCTTTTCCTTAAATATCGGCTAGTGTTATACTTCTTTGAGATGAAAATCGTCTGCATTCATGATGGAAAATACTTTTAATAAATACCTGTACTGCGTGAATTTTTATAGGAAAATACAGAAGAAAGTTGTGGCAGCAACATACTATTTTTTAATTACAATATTTTTTAAAGTGCAAATGTGATTTATGACACTCACTTATGTATGGTTTTTTTTTTTTTTTTTTTTAGTTTATTTAACTTTAAAGTTTTTTCATGCTCTTTAAAGTTTTTCTAAATTTAACTTTTTACTCTGTCACATAGTTAAATTTATCTTTTTTTTTTTTTTTTTTTTTTTTTTTTTAGGACTGAGGGCCTATTAGTTTCAATCTGGGATTTTTGCGTTGTCGTTTTCGATAGTTGGACATTTGTCGAAATCAATTTTCGATAGTTGGACATTTATCGAAACCTAAAATTTATCGAAAATATAATTGAATAATTTGAAAGCGATGTTACAATTGGGAAGAAAAATAAAACTAATAGTCCTCCGTCCTAAACTAAATTCTGCTTTTGCCAGAATTTCATCAAAATCGTTTATTATTATTATTATTATTATTATTATTATTGAAAGAAAAAGAAAAGAAAATTAATAATAATCAGTATCGTTACAAGCGATATCGAAAAAGTTTTTTTTTAATAATTTTGAATTAGGAAATAAAAAGTGCGCGTGAAATAATATGAAATAAAAATAAGTAAAAGAATGAATTTAATGATTTAATGTTTTTGTTTTTCGGGGGCTGCTCATGCATATAAAAAATGCGTATTAAAACGAGTCGAAGAAGGAAGCGAAATAAGTATTGAGTTATATTACGATAAATACGATATATAATAAGATACAATATATTAGACCTATCGTCCAGGGTTAGTAGGCATTTTCGTTGAAAGAAATAGTTTGTTCGTTCGGTGCAACTTGCACATTAGTCCCGTGAGGTACAACTTTCACTTTAGTCCCGTCAGGTACAACTTGCACATTAGTCCCCTTTAATTTTTTTTTTTTTTTTTTGTATGAAATTTGGTATTTATGAATTTCAGGGAAATAATACAAGACCGTCATTTATTTATTTAATTTTTTTTTCGTAAACGCATCTCATTCAAATATTTCAAAATTTAATAATGTTTTTAATTTTTCTATACATAGCAAGAAATTAAAACGAAAAAATCAATTCAGTATTGGCATATTGAGCTAATTTTTATCAAAAAAATCTTTGTATCTGTTACATTTTTAAAACAAACTTTTTCCTTTTTATGCATAAATGCCATAAATTTTTCACCTGAATGATATGCTATATTTAAATAAAGTAAATGTATAATTTTAATTAATTTTACTGTATACTTTTGATTAATACCTAATACACTGAAAACTAAAAGAAAGCTATATTTCATTGATGCGACGAAAGTTAAAATCGTAATTTTGTTTAAAAATATGAAAAATAATTCTCTTTTTATTGTCTCTCTTCTAAAGATAAAACCCACGACAATTTTTTTCAACAGTGTTTTCAAATATCGTTGCAAAGGTTAAAGCGGTTTACTGCTTCATATTTGTTGTTGTAGTAAAAACAGATTTACAGTGCGGCCACATATCCTAAAACTAGCAGTGAGGACGCGTCCAAAATGTTGGAGGGATGCCAGCGTGACCGACAGTTTGAAATTTGGAAAACATCCAGTAATTCCGCGCTCTGTTATTGCTCATTTTCTCTGAGTCAGATGACTGTCACCCCTATTTTAGCATTGGACTCGTTGAGTTAGCAATTGCGCAGATGCTTCCATGGTTTCATGAAATGTGGTCGCAGAATACAGTTAAAGTGGAAACGGAAGGTAGTCTGTTTACTTTCATAAAGGTTGCCTTGTCGACAGACTTGTCGAATAAATTATTTGAGAAATGTTACTTTAGGGTTGTCAAAATTTTTATTTTCAATAGCAACGAAGTTCTGGAATTTTCTTTTGAATTCTTCCGTTAAATTCGCTAGAATTTTTACCAAATTTTAACCGAGAGTGGAAAAGGAGAAGATTCACTTACAGGAACTTCAGTTGTGTGTGTACAGACATTTGTGCTGAGCGGTCATCTCTGAGATATTGTGCTTTCAAGGGACAAGGTGTGATGTAAATTAGTAAAACCAATGTGATTAAAAACATCCAGATAGTTATAATGAACTGTATAAATGTATATAACAGAATGCATAGAAAATTTGTGAAAAATTCAAATTTTATATTATTTTTGTTTGTAACCGATGCTGTAATTGAGATGTAAAAAATTCAATGCACAGATGTGTTTAGTTTTATACAGAAAGCGCATAGTAAAAAAACTGGAGATTTTTAAAATATCACTGCTCGGCAGGAACCACCCAACACCATTTTTGCAAATTCTTATTAAAATGACCTCCTGAATCCGAATAGGACGGCCATTTTACCCTATCCCACCGTTTTTGGGGGACGCCCCCTTGATTTTACCACTTTTCTTTACTTTTATGGCTATAAATTTGATTTATAGTGGAGAAAAGAAATATTTAAATTGTTAAATATCTTCTGAGGGCCTAAAGAGGTGAAAAATTCTATAACATGAACATTTGTAGCAAGGGAAAGATTTTTTCTTTTCTTTTTCTTTTTTTTTTTTTTTTGGTGTGTGTGTGGGGGGGGGGGGGGATTTGTCACTGAAATTATAAGTTACATTTATTATATTTTATTAATTAATTATTATTATCACTTTTTATACATTATATATTTTTTTATTTTTAAGAGTTAAAATAATTCTTTTCCATTCTCTAAATCAAATTCATGACCCTAAAATTACCCATGAGTGATAAAAATTGGAGGAAGAGGTGACGTCCCGAGAAAACGGTGGATGATGGGGCAAAACGGGAGTTATGTTCGGATTCAGGAGGTCAATTTACATAAGAATCAGTAAAAATGGTATCAGGGCTCGATTTTTTTTTTTTTTTTTTTTTTTTTTCTTTTCAGCGTAGTGTAATTTAGAATTCGCTTGGAGCATTTTGAAATTTTGAAATTATTTATTTATTTATTATGTATTATTTTTTCCTTAAGAGATCTTTCGGTATCTAAAATTACATTTTATGCTTTATAATACGTTGTATGAATAAAAATGATGGATATCATGGCAATACGTGATTTAAAATACCATAGATGGTAAAATAATAATAATATAGTAAGAATAATAATTAATATCCACGTCCTTTGTTTCCATAATGGATTCTCTCACTACTACTTACGGGAGATAAAGTCCATGTTATTATAGCATTACAGACGGCCTATTCTTTATTTTATTTTTTATTTACTTATTTATTTATTTTTTTATTCTGTTTTCACATTCTGAAAATTCACAATTATAAATATGTACCCTTTTTCAAAAAAAAAAAAAAAAATTATCATTATTTTAATTTTCAGTTTACAAATATGAAAAATTAACTAAGTGCATTTTTCTAATTTTTTTAGCCGTAAAATGAAATATAAAAATTTATATAATTTTTTTTTTTTTTTTCGAAAATGGATACAAATTTTGTTAGTGAATTTTCCAAATGTGAAAACGGAATTAAAAAAAAAAAAAAAAATACATTAGACAATATGTAATTCTATAAACAAATTTTCTCTTACAGGTACAGCCGGTAACAAAAGTGTCCGAACACTAGCAAAAATTCCTATGTAAAAAAAGTACACTTCATACGGTTTCGTTAAATAAATCCTTATCCAATCATGTTCTTAGACTGACTAAGAACAGAATTTGACAAGGATTTATTTAACAAAACCGTATGAAGTGTACCTTTTTTACATAGGAATTTTTTACTAGTGTTCGGACACTTTTGTTACCGACTGTACATGGGTACATGAGATTTTGTGATTAAAAACGAGGAAATTGTAAGAGGAAGACAGGAGCCTTAAGTGGTTGATCATTCCTCTTTGATTAGCGAGAGTGTTACCCTACGGTGCATTTAACGCTGTTTACTTGACTTTTGTGATACGAGCTACAAAGTTATTAAACTGTTTCGAATGAAGTGAATTGAATAAAGTGCATTCATCGACTAGAACCTATTTATTTCTTTGTGAATTACTTTCTTCATACCAAGGAAGTCGACATTTTCGTAACAACATATAAACAAAAAAAAAAAAAAAAATGTATTAACTGTGCTACATTTTGTACCGTACCTATAAAGTTCTAAGTTATAGACAAATTACAGGTTTACTCAGTAATGCCACAAGAAACAGGAAAAAAAAAAATTCTGGAATCTTTTAAATATAATTTATGGAAATTAATTTTCTTTTTTCCATTATGCTTTTTATCTTCGTAAAATTAGAAAAGAAAATCGTACAATAAAGACTTTAATTTTCACAGTATTAACTTTTTTTCTCAATAAGGGATTTTTTTTTCCTTTTTTCAATATTTTTCCAGCTTAGAACATGAACAGACCTAAATTCATTATTTCTTGGTTCAGAAGCGGAACGAAACCATACGTATAACGAGCATCTCCAGGAAATCCCTTTTTCCCTATCTACCTTTCTCATCCACACCTTTACCTTTCACAGTAACCCCTCGCTTCCCTTCAGAACCCAATTAATCCCGGATCATTCTGGAAAACGCTCCAATGGCTCCCGAAATCGAAACCGGAATCCTTATTTTCAAATGAATGCAAGATGCCCTATACTTTACCTTCATTCAACTCACCCATCTCTTGTTCAGGGAAGTGTGGAAATAAGGGTTCAAAGAAGATGGGGAATCGTATTCTTCAGGGCTACATAGGCGGTCACACCGTAACGTACGTTGCTTCAGGATAAAATTTTGCCAGGAATAAAATATTCTTCTACAGTTTAGATATATTGTCAACTCCCGAAAGAACGCACCTTGCATATAATCTTGGATATATATATATGCTCATACATAGCAAAGCGCAAAACGAACTAAATTTTTACTTTCTTCTATATTCATAAAAAAAAAGTATTGGAATCCTAAAAATTTTCGACTTTCAGCTTTTGACGATTTTGAGATGTCTTGAACATCACCTTTCATCCGTATTTAGAATGTTGTTTCGCAGTGTAGATGTTACAAAAATTTTATGGCACCTTTATATCAAGGACTAATACACAAAATATTATGGGACGGAACTGAATGGGTTTTAACGCCTCACTATAACTACGCACAGTGCCTGATTTAAGGCAGGGCATCCGGGGCATGTGCCCTGGGCCCTCACATTGAGAGGGCTTCAAAGGGATTCCATCATACATTAAAAAAAAAATAGTTAAAATGAAAAACTTCCAAATTTAGCTATAATGACCGTTGTATTTCGTTTCTCCGTCAATGGATGGAGGTATTACAGCGCTGTTTTATAAATCGGCAGTACGCTTTCAAGGAAACCATTAGCTCATCGGAAAAGTTACAATATTTTCGCTAAATGTAAATACAACTGAATACTACCGATATTGCATTCCAAATTACTAACAAGGAAACATTCGAAAGGTGTCGTCTTAAAAAAATATTGAAAAAAATATCTGTGATTCTACTCTTCCTAAAACACCAGAAAGTGAAAAAATTATCGACTGAAATGAATTACAGCGACCACAAAAAAATATCAAAATTAAGCATACTAATTAATGGAGTTAAAATTAAGCATATTTGGCGATTTCACATTGTTAGGCGATTGATTTTGAGTACTTGGCGGAGAAACAAAACACGTTTCTGTTCGTACACGGTAATCTCGGTGCTAGCAAAGTGAACGCCTAACAGCGCTAAATCGCCAAAGATGCTTAATTTTGATAATATTTGTGGTCGCTGTAATTTATTTCAGCCGATAAATTTTTCACTTCCTGGTGTTTTACGAAGAGTAGAATCACATATATTTTTTTTCAATATTTTTTGAAGACGACATCTTTTGAATGTTTCCTTGTAAGGCAGACTAAATTCGAGGCACGCACCGCAGTGCAGATACACGGGCGCGATGTACATTGATCCGATAGACAAGCTTCGGATCTTGTTAAGCTTTACTCTTACCAATAAAATTAAAAGTGAAGAGAATTTTTAAACGCGTGAATCGAAAATATACAGTTTGTTTTGTTTGTTGTAATATTAAGTACGAGGAAAAGGGGCCACTGAACATGAGTACCTTGGGCCTCCAAGTGAGTAAATCGGTCCCTGACTACGCATAGGGTAATTCACAAAATCTTATGAAACTTTATATTTAGATGCACTTTGACACAAGCTAATGTCTGTCAACATCTGGTGCTAATCGCTTAACAAGTGACTCCGTCATCCCTATACATATATGTATTATGTTTAATATAGCAGCATAAGATAAAATTTCGTATAAATATACACAACGATTATATTTAACAACCATTGTTAATTTTAAAGCTTTTGCGTATAATGGTAATAAATTACAGGTTTTTTTTTTTTTTTTTTCGTGTAAGAGCTGCACTACCCCTTCTTCCAGTGGTGTAAGTTTTCAATATAAGTTTCAAGAAAGCTCGTTAAAACTTTAAAATGAGTGTTACGTCATAAATGACGTGTTACGTCTGTGATATTTTTAAACAAAGTCACTGATTTCTCTCTTTTTTTTTTTTTTTTTTTTTTTTTTTTAATAAGAAAAAAAAAAAATCTTCTAAGATATCATCTGCAAGGCACATCACTGGCATTTTTTCGGTAGTTAAAATTATACTTTTATTCAATGAAAATAGTCTCCATATTCCATGAAAAGTAATTTGAATATAAATTACGTAAATTGATATCGGAAAATATACAAAAAAGTTTGGTAATGGAGACAACACGCTAGTTTCTTTATTTAATTTTCAGAAAATATAATTCATTGAAAGAGTTTTAAAGAGTATTTTTTCCGGGGTTATATGCGAAATTCTTAAGTTCAGTTTTTCACTAAAATTCTAGCATGTGAAATCAGCAATAATTTAGCCATTGCCAAGTCTTCGAAATTCCTATAACTGTTCGTTAGGTTTTGTATTAAAAAAAAAAAAAAAAACGTAGATTACGCTTCTTTTAAGTTGGAATTAAAAAATATTTAGATATATAAATACATAAAACAGGAACTATTCTTCATGTAGAAACTATAAGTTGTTTAATATAGTGCAGTTAGATCTTTTCAATTATTTTATAAAGATAAGATATACAGATTTTTTTTTTTTTTTTTTCTTTACTTAGGATAATTTAAAATATTAAAAAGGGAATTTTCAAAGCTTTTGAGGTAAGAGGGTTCATGTGTTTATTCTATGTGAATAAAAGTCCTTTATTTATTTATTTATTTATTTATTGTTGCTACTGTTTTCCGGTAGAGATAACAACTATAAAATACAATATTGTGCTATAATTTAAATTTATCTTACAACCTCTTACATTTGTTAAATTTTGTTTCATATATAAATTGCGATTAGTTTAAATTTTAAATAATTTCAACATTTTTCTCACAAACTCTTATTATAACTTTCTGGTGTCTGGTTTAATTCTTTATCGATTAATCAAAGTTTGCAAAGAATTTATTTTTAATTTCATTAATTTGATGGCAACTTCCTATTCTCTATGTTGTGTTGAAAGCTTTACATGTGGTTACTCTGAGTTTTTTCTATTTTTCTTTCTGGTTTCCTTGATGATTTGATTTAATATTTTATTTCATTTCTCATTCAAAATAGTTTTGCTACTCGATCGGAGCATGATCGATATATATTTGCTATTGTTAGCTATATTGTTTTACGAAATCGTTGCAGTTTTCACAGCTTTATGAAGTACATGCTCCCTGATGAGGTATTACTTCTATTTTTAAGCATTTTTCATTCCAATTATTAATCCAATTTTTATTCCAATTATTATTTCTGAGGTCCTTTATTTATATTCTTCCTCATTATATTTAATGGTCCTTTTTTACTCAAGTGGGCGTAAGTAATTTCAATTGTTTTTGTCTCTTATTGGATCTTAACATATATCGCAACATTTCTATGCTAGTTTTAGCAATGTGTTACAATCAGTTTTATTTCTGTTGTGTTGATATTGACATGTATCTATTAAATGCTAAAATATTAAGGTTAAATTTTATTAAGATATCTATCATTGATATATATATATACATGAGGATTTTTTACTATAATTAGTATTTGTCTTATTACTTTTAGAAAACTCAAACCTTTAAAGAAAAAAATATATACCTAAATTTCTATCCGCTAAACATACAACCGTAAAAAATACAAATAGATCTCGTTAATTGAACACAGAAAAAAAGCCCACCATTTAATAAATACAAATATATCTAGGATTCCTTGATATATTCTTACCTCCAGACATCGTCTGGCTAAGAACATGATAGCAAAGAATGTAACCCCTAGGGACCTTAGGATGGAAACTCGTTACGGGGGCATTAGTTAACGAGATGCTAAGGGGCTTCTAGACATTAATTGACTTGGGAAGAGGATGCATGAGAGATTTCTAGGGTCGAGGGTTGTGTTCTGCGGGGGTGGAGAAGTATGCAGACAGGTGTCAAGCATCCTCCGTCCTGGAAAATGACAAAATAAATAATGATATTGCGACAGAAATGAAAGATAAGATAACAAAAGTTTATCATCTCGATGAAAGTTTAAGGAAGATGAAAAGATATTTTGTTAATATAAATCTCTCGGGAAACATCTGTTACTCTAAATATGTATGAGAACGGCTAGAAATAGATGTAAGCCTAACCGTTGAGTATAAGTAATTTACAAAATTAGCGCAATACATGATTTTTTAAAAAAGCTTTAAAGCCTATTTTATGCGTTATCGAAATTATTTATTGTTTAGACTATTACCATGTTTTGAAATAAAGATACAATCTATGCAATTTCCTTTTTCGTTTGGGCGATGTTATTCCCAATTGAATGGAAAATCCCAAACAAATTGTTGGGGTGCTCTGTGCTCTTAAATATATTTGTTACTAAAATTATTAATTGTCTAACTTAATATTCCTTCATCTGCATCTTTAAATACATAACCGTGAAACTTTAAGTCTTATTGCGTTGTCTATTTATTTAATTAATTAATATTTAAAAATCATGTATCAAGATAGCCTCCTAAACTAGATGCCTGTCGAGTTGTTCGGAAACTTCGCAACAGTTGAAGCGGTAGACAGTGCTACCTGGTACAGATTGCGCGACTTTTTTATTCAACTGCCACCAATAATTTTAAGAAGTGATATATGATATAGAAAATCGACGTTTCTTCGATTCTATTCGCCTTTTATGTATATCATATCCCACTTTAAAAAAATTTTGGTGGCTGTTGAATAAAAAAGTCGCGCAATCTGTACCAGGTGGCGCTTTTTACCGCTTCAACTGTTGCCAAGTTTCCGAGCCACGCGACAGGCATCTAGTTTAGGAGGCTATGGTATTAATAACCCAGTAATACAATGTACCCAACTAAATAGACAGAGTCCAATTTTAAGTTAAATCAGATTTAATTTAATTACTAAATTCAAGATCTTACACAATTATGTTTACAGTTCATACAACCTTTAACTTTCAGATTCAAACAAAATTTGGATCATCAAATGTTAAAATTCACATATGTACCACCTAAAATTTCAAATTTGATACATATGACTACTCTGTCAAGTTTCTAAACCCTATTGTCTCACGACATGTGAAGTACATAGTTATAATTAATTATCATCCCCTGTATCATTTGAACTCGCTCACATTTATTTCCCATTTTCTTCCATACCTTCTCGACACCTGCATTACTCACAATGTTTTTATTAAACTTATTTTTCTGTACCTCTTCTATCCAACAAAATGTACTGTTACGCTGGTAAAAATTCATGAAATTTATTAAAACAACGGTGTCAGTGTAAACTGATATCTTAGACCCAAAATCAACACTATACCTTGCATTTTATCCCCCCACCCCCACCCCAAAAAAAAGTTAAATCATGTGTTAATGTATATAATCGGGATAAATTTTGGAACTTTAATAAGATATGAAAATTAGAAAAATCAACTAGTTTAACATTTTGATAATTACAGATGAATGTCCATGAATGTTGAATTTGGAAAAAACATTCACTCTTTGCCATTGACGTGTGAAAAAATTTACATCACAATTTTAACTTATATCCTTATCTGTAAAATGCAGGAAAAGGTGAAGCTAAAACGAACAAAATTCCATATATGGTAGTACGTAAAATTCAAAACAATGGTGACTTTCCGTGATCGTAATGAATTTATACGATTTCAGAGACTAAATACATATGATGTATAAATTACAAGACTTTCAGAATGGGTTACCATACATACAGTTATTTAATTTTTAACGCCAAGCAAAACGATCGCAATACAGTACACAAAGTTGAATGGTATACATTTGGCAGTTACCTGAGAAAAGATTGATTGGTATGGGAGATTCTGTTATAGTTTTGCTTCCAGTGTATATCATTTTGTTTTGCGTTGTTAAAAGACATCTAAGTGCATTCATTCTGCATGGTTCATCAAGTAAAACGCTTTTATCTTGTGAGAACTGAAATATTTACTTACAAATAACACTGCGTTGGGGAAAAAAAAAAAAAAAAATCGAGTTATGATACTATTTTTGCTGACTCTAATGTAAACTGATCTCCTGAATCCGAATATGACTCCCATTTTGCCCAGTCACCCACCGTTTTATAGGGACACCACCCTCTCCCTCAATTTTTATCACTGTACGGTAATTTTATGACCATGAAACTGATTTGGAGAATGAAAAAGAATTAATTTAACACTTAAAAACAAAAAAATTATAATGCTTAATAAATAACATAAATAATAGATTAAAAAAATATAAGAAATGTAATACATAATTTCAGTGGCAAATCACCCCCTAAATTTTTCCCTTGCCGCAGATATTCATGTTTTAGTATTTTTCCAACTCTGTAGCCCCTCAGAAGATATTTAACAGTTAAAATAATCTTATCCCCTCTAAAAATCAAATTTATAGCCATAAAATCACTGAAAAGTGATAAAAATAGGGGGCCGTCTCTAAAAACCGGTGGGTGATAGGGCAAAATGGACATAATATTCGGAATCAGGAGGTCACTTTAATTAATAATTTGCAAAAAAGTTGTTGGGGGCAATTTTCGTCCCGAGGCAGTGTAATTGCTCTCTGCACTGGTAAACGATTAAATAATTCTGGATATCGTAGTAGAGTCCCCTGATGTTTTCCAAGCAAATGGAGAAATCACACTACAGGACACAGTACTACTGGTACATCTTTGACAATTTCGTCAGAGAACTGATTGACAGCTATTTGTGGTTGTATTATAGTTTTGTTCTGATTATATTACCCTGTCCCTGATATTGTGAGTTTTTTTTTTTTTTTTGTTATGAAATGAAATCTATGTTAATTATTTCTGAATCGTTCATCTAATAAAGCCCATTCATCTAGTAAGATCTTGCATTATATTAATTAACAAATAAGGTAAACGCACCAGTAGTGGACACTTTAAGGACATTTTCAGGCTATTTTTGTGTAATTTCCTAAATTTTAGAGTTTCAAAAAATAATTAATATTTCAGACCTTTACTAACTCTTTCTTAACACGACCGTATTATGAAAATTGCTAATTGTAGCATTTATATATGTAAAAAATCAAAAATCTGAAGAGCTTAAAATGAGCCAGTAGTGGACACACTAAAGACCCAGTAGTGGACCCTTTTTTGTTCCAGTAGTGGACCTCTTTGAATTTTTGCTTTAAAATTCAACTCTAAAATTGCTTGATTACAGAATTGTGTCCACTACTGGATCTGGCATTAAAAGTCACATGAGCCAGTAGTGACAGGGCTGTCCACTATTTGTCATGATCACATTTTTTTGGCACCAGTAGTGGACATCCATAAAAATACTATGTGTTAATACAAGATTTAAAAACAGCACAATAAATGAATTCTGCATATGACATTTAGTCATATGAAAGCAATAGGTAGAAGAAATCAGTTAAAAATAAACAGAGAGCGAGCAAATAAAATTTCATTTCCTTATTCAAAGTGATAATAAGAAAGCGACAAAATCACAAGATGAGCAAATTTTTTTAGTTAAACTAACATTAGTTTAAAACTAATGACCGGAATTATTTTTTGTTAAAGGGTGTAACAGTAAAGGGCTATAACTCCTTTCCTGAACATTGCTCGAATCTTCAGAATTTTTAGGTAGCTTTTTTTCCGAGTTTAAAATTAAAAGTGTCCACTACTGGTACAGGGTCCACTACTGGTGCGTTTACCTTAATTGTTCTCCGAATTAAAGTCTTTTCAAAAATACTGGATATCGTAAAAAAAAAAAAAAAAAAAAAAAAAATTATAATAATAATCATCTAATGTTTTTCTGTCAAATGTAAATAACACATTATACTGATTGGCACGGCACGTCTTTCACAATTGTCAGATGAATGATTGATTGCTATCTGAGATTCTGCTATAATTTGTTTTGATTACATCGCACTAATTTCATGAGTTTTGTAATATGATATGATTGATGTGATTTGATTTATTTCTGCGCCATGTTTTTGGAACGATTATCGAATAAAGGGTAGGGAGCGTGGGGCGGGTTGTAACAGTTTTTAGAAAATTAAATATATTTTCAAATGTATTTACGTTTTCCAGTTTATAATTGCTGTTTTTCATAGAATACATAATCATCTATCATATTCATAAAAAAAGGTTTCGTTAATGTTGCTAGTTTTAGCTCAAAAAATATTATTATTATTATTTTTTATTATCTGCCTGTTACAATTTGCTCCGAATTTGGGGCTAACTGTAACGCACTTGGGGCAAATTGTAACGGATACAAAGGGAACCCTAACAATAAAAACGACAAAAAATCAAAATGTTTTTTGTTATCAATCATTTATTAATTTAATAAAAAAGGCAATTATTAACTAATATTAATTATAACTTTCTTGGTATAGTAACAATGAGTTATATCAAATGGATCACAGTAAAATATAGATAAAATTAAAGATAAAATCAACATAGAAGTCAGTCTTAGTCAGGGTTGAAATTAATTCAAGCAAATGGTATTTTGTTCCTCTCACGAATTTAATGTGTGCTCACATTTTACAAATTAAGCAATATACCCATTCTTCTGCCACTGAGAGGGTTTAGCAGAACTGGAATCCTCCGCCCTTTTTTCTGGACACTCTCACTGATGAGAAATTTCTGCTTTTTTTCTACCACTATTTTTATGCAATATTCTCTAATTCGTGATTCTAATTCTTGATTAAATAATCACGGTACGATAATATAAAAACACAGAAAATATTTCTGTATAACTATAGTTGTACTGGCAAAGAAGCCAAAAATTTTTCATTTCTGAAAGTTTCCTGAAAATGGGCGAAGACTTCGAGCTCTGGCTGTAGGCATCTCCACAAGCCACTCCTCTAACATGTTACAACTTGCCCCAAAATTTTGTTTCAACTTGTCCCATCGTTTGATATTGGACATTTTATTTATTTGTAAAAAAAAAAAATATATATATATATAACGATTTATACAAAAAATTAAACATGCATTTTATAACTCTCAACACACAGACTAAATAAATAGTTCTAAGCATTTCTTTAAAGTATAAATTAACGTACCTTTAATCAAAATTTACGAAATATATATATATATATATATATATTCCCCCCACTAACTAGCTAAAATGAAGCACGTGTACAGAACCCCTCATTAACCATTTTTGTGAAGCACCTATTGTGCTTACATTATAAAGCGCGTCATAAGAAAAATGTTTATAAAAATATTTAATCACAAATGTTACAAACTATTTCGTAAATTGTGTGTTACTTCTTACCTCTGTGACAACAAACCCCACGCTTTCCTACTTATTTAGTGACAAATTATTACTGACAAATTATTATTAATAATTAATTGATAAACAATCATTCTCTGGAATGAAAGACTTTTCCAAAACGATTGATGAATATTTAAATTTTTTTCATAATTTTACTTTTATTGCACTTTATTGTTTTCGTAAATTTTGTGTTATGAATTGAAATTTTAGCGCTATGTTTCTGAAAATTTTCCTGAATAAAGTCAATTCATTATCTAAGATTTAGCGTGTTTTTCTTTTATAACTTTTCTTTTATCTTGTAACAAGTACAGTTCCTCTTTTTAGCTAATATATATATATATATATATATATATATATATATATAGATAGATAGATAGATAGATAGATATGTAAATGCATGGATTAAAAAAACCCATTCGTCACTAAAATAATACAAATACCGTATACGTTTAAATTATAACATTTATAATTAACAAAAAAATAAATAAATAAATAAAATAAATAATGGAACTACAAGTTTCTTAAAATTTGCTTTGACCGTTTCACGAAGAAAAAAGTTCCAAAAAAGACTTCATATTTAACACATTGGCATAAATGCAAAGAAATACAAAATATAAAAAAAAATAAAAGGATCAATAAATTGAATTAAAAAGAGTGATTTTCCCGCAATTTCCCGTTAATAAAATCAGTAATGGTTGTTTTTACGAAAATTTTTTTCTTTTTAATTTCTGAATATTAATTTATTTTTTCTTAATATTAAACTGCCTACTAATTATTAAAAAATCAAATGGATAAATGCACTGAAAACTGAATATTAGATTCTTATTTAAATACTTGAAGAGTAGATTTAGACAGGAATAAAACACTTTTAAAAGAATCGAAAAAGGCGAAATATTTCAGCTAAACAACACAGAAAAAGAAAAGAAAAAAAAAAAAACGAAAAATAAAAACTAATAATAACAACAAAATACTATCCATAAGCATAAAAACAGACACAAAAACTTTCTATATGTCGACCCCATAAAAAATATAAATAAATAAATAATGTTGCTAACAATTTTCTCAATTGATCTCAGTTATTCAATATTTCTCCACTCAATTATTACTTAAAAAAATGAGTAGCAAAAAAATTATAAAGTAAATTAATAAAGAAAGAGCAATTGCATTAACAACTTTTGAAAAAGCTTTATTCTCCAGGACATTTATTATCAGCAAATCAAAATAATAAATAAGAAAAAATGTAAAGAAAAAACTAATATAACATTCTTTCTAGTTTTCTCTCTCGTTTCCATGAAGATTTTATTTAATAGTTGTTTTAATTTAATATTTCATTTAATAATTCACTTAATTTCTCATTCTATATGGTTTTGCTGCTTCGATCGGGGCTTGAAATGATATAAATTGCTATGATTAGCTATATTGTTTTACGAAATCGATACAGCTTTCACAGCTTTATGAAGTACTCGCCCCCTGATGAGTATCTTACTTCTAATTTTAAGCATTTTTATCCAATTATTTCTGTGGTTAATTATTTGTTTTCTCTGTCATCAAGTTTAATGGTCCTTTTTTATTATAATTCATGTCGCCGTAAGTATTTTAAGTTATTATTGTCTCTTAGTGGTTCTTAATCTAAATCGCAAAAATTTTGTGTCAGTCTTTCCTCTTAGTTAAATTCAGTTCTATATTTTTGTGTGTTGGTATTGTTTTAGATCTATTAATTGCTAAATTTTAAGATTAAATTTTATTATGTTATCTGTCATTTATATATATATATATATCTATATCTATATATATATATATATATATATATATATATATATATATATGCCAACAAGTGTCATTTTTCGTTAACGTTTTACGAGAAAAAGCAATTGTAAATATATCTGAAAAATGATTTGATGGTGAGAAAATACAGTTTATTTCAAATTTGAGTTTTAATTATATTTAAAAACTTAAGCCGTTCAGGGACAAGCAAATTTTCTTCAAAAGCCAACAGCCACCAGAAATCACCAACAATATTAAAAGACAAGAAATAAATGGAGTTATTCGTCTAAGTTATAAAAGAAAAAAAATACATAAAAAATTTCCGGGGACAGTTTTTGCAATTTTGGATTAAAATTTGTGGTTGCAACATTCAACCATCGCCCCTGAAAGGGTTAAATTCCTTTAATATTATTTATGAAAAAACTCGATATTAATAATTATAATAATAATAGATAAATTTTATATTCTTATTAAAATATTTTTAAAATGCA
The DNA here is from genome assembly GCA_963930645.1 of Salticus scenicus. NCBI lineage: Eukaryota > Metazoa > Arthropoda > Arachnida > Araneae > Salticidae > Salticus > Salticus scenicus. The sequence goes on from OZ005660.1 coordinate 102,868,698, forward strand.
ATTAGCACCACTTAAATATTCTTGAATAAAATAAAAAACAGCCAATATTTTGCTTAAAACAGCATAAAAACCCCACGAAAAATAAACAGTAGAAAACTAATAAAAAACAAATATTTACAAATAAAAATACACGAACCTATTTGTTTAACTCATCATGCATGTTAAAGTACACTAATTTAATTGTTCTTGCTACAATAGCAAAAAAATAATTAAATAAATAAACTCATATAAAAAAGAAACTCGATAAAAAGTTATTTTAACAACTTTTCGAAAAAAAAGTTAATTCCAAAGAAACACTACTCCCAACAGGTCAAAACAAGGGAAATGGAAATCTAAAAAATAAAAAGGAAGAAATAAAGAAAGATAAAAGTTTTTTTTTTTTTTTTTTTTTTTTTTTTTTTCTTTTACAATTTAATCATGATCAAATCAATATCAGTTTGCGCTTGTCAAAAAGGAAGGGGGAAAAAAGAGACAAATGTTTATCTTGTTGACAAATTGATGATCTAATTAACTTTACTTCAATTCTAGATATTAATAATGATATTAACTTTAATATTATGTATACAGTACCCGCCGCTTATTAAAATCACATTCGTTCAGAGCAAAAGTGATTTTATTAAGCAGCTGATTTTTATATCCGGCGAAAGTTCCTGCACTGAAGAAAAAGGTATTATTTACCTTAATTTGAAAAGAAATTTCAAAAGGTACCAAATAATGTAACTAATAAACAACATTAATTAATTTGTAACAGATAATTATTTGATGGTTTTTTCAATACTTTGCCGAAAGTTCACGATTTTCATTTAAATCTAAAATTTTTCATTTAAAGCTTCTTGCTTCTTAGTTATTTCAGAATACGAACTAAAAATTGTCTTTTAATTAAACATTATATATATTTATATTAAAAAAAAAAAAAAAAAAAAAAAAAAAAAATCACTTGCGAAGCAAATAAAATTTTTAACTTTGAAGAATACATTCCTTGAAATTATTACTAAGACAAGTAATGAGACGTGTTTAATTGCTGTAAATGTAAAATTTACTGTTGTAAAGGTAAAATTTTCGACAAAAAGAGATAACGGAGGGATTGCTGTATTTCATTTTCTATTTCATTTCAAAAATAAAAAACAGCGTAAATAAAAATTTGTTTAGTGTGCATAAATGATATTTTTGCTGCTGAAGAGATTTTTTTTAGTTTATTAACCGGCGATGCTGATTTTATAAAGCGGCGGTTTTAAAATTAGTTTGCATTGATTTGATTCCGGTCCTGACAATTTGATCAGATTAAGCGGCTGATTTTATTAACCAGTGAATTTATTAAGCAGCGGTTACTGTACTTATATAATAGTATTATTTTAGCATAACCGTTTATTTAGAACATGTTATTTATCAACTATATATTTTAGTATAACAAAATTAAAAACTTCGTGTATTATATGTCAGAGATAAATCTTGCAAGCAAATTTTAACCCATTTTCTATCATCTTATTGCGCTGAAATTTCGCATACATGCATAATTTTGATAAAAATACATGCACAAACAGTAACAGATTTGAGAGATGCCTTGTCTTCAACTTCAGTTGTAAATTTGTTTTCTAAATTTGGAGAAAAAAAAAAGTTTCTTGTTAATAACCACTTTCACATGCATAATGCATATGATGTTAAAAAAAAAAAAAAAAACAAGCTAGAAATGCAGAAAAATTACATTTTATAACCTGACTAAGCGTCTTTGAATGAAATTATACAAAAACTAGTATGTTGTGGCCACCACAATACTTTCTTCTATATTTTCCTATATACATATTCAATCAGTAACAATATTTAAAAAAAAAAAAAAGATTTTTTTTTTTTTTTTTGGTTAAAAGTAAAAAAAAAATTGATAACTTTGTTTTAAATTATCACAGATTTATAGTTCAACCCTTCGTTTTAAAGGTATTGACGAGATCTTTCGAAAGATACCCACCTTGAAAATTTACCCCCCCCCCCCGGGGGGGGGGGAAGCGATGCCCCACATGCACAGAAATTTTTTTCTAGTTAACTATTACTATTTTCAATAACTCATATTAATTTTACAATCAGAAGTTAAAAATAACTCTCATTATGTACATTTATACGAAATTTTGTCCTATACTGCCATGTTAAAAATTTAGAAAAAATGCTATCACAGCGCCACCTGTTGAGCTATTGATCCCCAAATGTAATCAGCACCACTTTATGTCGGAGACCAACTAAATACTAAGTTTGGTTAAATTTCGTTAAAAAAAAAAAAAAAAAAAAAAAAACGATTTTTTTTCTAAGTTTTTTTTCGTTAAAAGTAAAAAAATCGATAACTTTGTTTCAAATTGTCACAGATTTATAGTTCAACCATTCGTTTTAAAGGTGTTGACGAGATCTTTCGAAAGATACCCATCTTGAAAATTTACCCCCCCCCCCGGGGGGTACTTCCCTCCCTCCAGGGGGGGGGGGGGAGCCGGTGCCCCCACATGCACGAATTTTTTTTCGCAGTTAACTACTACTATTATCAATAATTCATATTAATTTTACAAACACAAGTTTAAAATAACGCTCATTATGTACATTTATACGAAATTTTGTCCTATACTGCCATGTTAAAAGTTTACATAAAATGCGATCACAGTGCCATCTGCTGGGCGATTGATCCCAAAATCTAATCAGACCCTTTCCATGCCAGGGTCCAACTATACACCAAGTTTGGTTCAATTTCATTCATCGGTTCGTGAGATACGGTGAAAAATACGAAATTTTGCGATCACAGCGCCACCTGCTGGACGATTGATCCCCAAATCTAATCAGCACAATGCCCCGCCAGAGTCCAACTATATACCAAGTTTGGTTGAATTTCATTCATTGGTTCGTGAGATACGGTGAAAACACTAAACCACAGACACACACACAGACAGACTGACAGACAGACAGACAGACATTTTCTAAAAACTATCAATTCGTGTTCAGGACATCCCAAAACGTGTAGATCCGTCAAAAAACGGAGGTCGAAAATTTTCGCGAATCCAGTACTTTCTCTATATTACATATAGAAGAAAGTAATAACGACTATTAATTACGAACTCGCAACAATATTATTTGTTCGATTGATTAATTTTATGAAATCTGTGTCAATTACGTTGCAACACTTATTTCTTTCATAAACATTTCTTTTTTTTTTTTTTTTCCCATTCCTACTATTAGTTCAGACTCGCCCTATATATATCTTGTACAAATCTTGCAATCGATTTTTAACTAACTTCCTGACTAGCTAGAAATTTGAAACTTTCAGGATTGCTCAGAACACGGTGACAACACAATACTTCGAAGTTCAACTTCCGAATTTTTTATTAGTTTTCTTATAATTAATTAAAACATGAAAATAATAACATCCTAATAGCGTTAAAATATATATTAAAATATTACCTATAATTTAATTGTTGCCAAAAAAAAAAAAATAATAATAATAACGAGTTCATTTTTTTTTTTTTCGACATAAAAATATAGATTAAAAAAAAAAAAAAAACTTTTGATGAAATTCTGTCTATGACAGAATTTAATTTAGTACGACAGGACTACTTACATTTTTATTTTATCATTCTTTCAAAAAATAAAATAAAATAAATATATAAATAAAATAATAATAGAGGGCGCGCTGTAATACTCTTAAACACATATTCAAATAATGTATTGATTTTTTAATTCCAGATAAATTAATAAAATTTGAATACATTAATTGTATAGTATCTTCCCCTAATTGCTTAATACTTTTACTAAATAGTTTAATTAGTAAAAATAATCTTAATAACAATTTCGTATTTATTATTAATAATTAAAAGTTTTAATTTCTACAGAACAAAATATAATATTTAAAAAACTGTGCACTAATTATTCGATATTTAAATTATACTCAAAATTCGTCACGGATTGATTAATATTAATCCACTAATTTCTCAAAAACGTAATTAATATCAATATACTCATCTTATAAATCGGAAAATAACACACATTTTGAATAAATTTCACAGTTTTAGTCTAAAAATATCTGAAAACACTAGCCTAAATAATCAGGAAATATTCAGCCAAGTCCCGTTGGCTCTGTAGTCAGAGTACACAACTACGAACCCGAAAGTTGTGAGTTCGATCTTCACCGGATGGGAAGTGAAAAATAAATAAATAAATAAATATATAATATATATATATGATAGATATCGTAATAAAATTTAACCTTAAAATTTAGCAGTTAATAGATACAAAACAATACCAACACAACAAAAATAGAAATGATTTTAACTTAGAGGTAAGACTGACACAAAATGTTGCAATACAGATTAAGAACCAATAAGAGACAAAAACAATTTAAATTGCTTACGCCGACATAAATGATAATAATAAAAAAAGGACCATTAAGCTTAATGACAGAGGAAATAAATAAAGGACCACAGAATTAATACACATATATAAAAGTTTTTACGGATTTCACAAAATGTTTTAAGATAGACTAAGAGTAAAAAATTAAATGTTAAAATAGATATTGGCAGGAATTTTCGAAGTGGAACGCTATAAATTGGTAAAGACGTAAAATGGCAGATTGAAAGAAATAGTCCTGTCGTACTAATAAAAGACAAACAGAGAACTCATATACAAAGCAGTACATATTATATAGATATAGGAAAACATCAAAAGAATAAGGAATATTTATGTATACTTATAGCATGAACTATATTATATGTGATTAAAATTTAAAACTGTTAAAAGTTTAAAATTCATATTGAATTCACGTGTTAACATAGTAAGTATATATAAAAACCCTTTAAAACATGTATAAAAATTTATTAAAAATTTTTCACAAAGCTTTTCGCTATAACTTTGTAGCATCTTCAGGTAATGTTAAGGAGCAGACAGCATTATATATAAAACAAAGTAGATTGATACGGTTATAGTAAAAAAAAAAAAAAAAAAGTAGCGTGTACAAAATATGATGAGTCCATTAGTTGTAAGAATTCAGAAAAAAAAGGTTGAGTTCCAGTAAGGTCACACTACGGATACACTGATGTCTACTCTTTTCTTGTGTAAAAAAATTACCTGAAGATGCTACAAAGTTGTAGCGAAATGCTTTGTGAACAATTTTTAATAAATTTTTATACGCGTTTTAAAGTGTTTTTATATATACTTACTATATTATATGTATTAAACAGTTCATATAAACAAATTAGTTTTATTTTTGATTAAATGTATAAAAAATTATATTAAAAGAATAAAAGTCAGTTACAGGAAAATAAACTAACAGTACAGACTCTCAAGTGATTATCAAATAGCTATTCTTCGACCACACTTCGTGAAACCATGGAAGCATCTGAGCTAACTCAACAAGTCCAATGCTAAAATAGGGGTGACAGTCATCTGACTCAGAGAAAATGAGCAATAACAGAGCGCGGATTTACTGGATGTTTTTCTCCAACATTTTGGACGCATCCTCACTGATAGTTTTAGGATATGTGGCTGCACTGTAAATGCGATTGCACCTGCGATTATTAAATATCTAAACATACATAAAATTAACCATTATGGATATTCATTGCGACATAAGAATAACGAGTAGAGTAAGTTCTTTCAATCTTGAATATTTTTTGTAGAAAGCACATTAAACTAATACGTAGTGGCCTCTATATTATTTTCTACTATATTTTCCCATACATATTCATTCACTCAGTACAAATGATTTGTTAATATTATTATTTTTTAAAGATATCTTGATGTATGATGTTATTCTTGATGTGATTTGCTAAAGATATCCCTGATGAATGCAGACGATATTCATTCTAGAGAAGTAGTATAATGCTATATTATTTTCTTCTATACACTATACTCTATATACACTATATTTCTTCTACACACTATACATTATTATATTACTTGTATACACTATATTTTTTTATTCTTAATTTTCCTATACAAATTCACTCAGTACAAATAATTTATTAAAGGTATTTATTAAAGATATCTTCACTAATGAATGCAGACGATATTCATTCTAGAGAAGTAGTACATAACAGTATATTATTTTCTTCTATACACTGTACGCTATATATACTACATTTCTTCTATATGATATACACTATATATTTCTTCTATACACTATATTATTTTGTTCTATATTTTTCTATACAAATCCACTCAGAACAAATAATTTATTAAAATTTTTATTTATTAAAGTCGTTTTCCCTGATGAATGCAGACGATATTCATTCTACAGAAGTAGTATATAACAGTATATTATTTTCTTCTATACACTATATTATTTTCTTCTATATTTTTCTATACAAATCCACTCAGTACAAATAATTTATTGAATTTAAAATTTTTATTTATTAAAGTTGTTTTCCCTGATGAATGCAGACGATATTCATTCTAGAGAAGTAGTACATAACAGTATATTATTTTCTTCTATACACTGTACGCTATATATACTACATTTCTTCTATATGATACACACTATATATTTCTTCTATACACTATATTATTTTGTTCTATATTTTTCTATACAAATCCACTCAGAACAAATAATTTATTAAAATTTTTATTTATTAAAGTCGTTTTCCCTGATGAATGCAGACGATATTCATTCTACAGAAGTAGTATATAACAGTATATTATTTTCTTCTATACACTATATTATTTTCTTCTATATTTTTCTATACAAATCCACTCAGTACAAATAATTTATTGAATTTAAAATTTTTATTTATTAAAGTTGTTTTCCCTGATGAATGCAGACGATATTCATTCTAGAGAAGTAGTACATAACAGTATATTATTTTCTTCTATACACTGTACGCTATATATACTACATTTCTTCTATATGATACACACTATATATTTCTTCTATACACTATATTATTTTGTTCTATATTTTTCTATACAAATCCACTCAGAACAAATAATTTATTAAAATTTTTATTTATTAAAGTCGTTTTCCCTGATGAATGCAGACGATATTCATTCTACAGAAGTAGTATATAACAGTATATTATTTTCTTCTATACACTATATTATTTTCTTCTATATTTTTCTATACAAATCCACTCAGTACAAATAATTTATTGAATTTAAAATTTTTATTTATTAAAGTTGTTTTCCCTGATGAATGCAGACGATATTCATTCTAGAGAAGTAGTACATAACAGTATATTATTTTCTTCTATACACTGTACGCTATATATACTACATTTCTTCTATATACTATACACTATATTTCTTCTATACATTATATTATTGTCTTATATATTTTTCTAAAGAAATCCACTCAGTACAAAATTATTATTTATTAAAGTTATTTTCCCAGATGAATGCAGACGATATTCATTCTAGAGAAGAAGCATAACACAAACTATCCAAAGGAAGACAATATTTTTCTTTTCATAAATCTTTAAAAAAAAAAAGATGACTTTATTTAAATTATCACACATCCATGGTTCAACCATTCGTTTTAAAGGAATTGACGAGATTTTTTAAAAGTCACCTATAATTAAAATCCCCCCCCCCTCTGAGGGTGGGGACTTATCCCCGAGGAAAAGAGCGATGCCATTACGTATACAATTTTTCTTTCGCAGTTGAATATCCCTATTATAAATAATTTCTTTTAATTTCAGAATGATTCTTAAAAAATAATTATTTTTATATAATATTATAACTAATTCTCTCATATGTATACGAAATTTTGTCCTATACCGCCATGTTAAAAATTTAGAAAAAGCAGGATGGCAACCTCACCTGTTGGACGATTTTCACCAAAAATTGATAGATACCAATTTGTGTCATACTGCAGCTACATATAAACTTCCATGAAATTCTGCACTGTAGGTCCCGAGGTAAAGTTTCCAAAATATTTTGTCTCACACACACAGAGACAGACAAACATTTTCTAAAAATGATCAAATTGTTTTCTCGACTTCCCAAAACGTGTAAATCCATCGAAATTTCTTCTATTAAACATAGAAGAAAGTAAAAAATATTCATATATAAGAACTACAGCAATTATTAAAATTCTTTTACAATGTGAACCTTTAAAATAAAACACAATGTCGAAGTAATGAATAATAAGAAATAATAACGAATAAAAATAATTTCCATACCGTAGATTTGACTCTGCAGACGATAAATATGTGTTCTTTTACAATTTATTTATTTGAAGAAATTCTCTCTTTTTTTTCCCCCCTTTCCTTTTCAAGCAGAAGATTTTTCAACTACATTTAGTCTTTTCGGAAAAATAGTCGGAATTACTTTTAGATAGCTGAAAAAAATAAATGATTTGCTATCACAAATTTCGCTGTATTTCATCTAAACTATAGAAGCAAGAAAATAATTTCAGAAAAAGGAAAAGAATCGGCAGTTTTCCGAGGTAAATGAAACTTATAATTATTTTTATGTTCGCGTAAACGAAACTCCGTCTGGCGTAATGGGGAAATTGCACATTTTTCATTTTGACTTGTAAATGATAGAGCATGAAAATACAAACATTTTGATACCATTTTTATGCATATTTGAAAACCGGATGCTTTAATAAATTAACTTTAAAAGACGTAGTTCTCATGTTGGCGGGAAAACGCTGCGTCACGTGATAAAACCTATCGTGACGTCACTATCCATGAAATGAACTGCCGGCTGAATTTCTCCCTCTTGTATTGTAAAGAAAAATCGTGCATTCAGCGAAATTTTGTATTCTTTCTTTTAAAAAAAAATATTAAAACTATTTGAACTCATTAAACATCACTTCATTCTATAAATGATACCAAGTTTCAATGATATTTTTTTGTACTCGCCTGCTGTTATTAATCCAAATTAAACTATAATCGAAATAATAGTAGATCAATAGAATTTTCTTAAAGAATGTTTTTAGTATGCTATGCCAAAGATGTATCTTTTAAATACTTGTTTTGTTTCATTTTATTATGTTTTATAGATTTATTATTATTTTATTATTATTATAGACTGAGTACAGAAATAAAATATTGGGATTGAGTAATAATATTTTACTGAATAATATGCATATTTTCATTGCTTAAATAATCTAGAATAGTTTATGCTAAATTAACCTAAATTAGATTACTTTTATAATTATGAGATGCCAGTATATCTGTATATATATATATATAATTTTTTAATACATTTCAATATTATAACTTAACAATATTTCTATTAAAATAGCAGCTGAAGATTGTGAATAATTAAAAACATTATAGTGATGCAGTTTGAGAAATTGAAAAGTATTTAAGGAAAATTACATGCGCTTATTATTCTAAATATATAAATAAAATTAAAAGAAGGTCTCCGTACAAAAATATTAATATTATTTATATATGTATATATATATATAGAAACGCGTTTAGTTATTTTTATAATGTAATTACTTTTTTATTTGGAAAAATTTAAAAATAGAAAGAAAAGATTAATAGAAATAGAAAGTAATAATAATAACAACATTTAGCAATAGGAAAGATATAAAGTACTTTAAAATAAAATAAACACATGAAGTATATGTTAAATGTAATAATACCTTATAAGTTATACATGATCTAGTTATAAATATGAATGGTATTAAATATTTAATTAAAAATTTGCAGTAAATTTCAGCAATCAAACGCAATATATACACTGGTGGACAGTTGCTAAGGACGGATGACAATAACTAAGCTATTGTCATTCGTCCTTAGCAATTGTCCACCAGTGTATATATATATATATATATATTAAATTCATTTATCAATGAAGCCTTAATGTGAAATCCAAATATGTTTAGAAGTTTAGAATATATCAGGGGTCGACCCAGGTAAAAACTGGGACCCATTTGCTTCCCCTTCACAAAATCCAAATATCTAAAATGGGCCCCTTTAGAAAATACAAATCCATAAAATGGGTCTCTTCACAAAATTCAGATTCATAACGACAGGCCTTTCTCAAGATTTATTTTTAAAAAGATGATGATTTTGTAAAAGTTTTCTACGTTAACAATATTATTTTTAATGAGTGTGTATACTTGGCTCAGTAATATGCTGTTAACTTGATAATGAACATTAGATAGAGTAACTTCTTAAGTGAAAGGTTTCGTGTGATAATTCTTTTTATCACAAGAAGAAATAAATTTTCACAAAATTATTTTGTTTTTCACAAAAAAAAAAAAAAAAAAAAAATTGTCTTTCACAAAAATGAGCCCCAAAAGTAAACCTGGAATAACCCTTGCATATACTATAATTGACGGTCTTCGCCTGCTTCGCTGGTTGCTAAATTTAATAAATTAACAAAAAAAAAAAAAAAACTTTTATTTCTTTTATATCATTCTATAAACAAAAAATAAATAAATAGATAATTAAAAAATAAATTCATTGAAATCGCTCTTAACATCGTTTTGGTTATTCGCAGCCTGCGGCAACTTCTTTCCCTCCAGTGTGCCCTGCTTTTTTGGATCTGGGTTCTTATTGCCCGCAGCAATGTCTTTCGTGGGCACTTCAATTTGTGTACATATCAGGAAGCGAAAGCTGCTATTATTCAAAAACTAAGATTTTAAGGATAGCTGTATCTCAGCATCTATTAAATATACTTTAATTTTGGCACCATGTACTTTATTGCAATCACTTTTTCTGCTATATTACCATTTCATTTCGATTAGTACAATAAATAAATAAATAACAAAAGATTTTCTTTTCAAAGGCATTAAATAAATAATAAATAAGTTTTTATTAAATTTAAATTTTAATAAGACTAATCCTTTATGCGATATTAACATTTTCCCGATAAAAACATTTAATTATATTTTCCTTTTGAAATGAATTAATTAAATAAATAAATAGTTGTGTAACAGCCGTTGCTAATGTAAACAACGTAGAACAATATAATTCAAATAAATTTAAGAAAATTAAATGGAAAAATAAATGGATAAAATTGATATATATATATATATATATATATATATAAATTACTTAAAAAATTATAAAAAGTAAACTTTTTTTTTTTTTTTTTTAATAAAATAAAATAAAAATAATAAATAAATAATGCAATTTGAAAATAACATTTTTTTTTTTTCGTTGCAAAAACATGAAGTAAATATTAAATACATAATTAATGACTGCTCTATAAAATAATCATATATAATTTATAAAATAACATAATTAAAAAAGTCTGGTTAAAAAAAAATAATAATAATAAAATAAATAATCAGTAAAATGTATTTTTATGTACTATGAAATTTTAATGAATATTTTAATTATAATTAAATCTTTAAGCATACATTATGAAAAAAGAAATATTCTCACATACAAGCATCTAAAAAATTAGAGAAATGTAAAAAAATACTACTAATATATTAAAGCAATGCTAAAATTCTATTATGAAGACGTTTATAATTTTCAAAATATGAATACAGAACAAATCTAGATCGTTTAGCTTTAGCTACTCTTATATTTATGCGCTAATAAAATCGAGGTTTCTTCTCAAAAATGAAAATATGGAAAGAGCATCTATTTTCGGAACATTATCCGATTGCTCTTTTACAAATCCAAAATCGACATTATACAAATAAAAATAGAAATATATATATATATAAGATATAAGATATAGTATAGTTATGGAAGGTTTAAGTTATTTCTTACAAAAGGTAAAAATTTTAAGAATAAACTATAAAATACAGATTAGAATAGAGCGAACGAAAAGAAAAGCAAGCGGTAAAAGAGTGTAAACATTCACACTTCGTGTACTGTGACGTCAATCCCCTCACGGAGCGTTTTCGGGTCACGTGGTTTTGTTTTGGTTTTTAGCTATTTTAAAACGTTAATTAAAAGTTAATTTGAAATAATTTTACGATTTTAATTGGATTTTTCGGATTCCCAACATTGATTTTATCGATTACAATTAAAAGAAATTGTTTTTCCTTCCGTGTGCAACTTCCCCATTATGTTTTATATTTCGCTCTCTCTCTCTCTTTTTTTCGCTACATAGTTAAGTTTACGTATTTTGGAAGTTATTTAATCATTTTACAAAAGCAATTTTTTTATTCGCATAAAAGAAAATATTCAAAATATATTTTCAGTTTCTTAAAAATAAGCATTCTATTTTTTATTTAATTTATTTACTTACTTATTTAATTTATACTTTCCGAACATACATATGTAAGGAAAGTATTGTAATCATGTCAAAAATCCGTTGATGTATGTGTGTTTGTACATATATATATATATATATATATATATATATATATGAGTGAACACGATAGCGTCTAAACGGTTTGTTCGAATAAGCTGAAGGTTGGCTAAACGCCTTATTCGATTGAGCTGAAATAATAATAATTCCCAATGACACACAAAGATTGTTTCTTTCATTCTTTCATTTATTTTTTTACTTTTTTATTTTGCTTCCTTTCTATTATAACTGTATGAACAAATGTCACTCAATCGATATGATTATTTTACCATGCTTTTATTAACTTGCTTTTTTGTTTGTTTGTTCAATACAAATCTTGCAATCGATTTTTAACTAACTTCCCGACTAGCTAGACATTTGAAACTTTTAGAATACCTCAGAACACGATGACAGTGCATTCTGTTAATACTTTTAGCCATCCTTAAGCAGAATTGAATTCATGTTCTGTAAATTTTGTTTTGTATGGAAAATTAGTTCGTAAAAAATCCTCAAGGTGGCACAAAATTTTAAAAAATTATTTATTAATACACAGAATTGTGAAATTTATATGATTCAACACAAAGATTAAAAACGTGGTACATAAAAAGTTATTTTTATCTTGCAATTATTTTTAATGTTTTTGTTGCATGAAAATCCTGACAGAAATAGTCTCAAGAGAAATTTTTCTAATCACATGAAAAAAAAAAAAAAAAAGTAGAAATTAAACCAAATCGAATGGAAACATTTAAAATTTTATTTTGCATGTGTGTATATATATATATACAGGGCCTGATTACCCAAAAGGCTCAGGAAGCACAAGCTTCCCCTCTAAAATTTAACAGGGGCCCCCAAAATGACTAAAAACAGGGTCTTGACTTTTCTTTTTATATTTTCATACTGAGACTGAATTTTTCTGAGAAAATTCACCTAAAGCAAGATAAAATACTCACTATTTCGGGAAAAATCTGTTATTTAACCTCAAAAATCTGAATGTTCTTAATTAATAAGTTATACGATTTTAATGTTGTGTGTAGAAACCACCCAGATATATGAATGAAAAAAAAAATAACTATAAACACATACTAATTTTTGGTCTAAAGCTTTTTTTATATTACAATATGTAACAAGAAAACAAGATTTTCTGAAATGAAAGAGGGCCCCGAAATGATACTGATCTTCCCCTAGCTTCAAAGCTTAATCGGGCCCTGTATATATATATATATATATATATATATATATATAATTTAGAGAGATGATTTAAAAGTGCGATATATAAATATCAAAATATATTTCTTAATATTTTTTCTATTAAAAAAAAAAAAATTGATAATAGAGAAGAGATATTTTCACGATTGCAATGAAAAATCTATTATTAAAGCAAAACATATTCATTTTACAACTTTTTCCATTATGTAAGTATTATAAATATTTTTATGTCGATTGAAAATAAAACAAAGAAGAAAAAGAACAAAAACCAATATATATTTTTTTCCATTTATCTTTTCTTTACTTTATAAAAAAAAAAAAAAAAAAACCACTTCGTTATCATTTTTCAGAATAAAAATTCTCCTATTCATGCAAACTAGTTTTATTTCAGAATTTCAAATTACATTTTGGCAATGGAAGAAAAAGTTGAGAAAAACAGGTACCAAAATCTGAAAAGAATTAAAAATGTTGGTATAAAGAAGCTTTGAAAGGTATTGTTGCATACCAATACAAGCTAAAAAAAGAAAGAAGGAAAACAGAAAAGAAATTTTTGTGGAGCCTTATTTTATAAATAAATTAAAAAGAGTGTAATTGTATGTTGCTACGTGTGAATAATGAAACTGGTATTTTCTTTTTAGTTTTTAGTTTTTCTCTTGAACAGTTCGTCGAAATATATATCTATTAATAGTATTAAAATGGAGGCCTTGAATATAAATTAGTTATTAAAATTTATGTTAAAGAGGTTTTTTTTTTTTTTTCTTTTTTTTTTTTTTTTTTTTAATAATATTCTTAAAAAGCATTAAATTTTTATGCTGAATATTTTATTAACTTGCTAGTTCATTTGAAGAATTTATTTTTTCATTTTGTTTGTAAATTCTATACCGAAAATATCTTTTGTTGGCCTATAAAATGAAAATCAATACTATTTTATATTCTATTTCAGAATGATTTTGCTAATATTTTTTAAATGTATTAAAATTTTATCGCATTTTCTATTGAATATTTTAATAACCTGGTTTATTCAGAAGTATTTATTATTACATTTTGTTTGTAAACGATACATGAAAAATATCTTAAATTAACAAATAAAATAAACTTTCAAGAATGTTTTATATTATATTTTAGAATATTTTTTATAATATTATCATAACATATTGAAATTTCATTATATTTTATATTTTTATACTATTTTAATTTTTGAATATTTTCTAAAAAAATAAAGTCTTTATTAAATAGAAGGAAAATTTGTATTTTTCCCACAATAAAATTTCTATTTAAAAGTGAACTAACAAATTTAATGAAAAACTTCTTTATGATGACTAAAAATCAAGAAAATGGAATAAAAATAAAGAGTATAAAAGAAATATGTTTTAACGGTTGCAGTAAAACATCGAATGTTTAAGTTATCCAACTAATATCCAACAAGATTTTACATACTATGTACAATGACTTTTCTAATATTATTAAAATGTGTGAAATTTTTATCACACTTTCTATTGAATATTTTAAAACTTACCGGATTTATTTCAAAGAATTTATTATATCACTTTGGTTGTAAACTTTATATTGAAAATTTCTTAAATAAATAAATAAAAATAAAATTTCAAGAATGAAAATATGCTATATTTTATGATGTTTTTTTATGATATTATTAAAACATATTAAATTTTTAATACATTTTATACTGAATAGTTGAATAATTTTTTCAAACATAAGCTTTCATTTTTTTAGAAGGAAAAATTTTATTTTGTGTTCAATAAAACTTCAATTTAAAAGTATGCTAACTTAAATAATTAAACAAATTCTTCATGATGACTAAAAATCACTAACAAGGAATAGAAACATAGTGTATAAAACAAATATGTTTTCCGATTGCGATGAAAAGTCGACTGAACAAACAAAATATATTCATTTATAACTCTTTCCAATATGTAAATATTATCTGCAGTACTACACCGATTCTAAATGAAAAGTATAAAAAAAAATATTCAAATATTTTCTTTTCTTTTCTTTTTTTTTTTCTTCAAAACTATTTTTTTTTCTTAACTTAATTTTAACAAACAAAATAAAGCAAAATAAAACAACAACAACAACTGAAAAAAAAAAAGGGGGGGGGGGATTTCTTTACCACAAAAAATTGTAAAAACAAACACCAAAATCTACAGAGAATTTAAAGAAAAATTGAAAAAGTATTATTACACATAAACGCATGATTCTTTTTTCTTTGTTGAATATTCATTTTATAAATAAATAAATAAATAAAATGTAATTATATGTTGTTGCAAGTTGCAAGTGAATAAAAGAAATTGATATTACCTTTCTTGAGTTTTTCTTTCAAACAATTCATCGAAATAGAAGGAAATTTTAATAGCATCAAAATAAAGAGTCTTGAATACAAGTTATTAAAACTCATGTTAAAAAAGATTTTCTTTTGTAAATACATTTTATAATAATTTTAAAATGCATTGAACTTTTCTCAATTTTTACGTTGAATGTATTAATATCTTGTAGAATTATTCAATAGTGTTTACCATCTCATTTTATTCCTAAGCACTATCTCAAAAATGACTTAAATTATTAAATAAAACGAAATTTCTATCAAGTTTTATATTACTTTTTAGAATATATTTTTTATAATACTTTTAAAATGCATTAAAATTTTATAACACTTTTTTTATGCTGAATATTTTAATACATCTAATAGGATTATGCAAAAGAGTTTTTTTTTTTTTTTTTTTTAAATAATCATTATATAAAAAGATATGAAAAATAACAAATAAAAGAATTTGAATAAGATTTTATGCTACACTTTAGAATTTTTACGTTATTAATATATGTATTTTAAATGTTTGTTACTTTTTATGCTGAATACGTTAATATCTTATAGATCTATTCAAAACAATTTACTATTTCATTTTCTGAGTAAACATTTTACCGAAAATTCTTCAAAATAGCAAATAAAATGAAAATCTAATAATATTTTATTTCATAATTTCGAATGTCTTTATAATATCTTTTAAAATTTTTGTTATCTTTTATAAACCTGAGTATTTTACTATCTTGCAAGCTTGTTTAAAATAATTTATTATTTAATTTTGTTTCAAAACTTTGTATCATAAATGCCTTAAATTATTAAATAAAATAATATTTGAAGAAAGTTTTACATTATATTTTATAATGCTTATTATAATATTATAAATGTGCATTATATTTTTATTACATTTTATACTAATGATTTCAGTATCTTATCAAGAACACAGTCATATATATATATACATACATATATATATATATATATATATATATATATATATATATATATATATATATATATATATAATATAGTTCTTTATCGCGTATCCAAATGAAATTTTTCTTCTCATGCAAACTAGTTTTCTTTCGAAAAAGTTGTAAAAACAATCACCAAAATCTAGTCTCTCTCCTTCTTCCCCCCCCCCCTCTCTCTTTGTGTGTGTATGCACATTAAAATGTATTAAAACTTTATTATTTTTTAAGCAAAATATTAGCATAAAGGTTTATTTAAAAAAAAAAAAAAAAAAAAAAGTTTATTATTTTATTTTCTTTCTAAATATACTATCAACAATGCCTGAAATTAATAAATAAAAATTGAAAATTTTTTTATATTATATTTTAAAATGTTTTTATAATAGTATTATTAAAATGTATTAAATTTTCATTTCATTTTGTACTGAATATTTTAACGTTTTCTCCAGAAAAAAGACGTACTTTATTCTTTAATATTATTTTTCAGTATTTTTTTGTGCAATAAAACTTCAAAATTGGTAATTTAAATGTGGGTCAATAGAAATATTTAATATATAAATGTATATATATATATGTACCTTTACAATGACTAATATTTAGTAAGAAAAGAATAAAAATACAGTGCATAAAACAAATAAGTTTTTACGATTACAATAAAAAAGTCGATAGTTTAAATAAAATTATATATATTTTTTTCAATATGTAAGTATTATCCATAAAAAGGAAATACGAAGATGTAAAAATAAATTAAATAATTATCTTTTTTTTTTTTTTTTTTTTTTTTTTTTCTTTAAAGATTATTATTATTATTATTATTATTATTTTCTCATTCATCTATATTTGACTTAAAAAAAATTTCGTTATCACGTACCAAAACGAAATTCTTCTACTCATGCAAACTAATTTTTTTTTTTCTTTTCTTTTTTAATTTCAAATTATATTTTCGCAACATAAGGTAAAAAAAATCCAAAGAGATTTAAAAATATTGGTATAAAGAAGTTTTGAAAGCTATTGTTGCATATCAATGCCCGCTAAAAATCCTTTGTGAAGAATTCCTTTTATTAAAAAAAAAAAAAAAAAAAAAAAAAAAAAAAAAAAAATGTAAATATATGTTGTTGCACGTGAATAAAGAAATAGATATTTTGTTTCTTGATTTTTCCTGTTTAAAGAGCTCATGAAAATTGAAGAAAATGTCAATAATATTAAAATGAAGCATATTGAATATAAATTAGTTATTACAACTTATGTTAAAAATATTTTCTTCCGTGAATGCATTTTATAATCATATAAAAATTTATTCTTTTTGCACTAAATATTTAATAACTGGCTGGCTCATTCAAAAGAGTTTATTATTTCATTTTGTTAGTAAACTTTACATCGAAAATGTCTTAAAATACAAAATAAAATGAAAAGCAAACAACATTTTATACATTTTAGAATACTTTTGATAGGATTATTAAAATGCATTAAATTTTTATTACTTTTTATATTAAATATTTTTTAATAATTCGCATACGTATTCAAAACAGTTTATAGTGTAACCACGTTTCCTAACAGTGAGGTACTACAGTTCAAAAGCTTGAAGGGGTTTATTTATTTTTGTGTACTAAATATATTAACATTTTGCAAGTTTTTTTTTTTTTTTTTTTTTTTTTTTCCTTTTTTAAATTATTATCTCAAAAATTCTTTAAATAAATGAATAAAATAAAATTTTAATAAAATTTAATACTATATTTTAGAATGTTATTATGATATTAAAAAATATTTAAAGTTTTATCACATTTTATAATAACTATATTTGCTGGCTTATTTAAAAAGATGTTCATTCCTTATTACATAGATTATGTAAAAATAATGAATCAAAGAATAATTAAGGAACTTATTTTACTTATAAAATACGGAATAAAATAGAAAGCCAACAAACAAGATTTTATTTTTGAATGCTTTTGATAATATTATTAAAATGCATTAAATTTTTATCACTTTTTATATTAAATATTTTTTAATAATTTGCATACATATCCAAAAGAGTTTATTATATCATTTTGTTTGAAAACGTTCTTGCAAAAATGCTTTAAATTAATAACTAAAATAAAATTTAAAAAAAGATTTTATATTAGAATATTTTTTCTAATATTATTAAAATTTATTATTGTTATTTAATTACATTTATCCCTTAATTTTTTATATTGAATAATTTAATATCCTGTAGGCTTGCTCAAAAAGGTTTATTATTTCACTTATTTTCTAAAGTTTGTCACAAAAAACTCTTTAAATTAAGAAATAAAATTAAATATAATAAAGTTTTATATTATATTTTAGAATGTTTTTATAATACAATCAAAATTAATTAAACTTTTATTTATTTTTGTATAGTAAATATTTTAATATTTTGCAAGTTTAAAAAAAAAAAAAAATCATTATCTCAAAAATTCCTCATATAAATAAATAAAATGAATATTTAATGAAATTTAATACTACATCGTAGAACGTTTTTATGATATTAATATATATATATATATATATATATATATATATACATATATAAAGTTTTATCACATTTTATAATGACTGTATTTGCTGGCTTATTTAAAAAGATGTTCATTCCTTATTACATCGATTATTTAAAAATAATGAATCAAAAAATAATTAAGGAACTCATTTTACTTTACATTTATTTTTGCAACAATGCTATTGCAAAATTACTAGTAATATTTTTGTATCTTCTCGCATTAATATAAAACATACATGACAAATAACAGAACAGTCTCCAATAAAATTTTATATGTTTTCAGTCAATAATTATAATTACACATTAAATTGCATATAAAGTTGCAACTAATATTAAATTTAAGTAAAAATACATTCGTATTCAATATTGGATATTCTTATGAAACATGAAAATCGTCTCATATTATCTCGAAATACGTCAATAAATAATTGCATTTATTACTAAAAATTATATACGAAATCATAATTACGGTTACCATTTAATGCAAAGAATAATATTATAATTCACCAGAAATAATATTCATCCGACCGTTTTAAGATTTTATATGATTGTTTAATGTTCGTTTTAAATGCATTTGTAAAATGATAGTAGGTAATTATATTCATTATTTAAAAAAGGTTTATTAAACGATAAATAATGTAATTAATATATTCATTTATTACAATGAATAATATTTCAAATAAGAGTCTTTTAGTATTAAGTTATATAAGCAGTAGAATTTCTTGGCAAATAATTGCAAAAAATGTCTCCTCAATTGCTTTTTAGAATGCATTAGTAAGTAATTTTATTAATTATTTAAATGTTAAGTGTCAAATTATATCTTATCTAAATAATATTCTCATTTAATATAATTAATGATATAACAATGCGAACAAAGAATGTTTCTTTATTTGTCCGTTTTGGCAAATATTTAAATGACTCAAAAAATTTAGTGATAAATGATTGTAGAATAAAATTACTATACATAAGTTTCTTAATTTTAGCAATTAGTTTTTTAGTAATATCTTGTCAGGATTTTATTTGGTTAATTTTATTTTACAGGCCATTGAAAAATAAATAAATAAATAAAAGGGTTTTTTTCCTTTAAGTTTTACAGATGAAAATTTTCAGAACTTTACTAAAATGATTTTTTCTCTTTTGTTTTTTCTTTAACACGGATATATATATAAATGATTTATATCGTAATAAAATTTAACTTTAAAATTTAGCAGTTAATAGGTACAAAACAATACCAACACAACAAAAATAGAACTGATTTTAACTTATAGGTAAGACTGACACAAAAATGATGCGATACAGATAAAGAACCAATAAAAGGACCATTAAACTTAATGACAGAGAAAATAACTAAAGGACCACAGAAATAATAATTGGATAAAAATGCTTAAAATTAGAAGTAAAAACTCGTCAGGGGTCATGTACTTCATAAAGCTGTGAAAGCTGCATCGATTTCATAAAACAATATAGCTAATCATAGCAATTTATATTGTTCCAGCCCCGATCAAGGCAGAAAAGCCAATTTGAATGAAAAATTAAATATATATATATATATATATATATATATATATTCTCAGGGTAAGTTACTATCTAAAATATAAAACAAGCATACATTATACAATGAACTGTAACGATCGTTATTGGTCAATTCTCTCGCGAACTTCATCCAAAAAAGGCTCGTATTTCTCAGTTTTGACTGTCACCAACCGTATCTATTGATTCATTTGGTTGATTAAGTAGAAACCTAAAACAAAGTTCCCTACATACAGATACATACACGCGCCCGGTTCAATATGCACAGGCATATGCATGAAATATGCATAATATGAACACACTGTGGCTATAATTAAACTTTCGCTGAAAACAGAATTATGTAGCTAAGAGAGGCGATAAGATTGTCACCAAATTTCTTAAGTGAGCAGTTCATAATACAAATTTAAGGCCTGAAAATCTTAGATCAAAGAATGTCCACCAGATTGCGCTTTATATAGAAAATGTTAAATTACTATGTTTTTTTTTACTCACTTTCTTCTTTGTTTGTTGCATTGTTTGTCCAGTACAAATCTTGCAATAGATTTTTAACTAACTTCTCGACTAGCTAGACATTTGAAACCTTTGGAATAGCTCAGAACACGATGACAATGCATTTTTTAAATACTTTTATTCAATTAATAAATGTCGGAAAATTTCTTATAATTGCTCTTTCTATTACGCATTTGATCTTTCTTCCTTTCTTTTTATTATTATTACTTTTTTTTTTTTTTTTTTTTTTTTTTTTTTTCAAGTTGATGGGATAATTCATCAAAAAAAAAAAAAAAAAGTATTTATTAATACATATAATTGACAAGTTTATATGATTCAACAGAAAATTTATAAACGTGGTATATAAAAAGTTGTATTTTACCATGTTTTTATTAACTTCGATTTTTGTTTGTATGTTTGTTTGTTTGTCAGGTACAAATCTTGCAATCGATTTTTAACTAACTTTCCGACTAGCTAGATATTTGAAACTTTCAGGACAGCTCAGAATACGGTGCCAATACATTTTTTTAATACTTTTAGTCAACTGTTTCAGGTCCCGCTGCCTTCGGCATCGTTTATATGATTCGATAAAAAATTTATTTAACTAACTTCCCGACTAGCTAGACATTTGAAACTTTCAGAATACTTCAGAATACGGTCAAAATGCATTTTTTTAATACCTTTAGCCAACTGTTTCGGGTTCCTGCTGTCTTCGGCAGCGTTATCAGTACAAAGATTGCAATCGATTTTTCGCTAACTTTCCGACTAGCTAGACATTTGAAACTTTCAGGGTAGCTCAAAACACCGTGACAATACATTTTTTTTAATACTTTTAGTCAACTGTTTCAGATCCCTACTGCCTTCGGCATCGTTTATATGATTCAACAGAAAATTTATTCAACTAACTTCCCGACTAGCTAGACATTTGAAACTTTCAGAATAGTTCAAAATACGGCGAAAATGCATTTTTTTAATACTTTTAGCCAACTGTTTAGGGTTCCTGCTGCCTTCGGCAGCATTACCAGTAAAAAGGTTGCAATCGATTTTTCACTAACTTCCCGACTATCTGGACATCTGAAACTTTCAGGATAGCTCAGAACACGGTGACAATACATTTCTTAGATACTTTTAGTCAACTGTTTCAGGTCCCTACTGCATTCGGCAGCGTTTATATGATTCAACAGAAAATTTATGTAACTAACTTCCCGACTAGCTAGACATTTGAAACTTTCAGAATAGTTCAGAACACGGTGAAAATGCATTTTTTAAATATTTTTAACCAAATGCTCCGGGTTCCTGCTGCCATCGGCAGCGTTACCAGTACAAAGCTTGCAATCAATTTTAACTAACTTCCCGGCTAGATAGCCATTTGAATCTTTTATAATAGCTCAAAACACGAGAGCAATGAATTTTTTTAACACTTTTATCCAAATGCTCCGGGTTCCCGCTGCCTTCGGTAGCGTTTATATGATTCAACAGAAAATTTAAAAATATGGTATGTAAAAAGATCTTTTTATCTTGTAATTATTTCTTGTAATTATTTATGAATTACAATGACTCACACGGGTTAAAAAAGAAATCAATAAACGCTAAAATTGTTTTTCCTTCCACATAAATTATTATCTTTGTTGTATTTTCCATTTTTCAGTGTAAAACGCCACCTATAAATTTTCAAAGTATTTTTTTATCATTCTTTCCCTTTAAAAAATAAAAATAAAAAACTTAAATGAATGTTATGCATTGTCGATATTCCAAACTTGATAGCGATTCGCTTACCCATTTAAGCTGAAAGATGTTGTTTACAGTGGAGTTGTTTATATATTCTTATTATAACTTCACTAATTATATATATTATACACATACAATATGAGGTATTTAAGTTGTCTTATTTAGTATAACATTGCCCCAAGAACGTCAATGATTCAAAAAAAAAAAAAAAAAAGAAAGAAAGAAAGAAAAAAAAAAGAAGTGTACAAAGTGCCATTGATGTGGCCAAAAGTTACATAATTTAACATAATATTATGAATACGCAAAAATTTATTACAAGCGAAACTTTTATTAGTTTATTTTATTCACATATATTCAAATATTTTATTCATTGAAACAAAAAAGAATACATTGAAATACACAGAACTTATTATTATTATTATTGTTATTATTATTTTTTTTTTTTTTTTAAATATAAAACA
Organism: Salticus scenicus; assembly: GCA_963930645.1. Lineage (NCBI taxonomy): Eukaryota > Metazoa > Arthropoda > Arachnida > Araneae > Salticidae > Salticus > Salticus scenicus. The sequence goes on from OZ005660.1 coordinate 102,892,080, forward strand.
GGATTTCAATAGAAAATTTTTTATTAGTTTTAAACAACAGAAAAATTCATATAAAAAAAGCATGTTTCATGTGTAAATTTTCTCATTATGTAGGCATTATTTTTATTTCCGTCTTTTACAAAAAAAGAAAATATATATATAAAATGAAGGAAAATCTGCAAAGAGAAATATTCAATAACTTTCGTTTTTTCTGAACTTATTTTCTTCTTTTGTGTCATTTTTTATCTTCCTTGTTAACAAACATAATATATATATTTCGCGCTTTGAAACGAAGTATTTCTATTCTTACAAACTAGCTCTTGTTCGAAATTGCAAATGATGTTTTGGCAACAACAAAGAAAAAATGAAATAAAACAAAATACTGAAAACGGAAGTTGAAGAGAGGATATTTTGAGATATATTTTGAGATAAATTTAGAAAAATATTGTGCTTACCAATGCATACCAGGGAATATGTTGTATCTTATAGAATATTAATTCGATCAGAAAAGAGGAAATTTTAAAATGGCGAAAACACATAAAAATGAAATGAAATATTTATTGTGCTTATTGTGTTCTTTTCCCTGTTTTTTTTTTTTTTGTTTTTTTTTTTTTTTTTTTTTTTTCGATTTTCGAAGTTACACAAAAACTTAAAAAAAAATCTGTTTTGACTGTAAATCTTTACGGATTATTTTGTCTGGAATTCAGTTGTAATAACTTTTAAATTAGAAAAGGTGTCAGAATTTGTATTAGAAATGCAGGTAACGTTCAAAACATATAAAAAAAATTTCAACTTTTTAATATATAATAAAATAAATAAACAAATAAATAAAACTTTCGGCATTACTCCTGAATTTTAAAAAGCTAAATGTTTAAAACTGAAGAAATGTTTAATCAGTTGAATTCCCTCAATATCGCCATTATTAAAAAAGAGAGAGAGAGAGAGAAAAAAAGACTTTTTTTTTTTTTTTTTTAGAAACCTTGAAGATAAGTTGTTTTATATTTTAAAAAGAATTTTATTGTATTTTTAGCATTATGTCCCCAGTATTGTTTGTCCAAAAATGAAAAATAAAAGTTTTGTTTTAAAAAAGTATTTAGTTTTGTTTAATAAATTGGTATGTATTTACCATTGAAAAATAGTTAGTACATACTGTTTATACATGCATATATATATATATATATATATATATATATATATATATATATATCAAATATTTCTAGTAATGCATAAATAAATTGTGTTTAAGTATTAACTTAAAAAAATATCTCGAAAAAGTAAAAATAAAAGTATAAATTTTTATAGCATTATATAAAACATTCACAATTTGCATAAAAATTTATGTCTTTCTAATAATACATATGTATATATTTAGCTAGAAAATTATCTGAATTGAAAAATACAACATTTAAAATATTTGAAAAAATTCCGAGTAGAACTCAATAAAATAAATGAATAAATAAATCATAAACATCTTTACTACAACAATGTTTGCTTGCTGTCACTCCCGTAGAGCATATCAAATAAAACCCAAACAAATGCAAATTATTTTGAAAACATCATCAGATGATATTCCCGATACAATTATTTATTTTTATTTTCATTTAGACAAAACAAAAATAAGACAAAATTAAATTGATGAATGTAAAACATTAAAACAAAATAAATAAAAAAAAAGAGCATAAAGAGCAACTGGAATATATCTCAAAAATTAGATTAAAAATTTAAAAATAATCGCATTTGAGAATAAAAACATGGAGCTCAAAGAAATAATTTAATACCATGTATCTAATTACAGTAACTATTGGCAACCGGCTTCTGTTTTGTTTTTTCACATACAACAAAAAATAAATGTAAATGTAAAAATAAAATATTTCATCGGAGTCAAGAAAACAGTAAAGATAACTTGAGCCACTCATTTTATTCTTGAACCCATTGGCAGACGATATTCCCGCAGTTGTAGTGAAAGTAAAGAAACAAGAACCAGTGAAGAAGGATTTGAGAAAACACTTGAGTAACAATAACAATTGCTTTTTTGTTTTCTTTCTTTCTTCTTCTTCTTCTTCTTTCTTCTTTTTCTCATTACCAGTATCGTATGCGCTACAAACTTTTCCGAAGGGAAAAGCACGTTTTTTTTTTTCCTTCTTCATATTTCCCAAGATGTCGTCTGCCCCTTGAGTATAGTGAAGTGAGGAAGATATTTATTTTGGTGATAAAGGATAAAGCAAAAGTGTTTCTTTTATATCTTCGACAGAATTGGGGGACTAATTTTATTCTTTGCTGTGAGATGATAGGTAACAATTGTTACACAAAGTTTATTTCATCAGAAAGATAAATGATGATGGAAAAGTATTGATCGAAAATTGAGTTTTTACAAATAATAGTGAAATATCTTTCAGTTAAAAGTTTCCTTTAAATTTTATTTTTTTTAAATTACTAGAAGGCTACGCCCACATCGCTGGTCACTGTATTTAAATGAATTTTCAAACGAATTGAATCACTATTTATTTTTCATATCACATTATGAATACAAACTTAAATATATATATACCTACATTGAAATCGCTCTAAACCTCACTTCATACTATATTAAATAAAATATTTCTACTTTTTTCACTCGTTTTGCCACCTCTAGGGGTGAATCCCACACCGTCGCCAATTGCCTATTTCGCAGCACTGGTTTGAAGTAACCTAACAAACTAACCATGCACTCGTTTTGCAACAATGTTCTATGATCTTATGTGAATGATTCTCAAGAATGAATCAATAATTGTTTACAAATTTAATAGATTGTGTATGGGAAATGAGAATGCTGTAATTTAAAAATTGCAGGTCTTAGAAGTTCAAAACTTATAATTTGTAAAAATGTATGCATTATTCTTTCATTTTAGACTGTTTTTTGTTTAATAATATACTCTCATTTTAAGATAAAAGCAAACAAATGATATCGCGTTGTGAAACTATGCAACGTAATATCTATAAATTTAATAAAGTGATGTATATAGTGTCCCCACAAAAAATGAACAGATTTTAGAGCTCTTTTTAAAAAGTATAACATCTATGCAGTATCTTAAAAAAAAAAAAAAAAAAAAAGGCCGACTTTCATCACCAAAGTAATTAAATCTAGACCAATCACAAATAGGAGTGGTCCACCCGGATGTGTTCCGCCGATAAACCCTTTGCTTTATTTATATAGATTATCCTTTTAAGCTATAACACAATTTATTTTAAATATTCCTTTTTGTTTGTTCATAAACATTCCTTTAATAATAACAATAATAATGCGAATACGAATAAGAATAGAAACGTCGAAAGAAAACCTGTTAAAAAGAATGATATGACTATAAGCTTTTAAATTTGTCACTGTATTTAATAATTCTTTTTTATTAAGCTTACAAAATTGAAAATTTTTGCTAGTATATTTATCATCACAAAATTTGAATATGACGAAATATTGTTTTAGATTAAGAAAAAAAAAAAAAACTTGTTAATTATAAAATTTGAATAATAATTTAAAGCAAAATTATCCTCAACTATGTTTAATTACAATAAGCTAACATTCATAAACTTACTGCGTTAAACAGAACTTATCAATGCATTTTCACTAACGCTCTCCTTTTCTTCTTTTCACCCATTTTAAAACATAGTTAGAAGTAAATAACATAATTCATAGCATGTATATTTGAAAGAGCTATTTAAAAATAAAAACATTGTTTATTCCTAATCGTTTTTCTTTCCAGAAAATATTGTTAAATCACGTGGAAAAATAAATAATGTTTTCTTTTCGGTAGATTAAACATGTTTTTTCAGAGGTGCTTCACAGAGAAAATAAAGACTTTTTTATTTTTTATCTATTTATTTATTTATTTATTATTTTTTTATAAGTAATGAAATTTAAAAAAGATAAATGAAAACGAGCTCACTAAAATTAATTATGGAACCAGGATTAAAAAACGATTTTTCATATTCTGTATTAATTTAAGTTTGAATAGTTTTGTACTTTTGTATTGTTTGTAAGGATTTGTTTAGTATTAGTATTTTCTAAAATTTTCTACAAAAACAAAAGCAAAACAAATAATATCCTCAAAAATAACAATAATGGAATATTATTATTAGAAAAAATAAACTAAAACGATTAATAATAATAATAATAATAATAATAATAAAATGAAAGCAAATATGGGTATATTTATATTTAAATCGTATCCATATACTTCTCTATAATACATATTATACAGACAAACCTTTTAAAATAAGTCGGTAATGTTTTGTTTTAACTATTAACCAGTTTTAGTCCAAACATTTAAGGGAGGGGGGGGGGAGGGGGAACTATAGTGGCATTATTAATAAAATATTAGACAAAAGTATTTAAATATATATATATACTAGCTGACCCGACAACCGTTGTTTTGTCATATAAATTATTTCTAGAGAATATTTTGCTAGAAAAAAATAACTAACTTATTGTAAGTGTGTAAGGATGTGGTATATAAGTGGAAGATGTATGGAGTGCTGTGAACGGTGAAAGAATATAAAAATAACAAAACACCAATCATTTATTTTTTTAATTTATTAAAATTGATTCTTTAAAATTATATACATATCGCTACTTATAACAATATTACTAAAAAACAATATCAATCCCTTAATGCAACAGAGTGTACAATATTTTTTGTTATCCCATCTTTCGCCAATACAAACAAACTGGATGGTTTGCCCACTCGAGAGCCACGTATAATTGTCCGTGTGAAAAAAATGATGTGCTCAAATCTAAGCCACAGACAGACATCGTTTGGCCCTGAGACTTATTGATAGTCATTGCAAATGCCAATCTAATTGGAAATTGAGGGCGTTTAAATTGAATTGGCACATCTGTGGGTATAATAGGGATTCGCAGTAGTAATATATTTTCACCTCGGAATTTGTCATTTAAAATGATGGCTTCGATAACATTTTTCATTAATTTTTTATGACTAATCGCGTGCCGTCGCACAACCGTTGTGGGTTCAAATTACGAAGCAAAATAACCGGAGATCCAACCTTCAGTTGTAAAATATGCGGTGGCATGCCTGGTAAATCCAATGAGTTTAAAAACTTTGTTGGATAATTTACAGCTTCGGTGGCATCGCAAACTGTATCATTAGATTTGTATGACACCAAGTCTCCTGGTAACAAATGTTGTATCTTGAGATTCAATTCGTTGACGTCCACATTTTTTGCTGCTAAAATTGCTCTTTCTGCCAGCCACTCATGATTTGTGTATCGTATGTGTACATCGGGAAATATCTGGTCAATAAGAGCATCTTGAGAATCAATGATTGTGCAGAAATCGGTCGGTAATTTTATGCATCCAGTTTCATCTGTAGTAACTTTTCCATCGCCGATATCTAACAATTGTTTTGAGAATGTTTCAGCGGATGGATCTTGAAGCTTTTGAACGCACAAATTTACTTTCAGTTGTACTTTTTCAACATTACGCCACAATGACGATGATTTTAAGCACGCGTTGATCTCATCAGCGTATGTTGAACGCAGAATAACGGGAAGTTCTTGTCTGAAATCACCTGAAAAGAGTAACAGAGTGCCGCCAAATAGTTTGTCGTTGTTTTTTATATCTTTCAATGTCCTGTTCGACGCCTCAATCGAATGTTTGTGTGCCATAGTGCATTCATCCCAGATAAGAATTTTACACTATTTCAGCACTGTGGACATGGACGATTGTTTTTTTATGTTGCACACTGCGTCTGGGTTATTTTGAATATTTAGTGGCAGTTTAAATAATGAATGAGCTGTTCTGTCTCCATCCAATAAAGTTGCCGCAATGTCAGATGATGCAACAGCCAATGCGATGCCATTATTTGATCGTATTTCGGCGAGAATTAGGGAAATAAGGAATGTTTTGCCAGTTCCACCTGGTGCACCAAAAAAAAAAAAAAAAAAAAAAAAAAAGAATCCACCTTGTCCTGCCAAAACTGCGAGCATGATGCGGTCGTAAACGGTTCTTTGTTCTTCATTCATTAGTGGGACATTGCGAGCAACAATCGCTGCCATTTCTACAGTATTGTATTGTAGTTCACGATTCAATTCAGTGCTTATTAAATCAGATGCATTTCGATTTGTTGAATGCATACCGAAATGACTGAGTGGTAAGTTGGCAATGATAATGCAAAGATCTTCAGTAGCAATCAATGCTTCATTGTACATAGCGTCACTGAATACTATCGTTAGATCGTTGCACCGTGAAAGATGTTGATGCAATATATCATCAGTCATTGAATCTTTGTGATTATCCCATAATGTCTCTGCTCGGGTCGGGAAACATGTAGTCAACACTAAAGCGAATAGTAGACGAATTTGTTTTGCTGTACAGTTCAGTCCTACTTCAGCAAGCATACACTCCCACTGGTTGTCGTCTTCCAGCAAGCCGAGTGCAAGGCATGCATCTTTATACGTTGGATACTGTTGTCCATTCACTTTACGTAAATCTTGAAATGACAAAGGGCCGATGACATTAACCAATAACAGTCGAAGATAAAAGCACTCAGTCTGCCTTGGATTGACTGTAAATACTCGTCCCAAAGTGTTTGATTTGAATAAACCGGGACATGCATCAATCGGCCTGCCTTGATGCGGGGTATTCATTTTTTTGTTGGAGCCCATGTGAAATAGCGTGGTACTTCTGAATAGAGTAATGTCCGTGCAAAAGCACCAAAAGCATCCGCACGATTACACAATTCAAAAAATTCGGTGAGTGTAATTTTTGGTGGATTTATAGCACGATCAATCGCTATCTCGCTCGTGAAATATACGCGCTGGCCATTTTCAAGATGGACGGCTAAATGAAGAACTGCTGGATCCCGTTCATGAATTGGGAAACCAAAGATATGCCAAACAGCTTCATTGGAGCTGACGTACCGGCCAATTTGGTAAAGTGTTATTTCATCGTTGTTATTCACCGGAGGAGCATTCACATTCGTATTTTCAACTCGAAATACAGCCATATCACTGCCTTTATTCACATACTTGCAAATGAATTTGATGCTCTTCACTGAACTGCAGAACTGAAGATTAATATAAGCATTGAATGTTTTGCTCAGCAGAGGCGAATATGGGACCACCCAACGGTTAGCAATGTCAGTATCTATGTTGTTGACATAGATGACCGCCATAGATGATAAGATTGTCCGCCATTATCGGGATTTCTTCGACGATATATTGGATATCCGTCAACATTTGTGATCGTGAAATTTTTCGGAAAACTTTTAGTACATTTTCTATCTGCACAAATAATAATGGCCTAAAAATTCCTTTTTCATTTTAACATAAAATAACCCCGTCGGATATTGACGAATTTTTTAATAGAATATACCATTTTAACTAATTTTAACATTTTAACAATATTAACGTTGGAAAAATATTTTAAACACTTACGGTTAAAAATTAATTTTTCATTTCAACATTAAATAAATTCTGACATCGTGTTTACGATTCTAAAATATTAACTTTGAAAAAATATTTTAAACACTTCGTAAGATACGGTTAAAAATTCATTTTTCATTTCAACATTAAATAAATTCTGACATCGTGTTTACGACAACTCACGCCATCTAGGTGGAAAAGTTGTTGAAAGAGTTGGTTAAAAATTAATTAAGAAAGAACTAATTAAGTTACAACTTTCATTTGTAAATCTAAACCATTCTCGAATCCACCTGAAGACACACAAAAAATTTCATTAAACTCAGTCCAGCCGTTTAGGAGGAGTTCAGTGACATACACACGCACAAAAGAAATATATATATAAAGATATATATATATATATATATATATATATATATATATATATATATTCCTGCTTAGTGACAGAGTAGCCAAAAATAGACAATTTTTTTCTTTCATGTGATAATAATACTCATCGTGGGACCGTATTTGTTTTGAAATTATAAACAGAGAATATATAAATATAATCCTTTTTTACTTTATCTTATCCATAGGATCAAGAACGTATTGTTTTAGGGTCAAATTTTCGAAAATTGAGTTTTTGCTATATTTACACGTTTTAAGGTCCCCTGAATTCGAAAATCATATTTTTTGCGGTTGGTCTGTGTGTGTCTGTTATCAGCATATATCAAGAACAAATAGTAGCAGAAATTCCAAACTCGGTATTCTAAATGTGTATCATATAGGGATGCTACAGTAAGCTTTTCGTTGAGATGAAGCAAACGGTTCGTGTACAGGGACACTCAAAAGTATTCAAATACATTACGCCTATGGAGGAAATTGCAGGTAAGTAGAGTTTAACATCTATAGACTGCACTAAACAAAATGAAACGAATATATATTTTTTGTAATAGAGATATAGTCAACTGGGAAATTTTTTTTTGTGTATGTCGGAGCTTCGCCTCCCCCCCCTGGGGGAAAGTCCCCCCTCGAGGGGAGTAAATTATCATGATGGGTATCTTTCAAAAGAGCTTGCCAATACCTTTAAAACGAATGGTTGAACCATCGATCTGAGTGTGAAGGTGTTCACATATGTTTGGTTAAATTTTAATTGAGTTTTTAATTAAAATAAAATCTAATGATAAAGTAATGCATTATCGCAATATAAAATAATTAAATTTCATGTGTGATATTTTATTCACATAATTTGTTTTCAGACATTTGAGGAAAGAATTGTTTTTTTTAAGTGTCATTAAAAATTGCACAATTTTAATTATACATACGACCTACACTATTTATTAACATAAAACATTAACACACATCATTGAGAAATCTAATTTGTATATGTTTTATATCTAAATTATAAATAAAATGTTTATCTTTTAAATAGAAAAGTAATTTATTTTATGGGATAAAAAGAAAATAAAATAATAATAATATCTAACGGAAATTCTGACATTAAACGTAATTATAAAATAAAAAGTGTTCTCAAATAGTCATAAAACAAGGAAACTCATTGTCAGAATTTATATTATTTCAACACAGGATGTAATTTATTTTAGATTGCGCAATATTGATGACTGCATTTCTTAACCGTCTCTTTCTCTTGTCTAACGGTAGTTTGGCAAAATGTTGGCGATTAAAGGGTTACTACAATTATAAACCGTCATTACAAATTCAAAAATTAACATTGTTTTATCCGATAAACAATGAAAGTATTTGGCACTATAATTTGGCTGTTTTTCTAAAATTTGGCTCTTTTTCTTCAGACATCTCAGATCTGTTCTGGTGTAGGGATCTCAGAACTGCTCCAGATCATAGGATTGTAAACATGTAATTACTTCGCTCTCTCCCCCATCTTATGCGACAATCTCAACGTTTAACCCTGGGTTTATGTACTTCATTATTAAATGTTTCACAACGCTCTGTATCTAATTATTGGATATATTAATACTTTATATATTTTTGCAAGAATTATTCAATAAAAGCATCTTGATGACAGCAATTAGACTTATTATTGAAGTATTGCTAACCTGACTTTCTTTACAGAAATCTACATTAGTCAACGAACGCGAAGAAATTCATCTTCACACAAATTGGTGCTAAAGCACCAGGAGTTGAGATTGGTCGACATGGGGGAGAGGGGCTGTATTTATTCTTATATATATTTTATTAAACATTTTTCGCAAGTTGTTACTTAAACTTTGCCATCGAAAAGCTTCAAAGTCACGTTTTTGGTTAGAAAATTTTTTTAGAAGAAAGACTCTAGAAACTTTGAAAAACTAGAGTACTTTGAAAGACTCTAGAATTGTGCTTAGATTTTGCTAAAACTGAAATAACTACTCACACTTTTAATACAGAAAATTTCAAAGGGCCTAAAGAAGAAGTTTATTGTTTTATGAATTTAACTAAAGAAAAATTCCAAGAATTAAATTATAAGGAGAAAATAGATGTATACGGAGTATACACTAGTTACTTTGGTGACAATTTTTACCTGTTGACTTACAGAAACAATGGATTAATTTTTCTAGCTAAAAGACTTTGAGTGGAGTACTGTCCAGTCCACCTCTCGAGCAAAACAGTCCCAACCTTAGTCACTCAGCATTGGTTGCCTGAGTCAGGTCTACTTCCAGGTTATATATGTATCTACAGGGCTTTGAAAATTTTACTGTTAATTTGCTTTTTTGAGCAGCTGTTTCGGATACAATATGATCTTCATCATCTACAGATTTTTTTTATTTAAAGCATTCAGTTCAGAATTCACGCCGAACAATATTTGTACATCTTTTTGGTGAATTTGTACATCTTTTTGGCTTCTGTGGTTTTGCCTTCAAAACTAAAAATAAACGATTAACGTCGCATTTTTTCCACCTCTTCAATCTGGATTCGTGTCAGCAAAAATTCTACGGTAATAGAGAAACAATATTCCCGAGATCGTGACGTTTTATGGTGGTCGGCATTTCGTCATTTATCACGTTTAGCTCCAGCTCCTTTATATCTAACAGGCGATTTTTTTCATCATCTCACGGACAGTTATTAAGCATTTATCTGTGCACCTTAGTTTCAGAATCCATTTTGGACAAAATAATTTCATGGAGTTCTGACCTCTGATTCAAGCGAGCAGTCCCAGTCCGATTTACCTCCTAACGGTTGCCTCTTGCATGTTTAATTCAAACTCCTATGTCTTTCCACATTGAGTTTGTCGGCTTCTGTTCTGTTCTTATAACCTCGTCGATGGACCTGTGTTTTCCCTGTGCGGTAAAGTGATGTGCCAAGTATGTTTTTATTTATGTGTTAAACCATAATCATGCGCTTTTGCACTCAAAGCAGAAAAGCCATACGTGCATTCATACGGCAACCCGAATTTTTTTACGTGTATAGGTGCTCAAAAAGAAAAAGAAGAAAGTGTCTCTGGATATTTGTTTGTGAAAAATTACTTACAGTTTTGTAACTGATATTGCTTTAGTTTTATAACTGATACATCATTTAAAAAAAAACAAGAGTGAGATTCATAACTTTCTGCGAACAGAATATTTTTAAAGATTGTGAATCAAACTAGCAGATTATACTCTGTTATTTTTAAGTGATTTTTACTGAGTAGTTGACACTGAAATTGTGACTGAATATTGAACAAAACTCATCAGTGAACTTTTTTTTTGTTTGTACTGACAGAAAATTTGATTTTTCAAGATATTCGTAAGTACAAAAAATTACTTTTCAAAGTAAAGAGTTTATTTCTTTTGTATTTATTTGTATAGTTTATAATGCTTGATTAATTTTTGAGTAAAGTTTTAAATAATTATAATTTAAATAATTATGTTGGTAATAATTTGACTTATTATATATATGTTTCTCAGATATTTATAAATATACACAGTTTGTCGAGTATGTTTACATATTCATATTTTAATTAAAAAAAAAAAAAAAAAAAAAAAAAAAAAACAGTTTATATGTTATTGAATTTTATTTACACAATAGGTGCAAAGTGCTTATGTACAAATAATTATACTTGTTTAAGGTAGTTTAATTTTGCATTATAAATACAAAATATTTGCAATAAAGCAAATTAAATTTACATATTTTTACTTCTATTATTATTTTTGGAGAAAGTGTTCACATTCATTGTTTTTTTTTCTTCAGTAAATACAATGACAGTGATTAAGATAAAGAATTCTGAGAACATAATTAGTTTTTCATATGAACTTTTTCTTATATGAAAATATTGATTTTTTTAAAATTATATGATTGTGATTTGTGTTTTATACATTTCAAAATATTCGCATGTTTAATCATATATTTGTTAGATTTCTCAGTTCTTTCTATACCATATATTGAAATAAACAAATTAATTTAATTTTTCCTATTAAGTATACTTCAAACTTAATTTTAAATGAAGATTTATTAAGTTTTGTTATATTTTCAAATTCTAAATACATGCTCCTACCAAAAAAATTAAAAATAATTTAAATGAGAATATATTTTTCTATAATCGTTCGAGATTGATTATTTGGCAGGTGAACATTTCCCACCTTTCACACATTTACAAACACATTTTTACAAATATTTATATTTACACATTTCACATTTTTTTTTATAAAATTGATCTCTCAGTTCTTGTGTGGAAAATTTTTAATTAATCATTAATAAATTGATTAATTTGGCTTGAAACTGTAAAAAATATTTACTTTCGAGCGTTTGTATGGAGGATCTTTTTCTTACATTAACACATATTCACACACATGTTCTTATACATACACTAAGTCTAGTTTTTCATAAATGACATTTAGTTGTAAAGTTTTTAATGATAATTTAATTTGTACACATTATAATTATCCTTTCTACATTTCAAAATTTTGACACATTTCCTATTTTAAGATTTATTTTGTTTTTTTTTGTAATTTTGTGCCCCACTGTTGCATTTAATGACGTCTTGAATGTAGTAGTGTTTGTTTGGTACTCGGGGTATATTTCTTTCTTTGGAAATCCTGGCCAGATTTCTTTATGGGGAGAGATCTGCCTTGATTACCTTGCATTGCACAATTTTACTTTTGCTAGAATTTTATTTTCATTTATACAAAATATTTACTTTGCTAAATTTACAGTTCTGCATTTGTTTTCCATATACATATGTAAATAAAAAAAAATAATAATAATTAAATGAAGGCAATAAGGTAATTAAATTGATAAACATTGATTCTTTATTTATTAAATATTTTTCTCATTTTTTTACATTTGTTCACTGCATGTAGATGTGACGGGATTACGTCATTACAGTAAATCAGCTGTTGTTCATAAAAGACTTTCCCGCCCATAATATTTTACATGCATGATGTTCTTATTTTCACACATTGCTATAAATTTACACATTTCATCTTACACGAACATTCAAAATTCACTTTCTTTTTAATTTGCTATGCCTATATATATATATATATTTACACTATGCAATAACAGATTTTTTTATATTTTTGTTTACATTTTTTTTACACACATCAAGTTTATTTATTTTTCTTTTATATATTACAAGAACTTGATTATGCTGATTGAACAAAAATTTATAAACAAAGAAACTGAGAGGCTGACAAATGGATAAATAAATAAAGAGAAATGAAATAAATACACTCTTTTTATTCATACAATGGTGAAAATATTTTGTTGAAGCATGTTTATTTATTTATTTTTTTTTTTTGTGTATTCTTTCTGAAAGACTGAGATGCATATCTGTCACTCACCATGCATATAATAATATTAAAGGAAATAGTAATCAGAAGAATGATAATATTTTTATGTTTTTTTTTAGTGTAAATATAATTTAACTGTGTTAAAGCATCATATATACTTATTTACTCACATTTTATCATAAATATTTATTTGTTGGTTTATATTCTTATTCGTATGTGTATCTTTTTATTTTTATTAATATGTATACATTAATATTAGTATTTACATCTAATTGCTAGCAAATTTTATAACATCAAATATCAGGCCTTGTGTATTCGATGCATCATTTTTAGAAAACAGCATTGCGCAACTTTTGAGCAAATATTTTTGCCTTTTTTTATAGATGTCAGCTGATTATGATTAATTTTTTAGTCGACTTGATGAACAATTTGAATTCATCTTTTATTGAGAAGTTATTTATACTTCCTTTACTCGAGTTTTTATTGAATTTGATATGAGCATTTATGATAGCCCTTGTAGCTAGTCTTTATATTGATTTTAAGCTCATTTTAAGAGGCCTCGTTGAACTCATTAGAAGTTTATATTGTCATGACCTTTTTTTTTTAAACAATTTCATGTGCACATTTTTTTTTAATTTCATTATTAATTAAAGAGCTGTCATCAGAGATCATAAATAATAATATTGTGGCTATTTTTTTTTCATCAGTAATACCATTCTAGAATGTTTACGGACATGATTGAAAGTTATCGAGAATTTTAATCTCGCATTTGTATTATAAAAAAAAAAAAAAAAAATCAAATATTTTTATAATCATGAGCATATAAAGGGATATACATTATATATAATATTTATAATTCTGCTTAATTTTAAATGACAGTATTTCATAACACAATAATACACTAATTATACTATTGTTTACATTTTATTCTCTCCATTTTGAAGTAATTTATGATTAATATACGAATACAATTAAACATACACTTTGTTTTAAAGTTATTAGTAATATATATAGAGAGAATGTAATGTTTTTTTCATTTTTATGTTTTTCTACTTGCTTACAAGGTAATTTTACCGATAAAATATTTAAAAAAAAAATCGTCTCAAATAAGTAACAAATTTATATGTTTCTTTCTGTATACATTTTTGCTGCATTATGTACATGAGTTCTTATGCGTGCTGTCTTTGGGTCAGAACTTCATTGTCAATTGATTAATTTGGGGTACGGTTAAATGGCAATGTTTTCAATAGTTATTTTACACGTTTTGACACATTTCACACATTATGGCATGTTTTAATTGGCCTCACAACCCAATTATTCAGCCATGTTCTCTTCTGAGTTTATACACTTTTCTCTGACTTAAATATTTGGCATGTCATGTGTTCACATGTCAGGTGATCAGCAATATTTTAATTTTAAAATTGTTATTCTTTTTTTTGTAAAATATAGTTAGAAATTTATAAAAGATAAATTATTTATAATTATAATAATAATAATGATAAAATTTTATCCATCTTACACATTATTTCACATGGCTTACCTTGCAGTATTGTATAAAAATAAATAAAAAATATAAAATATATAGGTTCTAATATTTACACATCTTCGTCCAAGACGTAAGTGATCTAAACACACACACACACACACACACAAAAAAAAAAGTATCGTATCATGCATACTTAACAAGTTTAACATTTTGTATTTCTCAATTATTTAATCATTATTCAATACAAACATCACGAATAATACATATTATTAATAGAATAAAATATAAATATTATTAAAATATTATTAGAATTCGTCCATGTTGACAATTTACACTTTTCAGTTGTGATTCAGGTTTTATAAATTATTGTATTTCTTAGGGAAAAGGGAATTGATAGCATATTGGTATCATTCTTCATTATTTTAAACCACGTAATGTTTGAAAAATGAACTTACTTCATGTTTTTTTTTAGAAATAATTAATTATAATTGAACAAAAAAAACTAATTACATTTTCTATTAAAAATTTTCCAGACTTCATACTTGTGTCCTATTACTTTATTGATTGGGCTATATATATATATATTTTTTCATTTTCGCAATTCACTTTACACAAACAAAAGGCATTTAATTATGTCGTGTTGCAGAATGCTTGCTGTAATTTTATTTACACACAATATATGCCTCTTCTGCCTCACACCCTAACTCAGTAAGTTATTTTTGGCTGTGGCCTCACAACCCATAATGTCAATTATAATTTGTATACTGATTCACACACACTAGCTCAATTTGTATAAATTTTAGGTCTTCACATATTGGCGTTCTGGTACTTTCTTTATATTCTAAAAAAAAAATTCCATACCAAAATATCTCATCAAAATATTGTTTTATTGAAATTAGTAAATAATAAATAATTTCAGGCAAATTAATAGATTGCATAAACTTGTGAATACTTAAAATATTTTAATTTTGTAATTATTGATTTCCTTTTTCCTTGCCTTCAATTTGTCATACATTTTCAAGAAAAATTTGTTGAGAATGCATTGTCATACAGCTGTGAATTATTATAAATACTACATTGCATTGCTTATTTTATAATTATAATGTCATGATTTCAATATACATTGTCGCTTCTTATGAAAGATAACTATGTCCAGTACAAACAAGTTCTAATTAATTATTGGTATTATATATATTTGATGTTTAATTTTACATTATTAGCCACTTTGTAATATGAAAAGTATTTTTAAAGTAATATTGATTTTATATAGAAAGTTATTTTGAAATTTGTAGTATGTATTTGTCTTGATGCGAGAGAGAGAGCGATTTTTTTTAATTACCTTTCGATTTTTTTTTCTTTTTAGGCGAAGGGGAGAAATATGTGAAGGTGTTCACATATGTTTGGTTAAATTTTAATTGAGTTTTTAATTAAAATAAAATCTAATGATAAAGTAATGCATTATCGCAATATAAAATAATTAAATTTCATGTGTGATATTTTATTCACATAATTTGTTTTCAGACATTTGAGGAAAGAATTGTTTTTTTTAAGTGTCATTAAAAATTGCACAATTTTAATTATACATACGACCTACACTATTTATTAACATAAAACATTAACACACATCATTCAGAAATCTAATTTGTATATGTTTTATATCTAAATTATAAATAAAATGTTTATCTTTTAAATAGAAAAGTAATTTATTTTATGGGATAAAAATAAAATAAAATAATAATAATATCTAACGGAAATTCTGACATTAAACGTAATTATAAAATAAAAAGTGTTCTCAAATAGTCATAAAACAAGGAAACTCATTGTCAGAATTTATATTATTTCAACACAGGATGTAATTTATTTTAGATTGCGCAATATTGATGACTGCATTTCTTAACCGTCTCTTTCTCTTGTCTAACGGTAGTTTGGCAAAATGTTGGCGATTAAAGGGTTATTACAATTATAAATCGTCATTACAAATTCAAAAATTAACATTGTTTTATCCGATAAACAATGAAAGTATTTGGCACTATAATTTGGCTGTTTTTCTAAAATTTGGCTCTTTTTCTTCAGACATCTCAGATCTGTTCTGGTGTAGGGATCTCAGAACTGCTCCAGATCATAGGATTGTAAACATGTAATTACTTCGCTCTCTCCCCCATCTTATGCGACAATCTCAACGTTTAACCCTGGGTTTATGTACTTCATTATTAAATGTTTCACAACGCTCTGTATCTAATTATTGGATATATTAATACTTTATATATTTTTGCAAGAATTATTCAATAAAAGCATCTTGATGACAGCAATTAGACTTATTATTGAAGTATTGCTAACCTGACTTTCTTTACAGAAATCTACATTAGTCAACGAACGTGAAGAAATTCATCTTCACACTGAGATAATTTAAAATAAAGTTATCGATTTTTTTTCATTTTTAACAAATAATAATAATAATAATAATAATAATAATAATACAAATTAATTATATGTAAATTCAACTTTTTTTGGATATTTAGTGTTATACTACTTCTCTAATATGGAAATCGTCTGCATTATCATGGACGATAACATTTTAAATACTAATTTTAATAAATTATTTTTACTGAGTAAATTTGTATAGGAAAATATAGAAGAAAGTCGTGTGGTGGCCACAAAACACTAGTTATTTGTTATTAGCGGATGTGCTTTACTAATAATATTTTACAATTTTCAGAAAAGCTGTTCGGAAATTGATTCCTTATAGTGATATGATAAATAATGTATGTTTTAAGCTAAATATTCATCGCTTGTTTTTTTTTGTATATTTACACGTTTTGAGGCTTCCTGATTACCGTAGTCAAGTTTCTTAACGTTTGATCTTTGTCTGTGTCTCTTAGAGTAACTTAAAAACGAATCATTTTACGAGATCCAAATGTTTTCATTTGAAGTTAATATAATTTTGTTGCTGGAAAAGTTTGATCAGGATTGATAAGTTTCAATGAATGTTGCATGTGAAAATTGTCTGTCTAATTTTAAGTCAACTTTTAATTTTAATAACAGAATTAAATTCTATATAAATGTAGGTGCATTAATGAAATGGGGGGACAGAACTAATTATCATATAAAACTCTTCTAAAGCCTAATTTGAATTGTTTTAACATAGGTTTACATAACAGTACTCGTTATCTTACCTCTTAAGAGCGGACAATACCTAATCTCGCCGGCAGCCTTCGCCCATGTTATTCTATGGGAAAATTTGTTCACATAATTACTCATTACCTAATGAATATTTTTCAATTCTGTTTTCACATTTAGAAAATTCATAAGCGTTCAATTAGTACTTGTTTTCCAAAAATTGATTTTTTAAATTTTTAGTATTTCATTTTGCGATTAGAAAATGAGAAAAATGCATTTTGTGAAAAATCGCATTTTTGAACTCAAAATTAAAATGCAAAAATTAAAAAAAAAAAAAAAAAATGAATTTTTCAAAAATGAGTACTCATTTAACGGTTATGAATTTTCTGACTGTGAAAACAGAATTTAAAAGTATTCATTAGGTAATGTGTAATTGTAGCAATAAATTTTCCCATAGAATAACATGGGCGAAGGCTGCCGGCGAGATTAGGTATTGTCCCCTCTTAATCTCCAACCTGTATTTATAGTATTAAATTTCAGGGTAAGAAAGTTCTTACCCGCTCCGTCCGAAGACATCCGAGTAAATTTCAGGGTAAGAGGAAGTCGTGTGAGTGACACACCAGAATATTTTGTATGTTTTCAACGTGATTTGTAATCTTAAAAGAATTTAATTTAAGGCAAGTTATATTATTATTTTTCAAATAAATTAAAATTATTAGAACTTTTCAAATCAACTAGTTAGTGAATTGACCTTTGTCGGTTTTTGCAGTGAGTTATTTTGTTTATTTTTCATTTTCATTCTTTTAGGTAAAGCTAGGAGAGATTGCGCGGCAGGAGAGATTGCGCACATAGGGGATCGGCAGGAAGAATTACAGTGTGCACTCTGAAATTCGAGGTAGTTCTACAATATCGATAGCGAGTGCTCACTTAAAAGTGCATGTTCATTGCTTGAACAGTCTAAGGTTAAACGTGGTCATTTTGTCCCGTTTTCAAAAATGTTTGCTTAAAAATTTACAAAACCCTTTCTAGGCATTTTTATAGAATGGTAGTATTACAAAATACTTTTCAATTAAACGATTTCCCATGGACTCGTTTATAAATTTTGCTTGTGGCAGGTGGTTGCATGAAAGTTGCATAATTTGTAACAACGAGTGCAACGATTATAGACGACGACAGATTAGAACAAACAAGAAACCATTCAAACTGAAAAGGAACTTTATTAATTTTAAGTTATACATATTATCTAGTAACTAATTGTTACTTTTTATTATCTAGTCTTGTTTTTTTATCTGCTTCTTTAATTTATTTTCTTTAAATAAAAATTTTTAATCCTTTTTATTTTTTATTATTATTTTTTATTTTTTAATTATTAAATTGAAATACCTACATGTAATACAAAAATATTTGTTTACAAAACCTTATACCAATAATGTCATTTAAAAGTAATTATCATTGTCAACAATTTAATTGTAGTTAGTTAAAGTTAAGCGCAATCTCTCCTACCCTATAAGGAGAGATTGCGCAAAATAGCTCTCTTGGTTTTATTACAGCTGTTGCTTTAAATCAGAGTATAACAACAAAATAGTAATGGAAATGCGTTTTAGCAAAATATTAAAATTTAATTTATATATATATAACGTTTTGTCAAATTGTGCACAAACTCTGCTAACTTTACCTTATATATAAGTGTATTATGTCCGACTTTTAATACTCTTTAGGGCTAATGAATTATATAAAAATCTATATACATGCCTTTCCTCCATATAACAATATTAATAATAGTAATTAAATATAAAAGCGAGTGAAATATTAACGAATTAAAAAAATAATGCGGGAAGTATTTTTTATTTTTGTTTTTTTCTTCAACCAAGGTATATAGTTTAATAAATAGCACCACAAAACTGGCGTTGTAAAAAATATTGCTTACAAACTTTGAATAAACACCATAAAATGCAATAAACTCGCAACAATTGTTTCGGGTCGAAAAAACACACGACCCTTCATCAGGCGAATAAAGTAAGCACGAGTGCTGCAGTCAAAGCGGCAACGCGTTGCCGCTTTGACTGGCTTCGTTTTCAGCTATATTGGCTATATTCAGCTATATTCAGCTATATCAGCTATATTCAGCTATATTGCTAATTTTGGCTTCGTTTTCAGAGCTATAGTCATTTCTAAATTCACTTAAAAAATTATAAGTCCTGCACTGATAAAATATATATATATATACATAGTTCTTACGACGATGATCTATAACGTACGCCTTTCAACTTTGATCTCAGTCGAACGAAGCAAAAATTTGTCATTGTGTTTACATACATACACATATCACCGTAAAAATACAAAAAAGAATTCAAGTGAACTGAAAACGTATAGATACACCGAAATCTCACAGTCGAATTATTTCATGAATACAATAAATTCCTTACATAGTATATATTCGAAAAATAAAAAACACAAAGGAGAAAAATTTGATTTACTTTTTTTACTACTATGAAAGAATGGTAAAAACAAAACTTTATTTTATTTTATTTTTTTTTTTTTTTTAGTCAGAAGATAATATTAATATTCATTACCAGAGCGTGTTTTTCAATGAGCTGAAAAAATATTGATATATTTTACGTTTGACTCTTAATAGAATCAAGGCTAATTAACGATATAAAAATAAGCAGAAACGTAGTTTCTTGCATGTCTAATAATACATTAACAGCGAAAAGAAAAAAAAAAATGTATAAAATCAAGTAGAAAGCTAGATTATGAAAAAATCCTAAACTTGAATTTAATTAAATAACATTTTTCGACAACTGTAAAATTTTCAGCTAAAATAACACTAGATCACAAATAATAAAGTAAAAAATTATTTTTTCTCCCCTTTTTTTTTCATCCCCCCCCCCCAAAAAAAAAAAAATAAATAAAATTACATGGCTTAACATCTAACATGTATTGAAGATTTTTTAAAGTGTTTTAATTTCAATGTTTAGTTTTTATTATAACTTATTATTTCTATATTATCATCATATTTATCATTGTAAAATATCCTAATAATTTTTAACTATCAATGCAAATTTGCCTGAAAAAAAAAAAAAAAAAATCCAATTTGGACAGTTAAAACAAATAAATAAATAATATAGAAAGTTTTATAAATTATGTTAATTTTCAATCGAATTTAAAAACATTCCACTGCGCACTCATTTTTATAAATCCCTTTTTTTTTTCTCATTTGTAAATAATACGTGCAATACATTAACAGTACAAATGCCCGAATTCAATGTTGCGGCTGTGAAACACGACGTTTTCCTTAAAACTGATTTTTATTATTGTTGTTGTTATTGTTATTATCATTATTATTATACAGATCACTTTATATTTTAACTGTATTAAAAGTGTTTTATAATGTATGTAGAATGCATAATTTTTCGTTCATTTATTCTCTTATATATATATACATATATTTTCTATAATACTGAATATCTCTCAGACTTTCAATTGCATGAAAATTTTGATGACTGCCTGTAAAACTATCTTCACCTTCAGCATACTCTTAGGATTGGGAAGTTGATGGAATGCAGTTACTTGCAGACGCGATATCGTTTTCCGGATTCCACAAGACTGTGTTAAATTTTACAGCCATACATGCATAGTAAATGTTATTGTTTTCTGGAAAATATTTTGAAAACTAAAAGAAAATGATCTGGAAAAAAAAACAAAAAAAAAAAAAAAACAATATACATATAATGTATATAATGCAGGGTGTCTCAAAAAGTATAAAATGCTGTTTCATTCTTTAACTGTTGAAGAGAGGTGGGCAAAGTAAACTGTAAAGTTTTTCAAAAAAAAAAAAAAAGAACATTGCGTTAATAGCAATGTCTTCACATTAATTTACGAAAATTTGAACTTTTTAAATTTTGTGTATGATTTTTCTAGAAAAATTTGGCCAATTAAGGTTTTAATTTCTCAAAAACACACGATTTCTCTAATGCACCGACCTTATGGAAATTTTGCACATTATAGAAATGCCTCTCATAGGACACAATGCTTTGGAAAACTTTCAGGTGTTCCTTTATACAAACCAGTAAAGTTATCACTCTATTTTCAATAGGGAACATCCGATAGTGAACTTGAATAACATATATCAATTTCAAGAAATTCCATAAATATCTGCAGGAGTTAGAGCGCGGACAGACAGACAAACTGAAATCAAAAACACTTTTCAACCTTGTTGGAAAGGGTTAAAAAGAAATATATGTTAATTTATGGGGGGGGGGGGGGGAGAGTAATAGTATAATCTGCTTTTAAAAATATCTTAGTTTGCAGTAAAATACACCAAAATAAGGGGATGTTGAATGATGATTAATAAAAAATTTCTAAGCAAAGACCATGCAAAGCAAAAACTTAAATACACTCATGTGTGTAAAAAAAAAATGCAACACCATGAAAGAATCCTCAGAATCAAATGAAATTTAATGCACAAATGGCTTGTATTAGTACATATAAATGATCAAATTTTCAAAGCAAAAAAAAAAAAAAAAAAAAAAAAACAATATTAAGTGTCTAAAATCAGTATTTGGTGTGGCCACCATGTGCTGCAATAAGTGCTGCTATACGACCTGGCATAGAGTCAAACCACCAGGCAAACCATCAATGGTAATTACTCCATTTTCAATAGGGAACATTCGACAGTGAAATCAAATAACGTATATTAGTTTCTAGAAATTCCATGAATATTTACGGGCGTTACACTGAGAAAAAAAAAATATCGCTTTCATCTAGAACGAATAGGTGGCCCTTTTCTAAATCCCTAAACTAGAAATATAGATTTCCGAGCTATGAGTATAAGGCACGCCAATACACTGAGAAAAAATTCTATAACTGACAGCTAGAATCTAAATTGTGGCTCTAGAAAAAATAGTTCCATATAATCCTTATAAATTTCTTATAAAATTTTTTCTTGTCCCATCGAAAGCGAATTCTAGAGACCTCTATTAGAATTCTCGAGCGTTTGCCTATATTATCGAGGATAAACCTATTTGAAAATATCTCCAAATGAATGGGAATACAAGAGGCGGGTTTCAGCAACTATAATCTTGGTTTATGACCCAGTTCTAGAAAATCCAGCGTGAATTTCAAGTAATACAAGATTCAGAATATTCAGAATATTGTTTCTCCATTTAGAAATGTGTAGATTAGAAGTTCTCGACCATTTCGTCTATTCAGTTTATTGGCGTACCTTATGCGCATAGCTCGGAAATCTATATTTCTAGTTTAAGGATTTAGAAAATGACTATTTATTCATTCTATATGAAGGCGGTATATATATATATATATATAGCAAACAATTGACAGGAAAATTTATAAATATATAAGTTTTACAGATTAGAAAAACCAATAGGAGAATTACAAACCAATGCGTAAGATTGCAGCGAAAGGAAATGCAAAACTTAGATGTAGTAATATATAAATGCAGAAATATATAAACAAATGAATGAAATTAAATGTAGAAATATATAAACAAATGAATGAAATAATACCCCAAAAAACACTGAGATCTTCATCAGGGAGGCCCCTCAGTGTAGGGGTGAACGAGAAGTTTCTGAAAGGACAGTAGCTATAAGCTAATAACTATCCTTAGCCCCCAACTTCTCACCAAACAGAAAACCACCAATAACTGAAGAGAAATCAAACATACATATAATGTTTTAAACTACTGAAAATATTTTATAAAATTATATATTTTATAATATATATTTTTTATTTTATATTATATTTATTTTATATTATATATATATATATATATATATATATATATTATATATTTTCCCTCAGTGTAGAGCGCGGACAGACAGACAATCCGAATTGATTATTGCTTTTCAACCTTGTTGGGATGTTTTAAAAACTGTAAATTTAAAAGCAAAGTTATTTATTTTTTAATGTATATTAGAGAATATATAATTTAAAAAGTACAATTATGATTGTTTGTCAAACAATCTAATAAAATACAATTATAAACATTGCTAATAGTGATATGGTAATATATTTTACCTCAAAGTAGGTGAATGAATGCGAAATACATATTCCAAAATGTCTATTCATTCATAAATATGTATGGGAACATTAAATATATACGAAACTATACATTTACGTAGAAAGAAAGAGAAAAATTTAAATGCACGACCGCTGAAGCAATTATGTTCCACAAAGATCGTTATTATTACTGTTTTAATTTTTCTAAATTAATCGTAATACGGTTCTAGGCTTTTAAAATGGGGATTCCTAATGAAAACTTTAAACGTAGAAATTAAAAATTTTCCCTAGTCGAAATTAATTATAATGAATCGCTCAGCTGTCTTCAGGTAAATGGCTGCGTATCACGCTAATTTTCCCATTTGCGTGTGTGTGCATACTTACACGTGTTGTTTTGAAAAAACCAGACTTCGTTAAGACTCCATTTTCTTTCTGTATATATATACACGACTTAGTGTAACGTTTCGTTAATATTGTATGAAAACGCGTATTTGTACATTATTTCTACTTTGAATATGGGATTTTTTCTTTTATAACTATTTTTAAATGCGTTGTTTTAAATAATAAAGTAAAAACTATTAAAATTTATAGTTGAAATGTAGAATAATTCAAAATTTTAGAAGTGCACATACTTTTGAAAAAACTTTTATGTGTTTGAAATACGTGAGCAACAAAAACTTCGCAAAGAGAGAGAATGGAAAAAAAAAAAAAAAAAAAACATTAAAAAGCGTACGTTTTTAAAAACTTAAAATTTGTGGTAATGATCCCTTTTTTTTTTTTTACGAATTTTGCGTCAGATGCTTGGAACTTGCCCTTGGAATCGTTTTTCTTTTTTGTTATTAATTGTTTATTTATTTATTTTTATTATATATATGAAGTAGTAAATTCAATTCATTAAAATATCGAATTTTTACAACTGTGTTAAGATAATCTACAAGTAATTTTAGTGAAAATACTATATTAAAAAGCAAGAATATCTGTTTCAAATATTAGTGAAATTGCCAATATGGATACCATCACTAAAATAAATCTCTAAATACTGAAAAAATTAAAGGAATAATATATTGTAGAAAAATAACACTGCTGCTTCTTTTCAGTCGGGCAGGAAGAGATGTTTGCAAAAATCAGATGTAATGTTTCGAAATACGAGTGGTTTTAAACAAAATAAATCTGGCCTCTGCCTAAGACATTACATATGTTAAAATAGAATAACGAAAATAGATTCAGAAAAACAACATTGAAAATCATTTAAATTTAGTAAGAAAATTAAAGAAAATTTAAACGTGTATGTTCCTTCTTTCTTCAATTTTTAAAAATTTATTTCAAATCACACCAAACATTTTTAAGTTATTTTTTTATATATTAATTTGTGGCTTATGTTACGTTTGTACGTTGTGTCGCTTTCTTGCTCTATCTGATGTGTTTATTTCTTTTAGCTGGATGATGATTTGTGCTTAATAATTTTAAAGTGTTTGTTTATAAATTTCTTTTGTAATTAATCCTTTGCCACGAGGACACAGTTACTAATAAATGACTGCAAAGATTCCTACCGGAACTTTTCAGCAAAATTTTGCTTTTAAAACTAACAAGGAAACAATCAAAAGGTGTCGTCTTCAAAAAATGTTGAAAAAAAAATATATGTGATTCTACTGTTCATAAAACACCAGAAAGTGAAAAAATTATCCACTGAAATGAATTACAGCAATCACAAAAGATTATCAAAATTAAGCATTTTTGGCGATTTAGCGCTGTTAGGCAGTAGGTTTACTAGGACCGAGATTCCCGTCTACGAACAGAACCGTGTTTTGCTTCTCCGCCAAGTGCTCAAAATCAACCTAACAGTGTGAAATCGCCAAATATGCTTAATTTTGATAATTTTTTGTGGTCGCTGTAATTCATTTCAGCCGATACTTTTTTCTTTCTGGTGTTTTAAGAAGAGTAGAATCACCTATATTTTTTTTTTTAATTTTTTTTTGAAAACGACCTTTTGAAAGTTTCCTTGTAAGTAGAAAAAAGGCATTTATTTCTTATATATTATTTTTGTTCGTGAATTCTGGTGGCTGTTGATATTAAATGAACGTATGATTACCGTGCCACCCAGAAGGTTAATCATATTTTTCAGGAGTTTGTTTCTATTTCAAATATGCATCTCATCAAACAATGATTCATAGGGATAGGGAGGGAAGAAGGAGGAGGTCCTGTCCAGACTTTTTAGACAGGGTTTTGTTTTGGGGAAATTGTTAAAAATCTACACACGTAATTTTGCGAATCAAAATAAGTGTGAAAATCAAGTTCTTCTGAACTTTTCGGTTAGGATCCTTTTTTGTGAAATTGTGAAAAATGTAATTTTGCAAAATAAAATTACAATTAAAATAATTTTTTTTAGATAATGAAGGTTCACTTTTTATGGAACTAAATTCACACATATGAACAGAAACGTTTTAGAAATTAAAAATTGAATGTAATCATATTATGTAAAAAATACAGCCAAGCATGTCCGATTATTGAGGCGGTCTGTTCGCTCCACGGAAGATTTGTTTCCCAAATGAAAGAGATTTATCAATAGTCTGTTTTTAAGAGAAAAAATTTCTCAAAGAATTCTTATTTAGGAGAGCAAAATTTGTGAAGGGGCCCTTTTTTAGAATAAATTTTTTTGAGAAGGGTTCTTTTTTAAGTTATAAAATTTTGTGAAGGGTCCTATAACGGACCCAGTTTTACGTCTGGAGAAATCCCTAATAAATATTATAACTCATCTAATATTTAAAACATTTTCCTAAAATTTTCTAAAACTTATTTAATAAAAAAGAAATTTTAAATTAAATGCCATTAAAAAAAAATGCTTCTTAAAATTGGTACTTTTATATGTCGTACAACATATGCGTCGATCATTGTAAAAGTGAATTACTCCTTGTAAATGAATTTTCAAGGAATGTAAATGAATTTTTGCAAATTTATCTGTAGTAAATAAATGTAATTATTCAGAGTGGGTTCTCTTTCTTTATTGTTTAATACAAATCAAAGTTATAAGAAATTATAAGTTATAAGAAAGTTAATTTGAAGTAATATAGAAAATTCATTTTTATAAAGAATATTTAAGAGTTTTAGTCTCCTGAAAAATCAAATATTGCCCTTTATGGAATTTTAATGCAATTATTGTAGTTTCTTTCCTTTTGTAGAAAAGATGCCAAAAGTGACCCATAAACTTGACAATTGAACAAGAAAATACATATTTTTAAAATATGGAGCTACACCACTTTTCAAATGAACGACACATACAGTCGGTAACAAAAGTCTCCGAACACTAGCGAAAATTCCTATATAAAAAAAGTATACTTAATAAAGTTTTGTTAAATAAATCCTTGTCGAATCCTATTTTTAGACTGACTAAGAACAGCATTCGACAAGGATTTATTTAACAAAACTGTATTAAGTGTACTTTTTTTACATAGGAATTTTCGCTAGTGTTCGGAGACTTTTGTTACCGACTTTATATTACTTTATTTACAATATATATAAATGATTATTTATTTAAAAATTTGACACTTATTTTATCATTCTTGTATGTCATTAAAATTAGTTTCCTAATACTGTTTTTTTTTTTTTTTTTATACATATATATATATGTATTACTTACAGTCGGTAACAAAAGTGTCCAAACACTAGCAAAAATTCCTATGAAAAAAAGTACACTTCATACGGTTTTGTTAAAACAATCCTTGTCGAATCCTGTTCTTTGTCAGTGTAAGAACATGATTCGATAAGGATTTATTTAACAAAATCGTATGAAGTGTACTTTTTTTACATAGGAATTTTTGCTGGTATTCGGAGACTTTTGTTACCGACTGTACATGTAAAGTGAATTTCCTTTAATCTTGACTCATAAAAAATTGCGAAACTGTTAATGGGGATTCGGTCCCTGATACATTATTAATTTTCAATGTTTGATATATTTTGGAAGTCCAAAACGCAATTTCTTTCAAACAATAGTGACTGCATTGTTAGTAGATCCTTTTTTTTTTTTTTTTTTTTTTTTTTTTTTTAACTGCGTTATAATTGTGTTTCTGTTAACGCATAAAGTTTTTATTATTCTTTTTTTTTTTTTTTTAGTTTTAAAAAAGTAAAACACGTGTCTTGCACTACTCATGCACTTATCTGCATAGTTTGTCTCTTAAAATAAAATTTAAAAGGTATTTATTTTGTTTCATTTTCATTTTTCTATGCAAATTATCTTAATGAAAATTAGAAATAAACATCTTTAATTTGATAGTCCGTAAAACATTTAAAAATTCAAAATTATCAAAGAGTATTATGGTAGAGAAAAGTTTTGCTTACATTTTTGTAAACTTAATTATTAATTAATTAATTTTAACAACTTTGCCACAGTTACATATAAAATGCGTCAATAAAGCAACTTTTAACTTTCACATTCCTTTGCATATTTATTTCCCTTCTGAATTCTTATTTGTCTTTTTACGACATTTAAAAGTGTTTCTATGATAAATCTAAAACAATTCGGGAGAGAGAAACAAAATGGAGTTAGTGAATCCTTGGATAATATTTAATATGCGATAATCATGCAAATGTCTTGGTTAAAAGGCGTTACCATCTTATACTTTAGATTCCTCCCCTTTGTTCTTTTTTCTTTTAACGTAGTACCCGGAAATGTTACAGAAGTGAAAATTTGTTTATAATACGCTTGATAGAATTCTAAAATAAAGATGGCACTTAAAATATTCCATTAAAATAATGAAAATTATTTTGTTTCATTCATTTTCAATGTATTATGAATAATTTATTGTTTTTTTTTTTACTTATTTGAAATCGAAAACAAAAAGTAATTGCTATATCTTTATTTTTATTAAAAAATAACAGCCAATAAATAAGTTTTACTTACTTGTCTTTTATTTAAAAAGTAAATATTTAGATTTAGATTATATATATATATATATATAATTATGAAATGAAATTTTACAAGGTAGTGAACAAACGTTGTCATCCGCCATACAAAAATTTAGAAGTATATAGATGCATATATATTCAGGATTGCTACGGTTTCGCCTTTTTGACCTGACTCTTCCACAATTATATTTCTATACGACTTTTCTTACTAACTGATAATGTAAATATAAACATACTGAAGAAAATTGCGATAAAAATACAGGGAAATATACAGACTAGAGTCCTGCATCGGGTCGGGTAACCCGATTTTACCCGAACCCAACCCGACCTGCGGGTCGCGTTGACAAACTTTTTTCTCTTGCGGGTCGGGTTCGGGTTCGGGTCGGGTTTACGAGTCGGGTCGACTTGAGAACACGTTTCAAGAAAAAATTTTACAATTGAAAGTATAAATTTGTAGACATAATTATAGCTCTTTAACTGATTTTAGACACGTGTCGGAGCTCCGTATTCCTATACGCGCTTTCCGTATTCCTAACGTATATATCCACCTGAAAAAAAAAAAAAAAAAAAAAAAAAATGCGTATGAGCATGAGGAAAAAATATCCGTTTTCTTTTCTTCAACAAATCTAAAACTGATCATATGTAGAAATTCTATGAAAATTTTAAAGTACTGTATAAATTTTTATTGACTATTGTTAATATATATATATATATATATAAGAAATACAACATAACCTCTCTTATACGTTTTGGAAATTTAAGTTATTTCTCAATTTACTTTTTTTTTTTTTTTTTTTTAAAGATATTTTTATTTTCCATGTATTTTAGTCCTCGCTTTTATGTTAACGAAATTTTGAATTTTCTTCCATTTACATTTGTACATACAGCAAATATGCAGGGAATACTTGTCGTGATTTAATTAAAAAAAGTAATGTAAAATTAACACATAAAGGAAACGAATACGATCAAGGCAGATTATATTCTTTATCGTCTTCTCTAGAACAAATAAATAATGCACCAAGTAAAACTGAAACGAGAAGAAGCTAAGTTGCTGATTATGCGAATTTAAAGTGATCAGTGATCCTTAAAAAGCAGATGTTTAACTGCGAATCACATACATGCTACACAAATTATTATAGTAAAGTAAAAACATCTACATCGGACAAAAGCAATAAAGAATAATACATCTTTATTTTTTTTTAATTATTAGTATTAAATAATAAATTATGAAGATTTAATTTGAAGTACATTTTTTACTTTCTTCTATATTCAATAGAAGAAAGTATTGGATTCATAAAAATTTTCGACTTCCAGTTTTCGACGGATTTACATGTTTTGAGAGGTCTAGAACACGATTTTACCATTTATAGAAAATGTCTGTCTGTCTGTGTGTGTGTGTGAGACAAAGAGTTTGTTGCGACTGTATCTCCGGAACTACTGATCAGAATTATATATGAATTTATATGTAGAGTCACCTTGACCTAAATTAGTGCCTATCAATTTTTGTCAACTGATCAACAGGTGGCGCTGCTATACAGCAATTTCCGAGATTTAAGAGGAGGCAATATCTCAGGTTCTATTGAGTATAATCAAACAAAGCTTGATATGTGAAAAGGCTATTATGAGACATTATGATTATTCAATTTGAATTCTTGTCGGCCAACAGGTGGCGCAGCTGCACAGCGATTTCGGCAGTTTAAGGGAAGGCTATATCTCAGAAACTACTGCATAAAATAGCATATAAATTTATATGTAGATGCACCTTGACATAAATTAGTGTCTCAACTGTTGGTGTCAATCGCTCAACAGTTGGCGCTGTTATACAGCGATATTTGCAATTTAATGGGAGACTATATCTCAGGTCCTATTGTGTATAATCAAACAAAACTTAATATGTGAGAAATCCATAATGAGACATTATGTTGAATCAATCTGGATGCTAATCGGCCAATAGGTGGAGCAGCTATACTGCAATATCCCTCGATAATGGGAAGGCTATATCTCAACTTCTATGGCATATAACTCTACGAAACCTGATATGGGAGATAAACATTGTATAAACGTACTTTTTAAAATGCTATTTATAGGCAATAAAACTGTCTTCTTTTGGATATTTAGTGTTAGTTGTCTCTAAGATGAAAATCGTTTGCATTCGTCCTGTTAGATAATCTTAAAAATAATATTTTTAATAAATTATTTGCACTTAGTAAAATATAGGAAAGTATAGAAGAAAGTCTTGTGGTGGCCACGATATACTAGTTTACTCTTGAAGTTCACAACTCACATAAATGGTTAAAAAATATTATCGATCTTTTTATCAGTTTTTTTAATTTTTAAATTAAACAATTAGTAATTACATTTCAAATTCTTTTAAAAATAATTTACCAATTGTATGACAAGGAAAACTTTCCTTATTTTGTAATTTTAAAAAGTTTTGTATGATTTTTAGATGAATAAGTAATTTTTATTTAGCTTTCGGGTTTCGGGTCGGGTTCGTGTCTAAAGACAGCGGGGTCGGGTCGGGTGCGGGTCGTAAAAGTTTCTCTGCTGCGGGTTCAGGTCGGTTTTTGGGTTGATGAAAAAATTTTTGTCGGGTTCGGGTTGATAAAATTTTTTTTTGTCGGGTTCGGGTCGGGTTTCGGGTTGATATAAAATTCCTCTGTCGGGTTCGGGTCGGGTAAAACCCGACCCGCGCAGGACTCTTATACAGACTCCAAAAACCCTGTTATTTTTAGAGCGTTCTCTACTTAACCCTTTGCGGCGCAAGGTAATTGGGATAATTTAAATTACACTGCCACCGGAATTCACGAACAAAATTAAAAGAAAAGAAATTGACGACCTTTTCTGATTTGTTATAAAAGTAGAATTTTGCAAAAAAAAAAAAAAAAATTCGGGATGAGTTTTTGATGTTGAAAAATAAAATTAGGTGATGCTGTAGTGGCATCACCGCCCCTGAAAGGGTTAACTTGTATTACATAATCCGATTAGTGTCTAATACCTAAATCTGCTATAATATGCACTTATTATCCTAAAAGTGAACCAGATATTTCTAAAATCGATTAAAGTTTCGTCTGTGCCATGCAGACGGTGTAATGGTTAGCGTCCCTGCCTCCTAAACGGTTGGAACTGTGCTCGAATCCCGGACAAGGCATAGATGTTTCGTCCCTGTTGAGGGTAGCTATGACCACCAATCGGGCATCCCCTCACAAATGATCATCAATTCGGTGACATCCCGGCCAATGGCTAGTCACGCCGTGACATTTAAAGAAAAAAAAATGTCGTCTGTAAATAAGTAAAATCGTTAGCTTGTTTATAATTAATTTTTAATGTTGAATTTTAAATACAATTTCAATAAATCATTTCAATACAATGATTTCTAAAATATTAAAACATAAAATATATACCCTCGTTATTATTGAAGCTTAGAATCTAACACGTTATATATTTCCAAAAAAGTATTGAAGTATTTTAAACTATGGGTCAAAGAGAAAAAAAAAAAGTAGAAAAAAGCCAAGAAAAAAATGTGAAAAGAAATTTCTTTTGATCCTCTCTACAAACATCTGCAGCAGTTTGAGAGGAGTTGAGATGTTCGGAAGCGATAAACAGGGTGAGATTTAACGAAGGTTCTTTTCTTTTGTGTTAATCCTTCAGGCGTGAGAGTTACAATAAGAATTGTGAAGGAGGGCCTGAATTTTTTTTTCTATTTAACTTTGAAAACCTACGAGAAAAAGAAAAAAAAAGAAAAAAGAAAAAATCAAGGATGTAGTGAAAGAAATGCAAGTAAGAAAAAGTGAACTTTAAAATTGATAAAAGCTTCCGTTTTAAGAATAGATTGTGAACGTTTAATTCACGAAGAGTGTTTACGGAGAAAATAAAATATAGTCTGTATTATATTGAAAAACGAATTTAATACACATTGTGTAATTTTTAATGTATTTATTAATTTTTATAATGCTTTATATTTCAAAAAAAAAAAAAAAAAAAAAAAAATATTTTAATTTGTATAAAATTATTTAATTTCTACCTCCCCCCCCCCCCCCCCCCAGCAATACAAGTAATCAACATGTGCATAATGCCAACATGACACGATGTTAAAAAAAAAAAAAAAAAAAAATCAGCAAAATAAAATTAAAATGGTTACAATTTTCCTACTTTTGCCAAGGTAGCTTAATTTTTTGAAGTTAAAGTAATCTTTACTTGTTGTCCTCGGAAGCCAAAGCCAATGTTATTCTGTGGACAAATGGACAATTTCGCCCGATTATAACTCACTAACTAATACATATTTTTAAGTTTCGTTTTTACATTCAGAAAATTCACAACTATTAAGCAATTTATCGCTTTCTTTCTTTCTTTCTTTTTTTTTTTTTTACGTTTTGATATTTTATTTTGAGGGTGTATGCAAAATGCGAATTTTCATAATGTGAAATTTTGCATTTTTAAGCTTCTTGGGAAAAAAAAAAAAAAAAAAAAAAAATCAATTTTTAAAAATCAGCAACCAATTTAGAAGGTGTGAGTTTTCTGAATGGGAAAACGTAATTTAAAAATATGTATTAGTTAGTGAGTTATAACGAGGCAAATTTCCCCAGAGAATAACATTGTCTTCGGCTTTTGGAGATTATAAGTATACTGAGCACCCTTCAGCTTTCGGTTTAATACAGTATCTGGATACTACTGGTCATAATATCTACCCGTTTTAATGTGTAGCTGTATTTTTCAGATAACCTCTTAGGATGGTCTTGAAATACATTATTTCCACCAGACATACACTCTTTAAAAAATGCGACTTTGCTGCCAGAAATTCTCTGTAATTACAGAAAAATACGTTTTGTCAACGCAATTTTTCCGTAATTTATGACTTTTTTTTCTCAAATTAAAAATAATTTCTGGCAGCAAAGTCGCATTTTTTTTTTTTAACAGTGTAGGCTCCTACTAGTCTCCCGTTTTTCAAGACAGACTTAATACCGGAAATTTTTTTATGCGTGTTATCGGTTTATTTAATCGCTGAAAATATATGTGACAAATTACTTTAAAAAATACTAGTGATAAATCAGATTTAAAAATTAGAGAGATTGGTAGCTATGATACAGTATCGAAGCGGGTGTGCAACCCCAGATATTTTGATGGTATGTTTCCGGACCACCCTTAGGGCAGTGTTGCCAGATCTGGCGGATTTTTTATTCAATCACCAATAATTTAAAAAAGTATGTTTAATATGTATAATAGACGATTAATCTTCTAACAGGGTTGCCACTCAAATAGCAGAATGAAATTCCCTAACTTTTCCAGGTTTTCCAGACGTGTTCTAAGAAAATTCCAGTCTAGCCATATATTGTGCATTGTTTGTATTGAGGGCAAAATAATTATGGTACCATTTGAAAATACAAAAGTTACATATTACTTTGACCTAAGGACGGATTGCCCTCCATACGGGCTCTTTCTAAGAGGTCTTGTTCTTAAAAAATGGCAGGAGTTAAGAAAAACAACAAGAAAAATGACTCTACGTTGGAGAAAAAATTCTTTTTTTTTTTTCAATCATTGTATGAAATTCCCTGACTTTTCCAGATTCTGGCTAAAATATTCAAATTCCCTGACTTTTCTCTGACTTTCATGGTCAACTTTCAAATTCTCTGACTATTCCCGGTTCTCCTAGTAGCGTGGAAATCCTGATTCTAAGTGATTAAGGAAACGTTGCAATTAAAAATTATTGGTGATTATTGAATAAAAAATATCGCGAGATCTGGCAACACTGCCTTAGGGGTGAGTCTAGATCATCGCCAATTTCCTAAAGCATAAACGTAGCGTGACTTTTAAAACGAACCCTCCTCTTTTTCCTCTGACAGAGCATCTAATTTTCTTTTTACATAAATGCTGTGTAATGATCTAAAAATGCACTGTAAGCAAATTTTCTAGTTTTCTACGTTAAATACACGTTGAAACACAAAACTGTTGACGTAACTCTTTTTGGACATTTTTTCATCATTCTTTGGTTGGAAATCCACAATTCATTTATAGGGTAACCATGTTTCCTAAAACTAGCAGTGAGGAACAGTCCAAAAGCTTGAAGGGGTGCCAAATTGACCGACAGCTTGGGATTTGGAAAACATCCAATAATTCGACGCTCTCTTACAGCTTTTTTCTCTGAATCAGATGATTGTCTCCCTTATTTTTACACTGGACTCGTTGAGTTTAATATGACTTTTAATTCTGCTTTTTTTTTTTTTTTTTTTTTTTCGTACGTGAATAACTTTAAAATATATATATATATATCATACGAACATGAAAATTGAATGAGATATTCATTTCATATTTATTGACATTGCTATTATTTTGACGATGATCAAAGTTTACAAATTTATAATTATATTTTCCCTAAAAATCCTTTTTGGAGGAAAAAGAAAAATTAATACAGGAAGGAAAATCGTATTTTATTTTAATCTTTGGAGGCATGTGTACCTTCACTTATCTGTAATATACTTTTGACACACTTTCTCATTAAATTTGCGTTTCAAAAATTGTTTAAATTTTTCATATCTTCCAAAGCATATCTTTAAAGTTCGTATCTTTAAAGTTATGTTTAAGTTTTATAAAAATCGATTACTAATTTGATAACGAATATACCATCCAAATTATATATATATATATATATATATATATATATATATACATCATATATATATATGGGGGACCGGAAAATAATGTCGTTTTGAATTAAAATACTGACATCGGAAATTTATCCTGGATAAAATTTAAGATATTCTTAGGTAACTTATAAGATGGTTATTTGTAAAGTACCATGTAAACGCTGTTAAACAAAAATTTCCGGTTTCATTTTATTAATTCAAAACGACATTATTTTCCGGTCCCCCTAATACATCAAATATTGAAAAATTAGATATTGTTTTTCTAACCAGGAAATCATCCCATTACTGTAATCATAAAAAAAATCCAGACAAGCATTAATCGAAAAAACATATATAAATATGTTTTTTGACACATAAAACAATAGCCCTCGTCAGCTCGTTTTCGAGTTATGAATTCTGTAAGTTCGCTAATAATTAGTGCAATTATGGCTGAATCGATAGCACCACGCCTTAATGAAATAATGCATGAAATCCAAAATAAACAGAAATCGAAAAAGCATAGACAAACGTGTTCTTTGATGCAACAATCAGTTGCCCATTTCAGCTTTGAAATATATTCAATTGAGATATAATGTCTAAAAATTCGCTAAAAAATAATCTAAAAATTGATAAAAGACGTGGTTCTGGCAAGTTTTAACGGGACTCCTCCCACTTCTTTCTCGTTACTCTATTTTTATTCAAACTTAAATATCCGGTTTGTTAGTAGTCGCTAGTTGGTCGATTTGCCACCCCTCCCTTCAGTGTTGCCAGATTGTTTTATTCAATAGCCACCAAAAATTTTTAGAAGTGGCGTTTGATATATATAAAAGGCGAATCGACTCGAATAATCGTCGATTATGTATATCAAATGCCACTTCTAAAAATTTTCGGTGGCTATTGAATAAAAAAGGAAAGGTCTGGCAACACTGAAGGAATGGGCGGCGAATCGACAAACTAGCGAGTACTAACGGGTTAAAGATTTCTCGAGGACGAGCTTACGAGGGCTAACAGTTTATGCGTCAAAAATCACGTTAGATTATGCCCTCTCGAATGAACATAATTTAATTGATTTCTATTATTGCACCATTGGGATGATTTCCTTGTAAGTAATAAATCGCCGATTCACACTAAACTGTTGATGTAACTAACTTTGTTCCTATTTTATCACTATTTGGTTGGTAAAACACACAGCTCTAATTCAACTTTAAAAGAATGCAGGGATGGAACACGGGCGCAGAATTCATACCACTATCAATGTAAGAAAATTTTCTACCTCTTAAATCAACGATATTATAGGTAGATAAATTTCTTCAACAGATTCCGGTATGAATACTGCGCCCGTGTTCCATCCCTGAGAATGTAAAATGTTATGAAATTTCGAATGTAAAAGGTGGCAAGGACTATGTACACAGGTCCTAAGGAAAACTTACGATGGGAATCAAAAGGACAGATTTTATCTTTTAACGAAGCTATAATTCTATCTTAAAGTTCAATAAAATAGAAAAATTCCTTTTTATAGTTAGATTTAATATTGTACTTGTTAGACACTTTTAGTGTTAATTTGCAATGTTTCTTTACAATTTTCTAATAATCTCAAAAAAATTTCTTGCAATACAAAAAAAAAAAAAAAAATTCTTAAATTTAAAAAATAAGTAGAGACAAAATATTTACAATTTTTTACAACGTAAATCAGATTTAAAATTTTGATGTAAATTGTTTTTCTATTTCTAAGTAATAAATCATCGAATCACCAAATTATTATCATAACTTCCTTTGGACATATTTTCATCAATCTTCCGTTGGTAAACCACATGACTCTAAAACCAACTTCAATAAGCATGAAAAATTATCTGAAATTTTAAACGCTAGCAGGAGGTAGGGAACTGTGCAAACAACTCCGGGGGAAAGTCTACCATGGAACCAAAAAGACAAACATAATCTTTTAACGAAATTACAATTATATTTTTGGGATAGACAACATAGAATAATTTATTTTTGCAGCCAAGCTTAATATTTTACCTGTTCGACAGTTTTTAGTCTTAACCGGCAATATTTGTTATAATGTGTAGCTGCATTTTTTTTAATAATCCCGTATGCAACAAAGAAAAATGCATTTTTTTCCACTTAACATTAAAACAGAACAGATATAGCATTTCTTACTTTATAAATGAAGGATTAAACAATTCAATATAAATTGTTTTTTAAGTGGTAAATCGCCAAACCACAGGACTGCTTCAGTTCGTATTTCGTAGCTGCCAACCTTTTAAACTTTTAAATCAAATTTTTCACCAATATTTTTAAAACGTAATATTTTACATGTGTATTCGACGATTAAACGTGCCAAAAACATGTATAAACATTTTCTGGTTTGAAGTTTCCCTTGAAAAACGGGATACTTGGCTGCTATGGTAATATTTTCTTTTTCCCTTTTCTTTTCTTTTTTTTCACTTACATCTCTATATTTTTACATCATTTTTCTTTAGTATGTTTCCATGATCAGTTATAGGGAAATTACTATAAGAATCAATTTCATTTCCCACCAGTAATATTTTAATAGTGATATTATTTGTAGTTTTCTAGTAATGATTATCAATTAAATATATATAAAAATATAATTCGTAATTACTGGTGGGAAATAGAATAAAAAATCCGGAACGCAAACACTCCTGAAAAATATAGTCGTTGAAGAGACCACCTAACTATCTGACGTAACCCACACAATACAAAAAATTTCAATTTTATTGGGAAAATGTTAAAATCTTTCAGTATCGTAATACAATTCTGAAATGCCTTCTGATATCTTTTTGAAAAATCCCCCCTTTTCGACTTTTCGACGCTCTGTGTGTTTCTACATCTTTTCAACTAATTTAAAATCAAACGAAATGTTTCGAAACGTTTCTTCGATTGTGATAATGTTTCAATGTTACCTCATTTTTACATTTCTGAATCCTTTTGTGCTATTAAGGACCTTTCCATCACTCTTTGGTTGGGAAAAACCACAGGCCTAGAACAACGTTACTAAGTTTAAAAAAATGAATTGGAATTTGGAGCACAGGAGTAGAGAGAGAACTATATGATCTCCAGGTAAATACTAAAAGGACAGATGACATGCATCATCATTTATGGAAGGTAAAATTCTATCTTAAGAATCAGAAAGATTGATTTATAGTCTCTTGTAGTATTTAGGCGTAATACTGTATACATACTAGACACCTTTTGTTATAATTTATAGTACTTTTTATAAAATATGGCTCCATTCCCAAACAAAAGCATTGCCAACAAAAATACATTTTTTCTCAACATTACAAAAAAAAAAAAAAAAAAAAAAAAAAAGAAGAAGAAACAACAGAATACCTAGTTTTTATTAGTATAAAAATGAAGTATTGAAAAATTTGACTTAAATTGTTTTTGGAAGTGAAAATCGCTGAGCCTCCAAACTCTTGACTTAACTTTATTCGGACATATTTTTATCACATTTTAGTTGTGAAGCCAAAACTCTAAACCAACTTCAATAAGTAAGAAAAAATTATATGAAATTTTAAGTGTAGTAGGGAGACAGGGAACTGTGTAAAAAATCCCATGGAAAAAACTACGGAATATTTTTTTAAAAGACGGTCATCATCTTTTAATGAAAGTCAATTTCGTATTCGCAGTCGGAAAAATCGAAACAACGGCTTTTTGTGTTCTGACTACATATTGTATCGAATGAACACTTTTTGTCATAATTTGTACTATTTCTTATATTATGTAGTTGCCTTATCAGATAATCTCGTAGAAAAATCTTGCAACACAACCAAATGAAACACAACTTTTTTTTACAACAGAAATGAGAAATCGAATTTCTTCTTTCATACAATATAAGTCAAAGATTGAAAAATTCGATATAAATAGTTTTTCTAATTCTAAGTGATAAATCACCGAACCACGAAACTCTTGACGTAACTTTTTTCGGACATATTTTCATCACTCTTAGGTTGAGAAACCACAGCTTTAAAACCAACTCCATTAAGTAAGAAAAATGATATGAAATTTCAAGAGGAGGGGGGGCAGGGAACTGTGTACACAACCCCTGGGGAAAAGCTACGGTAGATCCAAAAGGACACACATCATCTTTTAACGAGACTCCAATTCTATCTTTGCGATCGGCAAAATTGAATAATGGTTTCTGGCACTCAGGGGGTCACACTTCAAGCACAGGAATCGTCTGATGTGGCCTCCTTGGATGTGGCAGGCGATTGTTGTACGTAAGTATGAGCAAGTTGAGATGATGTTTGAATGCTTCTATTTCGTTATTGTGCTGAAGGTTATTCAATGAATGATGCGTGGTATATGAAAACATTATTTTCACCCAATGGAATATCGTTTCAAGCCGTCAAGATGTGTTGATGCGTCCATTTCTTTTTTCTTTATTGTTCAGGAGGAGGAGAAGAAAGGAGGCAGAGGGTTGCGTAAGTTTTGCATAGTTGCCAAGTGTTCTATATTTTGAATACTAGAATTTTTATATAGAAGACAAAACCTTATTTCACCGTAGAAAACTTTTATAAAACCTTTTAAAAAATATTTAAAATATATCTGTATCCAAAATAACGGAACACTTGGCAACTATAGTATCGACCAGGTTTAGTTGTACTGGATAATTAGATACTAATGAACTGTTATTTAAAATAAAATATTGTTATTTACAAAAGATGCACAAAAAAAGAAAATAAATATAGATATTAATCTAAAATGCAGAATAATCGCTCAGAAACTGGATTTCGACAAGTGATTTTTCTTTGTTATTGGATCAATATTTATGTTTATTTTCGACTGAATGTTTCAATTTCCGACAAATTGTTTTAAGGAAAAGGATTGTTAAATCTATAATGATTTGAATTGGTTTGTTTTGTCGTTTCCTTACCACTTTTTACTCACAAAGTAACCTATTGCTTAAATCTGATCCCGAACTAGTACGAACATCCATACCGTAACTGCAGCTGGAACTGTGCTACACTGTAAGAAAACAACTATTACCAGCTGCAAGAAACTCTCTGTGATTGGAGAAAATAATTATTTTCTCCAATCACAGAGAGTTTCTTGCAGCTGGTAATAGTTATTTTTTTACAGTGTACATCCATAATCACTGTCTATGTTTTGAACGCACACTGTAAAAAAATAGCTATTACCAGCTGCAAAAAAACTCTCTGTGATTGGAGAAAATAATTATTTTCTCCAATCACAGAGAGTTTCTTGCAGCTGGTAATAGTTATTTTTTTACAGTGCATATAAAATGAATTTTTCGTTTGTGTGTTCAACTGTTAATAGTGTCCTTTAAAAGAGAAACATTTAAATTTGAAACAGTCCAGATAATATAAAACTAAATATTACAATATATATATATAAAATAAAGTGAACAAAGCTTTAAAAAAAAAAAAAAAGAGTAAACACGAAAATATCTACTTTTATTTGCACTTTTTGTAGACATTACTCACATGTGAATGATATTGGCAAAATATTACTGAATCAGCGTGTTTTACACCAAGAATTTGTTCTCAGATTAAAAAATAAATAAATTGTACCAAATAAATTGCTGAATGAGTAAAATCTTTTTCACTTTTTCGAGTACAAAATCTCACATGACATCCGGTGAATACTGCTCTGAAAAAACCAAAAACCATTTTCAATAAAAATCTTTGCAGAACAAAAATTTCTGAAAATAATTTACAACTTTGATGTAAGATTAAAGAAGATTAGGAATTTATATAGTTTTGCATCAATAACTCACGACCCTTCTTTAAACTGTCTATTGAAAGTTTTCTCATGTCCCACCCCTCACTAATTTCCAACACCCCCCGCCGACCTCATATAAACAGTACAAGTAAAAACAATCAAAATAAAAAAATTAGAAGATTTATTGTGATTAAAAATAGATTAAATTTCTCTGATAACCTGCACTTCAGGTGTGAGAAAAATATCAATGAAATTTTTTGATGATATACAATCAGATACTTCTTCCGAGAATCGACAACAATTCTCATTATAATACACTAATAGAAAAGTTTTCTGTAATTATCAGCAGCAAAATAAACTTTATCTGTGATCGAGGTTTGCTGGACCAACTCGGGTGTCACAAGAACTGTTAGCGATTTATAAAATACGCAAAATTTCATTGATGACCTGATATTCAAATGAGAGAAAAATATCAATTGGAACTTCCGATGAACTGCAAGGAGATTCTTCTTTAGAGAATCGACAGAAATTCATTAAATACTAACCTGTAAGATTAATATAAAGCTGTTTTCAATAACCTCTCTTATGTCTCATTCTTCGAATGTCTCCAACCACCCATCGACCGTATACAGACGGGCAAGTGATCAGAGTACATTTGTGTTCATAGAAATATATATGACAGGTTGCCATTGTCAGTGAAATTCTCTGATGACCTTCTTTTCAAATGAGAGAAAAATATCCATGAAAACTTCCGATGCTTGAATAATATACTAAAATCACGCAGCTGTTGTATTCTAGCAGTAGATTAAAATTTATTCAATTTAAACAAGAGAATTTTTTTTTTTTTTTTTTACTATCAACGTTTTAAGAGAAAGAAAACTTAGATATTACTTTTACGTTGATAATGTCGATAGAAAATTATTCAAATAAAGCGTTTTGTGCAAAAATTTTGCTTCCAGATTAAAAGAAATAAATTGTTGACCAACTAAAACATTTTTTTTTCCAATAGAAAATCTCACAGAACATCTGTGAAATACTGACCTGAGAGGTTTTCAATAAAAACCTTTCCAGAACAGAAACTTCTCAACATAACATCCAACTTCGATGTGAGATTAAAAAACCGTGGGAATTTATACAGTTTTGCATCAATAACTCACGGTCCTTCTTTTTAAAAACGTTCTATTTAGTGATACGAAAGTTTTCTCATATCTCATCCCTCACCTATCTCCAACCACCCACCGACCTCATACAGAATTCAGAACTTGGGAGACAATTTTCGGAAGTTAGTACACGAACGGCGACACATCGATCACAAGGGTTGTCGGGCGGGTCAAAGTCATTCGGTGGCAAGCGATCACGTTCCGGTCGTGACAGACGATCTTTTTGCGTCGGATTATAGTCTTGGCCGTTTTTTACAACATTCCTAGCATTTATTTCGTGGATAAGAGAAGAAATGGAAGTAAAAAAAAAGAATTTGTTAAAAAAATGCCGCTTCCGTGGAACACGAGTTGGTGATAAGCTTGATTTTATTGGTATGTCATGCATATGTAACATTATTGTCGGTTTGTTTTGGATCATTGTATGATAGATAAAAATTCCAGTAAGCGATTATCTGTTCGACTATTTTGTGATAAGAGTTGAAATAGTACACGTCAATGGAAATTTATATCTTCCATTTTTTTTCAACAAAAGTGACAAAAACATGTTTATGCACAGGATAGTACAAAATAAAAATTTTCTAATAAATTAATCGTCAAATCAAGCAGTTGTTTTCGATTGAAATAATTAAGCCGAACTCTTCATTAGATGAGATAAAATAAAGGTAGAAGTGTGAAAGCAATAATGAGCTGGACGCGTTTTGTTGCAAGTTGCTGCTTTCCCACTGCTCGCTTTCTAGAGCATTCTTAGCGTTGATTTCATGAATAAGAAAGCAATGGAAGA
This sequence comes from Salticus scenicus, assembly GCA_963930645.1. NCBI lineage: Eukaryota > Metazoa > Arthropoda > Arachnida > Araneae > Salticidae > Salticus > Salticus scenicus. The sequence goes on from OZ005660.1 coordinate 102,934,964, forward strand.
AAAAAATCTGTTTAAAAGATAATATATATGTTATGTCTGCTTAAAAGGTACTGTATGTCGTTCATTAGTTCGATTTTAATGATATGTCATGCATACACAACATTATTTATGCCACAATTTTGAAAAAGGTGACTGAAACAGGTGACTACAGTAGAAATTGTAGTTTTTCAATTTTTAATAGAAGTAACATAACTTTGCTAATCACATAGGATCGACAAAGAGCGGATAAACTGGTATCTCTGTATTTCACGTTCTTAAAAAACACAAAATATTATACTCGCGAATCAGATCTTCCCCCCTTTATTATATTAGTTTTTTGCAGTGGCGGCACCAGAAATTTCCCAACAGGGGAACTCCCAGACCAACACCACCTGTAATAATGCATCCGAGCTGAGCTCTACGTCACCGAAGATCGGCCGATTTCATCCAATATCCACGATCTAACATGTATCATAGGAACTGTTGATTGGATAAAATCGGCCGATCTTCCATGACGTAGAGCTCAGCTCGGAGGCATTATTACAGGAGGTGTTGCCCAGACAGGGGGCGCTATAGAGATAATAAGAAAGCACCACAGAACTGGCGTTTTAAAGTAATAAGTACAAAACTTTGAATAAACACCATAAAATGGAATAAACTCGCAATTGTTGCGAGTTTATTGCATTTTATAGTGTTTATTCAAAGTTTTGTACTTATTGGCACTATAGAGAGTATATATTATGGGATTATTTAACATGGTACCAACATCGTGACATTTGTGTGTCTGCCGTGGCAAATAAACATTGCAATATTGTTACTAATAATTTTATTAGGACTGATGTCTATTAGTCTCAATCTGTGATTTTTGCGGTGTCATTTTTCGATAGTTGGACATTTATCGAAATCTAAAATTTATTGAAAATATAATTGAATAATTTGAAAAAGAAAAACTAATAGTCCTCCGTCCTAAACTAAATTCTGCTTTTGCCAGAATTTCATCAAAATCTTTTCTTTTCTTTTTTTTTTTTTTTTGTGTGTGTTAATATTTGCACCATTTCATTTCTCAGAACGTCATTTGCATAGGTCAAAAATTCACAAATAATGTAAAACAATCAATTTTAACGAATTTCTATTTCTGCTGAAACGAGATAATGTTTTGTTTCTTTGATTGAAACTAATATTCTAACTGTATAAATACTAAAATTTTGAGGTACCGACACAGTTGAGCTA